>JAESUZ010003659.1:0-600000 GCA_017311185.1 Proteles cristata cristata | reverse complement strand
CAGATGCTCAATCAGCTGAGCCACCCACACGCCCCTAAAAATAAATGTTTCTTCCCCCCACATACATCATGTATGACAGATATTTTCCTTTACTATTTTGGTGTCTGGGTCCAGAGAAGAAATTTAGTTAATTAAAAGTCTTTCCCCTAATGAAAGAAACACCATGGTTGCCTTGACCAAAAATTAAGGAGATGCAACGTCTTGATCTTGATGAATTCAGACAGATCCTTTGGACATGAGTGTACACCCTCTCCTGACAATGATACTCTCTCACACAACCGGGATAAAGATATTTATATGGGACTTCTTGCTTCTAAATTACATGGCCCAAGAATGAAGTAATCTAGAAGCCAAGGGTTCTCATGCATAAAACATAAATGCCAAATAAGTTAACTTGCTTAATTAAGAAGAGAATGCACATGGGTGTGATTGGACTGCACGGGAGAGAAGGGTGTTTTGAGAAATTTTAGAATGGCTCTGGGGTAAAAAAAACTGCTTGCTCACTTTATTTCATAAGCTCAATCAAGAGGTCCTAAATTTCAAATTAAAAAAAAAAATATCTTAGAAGTGATATGGGAATTATTCGAGGCTTGTGCAAGGGGAGGAGAGGAAGGGGAAAGTCGTTGATCTATTCATTTCCCTTTGTCGTAGACGGTGATTAAGCCATAGTTCCTGTTTCATCATAGTGACTCATTATAAACTGATGGTCTGACAAAAATCAAGAGTATAAAGAGGGACACGATGAGTTCTATGACTGAGGTTTAAGAATACTTGTCCCTAAACCCGGTCTTACTTTCATCTGTGAGAAAAATCTCGCAAGCAAATTGCTGCATTGATATTACATAGTGGTTCCTCTTTTCCCCAATGAGTTTATTAGTGAAATGACTTAAACCACTTTTCAAATGTTGTGAATTACAATGCAAGCGTCTGCTATAATACTGTAGTAAGAGCTGAAAATACATTTAACTAAGGCTTATCATGGTGAGACACAAATATGATTTCTTTGGAAGAAAAGGATTTTAGGTATAGGCTTATGGAAGGGAGAAAGGATATAGACAATTATTGCTCATTACACGTGGTTTCAGAAATGGAAAGGGCTCTGCATTTTCAAACCAGAAATTGTTAAAAGAAATCAACAACTGAAAGCTTTCTTGAAGACTACTTAAGCATACGCATATATAGACGTACATATGAATATCTTTTAAAGGACTGTAGCTTCAGGTTTTCAAAGAAAAATTCAGTGATATATGAATGGTTCCGAAAGAGCATCCCTGAATGAAAAATGTGCATCAGTCAAAAGCATCAATAAATATGCCTTTTTCATATGCAAATGAACATTTCTAAAGTAAAGAAGGCATTGTTTTATAAATAGTGAGATAATATTCTTGAAAAAGGTTACCAGTGATTACATAAGTTATCTCCTTCATAAAGAAATTTAGACTTACGGTTGCTCTTTTCATTAAAGCAAACTTCACATCCAGACTCATGCTGAAAGCCAAATTCTGAATTGTAATTAGAGATAATAAATAATTATATTACTTAGGAAACTGAAACTATTAAAGACGGTTGGTTCCATACTACTGTATTTGAAGGGTGGGTAGTGATACATAAATCACATTAAAGGCAATAAACGGAGGTGGGAAATTGGCAATAAATGTAGATACATTTTAACGCTAACCAGATAAAAAAGTAAATACACATTGGGCCAGTCGCTAGAGTCCACAAAAACTCATCTCCTTGTTTTGAGATGATTCCTGCATTCTCTGCTCCCCAAGGTGGCTATTCTTTTTATTTTTGATGGGAGGAGGAAGAGGAAGGTCAGGGGAACTATAATTTATATTCCCTCCAACTAGAAAAAATTAAACTTTCTTCCTCCCCCTTCCTTTTCTTTCTTTCTTTTCTTTCTTTCGTTTTTCTTTCTTTCTTTCTTTCTTTCTTTCTTTCTTTCTCTCTCTCTCTCTCTCCCCTCCCTCCCTCCCTCCCTCCCTCCTTTTTCTTTCTTTCTTTCTTTCTTTCTTTCTTTCTTTCTTTCTTTCTTTCTTTCTTCCTTCCTTCCTTCCTTCCTTCCTTCCTTCCTTCCTTCCTTTCTTCTTTCTTTCTTTCTTTTTTTCTTTCTTTCTTTCTTTCTTTCTTTCTTTCTTTCTTTCTTTCTTTCTTTCTTTCTTTCTTTCTTTCTTTCTTTCTTTCTTTCTTTCTTTCTTTCTTTCTTTCTTTCTTTCTTTCTTTCTTTCTTTCTTTCTTTCTTTCTTTCTTCCTAAAAAAAGCACATTGACATCTTTAGAGAAATTACTACCCCAGAGTCAAGGGCAGAAAAAATGGAGAGACAGACTTCCCCAAACTACACAGCCCAGAGGGACCAGCTGACACAGAGAAAGCAGAGACTTGAGCCATTAGAGCCAGGATTGGGGCTGACACTGACCTAGCCGACACCCGGCATTGTCCAGCCATCTGCACAAATGTGAACTTTGCCTCCAAAACTTGGCTTCTCAATTAACATGTCCAGCTGGGGGAGCATTCCGTCATTTCCCTAATATCCTTATTGCCACTGGCCTGACATACTAATATTAAAAATATATGTGCATAGATCAAGGATTTTCTTAAGCACTTCTGTTTTTATTGCAGATAATAGGCAGGAGGTGAAAGCAGACACAATATAATTTGAAAAGCATAACCCTGATTAGGCGCTGATTGGAATGCCGTTATACCTTACATTTAAAACCTTTTTATTATTAGAACTAGCTGTCAAAACCAGGCTCTGAATCTCCTATGAGAGAGACTCAAGGGCATGCAGTGCTTTGCTACTCTGTGCAAATAAATTTATAGTTCAAAGTGCCATTTTCTTTGAATATGTCCTTAAGTATCAGAGACCTGTCATGTGCATTGCTGAGGTGTTGGTAAAGATGTGTCGTCTGGCTTTAATTTGTTAGCTTTTAATGGACACTCATCATTATGTTAAGTTATTGTTCATTTTAATGTGTTATGCATTGACATGGTAAAGAAACAAGACCAGCGTATCACTATTTGATGACAAATAGACAGTGTTTGGGAGTGCGGGGAGATGGAGACATTATTACCTCTAATCCTGGAAGTGAGAGAGGCTTGTGTATAACATCAATGCTAGCTGGGCCATCTGAAATCTCTTGATCAAGGCATGGCTTCTAAAGCCTGACTTCCTGGGCTCAACTCTTGACTCTATTCCCGGCGAGCTGTATGACCTTGAGAAAATTTCTTAGTCCTCCTTACCTGTCACTGTTCTCATCTTTAGGATGGGGTAGTACCTGGTTGGGGGTGGTGAAGGAAAGATTGACTGGGATGATATGTGGAAAGTCTCGAGAAGAATACTAGGCATATAGTAACCAATCAGTCACGTGAGCTACCATTGAGGCATCTAGTTGTGCTTTGACAATGTTACTAAATGGCTTTCACAACCTCTGCTTAAAATACATGTCATGACAAGGAGATCAGTGCGTCCCCTGGGCGACTGTTCACACGGTTTTGCTTGTTGGAAAGCTTCTTCAAGGATTTATATGGACCTATTGTCAATTTCCTCCTTTCACCCTGTTCTGCCCTCATCATCACAGGGTTCCGAGCTGAGGCTGCTTCTGGCCGAATGTCCCAGAAAAGTAAAGCATGTGCACTATTACCGTGTCCAGCACCTTTAAACATTCTGTCCCCTGGACAATTCTCCTGGCTTCTCGGTTCTTCATATGGCCCAGACTGAAATTCCCCATGTTCAGAGTTTCCCAGCCCAACCTTACTTCTCAATAGCCTAAAACTTCTTCGATGAACTTAGCTATCTTTCGTGGGAGAGCCTGACCAGGGCAGTAGTGATGGCCCAGGCTCACGGCTGCTCCCCACAACTTCCTAGCTGTGCGACATGGGCACATGGGTAAACCTGAGCATCAGGCTCACCACCTGCAGAGCGGGGATGATGTTTCTGTTCTTGCTGTCTTGCCATGAGATGGATGGACGGAACCCAAGAAGAGCAGTAAAAAAGGATGCACAGGGAGCATCTGAATCCTGTGCTTTTCATCATTTATGGCTGGATTCTCTTTTCCCTCACTTCTAAACAGTACCACAGTGTATCCTCTCTGGGTTTCAATGACAACAGGACAGGGATAGTGTGAATTAGTTCTAAGCGCCAAAGGAGATGTTGACCTTCCAATGTGGCACACGGTGGAAGGGTCAGAAAGAGCAGCGGAAACTGTACTAGGCAGACTTGTGCTCACAGTGGGATTCCGCACAATATCTTCTGGGTGGAACCCAAATGAGGGAGGGAGGCATCCTGGGATTACTGACCCAAGCCATGCAAAGGCAGTATTTTAGGAAGAAAAGGAAATCAAAGCTAGGTCAACTGTCCAGTTAGATTGTCAGCCAGAGACCCAGGAATCTGGACCTAAGTGATGTAGTGCAAAAGAAATCTGGCCAAGTAGATTCTGGTAGGCAGCTGGGAGGCCAGGACAAGGATGTATGTACAGCCTGGAGAAATTTTTTGAGGTTAGGAGAGTAGCTGCAGGTGCCATTTATAGGGAGGCCACATGGGAGGTGGAGGGAAAGCCGTTAGGGTCACCAGCTAGGAGCACCGTGTGATGTGAATTGTCACAGGCTGGTTTGGGCTTCCCCTCACTCTGTTGAGTGACTGATTCTATTGCCTCCCACGAAAGGGGATGTGGCACAGGTCAATGAAACTAAAGTGAAAACAGACTATACACAGACTTGAGCCGGTTACTGATTTCCACCCAAATTCACATTGCCAATTTTTCTGGCCACGTCCCCACGTGGGATATTTAGAGTACAGTGTTGATGCCTTCTTTAATATGCAGGACACCTAGCTATATCATGCCATTCTTTGGTTCAAAAGATAAGACGGGCTAGATGGGTGTGGATGTTCTGGAGGGTGCCTGTTGTGATGAGCGCTGGGTGCTACCATGTACGTGATGAATCACTGGGTTGTACTCCTGAAGCCAACATTGTACTGTGTGTTAATGAACTAGAATTTAAATAAAAGTTGAAAAAGAAAAAAAAAAATCACAGGGGCACCTGGATGGCTCGCTTCGTTGGGCGTCCAATTTTGGCTCATGTCATGATCTCCCAGTTCATGGTTTTGAGCCCCTCATCAGGCTCTGTGCTGACAGCTCAGACACTGGAGCCTGCATTGGATTCTGTGCCTCCCTCTCTCCCTGCTCCTCCCCTGCTCACAGTCTGTCTCTCTCCCTCTCAAAAACAAATAAATGTTAAAAAAATTGTTTTTAAAAAGAAAAAAATCACAGAATGTTACTCTGAAGAAAATGATATTTTAATGGATTTTTGACTCTGTGAGATTCCGTTATATTAGAGCAGTTATTACTGTAGTTTTTCCTAATGGTGATTGTGTTGATTTTATTATCTGAGATAATTTGCGTTGCTTCTCTTACTTTTACTGAAATGCTGATAAAGTTTACATCTTCATGTTTAATTTTATCATTGTTCTGTTGGTGATCAAACAACTTAACATATAGGGCCATATTGATCAAGCATAACATGTATGTACCTGTGTACTTACAGGCATATGCTATTTAACTTTGAACACATGTGCTTCCATCTGTCATCTACCTACCTACCTACCTACCTACCTACCTACCTACCTACCTACCTACCAATCTTCCTACTTACCCTACCTACTTATCTACCTACCTACCTACCTACCTACCTACCTACCTACCTACCTATGTATCATCCACAAAACTTCAGACAGACAAAAATTCTGTTTTCCACATTTCAGGAATAACTGTAGGAGAGACACAAATTCTCCTGAAAGAACTAGAACTAGTTTGAACTATGCTTGAGGGAAGAGTAAGAGAAGGTAGGGAACATATACTGGCTAAACACCTACTGTGCGCTATGCATCACGCTAGACAATTATATATATATTATTTCTACTAAATTCTTACAACAACCTTCAGATGCTGATATCATTATCTTCAGGATGGCAATGTGGAAACAGGCTCTTGGAGGTAAGTAACTCATGGAAGGTTATTCAGTTTGTCCATGACAGACCAGGCTTTGAACTCAAGCCTGTCTGACTTCAAAGCTTACTATCTCTCTGCTACAGCCTACTCCTTGCTAAGGGAAGGAAGCAACTGGCCAGGGATATACAAAAATCCAACACATAGAAATCAATCCTAACTAATGTCTATAGCTGGCAAGAAATAAATATATATACAAAAGGTGTATCATCTATGTACTGTCTTTGTCCAGCAAAGTGACCTTGAGCAGGTTAATGCCCTTTTGAAGCCCCAATTTCTCTATCTGTAAAATGTGGGGTTTTGCTAAATTAACTCTAATGTCCCTTCATCTCTAATCCTCAATAGCCTTTTCATTATGTGCCTTCGTCCTGGCCCTGGCGTGTGTTCCTTGCTCCCTGGAGCTCTCTCTGAACGTGGTGTGCAGGCTTACCTCTGTGTGACATGCAGTGTCCTGAAATGTAAACTCGACTGAGTTAGCAATACACATAGAGCTTCATTCCACCATGGCCACTAATGATCCCTAATCAAGACACAATCTGAAAGGTAAACAAACCAACAGCTCCTTTGTTTTTGTGAAGTGAGAACTAAGAGTTATTGATTATTCTTCTGACCCAGGACAGATCTGTATAGATCTGGGGAAGATTGATGGCTCTTTTGATCTGAGAATCAGCCAAGCCTGACAACACAATGCCACATTAGAACTATACTGTCAGTATGGCACCTGAAGGCACGCTGACAGCTTCCTCTTCCTCTCCTTCATCCCCTTCGAAAAACTCTGGTCGATTACCTTCACCCCCACGACAAGGTGTATCATAGGGAAGGACCCCTTATCAGCTCATAGTTCTTAATCTGGGCACCCCCACATCTTAGGGATGGACAAAACAAATAATAGAGACATTTGTTTTTCAAGCTGTATCATTCATATTTTTAAAGCCTCATAGAAAACTGTACATTTATTCGCAATAATGTGTTCCAGGCTATTTGCTCCACTGTGATTCATTTGTCTGCAATATATAAACACAACAAATAACAGAATTGGAATAGTGTAGTCTGTGCCATATATTTTAGGGACTGTTTCGTGTTTCTTGACATTTCTATTCCTCTGTGGGGGTGCCTGCTGTCAGGTGTGAGATAGAATGGTAACTATCATCGTGGATTTGAAGTTGATCCTAGATGTTGCAACCAGGTCACAGGGAGGCTGACGGTGTCTGAGAAGCCTGGTTATTGCCTCCGAAGCCCTAGGGTTTATTGACTTCCTTGAAGTGCATCACAGCCCCATCTGTAGTTGAGAAAGAGGGTCTTTATGACCACAGAAATTCTGCATAGATTTACCTAGTACATGAAAGAAGGATTTTGAGAAGAAACGTCAGCTATTACAGACATGCAGGTTGGGGGCACCTGGGTGGTTCAGTAGGTTAAGTGCCTGACTTCAGCACAAGTCATGATCTTACAGTTCTTGAGTCTGAGCCCCACATTGGGGTCTATGCTGTTGGCACAGAGCCTGCTTCAGATCCTCTGTCCCTTCTCTCTCTACCCCTCCCCCCAAAATAAATAAACATTTAAAAAATGCAGGTCTGAAGTCCTAAATGTTTATCTGCAGTAATTTAGATATTGTAAGTTGAGGACATCAGCTACTGGTTTGTTTTGCATAAGGTGCTTTTACTGGAGTCCAACTACCAAGTTGGACACAATAACTCATACATATAGTATATATGTGTATAAAGTTGCACTGCAATAATTAAATACCCAAATGAGTCAACCACAGGCTAGCTTAGCTGTGTAACCATGATTAGAGAGGACACAGGGACAGGGATGGAGATAAGGAGTGAGAGGCACCCACTCGTTCTAGAAATATTCCTCTATCGCTGAGTGTTGGTTTTTTTGGAAAGTGTTTGGTTAAGGTTTTGCGTTATCCTTGATTGGGTAGTGGTTTAGTCAATGACTATATTGTAGACTCAGGGCAGTTGGCTTACTGTCTTTTTACTCTCATGTCTTTCAGTTGTTGGTTCACTGCCTGCCATTTTGCCCCTAGATTTTTGGGATAAGTTACAAGGGATATCTCATGTTAGGGACATTATTCAGATAGTTCAGCAACGGTTTCCAATGTTCTCATGTCTGCCATGTCGACACATTGGCTATAAGTAGAAGGCCCTTGGAGTTTACTTAATGATCCCAGGGAGTAACAAGTCTGTGATGCCAGTAGGGAATTTCTTACAGAAGCAGGAACTTCCCGACAGAGGACAGAGCCCCGCCTTGGCCAGTCCGCCTGCTCTGCCAGAGGTCAGAAGTGATTGGCAAGGGGCCAGTGTGAGGTCACTTACCAACACAGAATGTCATACACCTTCAGTAAGGTGCCTGGACTAACAGACTCCTTTGTCTGTTGGCACCAATCATGGGGAAATGTTTTTCATCTTGCAATATGGCCAGACATACTAGTCTGAAGTATATTTTGGCTGACATGGTTTACAAAGTAGCTCCTGTTTCACCAGAAATTGTTTCTCATGGACTTTTCCTGGGTCTACATTTTACTTCTCACTGTTTTCCCAAAAGGACCAGTACTGACTACAGTGAGCATTATATAGTAGCAAGGAGCCATTAACGACAGATCAAGGGAAAAAAGTCAAGTCAAAGGGGGAAGAAAAAGTCTCATCAGCGTTAAAGAAGGCGATTGTAATAGACCACAAAATATTTCTGTGAACTTCCTCATGGCCAAGATGAAAAGAGAAGTTTGATTGACTCTCTTTAGTGAAAGGAAGTCTATCTGTTCATAATGTAAGAAATGCTAGTTCCCTGGCTCTGCTTTATTAAAAACATAAAAACAAGAACATAAGGGGGAAATTACATAGGGACATTGGACTTTTAGTGTCTTCAATATAACTTAAATAATTGTTGATAGAAACTGGCTGAGTCCATTGGCATCCCACTGATTCAAGGGGTGCCTTTTCAGTGGGGATATTTAGCTCTATGGTATGGATATGTGGGGGTTAGAAGAACTCTCTGCCCTCTCTAATTACATCCCTCCCCATTTGTCAAATTAGTGTAGACAGTGTTGTCAACCTATAGTCTCCAGGCCAATACCAGCCCATTTCCCATTTTTGTAAATAAAGTCATATAGGAACAGAAGCCTGCCTATTTATACATGGTCTACAGCTATTTTCAAGCTGCAGTGGCAGAGCTGAGCCACAATGACTGTACAACCCGTAAATTCCAAGATATTTAACACCTGACCCCTTACAGAAAAAGCTTGCCAATCCCTGGTCTAGAGAAAGACCTGAAAAACCTGTCCTTGAAATTAACAATTAGCTTGCTTCAATTAATTACTGGGAAGAGGTAACTTCACTAAATCATCATTAGCCATTAAGAGCTTTGCATAATTGTGTCTTTGTCTAAATATTTTTATATGACAGCTAACTGACTGACATGGATGGAGGAGATGGAGCTCAGGACAAGTAGGTTTTGTTTAGGAAGACAGTAGAATAGATAGATCTGGCTGAGGTTTCATGGGGGAGGGATCAAGAAGGCCAGTAAGTAGGTAGCATGATGGTAGTAGACGCTGTTGGGATGAGGTTAAGACATCGTTTAGAAAAAGAAAGGGGGGATAAAGATGCTCCTCCTTTCTGAATTTTACTTAAGAACAACTCTGGAGGTATAAAACTTAGACTCTGTCACTTTTAGCTGTCCCCCAAGTAGTACAGGGTTGTCTCATCATGGTCCATTTCCCGGAAGTTACCTAAAGACAGCCAATCAGACAAACACAGGTGGCTTGTGATTGGGAGTGAACGGGGTGGCTTCGGGGTTCAATATGGACTCATATGCCAAGTGCACTTCTAAAACGTCCACTGCAGTTTAATGTTAATTTTATTTTATTTTAGACTTAAAAAAAACATTTATTTTTGAGAAAGGGAGTGACAGAATGTGAGTGCGGGAGGGACAGAGAGGGAGGGAGATGCAGAATCTGAAGGAGGTGGCAGGCTCTGAGCTGTCAGCACAGAGCCCGATGTGGGGCTTGAACCGACAAACTATGCAATCATGACCTGAGCTGAAGTCAGATGCTTAACCAACTGAGCCACCCAGGTGCCCCTATGCAGGAGTAATTATTAAGTGAGACTCCCACTCTCAAACACATCCTGGTTTGATACTTAGCCGACTGAGCCACCCAGGTACCCCAAATCCACTGTAGTTTTAATGAACCAGACTTTAATGTTTAATGAAACAGTCTTTTTTAATAAATAAAAAAGACAGTTCTGACACAGAACCTTTTAATCAAAAAGAAATGTGATTATTGAACTCTTTCTGCTGGCCTTATGCTAGCTGCTGGGGAAATAGAAGCATGAGAAATTAGCTATTCTTTCAAGGAGTTTCAAAGTATTAAGGGAAACCAAGCCAATGGCACTAAAAAAAAAAAAAAGAAAAGAAAATCAGTGATTGGTGAATTGTACAACACCCACTGTAAGGTTAGTAGAGAATCTAGATGGTAGAAACTGATTTTGGATAAGTCAGTTAGAAAAAATTTATGGAGGACTCAAGGCTAAGCATTATGATTAATAATAGAAATACACTAGTAAAAGGTGAATATTAATGATTCATATAACCTAACCATTATAGAAAAATGGATAAACCCTCTTAGAAGTAAATTAAATAATAAATATATTTATCACAAATGTTTTATTAATGAAAACAATTTGAAAATATGGTAAAGAGCGAAATACTGAGTATTCTTTTACACGTTCAATTTTTAAGCAAAAGAAACGCTCTCTTTGATTCTTGGACATATGTTGAACTTCAGGTGACATGAAAAACAAGGTCATTTCTTGGACAATATGCTTAGAAAATGCTGTTTGAATATATGGCTGATCTCACTTTATAGGTTTAGTAATTCTGCCACTTGAGGCAGAGATTTTATTGTTTTGTTTTGTTCATTGCTGTATCCTCAGGGCCTAGAACAGTTCCTGTGACAGAGTAGGCACTCAATAAATATTTTTTGAATGAATAAAAGCAGGAGTGGGTGTAAGAAGAAAGTTCTATACCTATACACTTTCTACAAGGTACTTTAGAAAATGGAGAAGGACAATGAAGGTAGATGGATAGTTCTTTTCTTCAATGAAAGTATCTTTCTTTCTAGTAATATGCCACAATATACGTGGCGTATATTGGTGTAGAATGGAGAAGTTATTACCAACTACCTCATAAACATTTAAAGAATGTGGACTGATGAGCATGAGTTACTTATTTTGAATTTGATGCTGAATCCATATTATTCAACAAAACCAGCTGTACTGAGTTATGAATTGTCATGCTCTGAAATTTTGTGTTCCAAAAGAAATTTTTTTTTTCAAAATCTGAGACTTTGTGACTTCATTAGCAGTATAAAAATAAAAATAATAGGGTTAAGTTTTGGGATTGCATTCACTCTGTTTTTATGAAGTATAATTGGTATATAGCATTATGTAAGTTTCAGGTATATAACATTAGAATTCGTTATTTGCATGTAATACACAGTGGTTACCACTGTTAACTCTAGCTAGTATCCATCACCACAGAATTGAGCACTTTCACCCATTTCACCCCCACCCTGTTCTGTTCTGGTAACCATCAGTCTGTTTTCTGTGTCTGTGATTTTGTTTGTTCTTTGATTTGTTTGCTTATTTGTTTTTAGATTTCACATATAAGTCAAATCTTATGGTATTTGTCCATCCACATTGTTGGTTGTTGCCAATGGCAAGAGTTTCTCCTTTTGGGGTGCTAAGTAGTATTCTAATGTGTGTGTGTGTGTGTGTGTGTGTGTGAATCCATTGATAGACATTTAGGTTGTTTCTAGATCTTGGCTGTTGCAAATTATGCTGCAGTGAACATGGGGTGTATGCATCTCTTCTGAATTAGTGTTTGCATAAATATTGCAAAGGTGGAAATTCTGGATCCTATGGTGGTTCCATTTTTAATTCTTTGAGGAATCTTCATACTGTTTTCTGTAGTGGATGTACCAATTTACACTCCTATCAATAGTGTATGGGGATTCCCTTTTGTCTGCATCCTATCCAACTCTTGCTATTTTTTATTTATTTATTTACTTTTTGATAATAGCCATTCTAACAGGCGTGAAGTGATATTTCATTGCATTTTTTACTGGCATTTTCCTTATAATTCGTGTTGTTAAACTTACCTTTCATCTGCTTGTTGGGTATCGTTAAAGCATGTCTATTTAGATCCTCTGCTAATTTTTCTTTTTCTCTGTCCATTTTTATTCAGGGTTTTCTGCTTTTTGCTATTGTTGAGTTGTGTAAGTTCCTTATAGATTTTGGATATTAATGCCTTATCAGACATATGATTTTCAGATATCTTCTCCCATTTAGTAGCTTGCCATTTTATTTGGTGATGGTTTCCTTCAGTGTGCAGAATGTTTTAATTTGATATAGTTCCATTTGTTTGTTTTTTACTTTTGTTACCCTTGCCTTTGGAGTCAGATAAAAAATAAACCCAAAAAACATTGCTAAGACCAATGGCAGGGAGAATACCACCTATGATTCCTTCCAGAAATCTTATGTCAAGTTATACATTCAAGTGTTTATCCTATTTTGTGCTTTTGTGCATGGTGCATGATAGTAGTCTAGTTTCAGTTTTTGCATGGGGGGTGTTCAGTTCCCCGAAAACTGTTTATTAAAGAAACTCTTCTTTCCCCATTGTATATTTTTACCTCCGTTGTCATAGATTAATCTACTATATATGTGTGGGCTTATTTTGGAGCTCTGTATTCAGTTCCATCGATCCATGTGTCTTTGTTTATGCCAATACCATACTGTTTTGACGACTATACCTTTGTAGTATAGTTCAAAATCAAAAAGTGTCATAAACCTAGGTTCATTCATTTTCAGGATTGTTATAGCTATACAAGGTCATTTGTGGTTCCATGTAAATTGTATAATTATGTATTCTAATGTTGTGAAAAATGCCATTGGAATTTTGATAGGGATTGCACTGAATCAGTAGATTGCTTTGGGTAGCATGGAAATGGTAACAATTTTACTTATTCCAATTCATGAGCACGGAATATCTTGCCATTTATTTCTGTTTTCAATTACTTTCATCAGAGTTTTTTTTTATTTTTCAGTGCATAAGTCTTTCACACCCTTGATTAATTTTATTCTTTGGCATTTTATTATTTTTGATGCAGTTGTAGGGTGGGATTGCTTGCTTCATTTCCTTTTCTGATTGTATTTAGTGTATAGAAATGCAACACTTTCCTGAACATTGATTTGGTTTCTTGCAACTTTACTAAATGCATTAATTAGTTCTAAAAGTTTTTTTTAATGGAATCTTTAGGATTTTCTGTATATAATATCATGTCATCTGCAAATAGTGAAAGTTTTACTTCTTTTCTGATTTGGATGCTTTTAATGCTTTTTCTTGCCCAAAGGTGCTGACTGGGACTTCCAATACCATGCTAAATAAAAATGATGAGAATGGTCATCATGGTCACTAGTAGCCATGAACTTGTTATATATGGCCTTTACTATATTGAAGTACATTCTCTCTATACTTATTTGTTGATAATTTTTAATCATAAGTGGATGTTGAATGTTGTCAAATGCTTTTTCTACATATACTGATATGATTATAGTTTTTATCCTTAATTTTGTTAATGTGATGTATTACATTATTTGTGGATATTGAACCATCCTTGCCCCAGTGGAATATATCCCATTTGATCATAATGTATGATCCTTTTAATATGTTGTCGAATTTGCTTTGCTAATATTTTATTGAGAATTTTTGTCTCTATTTTCATCAGGGATATGGGCTATGATTTCCTCTTTTTTGTGGTATCCTTGTGTGTTTTTGGTATCAGGGTAATGCTGGGCTCCTAAAATGAGTTTAGAAATAAAAATTTTTGGCAGAGTTTGAGAAAGATAGTTATTAAATCTTTGAATGCTTGGTAGCATATCCCAGGGAAGCTGTCTAGTCCTGGACTTTTGCTTGTTGGAAGCTTTTTGATTACTGATTCAATCACTTTGTTGGTAATTAATCTATTCAGATTTGCTATTTCTTCATATTCAGTCTTGGAAGATTGTATGTTTCTACATTTTCCAGGTTGTCCAATTTTTTCCTAAATTGTCCAATTTGTTGCTGCATAATTATTCATAGTAGTTTTGTGGTATCAATTGTAACTTTTCTTTCATTTCTAATTTTATTCATTTGAGCTCTCTTTTTTTTTTTACCTTGGTGAGACAAGTTAACAGTTTATCAATTTTGTTTATCTTTTCAAAGAATCAGCTCGAAGTTTCATTGATATTTTCCATTATCTTTTTAGTTTCTATTTCATTTATTTATGCTCTGATCTTTGGCATTTCCTGTCTTCTAGTAACTTTGGGCTTCTTTTTTTTCCCCCTTAAGTTTCTGTAGGTGTAACGTGGATTGTTTGAATTTTTTTCTCGTTTCTTGTGGTAGGCCTACATCACTATAAACTTCCTTCTTAAAATTCCTTTTGCTGAAGCCCATAGATTTTAGGCTATTGTATTACATTTTTGTTTATTTTCAGCTAGTTTTTAATTTCTTCATTGATGTTTTTATTGACCCATTGATGATTCAGTAGCATGTTGCTTAATCTCCTCATATTTGTGATTTTTCCAGTTTTCTTCCTATAATTGATTTCTACTTTCATACCATTTTGGTCACAAAACATGATTGATATGATTTCAGTCTTTTTAAAATTTATTGAGACTTGTTTTGTGACCTAACATATGATCCATCCTGGAGAATTTTTCATGTGCACTACAGAAGAAAGTGTATTCTGCTGTTTTTAGGTGGAATGTTCCATATCTATCTCTTAAGTCCATCTGACCTAAAGTGTCAGCATGGACACTAAAGTGTCATTTAAAGCTAATAGTTTCTTACTTATTTTCTTTCTAGATGATTTGGCTGTTGATGTAAGTGAGATATTAAAGTTCCCTGTTATTTTAATGCTATCATTTTCTCCTTTTAGGCCTGTTAATATTTGCCTTACATGTTTAGGTGCTCCTGTGTTGGGACAGAAATTCAGAAATGTTAAATCCTATAGTTAGGCTGACCTCTTTATCACTATGCAATGCCTCTTGTTAATTGCTTTTTATTATGGTCTGTTTCAAAGTCTATTTTGTCTGACATAATAAGTATAGCTATACCAGCTTTCTTTTTGCTTCTGTCGCATTGAAATATCTTTTTCTATCCTTTCACTTTCAGTCTGTGTGGCCTCTGATCTAAAGTAAGTCTTGTAGGAAACATATAGATAGGTCTTGTTTTTTCATCCATTCTGTCTTTTGAATGGAGAATTTAGTCCATTTACATTTAAAGTCATTATTTATAGGTATGTACTTATTGCCATATTATTGATTTTTTTAAGCTGTTTTTATAGTTCTTCTCTGTTCCTTTCTTCTCTTGCTCACTTCTTTTATGATTTGCTGAGTTCCTTTAGTGTTGAATTTAGATTCCTTTCACATTGTCTTTTGTGTGTATACTATAGATTTTTGCTTTTGGTTACCATGAGGTTCACATATAAAATCCTGTATATTTAAAAATCCATTATTTTAAGTTAATTGCATCTTAAATTTGAATACATTCTAATAACTACATATTTTTATTCCTCTTGCCATGTATTGTTTTTGATGTCATATTTTGAATTTGTTTTTTATTTTCTGTATCCCTTAGCTAATTATTAAGGATATAGTTAATTTTGCTATTGTCTTTTAATCTTCATATAACCTTTAGTATACATTTCCTTTTACTGCTGAGATTTTTACTTTCATATGTTTTCTTAGCACTAATTAGGGCCCTGTTTTCAGCTTTAAAAAGTCTTTTTGACATTTCTTACAAGACAAGTTTATCAATGATAAACTTTTTTAGTTTTTGCTTATCTGGAAAGCTTTTTATCTCTCCTTCAATTCTGAAGGATAACCTTACTGGGTAGAGTATCTCTGGTTGAATTTCTTTTCCTTTTAGCATTTGGAATATGTCATTCTACTGCCTCCTGCCCTGAAAAATTTCTCCTGAAAAATCAGCTTATACTCTTACGGGAGTTCTTTTGTATGTAGCAAATTGGTTTCTCTTGTTGCTTTTAAGATAGTCTCTTGGGGCGCCTGGGTGGCTCAGTCAGTTAAGCATCTGACTTCGGCTTAGGTCATGATCTCCCGGTTTGTGGGTTTGAGCCCCCTGCGTCGGGCTCTGTACTTACAACTGGCTCAGAGCCTGCAGCCTGTTTCAGATTCTGTGTCTCCCTCTCTCTCTGACCCTCCCCTGTTCATGCAGTCTCTCTTTCTCTCTCTCTCAGAAATAAATAAAATATTAAAAAAAAGATATTCCCTTTACCTTTTATAACTTTTGACATTTAAAAATTTTTATTTTTTAATGTTTATTCATTTTTGAGAGAGAGAGAGAGAGAGAGAGAGAGAGACAGCACGTTAGCAGGGGAGGGGCAGAGAGAGAGGGAGACACAGGATCTGAAGCAGGCTCCAGGCTCTGAACTCTCAGCACAGAGCCCGATGTGGGGCTCAAACTCATGAGCTGTGAGATCATGACCCGAGCTGAAGTTGGACACCTAACCAACTGAGCCACCCAGGCGCCCCTTGACATTTTAATTATAATATATCTTGGTGTGGATCTCTTTGAGTTAATCTCATTTGGAATGGTCTGTGCTTCCTGGAGCTAGAAGCCTGTTTTCTTCCCCAGGCTAAGGCTCTTTCTCTCTCTTCTCCTACTGGGACTCCTATAATGCAGATGCTATTCTTTATGCTGTTCCACATATCCCATAAGCTGTTTTCATTTTTTACTTTTCTTTTCACTGCTCTGATTGGATGAGTTCCACTGTCTCATTTCCCAGCTGGCTGATCTGTTCCTCCACTTCATCTAGTCTGCTGTTGAGGTCCTCTAGTGCATTTTTTATTTCAGCGATTGTGTTCTTGTGGCCTCTGTTTGGTACTTTCCTATGTATTCTGTCTCTTCATTGAAATTCTTACTGTGTTCATCCATTCTTTTCCCAAGTTCAGGGAGGCTCTTTATGACCATTACTTTGAATTTTTTTTTTAATCAGGGAGATTACTTATTTCTGTTTCATTAATGTCCTTTTCTGAGATTTTCATCTTGTTCTTTGGTTTAAAACATATTCATCTGTCTCCTGATTTTATCCACCTCTCTGTGTTTGTTTTTATGTTCTAAATGAAACGGCTACATCTCCCAGTCTTGAAGCGGTGATGTTGTATAGGTTAACCTTAGTGTTCAACCATGCCCTGGCTTTTGGATATTACCCAGACTTTAACAATTATCTAAAAATCTGATTTGCCATTGATAGGTTCCAATTGTTAAAGGTGTGCCAAGGCCTCTCAGTGTTCCAAAGGGAGGAGGCTCAGAAATTGCCTGGTTTCGAGCTAATTGTAAGGCAGTTCCTCAGGCAGCAGGTTTCAGATATGAAAATGGATACATTCTTATGGGTCTGCAATCATTAACCCTGCTGAATTCCAGACTGGAGATTTGGAGGTGTTCCCGGGGTGACAGTTGCAAAAATGGTGGCTCTAAACGTGTGTATAAGTTTCTATCTGGGAGGTGTCAGCGATATGTGGCAAGGTCAAGGAAAGACATTAAAATGGTGTCTCTCTGCACATGTTTCCTGGGGGGCATTTCTCTAGCTTGTGGTTGTGTGACAAACCTAAAGACTAACCTTCACTCTGGGATAGGGTAGCCTACCACAGACTGTCTCTGCTATTGTTTTAGGTGTATAGAACCTAGAAATGCAATCTGTCTTGGCCACCAAAGCCAGGCACTCAAAAGGCATCCATCGTGGGTTGGGCATGCCTGCTGGCTGTGATGGAGTGGCCTGCAGGGACATGGCACTTGGTCAGCCTGCCTGACCTGGCATGCAGGGGTAAGATGCACCAACCAGAGCTAGTGGACTAGATGGGGTGCAGAAATGAAGCTTGCTAGTCTCTCCACCCCTAGAGAGTCCCAACAGATTCCGACCTCTCTAAGAGATGCCTTAAGATTAACAAATGAGTTTCCTTCACATACGGTCTAGGAGCCTTTCAAACTGTTGCTTTTGACCGGGTCCCGGGGTAAGTGGGTCTGTGTATGAGCCTTCTAAGAGTGGAATTTCTGTTTCCCATAGCTCTATAGTTTTCTTGGAAGTAAGCCCCATTGGTATTCAAGGTCACTTTCTTTGGGGACTCATTTCTGTAGCCCAGTCCCCAGGGGTTGGGGTGCCTGATGGGAGGCACAAACTTCTCATTCCTCAGGGACAAGCTCTGTTCTACTAGCTTTCAGGTTATTTTCCAGAGGCAATTGTGCCATATATAGCTGTAGAATTGTAATGTTTGTGGGTGGGGCTAAGTTCAGGTTCCTGAACTTGTCTCCATCTTGAACTCTCCCACATTCACTATATTTTTAATCTCCATTTATAAAGATATGAAATAAAAGATTTCTTTATTTTAAGACTATTTATTTCTGTTTTTGAGAGAAAGAGAGGGAGTGTGTGCATGCTTGTATAGATGGAGGAGAGGCAGAAGGAGAGGAAGAAAGAGAGGATCTTAGCAGGCTCCATGCCCAGCACAGAGGCAGACAATGCAGGGACTCTATCTCTCAATCCTGGAATCATGACCTAAGCTTGGATCATGACCTGAGCCCAAATCAAGAGACAGATGCTCAACTGACCGAGTTACCCAGGTGTCCCTGAAGTAAAAACTTTCAACATTCACTTTTTAATAAGAAGGCTAGGAAATATAGTTTGGAGGGAGCATCAAGAATTGTTATAAGCAACAGGAAACTGATAAAACCAAGGGGGATAAGTATTGACTGCAAAAGACCATGCATAGGAATGAAGGAAAAATAGAGCCCAGCACTGAAACAGTCAGGAAAGGCAAAGAAGGCAGTCTACTCAGTGTACCCTACTTGATGCATGACTAAGCACTTTTTATTTTTCTTATTCCTAGTAGGAATAAGGAGTGAAGTTACTCACACATAGCAACTATTACTAACCAGAGAAGAAAGAACTAGAAATGTAACTTAGATGCCCACATTACTTGTGCCATTTGGCGATTTGATTTTTACAAATGCATTTCTTTAAAAAAAAATGCCGAAACTCATCTCGCATTGTTTAAGGGCTAGAAAACCAAAACTTTTAGTCTAGAAATATTTTAGCCAGTGGAGTAAAAATGATGCATTTTACATCATTATTTTTTCCCCTTAAGATAAGCCAAGCATTCAAAAATAACTGGCAAAGTGGCAAACTGAGTGGGGAATAAGATATATTTCATTGAAATGTTTTTGTAATTTTCTAGCTATTTATATACACAGAAGTGTTAAGAGATATTCATTTAAATCCTATGTGATGTAAAAAACCTTACCCCTTTGGTAAGTTATCTGTAAAAGATGTGAATTTTATTATATGTAACATTCTTCTCAGGATAGGAACCAAGATTTTTGCCACAAGATCCCAAATGGGTCAAAGTCCAGGATTTTTATCTCGTGAAAAGTATACAAAACTGAATTTCACAATATTCATGTCAGTTGGGTGCAGTACAAGCTGTATCTTATGCCACAGACATTCCATTAAAATGTTTCAGGGGCAGGATCTTTTTTTCCCCATTTGTCTGTATCTGTTTCAAAATAAGGAGATTTAATTAACGCATTTCAGTAAATTGCAAAAATAGCACTTATTCATATTAAGACCTTGGGAGTTTCACAAACGAAAGCTTTTCTCTTTAGTTTCTCTCTAAGGTTTTCTTTTTTCTTCTTAAATGAAGTGTTATGTGATCAAAATAAGAAGACTTCTGTGACTTCGTCCAGAAATATTAACCAGCTAGAATAGCTGTCGGAGCATTTTGGAAATGCGTAGATAATGAAGACGTCACTTAAAATGTACATGCATTTGGGATATGCAAAAAAAAAAAAAAAAAGGAATGCATAGCAATGATATCTTTGATCACCGAAAGAACTCAGAAAGATGAGAACTGTGTCGAGGATAGTTACCATCAGCCCATTTTCTATTCCCTGTGCACAAATCATTTCATGCATTCTACAAACCAAGCCCCGATGTTGGGCTTCAAAAGCAATTTCAGGAGCAAAATAAGGTGCTTTTCTTCAATTTTCAAGCCATTTGTACGAGGTTAGTGTTGTTTACCCACCTGGTACACTGATATTTACATATCCCTTTAAAGAAAATTGGTAGGTATGATTTATGGAGTACTGTAAGAGCACAATTTTCCATGTAGTGCACCTAATCTGAAAGGGCACTTGAAAAGGTCACTCTGGCCATACAAATACCAAGTCTTCTCTTTGGAATAAGTTAGGATATTCATTTTTCTTGGAAAATGTCAGCAGTACCCTACTCCAGGGGTTAGTTTATGCAGATAAATGCATAAGCCTTTAATCTTAGAGCAAAAATACTCTACACAAATGTAAAAGCAGTCCATCTATCACTGTTAAGACCTGTAATTTGTTTTTATTTAAATCTCACGCCAGGGCGCAGTGGGCAACAGGACCGTTAACGTGGTATCTCACACATAAGCCAAGATCAAGGCAAGTGAGTACGTTTCGACTCTCAACCCCGGTGGCTGGCAACGCCATGTGGCTCATACAGTCAGGATGCTGTTCTTGGCTTCTCTGCACTTGCTTCTTCTGCAGCTAGAGGCATCCTGTCCCACTCAGTGCACTGGAGATTGTCAGGTAAGTCTCCTCTCCTGACCTGCGTTTTCTCTGCCTGTGAAAAAGCACTAAGCCCATTTTTGGGTGAATAAAACATTACTCTTTCATTTCTAAATTTAAGGGTTCACTTCAACTCAAGGAGAGAAAACCCAACAAATTATATCCTTCATGAATTTGTTTTCTTTCCCTGCAATGGTTATATGTAGAGAAAATCTCTGACGTTTCCCCATACAGACTCACCCCCAATCCTGAGATGTTTACTTTTGCAACTAACAAGAGAAACAGTGAATGGCCAATTGTGATTAATATATACGGCACATTTTATACTCTTGATTTTTTTCTTCATGCTGTAGAGAAGCTCTTCTAGAAACGTAAGCCTTATCCTAAATCATATTTCTCTGAAGACCATTTTCTAATATTAAATGTAGTAGACGTGAGTGGAAGGTACCATATTATTCTGAAACGTTTGCCTCTATTTCTACAAAGTGAGGAAAGAGGGTGGGGATTCCAGAAGAGATACTGTGACTTTTGCCTCTGATGAGATTTTGCAAATGAACATTTGGAGCATATGGGAGGCAAATGGGCGACAGAGTGTGATCCCTTGAGTTTGAACCAACAGCTGACATTAGTTTTGCCATCTCAGTATTGTCAGAGTGGAAGGAAGTCATCCTTCCGTGCAATGGATTCCCTTTGGAAAATGTAGATATTGGTGTGGAGATGCAATGGAACATGGGAAAAATAGATGACACCATTTTGTTTTTCATGGAGGGAAAATGCAAAAATCACCTGTATGGATTTGAGCATCATCCTAAAAATAGTTTTTATTTCAATTTTAAGGATTTATTTAAACTTTTTTTAAAAAATGTTTTATTATTTCTGACAGAGAGATAGAGGGAGAGAGAGAGAGAGAGAGAGAGAGAGACAGCATGAGCAGGGCAGGGTCAGAGAGAGACGGAGAAACAGGATCTGAAACAGGCTCCAGGCTCTGGACTAGCTGTCAGCACAGAGCCTGACACAGGGCTCGAAGCCATGAACCATGACATCATGACCTGAGCTGAAGTCAGACACTTAACCGACTGAACCACCCAGTCGCCCCTTGATTTGAAGAATTTAAGTGGACTTGGTAATTTGATCAATATATGTCAGTACTTCTTGTGGTAACCTGAGATTATTGATATTAAGTACATTTTAAATATCAAGATTTCAAAAAGACCGTCACTGAGTTTAGGAACCCAAGAGAAAATTATAATGTCCCAATAGTAAAGAATCTCTAATAAAATTAATCCCAAATTATCCAGTTCATCTCATCAGACATTTTAGTAAATAGAGGGCACATGATTTCCGGAAAGTGTCAGACTCAAATCAGTGGACCCTGGCCAAACTTCCAAACTGGAAGGAAAATGTAAGTTAGCAGGTGTACTGGAGATTGTACAGTATGCATTTTCAGTGTGCAAGCTGGACCATGATGGAGGGTTTGTCTTCCTTTGTTTCCCTGCTCTTATTCCTGAACTTGTGAACTTTGGACTCTCTCACTCTCCATTTGGACTTCCAGATTCGGTGTCTAATAGACAACTTGAACTTCGTATCCCAAATTTACTTGATCTTCCACTTGCACATTTCTGCCACTGCCTTCCTCATCTTAGTCACTAGCAATTCCATCTTTTCTGTTGTTCAAACCAGGAGCCTTGGGGAATGGGGGGTTATCCATGGTTCCTTCTTCCTTTCCCACTCCATACGCACGACCAGCACATCCTGTTGTCTTGGACTTCAGTCTGATCCCTTATTACTGTCTGCGATAGTCTGAACGTCCATGTCCTCTATTCATACATTGAAATGCTAACCCCTAAACGATGGTGTTAAGAAGTGGGCCCTTTGGGAGATGATTAAGACATGAAGTTGAAGCCCTCATGAATGGGATCAGTATACTTAAAAATAAAAAAAAGACTCTATGAGATTGGATGAGTGCCCTCACCAGATGCCAGATCTGCTGGTGCCATGACCTTGGATTTCCCAGACTCCAGAACTGTGAGAAATAAATGCTTTTGTTTATAAGCCACCCAGTCTATGGAGTTTTGTTTTAATAGCCCAAACTGTCTAAGACACCACCTTTACAGCTACCACTCTTGTTAAAGATCCCTCTTTGCTCTCTAAACAATTGCAGTAATTTTCTATCCTTGCTTCCTACAATTTATTCTTCATACAGCTTCTGGAGCGATCCTGTAACCTTATGAATTAGATTAGATTATGCCATATTTTTTGCTTAAGATGCTTCAATGATGAGGGCCACCTGGGTGGCTCAGTCAGTTGAGCAACTGACTCTTGATATCTGCTCAGGTCATGATCTCATGGTCATGGGTTCAAGCCCTCTTTTGGGCTCTGTGTTGAGTGTGGAGCCTACTTGGGATTCTCTCTCTCTCTCTCTCTCTGTCTCTCTCTGATCTCTCCCATGCGTCCCTGTGCGCGCTCTCTCAAAATAAATTAATAAACATTTAAAAAACACTTCAGTGATCCCCTCAGAAGTTGTCCATTGGGCACCACATCTCCAAATGCTCTGCCTGCCACTTTCCAACCCCCAGGCCACCCCTCCCCCAGCTCCCATTCCTCTTCCCCACAGTTACGAGGCTCGGTCCTCCTGTCTTCTTGCAGTGCCTCACATGGGACTCCAGGACTTGCTCTTGCTGGGCCTTCCACCCACAGTCCACCTTCCCTGGTTGAGTCTCTCCTCTCCTTGAGGTCTTTCCTCAAACACTACCTCCATGGTGACACTTTTTTGACAGACCTCCTTAAAATCCTGTCCCTGTCACACTCTCCCACTCCCAAACCATCCTGGCACTCCCAGTCACCCTTCGCTGCTTGTTTTATTCCTGCAGCACTTATCACCATCTGACATAGCATATGTTTTACTTATTTTATTGTTTACTGCCTGTCTTCCCCCCACCCCCACCCCCGTCCGCCGTATAACATAAATCCCCGAGAGCAGACATTTCTGTCTATTTTGTTTACTGCTGCATCCTCAGTGCCTAGAAAAATGTTTAGCACAGGGTAGATCTTTAAATATAAATATTTGGCAGTTGAACCGACAAATGCCTTTAACTGCTTGTGAGATGCCAATAATTTTATAGCGGTATTCTTATACTTACCAAGCTTCCCCCAGAACGTGTATGCTTTTGGCCTCACTCATTTGCCACCACACATTAATAGGAAATAAAACACATGGACTTCATGGGAGATTAGAAACCAGAAGTGGCCTCACGTGAGTACAGGTTAAGTTTGGGTATAGTCATTACTGACTGAATCAAGGTCTTGATTTTGAGTATGGAAGTCAAGGGGATGAGCACCTTTGGCTGAGAACAGAAAACCATGGGTTCATATTACAACCTTGCTATGTACATGTTGAGTGGTCTTACGTAAAAGCCACTGGGCTTTGTGACCCTCAGCTTTCTAATCTGTGAAACGGAGCTGTGCAATGGCACTCATCACAGATTTGCAGTGTGGACCACATGAGATAATGCCCAGTGGAAATACACTTGTGTTGCTTACCACTGAAATCACAGTGGGCCCATACACTTCACATATAATTCAAGAACATGTATGTGTTATCTCACAAAGTGTCTGCCGTGTCACAGGCAGCAGATTGATGGTGAACATAATTGCTGCACATGTTTAACCATCACGTGGACGGCCACTGTCAAACCATAAGAAACAGTCTCTCTCCAGTGTCAGTGTTTAGGATATAAAATTAAGTTCCACTACCATCATACTTGATGTAGTTTTAAATGCCCAAATTTGGGTTCTGAGAATAGGTAGGAAAGGCTTGCACTGGCTCAGTGTGGTCTAAATGGGGGTCAACAAATGGCAGCCCATGGAGAAATTCCACGTGTTCCCTGTTTTATACAGCCTGAGAGTTATGAATACCTTTATTTTTTGTACTTTTAAGTGGTTATAAAAATGAAAGAACACTAGTAGTATTTTGTGACAAATAATCATTTTAGGAGACACAAATTTCAGGGTCCATTAAGAAGGTGTTACCAAAACATTGCCAGGCTATTCCATTCCTCTATTGTCTCTGGCTACTTTGGTGCTACAAAGGCAGAATTGAGTAGCTGAGACAGAGAATACATAGCCCCCAAAACTTAAAATGTTTACAACCTTGCCCTTTATAGAAGGTCTGCTGTCTCCTGCTCTACAAAATCTAGGGCCTCCATTTAATGGCAAACCTGGTTTTGTTTCTGTTGCTGAATAGCAAAAAGCAGTTGAGATGAGCAGAGCTCCATAAAAGTATTTCTCTGAATTACTGCCAGAATGTTCCACACGTCCCCACATAAAGATATTCGCAGAAACAGCTCATGTCCTTTGTGTCTCAGATGCTGGTTTCCCCCTCGTCTCTGGAACAAGATGGCGGAGCGCATTTCATGTCTTCTGTGAAGAAAGCCCAACATGCACTGAATGGTTCGTTCTTGACCTCATGCTACCTTCTGTGCTTCATGTATGGACAGGATTTGGCCTCAAAACGTAGTGTTTTTTCCAGATTATTTATTCGATCAGTTTCCTTGCCTTCAGAGTTTTACATACTGTCCCACAGGCATGCTTTTTCAGAGATGTCAAGGCATACTAAATTTAGAAAAAGTAGGTTGCTTATTCTGGCTTAAGTTTTTTCTTTTCCTTTCTTTTCCTCTCATTTAAAGCCAGCATCTCCCTGCCCCTCTCTCTTTAAAGCCCGTCAATTGATAATTCATTAAAAGAGAAGAGCACTGTGTTTTTGTTTCTGCCAAGGGTGTGGGTGGGTAAAAGATAGCTTTTGGAGAAGTGATTGGGAACTTCAACAGATGCACAGGACCGACTTCAGAGCCCTTAATTGCAGAGTGTTCTTTCTCTGCCTGTCGGTGGGGGATTCCCATGGATACAGCTGCGGGGGCTACAGGCCTAGAGTCCACTCCTTCTCTGCTGAAAGCCTCTTGATTGGGAGACAGTGCACTTTCTGAGGCCACATGAAGCTTGCTGCCCTCTATTATGAGCCCTGTGACAGCAGGGAAATACCAGACCTACTTTCCCAGCACCCCCACCCACCCCGAAAAGGGCCCTTACAGCCAGAGGACTGACATTTCACTGCATTTCTGCTTTAATTAATGTCTAGGAGACGAACTCCAATTCCCACCCACAGCAGCGTCAATTAGATGGAATTAAATGCAGTGCTTCTTTTCAGTTCTGCTATTTTTACCTGCTGGCCAGCATTTTCCCTCTCAAAGAAGACAACGATGTAGTGGATTTCTAGATTGCAGTTTAGAATGAAACATATGACCACACAGGTATCTGCTACCTGAGACTGGCAGAGGTTCACGTGCATCAGACACTGCCATCTCTGTCTGGGTGTAGACTGTGTGGTCATGCGGGGAGCACTGGGATCCAGGAGGAAGGGATCTCTGGTGTTTCTCACTGGGAAGTTCTAGCTTGGGGAGCAATGCTGTGCATCTGGTTTAAAGACCTCCTGCCCTGTGTTCTGCAAAGGAATCAGGCAGACTCGCCCTAAGCCATGTCGCTTTTCCTGGGGGCCACTTCAGAATGGAGAACACCACATGAGCTTGCAGATTGTCTGGAGCCTCAGTGCTGCCATAACCTTGGAGTCTAGAATCCTCTCCTAGTTCGATAAGAAAACATGCATGTAATAAGAGATAACATTTAGTTTAGGGTCACAAATAGGTTCTGAGCTTTTGCTACAGAGGCCCTTTTCTTAATGAAAGCACTGGGGCCAGGCTTACCATTTTCTAGCTCTGTGGCTGTAGACAAGTTACCTAACCTCTCTGGGTCTTGCTTTCCACATCTACAAAATAGGGATGATATCATCACCACTTCCCAGGCTCTTAATAAAGACTACGTGAAATAAATCCTATAAATGGCCACAGGCAGTCATATCTCAACTTTTAAGTATGTGCGTAATAATGGTTAGATTTTGTTATCACTGATAGGATAATGGTCAGGACACGCTAACACTTTGATAGACCCAGGGTGAAGAATAGTTCCTCTGGTTGCCTCTGAAGACCTCTTGAGATAATGGGCTTTTTAGCTTCATCTAAAAGAAGAAGGAGGAGGAGAGAGAAGGAGAATAAGAAGAAGAGGAAGGAGAGGAAGTAGGAGGGAGAGGGGGAGAAGGAGAAGAAGAGAAGGAGGGGGAAGGGGAGAGAATGGAGATGGGGGAGGGAAAGAAGGAGAAGGAGTTGGAGAGAAAGAGAAGGAGAGGAAAGCATGACATAAAAATAGTGACTCAAACAGATTTTAGTTTAAGGAGTCAGGCTGATTATAAACTTAAGTGCCAACAATGGCACTCCTGCTTACTCTCAGGTTTTTGTAGAACTGTAACATCCAGAGTCCCAGAAGCAATGATCTGACTGGAAGAACTGGTTTCTGTCCTGGGGGCAGTTGCGGGTGTTTCAAAAGGGTTATTGACTATCCCGGAAGTAAGCAGGGAAAGCCAACCAGCAGATCAAGGGGGCATCTGGGAGTCACATCTCACGGGAATGAAAGACTGCACAGAGGACCATGTTTTCCCTGGGGCCAAGAAGACTAAGGGGCAAAGCGATCACCTTCAGGAAAAGGGGTAGCAGTTTGCTTTCTGCACATAGAGTAGCCTAACACCAATTAGGAGACGTTTCAAAGAGGTTTGCAGCCCGGATTGATAATTAATTTTTGAATCAACTCGGTTGGCCCCATAGTAAAATTTCCCTTCCTGGGGAGTAGTGGAATTCTATTTGTTTGAAGGAATGTCTTTCTGGGAGGTCTTTGAAGATGCATATTCACGGTGGGGAGGTTAGACTGTCTGGTTTCCGAGATCCCTTCCTAATCTAAATTCTTAGAAGCCCTTTTTGTGAATTTCTTTGTGGCTTATTTATATGGGCTTCATGCTCTAAACTTTTCTCTCTTTTCTATACTGTCTAGGTTTACTCAACGGGTCTGAAATATAGATGCGTATCGTGTCTGTCAAAGCAGCAGCTTTTCCACTGGAGGATGATCTTTGGAGAATTAGAAACATTAAAAATGCATATTTCCCCATCTAAGAAATAAATCATCCCTTATGTTCCTCAAAAGCAAAGTACGGGGAGAGGATTCATATGGAAATCCCAGTCTTTGAACACGAAGTGTGACAGCCACTTCACATTATTGCCACACAGACGTCCAAAGTAGTACAAACGGGATGAGCTTCCAAACAGGCGGTTAGTTTACCACTGAAGCATGACCAATGCCTCCGCTACAACAAGCAAACAAGAGGCTGAACGTATTAACATCGTTTTCTATCATTTCTGTTTGATGCGGATTGGGTAGAAAATCTGGGATGCAAGCCATAATGTAGATTTTCAAAATTGATTAGCATTTTCTGGACATTGGCAACCATTTCTATGGCATTTCAATGGGAGTTAAAATTGATTAGTGCTTTTGGAAAAATGTGGACCAAATCGCTGTGCAAATTGAAGTAGTTCAAACATGGGATGATGACAGCATACGTGCATAAGGTAGAATATGAGATCCGTGTGGCCAATGTCCGGTCTAGGGAGACGAGATCTTAAAGGAGAGGGTGTGAATGGTTCCAGGCAGTTTTAGATTAGCTGTTGGTAGTTGTCGAACACATAGCCTCTACTTGTGACAATGTGTAAAATGGGTTGCATGCTTGTAGGGGAAAGGTTGTTAAGTGCTTTGTCATAACATTAATCATGGCTAAACTCATCTTCGTCGTTAATGTGAAGGCACTAGGTAGCTTTGCAGAAATTCCACCTTAAACATGTAGATGTGTCCACTCTCCAGAGTTTCAGAGGTTTTCAGGATTGACATGGCAAACGTTCGGCTGATCCCCGATGACTACTCGCAGGAGTGAAAAATCGGTTGCAGTTTTTGTAATTTTCTGATTCCCCTCAGTCTGTTGCGGAAAACACAGTTCTCAGAGCCACTGTACCCTTCTCTGTTATCAAACACAGACAGAAAGTTAAGAAGTGAGTCACAGCACAACGCATCTTGGAAGAATGAGAACCTTCAAAGGTCAGCTTTTCCTGCTTGTCAATAGCTGACATTTAAGCATTTCTTTCAGAGGTTGCTGATAATGTTTTTTTGAGATAGTGCAGAAGAATTGCTGTGTTGGTATGCAATTAGGTTCATAATGAGATGCAAAAATGCAAATATGGTGGTACGTGCCAGTTCTTTGGAGTGACTTTTGTCAGATTGCAAGTGCCCTGAGACTTTGATAGATACCGTGTTACTATGTGGAGTTGGAGGGCTGATAGCTTTTAAAGAAGCATCTAGAACATGTTATCTCTAGATGCTAATTAGTGAGAACCTTTAGCAATGATAAATGTAGAGGCCATTTGTTTTTTCCTGGTAAATTTTGACAACTTCATTGAACCAATTGTATCAACAGGATTGTTGGTAGACACGCAAACATCTTTATTCTTTTTTTTAATGTACCATATAAAATACAGTGTATATTCATAAGCATACCCACTAGAAGACTACCTTGCATGGCTGATTTTTGAAGTTAATTTAAAATGTAAATAAGAGTATAACCCATTAAGTGACTCCATCAAGTACTTGAAAACTACATGTTATGTTTTCAATATATTATTTCCATCTTTGCATTTTATGCTTTTGTCAAAAAAAACCCGATGATGACTTTGAAAATTGTTGTATATTATGAGTGATTCCAATTGTTAATCTCTTGTAATGTTCATGAATCACAAAGCCATTACAGCTAAAGAAATGGTGTAACAAAGAAGACATAAAAGCGAGCCCTTATTTCCAGAACTTCCTCTTCCACAGGCAAGGTATTTGTAGTGAATTCTCACAATGGCAACAGGACGTGATAACTTGGCTAGGATCCTAGCCAAGAAACCATGTAGAGAGAGATGAAAGCTGAGTCATGTGTTCAATGACCATTCCATGAATGTCTATTAGGTGCCGTATTCTGGCTAGGTATGGATGAAAGCAACACAACCATTCTCCTCAAGAGTCTTGGCTGTAATGGGGGCATCAGATATGAAAATGGACAAGTATTTTTACAAAATGACAAGGGTCACATAGAGGTACATGCAAGGGGCAGTGGAGTTCTGAGGAAGGGATCTTACTTCCCAGCTGGCCTGGCTCCCTTGATGAAGGTCATTGCCCATGGACAGTACATACTTTTTCCAGCTTCCCACTTCCTGCCTCACTCATTGAGTTTAGAAAAGGGGAGTGATCATCCACTTTTTGTCTGCACTGTAGTAAGGCAACCTAGCAGCCAGTGCTCACGGGCACCCTGAGACTAAGAGACAGTGACAGATTTACTGAAGGAGGAACTTCTCTCTTCAGTATTCCTGTATTTGTAGAATGTGGAGGCCACAGCTGCCAGGGAATGAGTTTGAAACCATGGCCTAATTACAAATGATAGCTCCATGAGGGCAGGGAAAATGCTGCCATGACCTCTGACCCCAGTGCCAATCTATTTCAATGCCTGGAATGGAACAGATCTTAATAAATATGGGTAAAGGAATAAATAAGCAAAATGTCATCAGATATTCTGATTTGTATAACCAGTACGACTCACCAGGAAAAAGAACAGTCATAACTATAAATGATTTCTCAGAAGTAGAAGTGAAGTCAGAGAAATCCAGCCCAAGACATTTTCTCAGTTTACCTTATAATCAATTGCTTGCACAAGGCTCACAGCTGACTGGTACTAGATCTGTGATTATGCACTCCTTTCCAGGGTAGAGTCATTCTATCAAGGCAAAGGTCAAGAAGCCACATCATATGCAGAGCAAAATAAGGAACTGGGGCTATTTAACCAGGAACTGAAAAGATTGTGTAATTCCTGGGTACCACCTTTAGCTATTTGGGGAAAGGACATATAGATGTCACATAGATGAGACACTTATTTTATTTTATATATCCTCAATTGCTCAGATTTATATTTAAGCATGCCAACTTAAGACCGAAAGGTTCAGTATAGGAAGGATGTTTCCAAGGGTTCCCTATTATAGGAGATGCAGAAATAAAGAGTGGATGACCTGTTGTTGACCTGTCAAATGGGGGACTGAGGCACCAATTAAATGGTGGTAGTCGCAATGAAAGCGGATGCTATTAAGTTAGTTGCTGGGCAATTGGATGATTTCAGCTTGACTCTTCCAAGAATCATGTGTGATAGAAACTGTGTCCAGGAAAGGGAAAATCAAGTTAACTACTCAAGCAACAAGTTTATTGGAAGTGGAATAATATTGCCTATAATTCGTAGACTAGTTAGCCAGAACCCAGGGGTTGCAATATGATATATACAGCGATTTCCTTTGGCTGGGTATCTGCCATTAAAGTTTAGGCTAAGTCTCTCTTTCTCTTCCCACCCCTTCTAACTCTGTTCCCTCTCCTGGCATAATTGATTCAACATACAAATTTGTTCATGCAGACACATACTACTAGCTGAACATCTTTCATCTTGGGAAACCATGAGTAAGCCCTAAGTGTCCTGACTGTTAGTCTTGACCTCTTTGATTTAAAACCCATTGGCTCTTATACTACCTGCAGGTGGGACTTAGCTGGAGACAATCATGCCATGGCTGTCTATTTTGGTAAGAAGTCAATATGCTGGAGAATATTCCACCTGCAAAATGTGGAATGGAAAATAAATGTGCCCCTTAAATTCATTAAATTTCATCTTAACACTTCACAATCAGGACCACAATGGTACTAAGGGTGAAAACTGGCATTAAGAATACAAATAGCTATGGTAATGAGTGGGAAATAGTAATCTTATGGGAAAGCAAAAGAGTTTGGGCCTGCTTTTTTTTTTTTTTCCTTTTTAAAATGATCTGAGTTCCACTATTAATTATGAGTTAGTTTTCACATTCTGGACACACATATTTCTGAGTGGCTGTCAGAGATGCTATAGTAATAAATTGTATGCCTAGTTCTCTACTTGGATGTAAAATTTCCACTTCGGAAAAAAAATGATACGTCAGACACTGCATTTCAGGGTGATAATTGCACTTCTCAAGTGGTTAAGAAAAAGATGATCTACAAATAATAATTAAAAAGTTGTGCCCCAAGGGAATGGGGATGTCAGAAGTAGAACTCAAATATATGAAATGTTAGACTTACAGCTTGACCTTGTTCCACTGGAATTCAGTGTTGTAAATTCTAGAAACATTTATGCTTCAATATTTGGAGGTGACAATTTGAGGGTGCATTAGGTGGAGAAAAGGTAACATTTAGACTAGTGTATTAAACTACCCCTTTGATGACATAGCTTCTCCCCAACACTTGAAAAGTGTCAGGCTATTAACACTAGTAATTAATTGACTCTGTGTTCTCCTGTGCACTTTAGAGGCACTTGGTTGGGGGAAGGGACAAATTACTTTCCCTGTCCAACCCTGGAACCCTGGATTAAAAGAGGTTAGGAAAAGCTAGGTTGAAATCCTGTAAATGTGTTGTATTTTGGTCTACACATTATTTTTGAAGTTTTAAAATTAGTTTCTCTCACTTAAAAATCAGAAAATTACGAAGAAAGAATTTGGATTTCTGGAGTCTCTCCATTTGACAGATGAAGGTGAAGGTGGGAGTGGGAATCTAAAGCTCTAGCAGTACTGAATCCACTGTACTGCACAGCCATCGTTAGCTGGAGTGGAGTTGTAACCATTTTCTTAGAGTGAGTCATGAGTGTTTTGAATTATGAGTGGGTCAGTTTGCTGCAGTCTCCACTGAGGGTACATTATTCATTTAAATTCTGTTCTTCTCATAGCTCCTGTATGAATTAGAGTTTCCATTTGACTTTAATTCTGAAGGAAGTCTTAGCCTTGCCTGTGTTTCCCAGACCTAAACACAGCTGGAGTTCACAACATGATGACAGAGGGTCTACTGTATTCCACACACTTTGCTAGGGAGCAGAGCAAAGATTCGAAGGATGTTACTCTTTTCTCAAGGAAGTCAGGCCAACTCAAAGGTCAGATGTACAGATAAATGATCATGGAATAACCGATGCTGTGCTGTAGAGATGCAGGTATACAGCATTCTGAGGATCAGAAGAACAGGGAGTTCCTGTGCTATACAGAGGAGGCAACATCTAAACTGGGCTTTGAAAGCCAAGCAGAAGTTTTTTATGTAGAAGGATGAAAAATGGAATTCTGCGGGGGGTGGAGGTGGGGGAGCAGGGAGAAACAACCCAAGCAGAAGCATTGTGGGGCCCCAGAGAGCAGTATATTTGGGAATCAATGAATAGCTCCTTATGGAAGGAAGATTGCAAGATAATGGGAGATGACTCACATGCCGGGTTACACCGTGGAGTCTGGTCTTTGGTAAACATTTATGAAACAGACAGAATCTTGAAGACGTTCAGCAAAGAAGTAACCCATTAGGTTTGCCATTAGAAAGAAGCCTTTTCACACTTGTTGAAATGCACGTTCTTTGATAGATGGGTTCTGCTGGTAACATGGAGGGACTTTTGTCTGCGGGTTAGCAGGAAGGTGAATCTTAATCAACGAGTGCTGCCCATATGAGCTAGGACGGTTTGGTTCCATAGAGCAGAGGCATGTGTTGTTTTGTTGATGGCCACAGCATCCTGCGTGCCATGCTGCATCCAGACACAGCCATCCAAGTGTGTCATATGACTGCCAACGATGGCAATTCACAACATCGGTGCATAGGTACTCTCTTTGCCATCACCATATGCTGCCACTTGAACAATAGGAATAAACAGATTATGTGGAGTTCGTGTGTGACTGCCAAGAGAATCAGCTGGGTTCCAAGGAGCGCCTGGGCATCTCATTACTACTCCTAGAGCACTCTGAAATTCGGCTGGGGGTGATCATTGCAAATGAAAAAATCACACAGATGATGATGGCATGAAGACAGGAGAGCCCCGTCCATCAGCATGGTCATCCCGAGAGATGGCAGCCAATTGAGGGAGAAATAACATGGCTGGGATGGATTGAAGGCAGTGTTATAGCTCCCATGTGCAAAGGGAGGACCAGGCTGCTGGTTAGTTGTGCCACGGAGGCAGACTCGACTGGGTGAGGCAAAGATGAGGGCAGAGCACATATTGTCTGACCCTGTGCCAGTCTGAAGGCATGGGCAACTACATTCTAGATAGAGGCAGATGGCAAACAGCACCTGGAAGTGGCCCCAAGCAGTACTGTAATGTTCAAGACCAGGTGCCATATGTACGTCTTTCTGAAACGATGTAGTACATTGTCATGGTGGATCAAACACTTTCTTAGTTTGTTTTCAACTTCTCTGGCAGGTGCTAAGTTAGGCCATTTGATCCTCTGATTGTGTACTAATGTTCACGGAGGAAAAGAAGACGATAGCCCTGTTTTCTGGCTAGACCATGTATAGTGCTCTGATAACTGTCATCAAGCTCTGCTGTTTCTTCGTTTGCCATCCCTGCTAGATTGTTGGGTCCTTGAGGGTGGCAATTTTGCTTTTCGTCTCTTTTCCCAAAGGGCATGTTTCTCAAACTGTAGTGTCGTGGGTGTAGTTTTATGCCGAAGTGGGAGGGCCATCTTATGCAAGTATTTTGAAAACAAAACATTTTATATTAAAATGTTTCAATATATTAAAGGGCACAGTGTCCTATTTAATGGCATGCTGAGATGAAACAAACATTTCTAAAATTTTTTAGCTTCAATTAGACTACTTTGGACTTACCTCTTAGGCCTTGCTGGGGCAGGAGAAGACATATTCATGTCTTCTGTTATTGGGAGTTCTTTCACAGGTCTAGAAGCAGTCACCAATTGTTTAGTACTTGCCCATGAGAAGGAGGGAGGAAGGAGAGGAGAGATTGGTCACAACCAGCGTTTTCCATGCAGCCATAATTACATTACATGTGAAGCATATAGTCAGTGTTTGGATGGACCAGTTGGCCAGTTACATTCCAATATTAGAAACTCCACCCTACTGATGGCAAACTAAGTCCAAATATATTGACTTCAAAGTGGCCTGAATAAGAAAAGTGAGTGGGGAAAACAAAAATTTGTCTCTCCTATGGGTAAATGAAGCCAGAGGCATGCCTTTGGAGGTCACTTTGTCACTAAATAAAGGGTATCAGATTCCATTAGATGAAAACCTTGGGACTCATTATGCACACTTTGTGGCTAAATACAGATGCTCCTCTACCTTCTCACACTATTTAGTTGCTCACTGCTAATCTTTCCCTTCTAATGTAGATTTTCCATCTGTTACTTAGAAACAACAAATCCCTGGCCACTCACTTACCCCTTATCCTGCCCTCTCCTATGGAGACTGATAATAGGTGACACTAGAATGTTAAGCAACTGAACACTGTAATTACTAATTTTAATTTCTTTCCAGCCTGAATCAATATTTTAATCTCAGAAGTGTATAGATAATGTTGTTGGCTTTTTGTTTGTCAATCCATGCATTCAATAAAGATTTATTGAGTACTACTATATTTTAACCAATAAGTACACAAATAGCATCTCGAAAGTGCAGATGATTCAAGAATATGCATAAAAACTATGCATAACTATGAATGACTATGTCCTCATAGATTTTGCAAACCTATTTTTGTATTATTCTGTACAGGAGGGCTAGATAGCTCCTTATTGGTGAGTGCGGGATTCTTTCATTCATCCATTCTCATCGGTGAGCTAGAAGCAAGATTGTCACCTGTTTCGATGGGGAGGAAACTGGGATACAGAGAAGGAAAACACCTTCATCTCCTAAAGGCCAACAATTTTCTTACAGAGATTTCTCCTTGTTTTATCTCTCTCTTTCTCCTCTTACCTGCTTCTTCCTGCTTAGAAGTCAGACTAGATCTAATTATGACACTTAACTGGCCATGGAGGAATAAGAGTAAGTCTTACTGGGTTGTCATGGATACTAAATGAGATGAAGGAATGCATGGCTCTCAGCTCCATGCTTGCACAGAGGAAATAATCAATGATTGTCCGGCCTGGTGTGCCCCATGGAATTTGTCTTGGAGCCTGGTCGAGATGGTCAAGCAAAGGAGGCCAAACTTCAACTACCATGCTAGCACAAACAACTCAAGATCTGTGCCCGTTATCATGAGCACTCTTTAGTGCTCTTATTCCTTCTTTGATCAGCTGTGGACCAGCCCCAGTATCATGGACATTATTTGTCTGAAGGAAAACAGTTATCTTCTTTGGCAAATTGAGTCTTCATTTCTTTAATCCACATTCCTCTTTTGTAATGGCCCCAGTTCCCCTCTCTAGCACCCAGACTCAAGGGTGCTAGGGCCAACTTCTATGTCTTCCTCTTTGCCATCTACTACATCAAGTAAGAGGACAAATATGTTAAATCTACTTACTTTTCCTTTTTTTCCATCCCCACTCTTCTTACCGTGCACAACTCCTTGTCATTACGGGTTGGCTTGGATAAATGCTGAAGACATCTTACTCGTCTCCTCACCCTTAGTTTGTTCTCCTGGAACAGTTTTATCAGGTTAGCCTTCGTGAAGCACAGCTCTTACCCCCAGATTCTCCGACAGCTTATCATCGCTCACAGGTTAAGTCCAGTCTTGTTGATGTGGCATTAAAGACATGACTTTCCAATCATGTTGCCGCACTTGAACTCCCAGAGTAAATAACCCTCACTCCCAACCTGCTGTGTCCTTTTTCTATATTTTTCCTCATGCACATGAAGGTCCTGCCACTCCCCATTTCTCTGGGCGTGCTCCTAGTCTTTAAAGCCACCCTTCCACAAAACTCCCCCTGATCCCCACTTCTGTGTATGCTCTCTCTCTCTCCTCTGAATACTTCAAGGGAACATTAGGTAAATAAATAAAAAACGAATTAGTGAATAAACAAATGAGGAAATAGAAGAATAATTCATCAGACATCACCACCTTTCAATGTAGTCAACATGGTGTCACTCTAGATATCTCCTGCTGGAAAAACAAAATATCAAATAATTCAGGAAAAAGAGCAGAAAATCAACATTTAGTAGCCACAGCAATGCCAATAACAAAATCCATTTTCCTGACATTTGCTCTCTTAGAATTATGGTTTTTTTTTTATGTTTTTTATTTATTTCTAGGAGAGAGAGTGAGAGACAGCGTGAGCAGGGGAGGGTCAGAGAGAGAGGAAGTCACAGACTGAAGCAGGCTCCAGGCTCTGAGCTAGCAGTCAGCACAGAGCCCGATGCGGGGCTCGAACCCACAAACCACGAGATCATGACCTAAGTGAAAGTCGGACGTTTAACCGACTAAGCCACCCAGGCGCCCCATTAGAATTATGTTTTTAATGACAGGATATTCATTCATGAAATTATGTCCTTTATGTCAAGATTGTCTTCTGTTCCATCGACCTGTATGTATGTCTTTACACAATACCACACCGCCTTGATCGCTCTGGCTTGGTGGGACATTTTGTAAATCAGGTAATTTGATGTGTTCATCTTTTTCAAAATCATTTCAGCTTGCTTGGGTGTTACGTCTCTTTTAATTTCTACTACTTGAAGACATTACACTTTCAGAGGATAGGAATGACCGGTTAGTAGATTCAAGTAATTATTGGAAGAACGGCCTTGGAAGGAACCTCTAAATTCATGCATGTGTTGGAAAAAGTTATTTTTTTCCCCAAAATTCACATATATTGCATGTATGAACGTACATCATATTGTGTACATGAATGTACATATTCCATTTGGGAATTTACATATATATTGTGTGCATGTATATATGGTATGTTGTAAATACTTTAAAAAAATGAATTCTCTGCCTCCCAGTGAATGGATGGTGGTTGGTACTCAGGATTTTGTGCAGTGCCTGTTTCATCCCCGCCCTGGCTCTCTCTGAACTGGCCCCCATCACTGCTGGTAGGTAACTATGTGATATATAACTTGCAGGCAGCCCTGCTGTTTGTTACTGGCCATTAATCTCTCTGGTGCCTTTCTTCCATTCAGACTAAGCCTTTATGTTCTAAATCCAGCTATTCTAACGCTCCCCACTTGTGCTGTGTAGAAAAGACTCAGACTGGCAGATTATCGCAGGGCAGTTAAGCATGTAATTGCTCAAATGAGTTAAAATCCCTTCAAATATCTGTCTTTGTACCTCATCACACCACTTCACGGACTCAAATATTTGACAATTGATGAAGATAAACTAAAGGGGCCTTCATTAGCTACCAACCACCGTGACAAGCTTCTTTCAGCGCAAGGCTGGTGAATTTTGGAACTTATTATCTACTTAAAACTGCAGGAAAGCAGAAAAATACTTCAGTGAACTTTAGAATAGAGAAAGCTAGGAGCTTTGCATGGAAGCAAAGGGTCAGAAAGAAAAAAAACTGTGGTTTGCTAATCTAAGGCTGCACTTGTTAAAAATTTAGAGTAGGATGGGCAGATGCACTTATCCAATAAAGGAAGGGAAATATTATCACATTCTCATGGCACTGTCATTAATGACCGTGTGTTAAATTTAGAGGTAATTACAGAAATGGAGAAAGGGTGGCAGAAGTCCAGTGCTGTGCAGAGGCTGAGCTGAGTGTGGGGTTTCCTGGCTGCCAGGAGCCACAGCCGCTGCTCCAGGATAAAGTCAGGTGCTGGGCTGAGCGAGTGTCTGGGGAAACACATGGAACTTTGCTCTGGCATAAACCCCAGCAAATCCTCTGACTTCCAGGGACCTCACTGCTCTGTATTAAGCTGTTCAGATCTGATGCCAAGGAAAACAGGTGCTAACATGACCAATGTGCGTTTAGGGTAGAGTAGATATTGGGCTGGTGGTGTTATGGTCTTGTATCCTTCCACTGTGAGATGTCGGGCAAATTAGAGCTTCCGTTGCCTTATGTACAAAATCGGCCTACTATTCATGTTGTATATGAGTGTTCTGTGAGGATTAAATCAGAGGAGTGCTTGGAATCAGTACAGGTTATGACTTCATACAATCGGGGCGATTTGAAGTCTGTACCCTGTTTCATAGGTAATGTGAACCTGCAAACTCTGTCCTTGCAAAAAAAAAAATAATTGAAAAAATATTCCAAACAATAAACATGGAAAACAGGTAGAAGGAAATTCATGAAGAATTATTTTTCGAGATTGGTTTGCATTAGCTTAGCATGGCTAGGCTGCCCTGATTGCTGGGATGGAACAAACACTTTTGGTTTCCAAGCAATGTCTCGAGCACAGACTTGCTCAAGCAGACCCATGGCTACCTTAGACCTGGCCAGGCATTACTCTCCTGTCTAGTTAAATAACATGACTAATCAACAATAGTGAGTAGACAGACATCTTTGAATAAAGTCTTGACTTCGTTGGGAGATCTAGTGTGTTATTTTTAAATATGATGGTGGCTTTTGTTTCGACCTAACAGATCTAATCAAACACGTAAGCAAGATATTCAAGGAGAACGACTCTAAAACAGGATTAGCTTTTATAGATTATATAGTTTGTCTTTTCAATGAAACTATCATTTATCTGTTGCCATACATAGAGACACATACACACACACATACAAATATATTAGGACTGCACAGAAGTTCAGCCATTATTCTAATATTCTGTCCAAAATTTGAGTTTAAGCTTAGTATTTGGAAGGCTAAAGGCTTCAGAATGGAACTTTCTGGACTCACTGTGAAATTGATGATCACATGATCATGTAAATCACTATCATATCTAATGAGTAATACAATGTAAGTAATACAAATAATACATTTTGAACATACTGTGATATATTAATAATCACTTTTTGTAAAGTTTTTGTATGCAAACATTTTTTAAAATTTTATAATTTATATTTTGTATGTTGAAGTGCTATTAGTCAAGTGTAAAATAGTATAAATGATACAATAATTGTGAAACTTGTTACTTTTTAATGTTTATTTTTGAGAGACAAAGCACAAGCTGGAGAGGGTCAGAGAGAGACAGAGACATAGAATAGGAAGCGGGCTCCAGCACAGAGCTGTCAGCACAGAGCCCAATATGGGGCTCAAACCCATGAGGTGTTTGATCATGGCCTGAACTGAAGTCGAACGCTCAACTGACGGGCACCCAGGTGCCCCTGAAACTTGTTACTTTTATGTGCAAAGAATGAAAAGTTTGGCAATGATTAAAAAAATAGATTGATCTATTAATAATAGATATAAATATGAAGAATATATTAGATAAGTAAATTAGAACATTTTGGACCCAAGAGCTGTTAGAAAAGTATGTTAAAAATACAATAAATAATAATAAAGATAAGATTAGGTCATAACTCCAAATTTCATAGAATTCTTTGGGGCTACCATTCATAAGATTAAATAGCTAAATATCTTTAGCTATTTAATTCCATTTATGTTGAGTCCTCCAAAATTGTCATATCTTATGAAAATGAACTGAAAGGAAAACATCGAATTTATCTACTCAAAATTTCTTAGGAAAGAAAGATTTAAAAATCATTTAAAATCATATTCATCATAAGCCATATCTTTATTTCAAACATAAAGATTGTAGAGAATAAAAAATTAAAGAGCTCAAGATGCTGTCCCAGGTGCCGCTAACCAGGCTAGGTAAAGAATCTGTCCAGTATTGCAAATGTAGAGCAGTGACCAGTATCATCCAGCTGCTGACAATCCTAAGAAATGACTTTTCTTGCATACTTGAAATTTGACTCCAACAGTTATTTTTGTTTTTGAAATTTTATTTCTTATTTTTTATTGTTATTTTTTTATTTTAGACAGAGAGAGAAAGCACACAAGCTGGGGAAAGGGGCAGAGAGAGGAGAGAATGTTAAGTGGGCTCCACGCTTAACACAGAGCCCAGTGAGGGGCTTCATCTCATACCTGGGCTGAAAGTAAGAGCTAGATGCTCAGGGCGCCTGGGTGGCTCAGTCAGTTAAGTGTCCAACTTTGGCCCAGGTTATAATCTCACGGTTTGTGACTTTAAGCCCTGCATCGGGCTCTCTGCTGTCAGCACAGAACTGGCTTTGAATCCTCTCTCTCTCTGCCCCTTCCCAGATCAAGTGCTTTTTCTCTCTCTCTCTCAAAATATCAATCCATCAATCAATAGAGTCAGATGGTCAACCAGTTGAGCTACCCAGGTGCCCCCAACAGTTTTTAATAACAGAATTGAAATAAAACATTTTAAAATAAATTTCCACAATAATTCTGCAGTCCATGACTTAGGCTATTCTAACATATATAGACATAATCCTATGGAGTATCTACCTGTTCCTTTCCTACCAAAGCTTTAGTTCTTTAAATCAGGAAGAGATCTGAATTTTTAAGTTGGTTTTTGGGCATTTATTTAAGAGATTATGTAGTTTTTATCTTTTGATCCCTTAAGGTGCCCCTGAGGTCTGCACGCCAGACTTAATTGCTACAGGGGATTCTTTTAAAATAAAATTGTCAGTACATTTGAAAATTATCTTATCATTATTTGTGAGATGGGTTCTGAATTTGCTTTTCTCTGTCAGCGTGTCTGTTACTTGAATCAAGGCTGTTCTAGATTCACCAAATGTTCTTGAGGACTTTTTCCTTTTCCAGGTCTGGAAGAGTATGCAAAATCTCATCATTTGTAGGAAGGTTTGTCACTGTTATATCAGAAAGTTATTCATAAAGCTGGCCAAGGCCCTTCTGCTTACTTTATTCCCTCCAGGCATATGGCTTTCCAGGTGCTAATCTTTCCATTCCCCACCCTGCTCTCTCTTGCTATGCTGTTCCCCGTTCTGTGGAAGCTTGTGCCTTTCAGGTTATTTCCTGTGTCTGGGAAGACCTTTGTTTCAGTGTCTACCTATTACAGTTCCAGATAATCCTCAATATCCAATGCAAGTATTCCGTACCTTAGGAAGCTCAGATATCCCCAGGCTGTTGGAGGAACCAAGGAGAGAAAACTGATCTAGATGTTCCTCTTACAAGCCCCCCCCACCCCCGCCCCTCGGCGCCACGTCTAGGGAGATGTGTTCTTAACAAGTTCAGGTGACATCATAGTAGAAACTGGAGGCTATGTCAGCATTTTGTACATCTGAAATTTATAAACCACAAACACAAAGGAGGAACTGAGTCTTTATCAACATGATAACCACACAAGAGCAAGGTCAGTGTCCACGGGGCTCATTACTATATCTGCTGGACATGGAACAAAGTAGCCACTCGGACAATGTTGTATGAAGGAAAAGATGTGAAATACATTCATAAATGAAGTGTTCAAAGAATGGGCATAGGTCTAAACAGTCTTTCAGTATGCTGTAGTAGATAGTGCATTAGCAAGCATACACACACACACACACACACACACACACATATTCACACACACTTGTTTTTTGTGAGCTATACTAGCCAATTCTTTTCTCTCCTGTTATTCCTTTGATTATTTCTGTGTTATATATAACAATATAAATTGTTCTTTGGAATCTACCAAAACATAGGCCTGAGATCATCCTTTGAATTAGATATTATGTTTTGTTTAGAGTCTAAACACAAATATATTACTTATATAACTAAAAATGATTAAAGTAAAAGCCTTTTAAATTATTATAACATGTAAAAGGAAATAGAGGAAAATATGCATAAGTATCTGATCTTAGGTCAGGAATAAGTCTTCAAGCATAAAAGCAAGAGAAGAAACCACAGTCTGAATACATTTAAAAGTATAAATCTCTTTCTGCCTTTATATACATATATAATGTACATATATTTGTAAGTATGATTTATTTATACTCACATATATACAGTTAAAAATAAATTTAAATAAAAATGATTATTTGCAATACAATACTATTTCTACCTTAAAATCTATCTATCTATCTATCTATCTATCTATCTATCTATCTATCTATCTATCTATCATCATCTCCTATCATAAATCCATGGATGTCATAGGGAAATTGTACAATACATTTCAGTTGTTAAAAGAATTGTTGACCTAAAATGCTGTATCCAGCAAAAATATTCTTCAGAATGAAGAGGAAATCAGGACATTTCTCAAATGAAGAAAAAGTAATAGAATTTGGGTCCAGCAGACCTATTCTAAAAAAGAGGCTAAAGTATATTCTATACACAGATATGATAAAGGAAGACTATAGCTAAGTCAGATAGGAAAAAAAATAACATGGTAAGCAAAAATATGGGTAAACACAAGAGACTTTCATTTTCCTTCAGTTGTCTAAATTATGTTTTATGGTTAAAGCAAGAAAACACTCTGTGATGTGGCTCTAAATGTAAATAACAGAATTAATTAAGACAACTGAACTTTAAACAAGAAGAATAAAGAGAAATAAAGGAAGATAAGATTTCTGTACTTCACTCAAACTAGTAAAATGTGGACACCATTAGACAGTGATGTAATAAAATACCTACAGCAACCACTAAAATAACTGTGTGAGGTGATACAGGAAGGCAGAGAAAATAAAACAGAGAAACAAAGCATAACATGATGTACTTAATGCCTAACACATCAATAATTCCATTATATGTAAATTATGTGAATTAAATGACATAGATTGTCAGAAAGGATTTTAAAAATCACCTAAATATATGCTTCTGCAAGAAGCAAATAACTTCAAGTATTATGATATTGACGGGCTAAATTAAAAGGATAGAAATATACATATGTATATTATACATAATATACATAGTATACATAATGCATATGTATAGCATTAATCAAGACAAAGCAGGAATGGTCATATTAATATTGGATAAAGCAGACTTCAAAGCATCAAAAATTGACACAAAGGACTTTATGTGTTGATAAAGGGATCAATCCGCCAGCAGGACACAGCAATACTAAATGTATGTACCAGACAAAGGATGAAAATATGTGTAAAACTGAGAGAACTGAATGAAGAAATAGACAAATCCACAATTGTAGTTGGAGACGTTAATGTGTCTCTCAGCTATTGATAGTACAACTAGACAGACAATCAGCAAACTATAGAAAAACTCAATACCATTAACCTATTAACAGAACATATATTCATAGATTCCCACATGTATAGAACATACCACTCCAAAACACACACACACACACACACACACACACACACACACAAAACCACGTTCTTTTCACATGTTCATGGAATATATACCAAGACAGATCATATCCTATCCCATAAAACAAACCCCACCTACTTTATAAGAAATGAAATCATAGTGACCACAGTGGAATCAAAACTAGCAAACAGGAACAGAAAATAAACAAGAGAATCTCAAAACACCTGTCAACAACACATTCCTCAAAACAAAAAACAAAAAACAAAAGACAAAACAGGAGCACCTGGGTGGCTCAGTTGGTTAAGTATCCACTTTCTGCTCAGGTCATGATCTCGCAATTCCTAAGTTCGAGCCCCACATTGGGTTCTGTGTGACAGGTTAGAGCCTGGAGCCTGCTTCCGATTCTGTGTCTCCCTCTCTTTCTGCCCCGCCTCTGCTCATGCTCTGTCTCTCCCTCTCTCTCAAAAATTAACAAACATTAAAAAAATAAATAAAAATAAAAAACAAAAACAAACAAAAGCAAAACCCCATTAGTGAGAAAGGAAGTTGCAAGGAAATTTTTTTTTAATTTAAAAAAAATTTTTTTAATGTTTTATTTATTTCTGAGAAAGAAACAGGCAGCGTGAGCAGGGGAGTGTCAGAGAGAGAGGGAGACACAGAATCGGAAGCAGGCTCCAGGCTCTGAGCTAGCTGTCAGCACAGAGCCGGATGTGGGGCTCGAACCCACGAACCGTGAGATAATGACCTGAGCCGAAGTCGGACATCCAACCGACTGAGCCACCCAGGCGCCCCAAGGAAAATTTTTTTAAAAAATTTATCTGGGTGAAAATAAAAACACAACCTATCAAAATTTGGGAAACAGAGGGAGAGCAATGCTGAGAGAAAAATTTATAGCACTAAATGCATATATTTGTAAAGTCTCAAATTAATAATCCCATATATTGACTCAAGAATTAATAAAAAGAACAAAACACCATGGGATTTATTCCAGAGATACAAGACCGATTCCATATTAAAAAAATATGTATTCTATCATATTAGTAGGCTAAAGAATAAAAACCCCACATGATCATATCAATCAATGCAGAAAAAGCATCTGACAAAATTCAACCCTGTTCATGATGAAAAACTCTCAGAAAAACAGAAATACGAGGGAATCTCCTTAATTTGATAAAGATATTTTAAAAAATAACCCTACAGCTATCATTATACTTGTGTAACAATGAAAGACCGACTGGTGTGCCATGTACTCTCTTACCACTCTTATTCAACATAGTGCTGGAAATTCTAGCCAATGAAATATGGCAATAAAAAAAAAAATGAAAGGTCGGGGCGCCTGGGTGGCTTAGTCGGTTAAGCTTCCGGTTTTCGCTTAGGTCATGATCTCGCGGTTTGTGGGTTCGAGCCCCGGGTCGGGCTCTGTGCTGACTGCCAGCTCAGAGCCTGGAGCCTGCTTCAGAGTCTGTGTCTCCCTCTCTCTCTGACCCTCCCCTGCTCACGCTGTCTCTCTCTCTCTCTCTCTCTCTCTCTCTCTCCTAGAAATAAAAATAAATAAATAAATAAAAGGTCATGCAGATTAGAAAGGAAAAAAAGTACATACTACCTTTCTTTGTAGGTGACATGAATTATGCACATAGAAAATGACCAAAAACAAAACAAAATAAAACAACAACAACAACCAGAAAACTCTTGTGACTTTAGCATGGTCACTGTATCCTAGAACTGATTTTATGTCTAGATAAATACATACAAAATAAATCATATTGGTATATAAATATGATAGCAACAAATGTGTGGACACTGAAATTAAAGATACAATACCATTGGGGTGCCTCAGTGGCTCACTTGGCTGAGCATCTGGCTCTTGATTACAGCTCAGTTCGTGATCCCAGTGTCATGGGATCAAGCCCTGCATTGGGATCCACACTGAGCTGGAGCCTGCTTACGATTCTCTCTCTCTCTCTTTCTCTCTCTCTCCCCCCCTTTACCCCTCTCCCCTGCTTATGCTCCTTCTTTCTCTGAAGTTAAAAAATATTAATAAAAAATATAATAGCAATTATATTCAATGAAATTAAAAATTTAGAAGTAAATATAACAAAACATTTACATTATTTGTATGCTGCAAACTGCAACCTGCTGATGAAACAAATTAAAGGATTTCTAGATCAATGATAGAACATACCCCTATCCATAAATAAGACTCAACATAGTAGATGTCAATTCTTCTCAATTTAATGTACCAGTTTATCACATTCTTATTCAATTGCAAAGGTTTTTTTTTTGTTTATGTGCATGATATTTTTCTAAAATGTATAGGTATATAGAAGGTGCTAGAATAACTAAGAAAATTTTGCAAAAGAGGGTTAAAATGGGAGGAAGCAGTTGACCTAATTTCCAGACTTGTGTTTTGGCTGCAGTAGTCAAAAGAGTATGATACTGTCATTAGATAATGGATACATTAATGGAAGAGAAAACAGACTTACACTAATATATACAACTGTTTTTGACAAAGGTATGAAAGAAATCTAATGGAGTTAAGAGAGCCTATTAAATAGTGGTGGAGAAAGTGTACAGTCAAAAACAAAAAAAGAACACACATACACACACACATCCCAAATGAAAAAAAAAATTACACTTCACACAAAAATGTACTCAAAAGAGATCACAGACTTAAATATAAGATATAAAACTATAAACCTCTGAGGAAATAAAGAGAAAAATCTTTGAGATCTGAGGCTAGGCATCCATTGTATCCATACTTCACGCCATGGGTACAAACTATAAAAGGAGAAATTTATAAATTGGACTTTATCAGCATTAAAAAGATTTGCTCTGCTGTTTATCTACTTAACAGGATGGGAGTGAGAAGTTACACACTGGGAGTAAATATTTGCAGAACATATCTCACAATGGACTAGTATCCAAAATATAAAAAGAACTCTTAAATCAAGAGTTAAAAACAAACAATCTAATTAGATAAAATATGGGCAAAATATATGAAGAGATTTTCCACCAAGGAAAGATACAGGATCACAAATGAACATGTGAGAAAATGTTTAATATTATTAGAGAGACAGAAATTTAAACCACAATGGGCTATCGCTACACTTCTATCTGAAGTGATAGTTAAAATGAAAAATAATGAGAATAGCAAATTCTTGTAAGAGTATAGAGACATTGGATCACAAATAAGATGGTAGGAAGGTAAAATGGTATGGCCACTTAAGAAAACAGTTTGACATTTTCTTAAGAATGTAAACATGTAGCTATCATGCGATCCAGCAGTTGCACTCCTAGGCATTTATTCCGGGGGCAGAGTGGGGGGAATTATGTTCATACAAAAACCTACATATGAGCGTTTATAGTGATTCTTTTGTAATAGTCTAAATTTGAAATATTCAATTGGCAAATATTTCAACAAACTGTGGTGTGCACATACCATGGAATACTAGGCAGCAATCAAAGGAACATACTGCTAACACACAACAATGGGAACAAATCTGCAGGGAATTATGCTGAAGAAAGAAAGCTGGCTCCAAACAGTAACATGCATGTTCCCATTTACACAATGTTTTTGAAATAACAAAATAATAGAAAAAGGAAAGAGATTAGTGGTTTTCAGGGGTCAGGAAGGGACTCGGTGCAGGAGGGAAGTGGGTGTTGTCTATAAAAGGGCACCAGGAAGGACCTGTGTGGCGATGGAATTGTATCTTGACTATATCAACATTGATATCCTGATTGTGATACAGTGTAGTTTTAGAAGATACTAACAATGGGAGAAACTGTGGAAAGCATCCACATAATCTTTAATTTCTCAGAACTGCGTGTAAACCTGCAACGATCTCAAAATAAACTTTAATTAAATAAAAGACAATTGATTGTCTGAAAGAAAAATAGAAATGTGTTGTACGTAGGGGTGCCTGGGTGGCTCAGTTGGTTAAGTGCCCGACTTGAGTTTGGCTGAGGTCATGATCTTATGGTTGTGAGATCCAGCCCCACGTCAGGCTATGCGCTGAGTAAGGAGCCTGCTTAAGATTCTCTTTCTCTCTCTCTTTCTCTGCCCCTCTCCTTCCCTCTTTCCCTCAAGAAAATGTGTTGTATACAAAATAAAGTGCATGGCAAAAATAAGACAAAGATGGGAAAGAAGAATTGGAAACACGGAGTGATTCCTATGATCTGACGTCATTGTTATGAACTAAATATGCAAATGATAAATCCTAGGACAACCACTAAGCAGAGGCAGTAGTGGGAAAAAAATGAAGTAAAAATATTTAAAATAAGGCAGAAAAGAAGAATGGAAGACAAAGAAGCAGAAACAACTAAAAATATTACGTAAATTTAAAAACCATCCATTTCATTAATTACATGAAATATAAATGGTTTAGACATCCCAATTAAAAGGAAAGGTTGTGACACTGTATAAAAAAGCAAGACACAACTTTGCTGTGTACACAACTGTGTTATGTACTGTAAAACCCACTTTAAATAGACATAAGAAACAAGTAGACGACTGGGAAAATATAGTATACAAGCACGAATTAAAAGGGAGCTAAAGTGTCTTTGTCAGTATCAGACAAAATAAATTTTATATAAGGGAATATTACCAAGGATAAATGAATAGTTTGCATCATAATGGGATCAATTCATTAAGAAGGCATAATAATCCTCATAACAGACCTTCAAAATACAGAAAGCAAAAACTGATAGAACTAAAAGAAATATACCATATGCTGGGCCATCAAATGAACTTGAATAAATTTAAAGTAATTGAAATATTAAGATGTATTTTTTCTGACCATGATATACTTTAACTAGAAATCAATACTAGAATGATGTTGGGCCACCTGGGTGGCTCTGTCTGTTAAGCATCCTACTTTGACTTAGGTCATGATCTTATGGTTCATGAGTCTGAGCCCCGCATCAGATTGTGCTGGCAGCTCAGAGCCTGGAGCCTGCTTTGAAGTCTGTGTCTCCCTCCCTCTCTGCCCCACTCCCACTCATGCTCTTTCTCTTAAAAATAAATAAACATTAATTTTTTTAAATAACAAAATGATGTCAGGAAAATCTTCAAATGATAGGAAATTAAACAACGTGCTTAAAACGCACAGGTAAAAAATAGAAGGAAAAACAGAAAATACTGTCCTTTGATTTTCAAATCAAGGCACAAATTCAACAATGAGAGAACAGCCAAGTTCAAGATGGACAAAATATCTGAACAGACACTAAAGAAAATATATAGGTGAAAAATGAGCTTAGGAAAAGATACTCAACATCATAGATCATTAAGGAAATATAAATTTAAAAAAAACCTGTGAGGTACTATATATACCTGTTAGAGTGGTTAAAGCTCAAAACACTGGCAGCACCAAATGTTGGTGAGGATGTGGGGTGACCGTAACATTCACTCATTCTTAGTGGGAATGCAAGATGCTACAGATGCTCTGGCAGCTTCTTATACAATGAAACATTCTTTTACCATAGGATCCAGCAATCATGCCCAAATGAGTTGAAGCCTTCACGTCCACACAAAAATCTGCACACAGATGTTTATAATTGCCAAAGCATAGAAGCCGCCTAGATGTCCTTTGTAGATGGATAAATACAATCTGTAGTGCATCTAGGCAGCGGGTTATTTGGTGATAAAACGAAATGAACCATCAAGTAATGAAAACACATGGAGGAAACTTAAACGCGTATCACTAGGATAAAGAAGCCAATAGGAATGGCTGTATGTTGTATGATTCCCACGATAGGACATTTTGGAAAAGACAAAACTATGGAGCCAGCAAAATGATCAGTGGTTGCCAACGGTTAAGGGGGGGTGTTACGAGGGGGGAGGGATAAATCACTGGAGCACAGGGCATTTTTAGGGCAGTGAAACTACTCTGTATGATACTCTAATGATGGGTACATGTCATTACACTACTGTCCAAATCCATAGAATGCACAAACTTTAACTCACGATAATGTATTAATATTGGCTTATCAATTCAAATGAAACTACTTGTGCAAGATTTTTAAAATAGGGGAAACTGAGGGGATGGAATGAGAATATATAAAAACTCTTGTTACTTTCCTCTCTTCTTTCTGTAAACCTCATAATCCTAAAATCTTGTTTACCAATTTATAAAAGTATAGTATGTGGAGCCACTGTAACTCCATGTCTGGGTCCTCTGGAATCCGTTCTTAGGTCTGGGACAGACTTTACTCATACAGGCCTAGGGGATCCCTGAAACCAGAGGGCATGAGGGTCACAGGAAGCAAAGTGTGTAAAAGTGAGCCTCCCCCGACCTCACAGCCAGATTCTCTGTGACTGGTCCCAGGATCAGGGATGCCTAGGGATAGTTGGGGCCGCAATAAGGGATCTTTGCTGGGAAAAAAAAAAAGGGCAAAAGGGTCCCCGTGGTTCATCCTGTTCCAAAACAGAATAGCCAGTTCCCCAGACATCAGATCTCACGCCATCCTGGAGCTTGTTCAGGACCCAGCAGCCCCTGCAGGAATAGCCTCCACCTGCTCCTGCTCCCGTGGGGGCCCTAGGGAAGGCTGATGACACACCACCCCCGCTGGGACATCCATACCACTTGTACTGCACCCACATGTGCAGAAAGCCTAGAGTCAGCTCAAGACTCAGCGCTGCTGCAGGGAGACTGATCACCTGCTTCTACTCCTTCACGAGACCTAGAGCCTCCTCGGGACCTATCACCCCTGCAGAGAGACCCTCCTGACAGCTCGTACTTCGAAAGAAGTCCCAGAGCCAGCTAACGACCAAGCACCCCTGCAGAGAGAGCCATCCCAGACTCCGGACCCTCCAGGAGACCCAGAGCCAGCTCAGAATCCAGCACTTTTGTAGGCAAAGCCCATGTCTGTACTTGCTCCTGCACCCACAGATGATCTGAAGCCACCTCGGGACCCAGCACCCCTGCGGGGACAGCCAGCACCTGACTCTGCTCCAGAACCAGCTCAGGACCTTACATTTTGTTTTCTCATTTGATATTTTTTTTGGCACTTCCCGTTATAGATTTTAAATACAATGTAAGTTTCATTCTTTAAAAAAGTGTGGTATGCAATCAAATTCTTCCAGGTAAATGTATACAATTGAATGCTTATATTAGAAAGCAAGAATTCAAATCAATAATCTAAGTTTTTGTCTTAACTAGAAAAGTAGAGGTAATTTTGCAATTAGTAGCATAAAAAAGACAACTATATGATCATTAAAAACTTTTTAATCTTTATTTTTGAAAGACAGAGTGTGAGCAGGGGAGAAATAGACACAGAATCTGAAGCAGGCTCTAGGCCTCGAACTCAAGAACCGCGAGATCATGACCTGAGCCTAAGTTGGACTCTTAACTTTGCCACCCAAGCGCCCCAACCATATAATCATTTTAAAAGATGCCAAAAAGAAAAACAACGTTCAACAAAGTTCAGCATTCTTTCGTTATCAAAACTCTCAGCAAAGTATTATTAGAAAGGGGACTCTCTCAGCCTGATGAAGGAGATCTTCATCCAAACTCCAGCAAGCATTTCTGTTGTAATTGAGAAGTTGATTCTAAAAATTTATATGGGAAAGCAAAGGCAAACTTAGAGCATCAAAAAATTTTTGAAAGAGGAGAATAAACTCACATTGCCTGATTTCAAGATTTATTATGAAGCTATAGTACTCAAGACAGTGTGGGTGTTGCTGAAGGGATTGATGTAATCACCAATGGAACAGAATCCAGTCATAGAAATACATATGCCTTTCAGCCAAGGTTCTAAGATAATTTAATGGAGAAAGAGTTTTTCGAGAAAGGTGCTAGAAAACTGGACATCCACGTGTATATATATGAACTTTAACTCATGCTTCACATTCCCCCACCCCAAATTTGCTCTAAATGGATCACATCCTCAAATGTAAAATCAAAAACTATAAAACCTGAGGCACAAATATGGCATGAAATTGTTGTTATCCATTAGGCAGGATTCTTAAATGTAACACCAAAGCACAAACCATAAAAGAAAGGATAAATTGTATTTGATCACATTGACAACTTTTGTTCTTTGAAATATGCTGTGATGAAAATGGAAAGGCAAGCCACTTGGTGGGAAAAATGTGTTTGCAAACCACCTATCTGATAAAAGACTTCTATCCAGACTATATTAAAATTTTTTTAATTCAATAATAAGAACAAGTCCTCTAATGAAAATTGGATCAAAGATTTGAATGGAGGAGCACCTGGGTGGCTCAGTCGGTTGAGCGTCTGACTTTGGCTCAGGACATGATCTCATGGTTCCTGAATTCGAGCCCCATGTCAGGTTCTGTGCTGACAGCTCAGAGCTTGGACCTTCTTCAGATTCTGTGTCCCCCTCTCTCTCTGCCCCTCTCCTGCTCACACTGTCAATCTGTCTCTCAAAAATAGACATTAAAATTCTTTTTAAAAAAGGAAGATTTGAATGGGCATGCCACTAATGTCTTCTCCACCAAAGAAGAGAGATGGATGGCATATAAGCATGTGAAAAGTTGCTTAACACCACTAGTTACTGAAAAGCAACCTGAACCCATGATAAGATACCACTACACACCTATTACGTTGACTAACATTAAAACAACAAAAATCCTGACAACATCAAGTGCTGACGAGGAGCTGAATAATGAAACTCTCATAAATATTTCATTTCTGCTATGTTTGCAATGCAGCTTTATAAGAGAATGCCTTTTCCACTAGCATTGCTTTCTACCAGTAATGATGTTGGAAAAGGCAATTTCTCAGAAAATTAAACATATGATTAGCAATCCCACTCACGGAATTTGAGTATATATCCCTACAGCTAAAAATGGCTATAGCGAATTTATTCGTAGTCATCAAATCTAGAAAACAGCCCAGATACCTGTTAATGAGTGAACAATTGTCGTGCGTACATACAGTGGAATACTACTTGGCAATAATAGAGAAAGACATAGAGGAAGAGTTGACTGGTCCAGACAATCATATGGAGCAGTGTCAAAAACACTGTGATAAGTAAGAATCAGACTGAGAAGGCAAAGTGGCAGTTGTAGGAGTATATCTATCACCCATGCCTCTTTCAGGAGAATGTGTGTAGGAGTCCTGTTTGATAGGCCCTGTATAAGCTCCCCTTGGATTTACCCTCCTACCCCTGCACGTGACCTGAGAAAAATGCTTGAACTTGACTTCAGGGTAAATTACCAAGACCAATGGAGATTTATCATCCTGCATTCAGAAATGGAATGAAATATTCTATAAAGAAAAAAATCTGTGACTCTTTTCCTCTCCTCAGAATAATTTGAACTTTTAGCCTCTCACTGAAGTTAATCACACTTGATCTCTTGAGTAAAAATGTTTTTAACATGAAACAATACTCCACTGAGATTCAACAAACTCTATTTTAATTGTAATTGATTTATACCAAAAGATAAAATGAGTTAATTAGGGCATGCTATTAGAATTATTGACAAGGGAACACATTTGATACAACTAGCAATGAGCGGGGATAAGATGGAAGATTATTTTAAAATCTAAAACAGAATAAATTCTATATTCTAGCAGTATTCAGTTAAAAACACATAGGTCTATGTGGACTAAGATGTTATTCCTTTATTTTTTTGAAAAAAATTTTAACGTTTTATTTATTTCTGAGTGAGAGAGACAGCATAAGCAAGCAAGGTTCAGAGAGAGATGGAGACATAGAATCTGAAGCACGCTCCAGGCTCTGAGCTAGCTTTCAGCACAGAGCCTGACACTGGGCTTGAACCCACGAACCGTGAGATCATGACCTGAGCTGAAGTCGGACGCTTAACCGACTGAGCCACCCAGGCGCCCCTACAATGTTGTTCTTTGACAAACTATGTTTTTTAGATTCAGAGTATATAAAATAACCTTCTATGTAAAGGAATACAGTACCACCTGGTGGGCCAAGACTACCCATGTGTTCATTTTACACAGACACTTCTGCCCTTGGTTTAAACCCCCATTACCTCTGCATATACAAGAGATCGTTTATTCACAATTGCTACCCTAGTGCTATGGCAATAGAAAAAGACCCCTCTATATCTGTTACCTTTATTTCCTGGAATTTTTCACTCTTCCCACGTCCCATCATTGTTTCCTACAAACTCATTTTTATACCCCAAGGACCCTGAGTGACCAGGCGTGGAGTAAGTCAGAGCATCAAGGCAGAAAAATTCTGTCACTTCAGTCTGGGCTATACTTCCTCTTGCTTCACCCTCAAAGGCGTGATAAACACCTAAAAGAATAACAAAGTGTATTATTAGAAATAGATCCCTAAAAGATAACATCAAAGGACCAGTTGGGAATATTGGTTATAAAAAATAATTTTTGTAGATAAACATTAGTGGTTTGAATAACAAAAGAGAGACATAGTCAGACTCCGATTCAAGATCTGAATGAGTTGGCCAAGGACCTCTCCCAAAATGCACAGGATGGAGATAAAGTGTACATTTAAAAAAATGTTTAGAGAAAAGGAGGGTAGAAGTAGAAATATGAGCAAAGAGAAGATGAGGAGAAAATGTTTAGAAATAATGAAGATTTAACAAGAGACAGAGGTATCAGATTAAACATGTCCAGATTTACAGATATTAGAATGAAGTTTAGGGGTGTCTGGGTGGCTCAGTTGGTTGAGCATCTGACTTCAGATCAGGTCATGATCTCATGGTTCATGGGTTCGGATCCCACATCGGGCTCTGTGCTGACAGCCAGCTCAGAGCCTGGAGCTATTTCGGACTCTCTATCTCCCTCTCTCTCTGACCCTCCCTTGCTCACGCTGTTTCTCTCTCTCCCAAAAATAAAATAAAACATTTAAAAAAAAGAATAAAGTTTAATGACTTCAAAGACAGAGAAAACTGTAAGATCATCCGAAGAGAGAAAATGGAACGCTAGCAAAGGAATAAAGAATGAGTTGCTACCAGAGACCTCAACTGCCATCTTGGAGGCAACAGTGTAAGATAACAATTATCAAAAGATTGAAACTACAAACTTGAAATTCAATTGTCAGATCCATTTGTGACATTGAACAAGTGAGGATGAAATGAAGGTATTTAGAAATAAAAGGTTTTATAAAGTTTGTCACACAACTTTCTTTATAAGAATTCTTGGAGATATAGCCTGTGAGAAAAGATTCAAAAAGAAGCATTGACTGTGGAAATGGAGTAAGGAATGTAATAGATTATCCTGTTGCCCAAATAACAAATGGAGCAATTTTTCCTTCACAGTGTGGAACTAAAGTTCCAGAAATTATCAGTCTGGAAGATGAGGCTTGGGTGGAGGGATTGAAGAAAGATGAATATGGAAATCCCCTTCCCTTTCTTCCCTTTTCAGTTAATGGAGGAAAACATATCGATAAGATTTTAAAAATTGATAAAAGTGTCAGTGTGGGTTTCAGTGTCTTAAGGATAAGGAACAGAAGAATAAAGGACCTTTTAAAACTAGGCTTAGGGGCTCCTGGGTGGCTTAGTCGGTTAAACGTCCGACTTTCGCTTAGGTCATGATCTCACGGTTCGTGAGTTCGAGCCCCGCGTCGGGCTCTGTGCTGACTGCCAGCTCAGAGCCTGGAGCCTGTTTCAATCTGTGACTCCCTCTCTCTCTGACCTTCCCCTGCTCATGCTGTCTCTCTCTCCTAGAAATAAATAAAACATTTTAAAAATAATAATAAAAATAAAAATAAATAAAACTGGGCTTAAACATTTTCAGGTCATAGATAACCTTATCTTATTCATGTCCTTAAATAAGAGAAAAGTGAAGTATCTGTCTAGCTCATTATTGTGAAGCTGGTGTAGGTAAAGCTGGGTAAGGTCAGACCAAGAAAAGGAAATTATGGGCCCAATGGAGAACTATCTCTATGTACTTCAATAGTCGGATTTATCCCAGAGTCTTGAGGGTTGTTGAACATAAGATAATCTCACAGTGTAATTCATTATGAATAGCCAAAAGAAGAAAAAGCCTATGAGTAACTAAAAAAATGCAGGAAAAATGTCTGTCCTAATATCTATTTCACAAAAATTTATAGAAAATGTTAGTTTACAAATCTGAGAAATGTTCCCTGGGTTCCCAAACTCCTCATTACTTTAAAAAATTTTTTTAAAAACATTTATTTATTTATTTTTAAAATATTTTTATTTATTTCTAGGAGAGAGAGTGAGAGAGAGAGAGAGACAGCGTGAGCAGGGGGTGGTCAGAGAGAGAGGAAGATACAGACTCTGAAACAGGCTCCAGGCTCTGAGCTGGCAGTCAGCACAGAGCCCGACATGGGGCTCGAACCCACGAACCGCGAGATCATGACCTGAGCGAAAGTCGGACGATTAACCGACTAAGCCACCCAGGCACCCCTAAAACATTTATTTATTTTTGAGAGACATGAGACAGAGGATGAGGGAGGGAGGGGCAGAGGTGGGGGGGTCACAGACTCCAAAGCAGACTGTGAGCTCTCAGCACAGAACCCAACGTGGGGCTCAAACTCACAGACCAGGAGATCATGACTTGAGCCAAAGTCAGATGCTTAACTGACTGAGCCACCTGGACACTCCATCCTCCTTACTTTTTGCCTTAGTCCTAGAGGTTTGAGACAGGGAAATAAAAACAGAAATGAAGTCATTTAAGAAACAAAATTTTCTTTTTGCAATGCACGTTACACGTAAAATCTGAAAGAATCAACTGAAAGAGTGTAGAAATGAATTGGCATTTAACTAGATAGCTTGATTCAAGGTCTATATACAGTAGCCAACATTTGTCCATTATCCTAGAAATAATAGGAAACAGACTAGAGGATATAATAGCAAGTAAGATACCGTTTAAAATGGCAAAAACATTCACAAATGATTTAGGGATTAGTTTTATAAAGTATGCACAAAACTTTCACAGAGAGAAATTTAAAACTATCAGGGACACCTGGGTAGCTTAGTCAGTTAAGCAGCCGACTTTGGCTCAGGTCATGATCTCATGGTTCACGAGTTTGAGCCCCACATCCAGCTCTCTGCTATCAGCTTCCTAGCTGTCCGCTTCAGATCCTCTGTCTCCTTCTCTCTCTGCCTCTCCTCCACTCATGCTTTCTTTACCTCAAAAATAAGCAAAGATTTTTAAAAACCTGTATCAGAGGACTTTGGAAACAACACAAACACACACATATACACACAATCATATTCATAAATGGAGATATTATTATATTAGGAGAGAGATGATAGTGTTATAAAGGTGTTTATTTTTTCCAAAGTTAACTTATAAATTCATTACAGCCCAGTAATGAATTTTTAGAAACCCTTGATCATTATATATATGATTTATCCAAAATAAAAAAATATATGAAAATAAAAAACAAATTTGGAAAAAGAAAAGCAAGGATGGGGTGCTGGCATGTGGGCTGGAGGTAGCTATACTGGATATTATAATAGAGAACAAAGCCATAGTAATTAACACAATGTGAAGAGAATGCAGATATACAAAACTAAATAGTGGCATAGTTTAGAGTAGAAATAAATCCATGCGCATGGGAATTCGATATGTGAGATATTTGTCAGATTTCACAAATCTGTGGAATCAGTGAGGAAATGCACCACTTTGTAGATAGTGCTGGGAAGGGGTGCCTGGGTGGCTCAGTGGGTTAAGCCTTTGACTCTTCATTTCAGCTCAGGTTATGATTCCATGGTTTAGGAGTTTGAGCCCCACGTCGGACTCTGTGCTGCCTAGTATGAAGCCTGCTTGGGATTCTCTGTCTCTGTCTGTCTGTCTGTCTCTCTCTCTGCCCCTCCCTTTCTCTCTCTTTCTCTCTCTCAAAAGTAAACATTTATAAATGTTGCCAGGAAGATCAAGTTTATTATGGGTAACTACTCTGCATTATACACAGAAATGAATCCAGATGGATTAAAGGCCTAAAAAGTGAAAGTAAGACTATGTAATAGAAAGAAGCATAGAGAGGTGCCTGGGTGGCTCAGTCGATTACGCGTCTAACTTCGGCTCAGGTCATGATCTCACAGTTCATGGATTTGAGCCCCGTGTCGGGTTTTTTGCTGACAGCTCAGAGCCTGGAACCTGCTTCGGATTCTGTGTCTCCCTCTCTCTCTGTACCTTACCTGCTCATGCTTTGTCTCTCTGTGTCTAAAATAAATAAATAAATAAATAAATAAATAAATAAATAAATAAATAAAAGAAACAGGAAAATATTTTATACTCCAGCTTTTCTTTTAAAATTTTTTTTAAATTTTTTATTTATTTCTGAGAGAGAGAGAGAGAAGAGAGAGAGAGAGAGAGAGAGAATGAGCAGGGGAAGTTCAGAGAGGGAAGGAGACACAGAATCCGAAGCAGGCTCCAGGCTCTGAGCCAGCTGTCAGCACAGAGCCTGACATGGGGGCTCGAAGCCACAAACTGCGAGATCATGACATGAGCCGAAGTCAAATGTTTAACTGACTGAGCCACCCAGGTGCCCCTATACTCCAGGTTTTCAACAAGATTCAAAGTATCAAACTATAAAAGATAAATTAATGGATTTCACTATATCACAAAGACTTTTATTCAATGAAGGCCATCACAGACAAAGGTAACAAATAAATGACTAGGAGTAGCACTCTTTATGTTTACATTTGTTAAATGATTAATATCTATTATAAGTAAGCATACACACTGTAACTCATAAAGGGAAAAGGAATCATAGATATAAGTGGAAAATTTACAGAAATGGAAATCCAAACAATGTGTCTGTGAGGCACATGCTTAAACTCACTAATAACTAGAAAAACGGCCTCAAGGCTACTTTGAGAAACCACTTGTTAAAAGTGGATATTGTTGGGGCACCTTGGTGGTTCAGATGGTTAAGCGTACAACTTTTGATCTCGGTTCAAGTCACGATCACACGATTCTTGGGACTGAGCCCTGCATCGGGCTTTGCGCTGACAGCACAGTCTGGTTGGGATTCTCTCTCTTCTTTTCTCTCTGTCCCTCCCCTGCTCATGCTCTCTGTCTTCCTCTCAAAATAAACTTAAAAAAAAAGTGGTTATTGTTAAAAGCTGGATATTCTCTAGTGTTGGTGGGGAGCTAAACAATGCTGCTGATAAGAGTACAAATTGATGTAGTCATTTTAAAGAATGATCAACAATATTTGGCGAAATGGAATGTGGATATATTTTATGATTTGCTTGCCATTTTGGTTATATATCCTTAGGGAACTGTCGTGTGTCCACAGAGTGACATGTTTGAGGATATCCTTCTAGTATTTATTTATTTATAAGGGGAAGAGTTAGAAGTAATCCCAGTGTTCATTAATAACAGATAAGTAAAAAGTAGGATATGCAAATGAGGCAAGAGTATACTGCAGAAAGGATATTGACGTACAGCAACACGGATAGATTTCAAAAATGTAATTGCATGAAAAAGGAGGAAATGGAACAAAATATACATCAAAAGCCTATTTATTTGGTTTTTACAACATGCAATATACCTTTCCCTCAAGAATGTAAATACAATAAAGGAGGTATGGAAGGTGATCTATTAAATATATAAGACAGTCTGTTCATGAACGATACTTGATTGAGTTGGAAGGTGCTTGAGAGCCTTTGTGTTGTTACTAATCCTCCAAACACCAAGGTCATGGATCTAATCATAACTCTTCTTGCTTCTTTTCTGGACTGAAACCATTTCCATATGATGACTCAGTGTTTTTGGCTCATTCTATGAGCAAAATAAGGAAAAGAGGAAAAGCAGTTCTATCACAAGAAAAAAAAGGCAATGAATATTCTTAGCAAGTGGCATGACTCTGTAACTGTCAACCTTTTATTTTCTTTAGAAGGGGTATGTATATCCATGTGGATAAATGCCATCTCAGCTATAGTTTTATCTTTTTAAGAATATTCTTGGGCTTCCTTCTTAACCCATAGATATTTATACTAAAAAGACCCAGCACGTGGCATCTGGGCAGCTCAGTTGGTTGAGCGTCTGACTTTGGATCAGGGCATGATCTTGTAGTTTATGAGTTTGAACCTCACATCAGGCTTGCTGTGGTCAGCGCCAAACCCTCTTTGGATCCCCTGTCCCCCTCTCTCTGTCCCTGCCCTGCTTGCATTCTCTCTCTCTCTCTCAAAAATAAACAAACATTAAAAAAGAATCCAGCAAATGAAAATCCGTCTTCTAATTCTTGACTCAGATAAAACTTAGCACAATAATTTTGACTATGAGGCGAAAACAAATTGTTTCAGATTCAGATTCTCAAATGAGAGATGCCTCCAAGCTTCCTAATTTAAGCGTTCCTTGTTTTAAGGGAAACTTATTTTTTTTTTTACAAAAACAGAGAACAAATGTTGATATTTCAATTAATGGAAAAAATTATAGCTACTGTTTGCAGATGAAACTTATTATCTATACAGAGTTTCTTAAGCTTTAGATCTACTATCTACATGTAATAAAGAGTTAAGGGGCCCCTGAGTGGCCCAGTTAATAGAGGGTCTGACTCATGCTCAGGTCATGATCCCAGGGTTCTGGGATCAAGACCCTTGTCAGGCTCTGGGCTGAGAGTGGAGCCTGCTTGGGATTCTCTCTCTCTCTGTTTCTCTCTCTCTCTCTCTCTCCCTCTGCCCCTCTCCCCTGCTTGCTTTCTCTTTCTCACTATTTTTCTAAATTAGAAAAAAAAGGAGTTAATCTTATCAATTCAGTGTTCCCAAAATAAAATCATGAGAGGAGATCTCATTATGAGCTTGCATATTCCTATACTTAAGGAATAACAGGAGGGTTCCACAAAATTATTTATTATTTTGTTAAGGATGATTGGGCTCCTTATGCTTTACAGGTTTGATTAGAATTTTCTATTTTGGTGCTAATACTACTTTCACTTTATTTGGCACCAACATATGTAAACCTGACCCTCTGGTCAGAAATGCACCAAGCATAGAAATGCGAGCAGCAGTGTCATACTTCTGATTAACAAAGGCACAACATGACCTTGCAGTTCAGTGCTCGTCCAGTCCCATGGTAAATATAATTATATTACAGAGTGTGATACACTCCCCAGGGCACGTACCCAGGTCGCGGCCTTTCAAGGGGTCTTTGGACTACCATTGTTGCACCCTGGACAGGTGCAGTTCCCACCTGGGCATTCCAAGTGAGGTCAACCCCGGTCCGTGTATTTATGATTTGTAAGTCAGTGAGTTTTGAAATGGGGCAATTTGAAAATGTCAGCATCATCATGAGTTTTGTGAAATTAGACTATGCATGCCTCTTTAAGTACATTTTCCTGAAATATCTTGAGCAAGATTTGCCATGGTAAAGGTGAAACTTTGATTCTTTACCAGATTGTATTTGAAGGTTTCCCAGTCTACAAAATTTACATCGGTTTTCTCTGCCACGCATCTAGCTGATGTTCTTTCTATTTCACCCCTTTTCCTTCAAAGAAGCCAGAAAAGAATGCAGAGGAAAAAGAGTGGGACTTAACATCAGTTGAGCATCCTGAATATTCTCAGAGGTATTCATATTATTTAATTTTAACCAGAAGGGTGTAGCACTCTTTCTGTTCTATGAATGACGAAATAAAAGACCCTGAAGTCAACACATGTCAATATCACACAGTCACCAAAAGGTAGAGTTGAGATTTGGTCTAGTTTTGATTTCCGAAACCCTGCCGGTGTTGCTCTTCCATTCGGAAAAGAGAGACGGAGAAAGAAAGGAAAACAGATTCTAGCATCCTGAAATTTCTAGTTTAAGGAATAAAATATACACCCTTCGGCGCCACTTAAGGCAGTGCACCCTTCTTTTTCTCTCTGGCGGAAAAGAACACAAAGCTTTGGAGAGAGCAGTATGTTGGGTCCCAAAGGCTGAGAGGCCCTCAAAGTGCCACTCTCTCAGGAAGTGCCCTTCTGGGGACTTTGGAACAAGGCACTGAGATTTGACTCCCTACCCGCCACCCCCAGGAGAACTCCATTAAGTCTCACTTATTGCGAGCTTTCACTGTAAGACTTCTGAACGGTTTAAAGTCACGCAAAATGGACATGGTTGCAAATTTTTTCATAGGTTATCAAAGAGAAAACTATATTTCTTACTCCTTTCTTAGTTCATAATTCTTTTCACTCTTAGAGATAAGATAGGGTCAGAATCCCCTATATGCTCAATATTTCTGACATTGCCTAAGACCCATACACTTGTGCACACCAGCTACCAGAGAGTCACTGTCACCTGCCTTAGTCTTGCAGATAACTAATATATTAATTATAGAATCATTAATAATTATATAATAATTAATATGCAATCAAGATGACTTCTACCTTAGATACCTAAGTGTTAAATACGTCTTTCTCTTTCAAAAAATGGGACTTATTTCCCCCATGAAATAAAAAAATGTTTTGTCCTATATAATTTCAGACAATGCTTACGAAGCATTGAAAAAAATCAATGCTTGACACACACTAAAACATAATAGTTCCCATGTATTGAGTGCCTTATATGTGCCAAGTTCCTCATTGACATTATCTCATTTCACGAGGTGGGTATTACCATAGCCATCTTAGAGATAACGTATCTGAGGGGCTCCTTTAGTTTGTGTGGCTAAGTGGCCAAGATGGGCATTTTCATTTATTCAACAAATATTTTTGAGTGCCTAGCACTAGGAGTATGGATATCAGGACACTCTGCTGTATTGCATTCCTGGGTCATCAAGTTTTATACATGCAAAGTTCTATGCATTTAATTATGTGTCAAAATATTTTATCCTGACGCATGCATTGGGAGTAAGGACACGTGATTTGGATCAAGTAATTTACTGAAGCTAATTTGGAAGCCTATTTTTATTCCCAAATAACAGATTTCTTAGTGTTTTTTGGTACACTGTTCCTCTATATCCATTCTCCTCCTGAGCTCCTTCCCATGACATTCTTCTTTTTCTTTGGCTACTTTAGGACTGGCTCCCAGCTACCCCTCTGTGTGGTGTCTCCCTTGATGGTTTATTTCACATCCATCCTATTTTCCCGGCTTCATCTTGGAGCCTCAACTTTCTCAACCCTATTGACCTGCAACTGCTCTGTATTGTATCTGTGACTTGTTAGACCCAGCTTTTACATTTCCCAGAATTTTCTGCTTTTAGATCTGAAATCCAGAGCCTTCCCTTTCTGACATCTTTGTATGTTACTCTTATTGTCTTCTACCAATGCAGCCTATTCTTCTTTTTTGATATCGCAGCTTAACAGCAGCTGGCATTTAATAAATAAGTGCTTCCTATATGCCAGGGACTGATCGAAGCTCTTTGCAGACTATCTAATGCACCATTCCAACAACCCTATCCTGCCCATTTCAGGGATGGACAGAGCTGGGCTTTAAACCCAATTTTTTTTAAAAATATTTTTATTTATTTCTAGGAGATAGAGAGAGACAGCGTGAGCAGGGGAGGGTCAGAGAGAGAGGGAGTCACAGACTTTGAAATAGGCTCCAGGCTCTGCGCTGGCAATCAGCACAGGGCCCGATGCGGGGCTCGAACCCACGAACCGCGAGATCATGACCTGAGCGAAAGTCGGACGATTAACCGACTGAGCCACCCAGGTGCCCCTAAACCCAATTTTGATACTCCAAATGCAAATCTTCTTATCAAGGTTTTAATGCCTCACACCCTCTTCATTCCTAGTCCCATTTCTTTTTTATGTGCTTCCTTCCCTACAGTCAGGAACCTCCGTTACATTCTTGCTGGCACTGCCGAGTTCCTCCTTTCTTGGACTTTCCACTGACTATTCTGTGTTCACCTTCATTTCTAAATAAGCCTGATTTCTGATTTCTCCATTTGCAACTGGCAAATATCGCTGTAGAATGGTGGGTTACAGACTGCATTTCAAGACTCTGGTTGGAAGTCAATTTACTGGCTTGGAAAATGCATTCAAGATATCAGTGAACATAGCTTACATTGCATCTAGTAGATAGGGATGAATGTTCTTTTGGGAAATTTTTGTTATACTCAACAAGTTTTGTTCTACATTTGGGAAACATATGTATGACGGTGGTGATATAAAGTGAGATATCACCTTATACCTGTCAGAATGGCTACCAGGAGGTGGGTGAAATAGATGAAAGGGATTAAGAGGTACAAGCTTCCAATTATAAAGTAAATTAAGTCACAGGGATGAAATATAGTCAGGAAATATTGGAAATATAGGAAATATAATCATTAATATTGTAATAAGTTTATATGATGACAGGCGGTAACTACACTTACCCTGCTGAGTATTTCATAGTGTTGAATCACTAAGTTGTATACCTGAAATGAATATAATATCATATGCAGACTATAATTCAATTAAAAATAATTTGCAAAGTAAATAAAATGTATTTGTGTGTTTATGGGTTGAAAATACATTTAAAAGTAACTGCTGTAGGGACATGTGGGTGGCTCAGTCATTTGAACCACCTACTTGACTTCTGTTCAGGTCATGATCCCAGGGTCATGGGATCGAGCCCCACATTGGGCTCCACGCTGAGCACGGAGTCTGCTTAAGATTCTCTTTCTCCCTCCTTCTCCCCCTCCCTTCTCCCTAACTCTCTCTCTCTAAAAAATAAAAATAATAATAAATAAAAGTGACTGCTGTAGAAAGTCCTGTGACTGAGATTATAGGTCCCACCATAACTTTACAACATGACTCTTCCACTGGACACCGTTTTTTTGTTTGTTTGTTTGTTTGTTTTTTTGTTTTTTATTCTAAATAGCTCTTGACCAGCTCAGTACCTATGAGAGCTGGTTCTAGTATTCTGTTTTTTTCCAATCATATCTGGCCTTCTTACACCTATCTCTTATTAAGATACCTCCTCTACTTTTCTGCTGTCTCATGATTTACTGGCATTTTCTTTCTCCCTGGGTATTTACATGCCCCTTCGGAGAACACAGCTTTATGTTATTTATAAAACACAATCCCTGTGAGGAGCTTGAGAACCCCACTGCTCCATGCTCTGCTGTCTTATTTTATATTCCTTAGTCCCTCACTTCCCCACCAGAGCTCCAGTTCATTGGTCTTCTCCCCGTGTTCAGTGCCACCTGTGTTTGGAATGCTTTGTCCTCCCATAACTGTCACTCTCACTGGCTGAAATGTTGTCCTGTGAAAGATCTTATCTCTTAAGCCGATGCCGTTTCTTTCATTTTTGTGTTCCGATAGCCCTTTTCTGGTTTGTATTTGCTCTCTAATGACACTTCCTGGTTTGTCATACAGTTGCCTGTGTGCAGGCCATGGCTTCACCCCTAGGTAATAAACATTTAAGTTTAGCCTAATCTTGTCTTTAGTATCTTCCAGCATGCCCATGGGAAGATGCAACACCCAACTTAGGGCCTTTTGGTCCCAAGGGAACAGACTTGCATGACTCCCAGAGACTAGACCTGGCTCTCAGAAGAATGTAGGAAAGGCATAGAGTGCTCATGGCTTTCTCTTTGGTGAGGAATAGTCCTTACAGGAATCCACACATATGTCTGAGGGATATCCTTTTTGGTCCCCTCAAGTGAGAGATCCCGAGTGAGGGAAAGACACATTCAGCCCCAGGTGAGTGCTATAGCTGCCCCAGCTTAGAAGCCCTGGATTCCGACAAGGAGCTAGTGTCTTCTGGAACAGTGTCTAGGTTAGCTGCCAGGTTCCCTGCAAGGGCCATGCCCTGACTCATAACACCTTCTTCATTTATACTTCCTCTTTGTAGAAATATAATTCCCCAGTTAGGGGTCACATTAACCACCAATAAGGTCACCTGGGAACATAACTAACTTCCTGCCTCTATCAGATATCCCAGCATAACAGAGATAGAACCTTAACCTAGTGACAAATGTGCCTGTAGAGCATTAGCAAGGGTTTTGCTAACCCCTTAACCACAGAGGACAGCCAATATCTATTGAGTATGGATTACTGAAATTGCTTTTCATAGGTCATATCATCCTATTCTTGCAATAACTTTGAAAATAGTTCTTTCTGTATGTTTTACAGATGAGAAGACTGAGGTCCAGGGAAGTTCAGTAACAACCAAGGTAACAGTTTAGACAGTTAGCTACAGAACTAAGCTTCAAATTCTCATGTGTCTGGCTTCAAAGCTTCTGGTTGTTTTTCTTTTTCTTCTTCTTCTTTTTTTTTTCTATAACACACTGGTTAATTTAGTGTTGGGCAGAAGGCATGCAATACATACTGGTTAGCACTAACAAGCTTTGTCTTGGACTAGCTAATACCAGTACCTGCATTATTTTAAGTAAGCTTTCCTCCCTGTCACCCACTCAAGATACAGATGGGTTTATTTTGTCTAAAATCCAGACTGATTTTACTAAAATATGATGTCTCTTTTGAAAACTGCCTCATAGCAAATAAGATGAACAAGACTAAAACTTTCAGTTTCTTTGTGTCAGGGCAATTACTCTTAGCCTCAGTTTCTTTGCAGAATAAAGGGATCATGTTTCCTGCTCTCCACGGCCTTTCCCACCTTGACTCTCCTCTAAGAACAAAGTCTAGTTCCTTTCTGTTACACCTGCCAGCCGAGATGGCCAAGTAAGAAGCAAAGATGAAACTAGTTGAAATGATTCAGTTTTTTTTTTGTTTGTTTGTTTTTTATAATTTAGTGTTCTGACGAGGAGCATCTTGCTTCTGGATAAGGCTCTGGTGTGAACCAAAGATTTAACAAGGGATGATTTTCAAAGTATGTGGTCTTGTAGCTCGATAAGAAAGACCATAGTCCAACGTGTGAGTCCACCATTCAGCGAAATGTAGAGCTGTCCTCGGCAGCACAATCAGTATCTCCCCATGGGCATTTTAGGCAGAACTAGTATTTATTTTGGAAGCTGATTACCCTTACTGTATGTATACAAGAGCTTGGGGTTGGTAATTGTAGGTGAGAAAATAAATTTTATATGCAGAATTGCATCAGAAACTACTTTTTCAAGTTTTCTAAACTGAAGCCAGAAAGAATTTTCTGTTCATATAAGGCCTCATCTTCAGACTCATTAAGAAACCCAGTCATATAGTTATTTTAAGCTGGTTACAAAATACAAATATACATTTAAAAGAAAAAAAAAAAAAGGCCAAGCAACAGGCTTTCCTGAATGCACCAGAGCATTAAATACTAGTTTTAATTAAACCTTGTTCTAAGTTTATTATTTCACTCTCTTAAACTTCGATGAGATTTGTCATTAGGAAACATACATTCCAGCAGTCATTTACAGTCTCATTCTAAGCTAGGATTAATGGATTTAAATTTCTCTTTCAAATTCATTCTTATTCAATGGATTTGGATTCATCAATTTAAGACATTAAGCTCTTATAAATTGCTTAATTTTTTAGAAAATCAAAGTTGTACTATTTCTCTCAATAGAACAGTATTGGTAATAGGCAGAGTTTTGTTTTGTTTTGTTTTGTTTTAAGGATGACGTTTGATCTTCAGTAAACACCCGTCTTTTTTTTTTAATGTTTTACTTATTTTTGAGAGACAGAGAGAGACAGCGCAAGCAAAAGAGGGTCAGAGAGAAAGGGAAACACAGAACCTGAAGAGAGGCTTCAGGCTCTGAGCCAGCTGTCAGCACATAGCCCGACGCGGGGGCTCAAACCCACAAACCGTGAGATCATGACCTGAGCCGAAGTCGGACGCTTAACCGACTGAGCCACCCAGGCGCCCCAGAGTTTTGTTATTTTTAAAATGTTAGCTTAGTTTTTTATAAGCACTACTATTTTTGTGTAATCAAATTTGCCAAGAATTTTCTTTATGAGGTCTTTAATTGCTTCCTGAGCGGAAAACACTCTATCCCGCTGAGGCCATATAGCTATCTCTATTTTCTTTGCATTCCATTTTCTTAAAAAATGAATACTGAATGCTCCTTAAATATTCCATCCAATTAAATCCTGGAAGTTTTCCTTTTCAAAAATATCCTGTCTGTTGTACCACAACAATAATCCAAACTTTATCAGCGGTAACTTTTGCTCTTTCAGACGTGGATACCGACATCTGTGGTTGACCTAGGTCCTAATTGATCTGCCTGTTCAATTGACATGCGGCTGTCAATGGGGATGCAGGCAAAGATTATTGGATATGCAAATAACAAGTCAATATCTGACATTATGGCAGGCTTGGATTTGACTATATGTTAATTCAATACAAATCTACTTAAGTTCCTGCTGGGTGGCTATCCTAAAAACTAAATTAGGTGATGCAGCACTGGCAAAGGTAAATAAGACACAGGGCTTACTCTCAAGATACTATCTAGCAAGGAAGCTAGATATATAACAGATAATGAGGAAAAAAACCACTTCTATGGTATTCAAAGTTCTTTGGAGACACAAAGGTTGTAATTAAAGTCAAATCTAAATCCTATTATCTTTAGTTATTTTCCTTTGGATAAAACCTAAACATCACATCGATTGTGCTGTTAGGAAAGGTGTCAAAGCTGGACATCCCTGTTTCTTCTCTTCAAATCACTACAGTGTCAATCCAGAAGCAAGACATTTCAGAATTCTGCAGTGGGCCACTGAATTCCCCAAATGTCTTGCCATATTTCTCTTCTCCAGGTTGGCGTTCCAGTGAAACTGCCGACCAGAGTATCTCCGGCTCTCCCTGTGCCTGGGGACAGCTTGACTGCATGCAGTCTCTGGTAGTCTAGCTTAGTGACTGTCAACTGTCTCCTGTAAGGTCCAGTATAGTGTTAATTAGGGCTAGTGTGGACATTAAGATGAGTGAAGGGCATTTTGGTCCTTCACCCTGGCCAAACATGTTTCCAAAAAGCAGAGTTCAAGAGACACAAAATCTTCATCACTGATCATGATACATTTGCATCGCTGATCATGGTACATTTGCAATAGCTGACACAATTAGAAGCTACTAGCATGGACCCGCGTTCAGATTCTCTGGACTTGGCAAGAGAAGCCATCAGTTCTGGATATTGACTATGTTCCTGGCCCTTTGCTGTGTGCTGGAGAGAGATATTCATTAGACACAAATCTACACTTGAGGAGCTTTCTTGAAACACAAGGAGCAAGGGTTCGAGTGTTTCTGGGGAAAAAAAATAACCCTCTTGGTGTTCACTTAGGGCAGAGAAATACTTAGACTGTTTGGAACCAGGGAGCTGTATCTTGTGAAATTCATCCACCCTGTACTATTTAAGGCAACTTTTATCATTAATTAAAGGATGGAGTGATAATCTCAGCTCAGTTTGGGTGTCTATATGTTCCTGAGAAAATGGAAAGTGAAATTTGAACAGGATTCTGGAGAATGGCACAGAATCTGACAAATTCAAAATTCCATCTTTCCCTGGGAATTTTACTTAGACTTTTAGTCTTTTCTATTGTTTAAATTTTCCCGAAGATGAGTTAAACACTCATATTGGCTGCATTTAGTATCCATCCGTATGTTTTTTTATTGCATTATTTGTGACGTATATGTACCACATTTTAAATCACTCATAGAAACCGTAACTCCTATCAACTTATTTTCTATTGTTTTTTGAAAAACGCATGTGATTTAAGGGTTTTGTAAAGAATAAAAATTTGTCTGAAAATGTCTAAAACTTCAGAGGTTTGATTATCAGATGGTTTTCAGGATGGTGATGAGAATTTAAAATATACAAATGTTGGAATTTAATTTGGTTCTCTTTTGCATTTTAGCAATGTAGTGTAAAAAGCACTCCCGCATTTTTATCAAATTTAAGTTTACTACTATTTTGACCATCTGTTACATGTCTCTTTTGATGTGCAGCTTTTCCTGAGTGCATCATCTAAGACTGTCTCCAAATTAAAATCTGACAAATGAAAATTTGAACATGACTGAGTTAAGTTCACTATGGAAATCTGGCAGTTTAGATGGTGGCCATCAGACAGCGAGAAGGGAGCTTTGGGCAACATGCTGTGCTCCTGGCCTGTCTTCTGGGTTCATAGGTTCATAGGAGGAACGCCCTGGAAACTGCAATGAAATGAAAGAGAGCTAAAATATTTCATCAAAAGGGTATAATTACTTCTGATCAAATGCAGCCTCACAACTGGCTAGGCTACAGCTTTGAAAAGCCATTCCAAAGCAGATGAATAGAATACTGTCAACACTGTCCAACACTTTTGGCTCATTTCCCCTTAAATATGTTTACCACCACCCTTATTCCAGGCCTCGAGTATATGGGACCCACTCCTGGCTTTGCAATCTTTCCGAAGACTCTATGAAGACCCTGTATGGCTACTTGTGCCTTAGGAGGCTTTGGCTCAGTTGAGTTCACGTAGTGTCTCACAGTTCGGAAGTCTAATAATGACCATAATTACTATTGTTTCTTTCAGATGTCATCCGTGAGCTTACTTGAAACTTTTTCTGAACCTACTACATTTTAGCTTCAAAGAGATGCTCACTAATGACTGGACTGCAATTTTTTTCCAGATAATACACCTACTCAAGCCATCTTTTTGCAGTGTGTCAGTTCCCCCATGCAAATTTTCATAGCCTGTGTGGTTGCATTTCTGATTTGATTTCCTCCTACTCATTGCTCCTCCGTGGTTCTGAGTCACTCACCAGGCACACAGGATGTTCGAGCTCCCTGAGCTGGACAGAGCTTTGATTTGTGTTCATTCTCCCCAGTAGAGCTAAACAGGCATTTTCTACAATCATTTCTAAAATCCGCAGTGCGATTACTAACTACAGATATTACAGGTATGATGGTTCTTGCAGTGAAAGTTTTTTTACTCTATATAATCATTTAGTTTCAAGTAATGCTATCTCATTGACTTCTTTTTTCTTGTTTTAATGAAAGCTGCCTCTGGATTCCCATGTCGTTAACATAGACATAATTTATTTCATTCATTCTTGGGCTTCATCATTCTTTCCTTTTCGCCCTATCAAATATCCCAGGGATTATTCTTACAAACTTTGGTCTTTGGGTCACAGTGTAAGCAAATATTCTAACAGCCCTTACAGACAACAGTCTCACTGAGGCACAGGGGCTGAGAACTCGAACCCCGGGGGTAGCTCTTCTGAAGGTACATCTTGAAGCCATCCCATGATGTCCAGATACGACCCTGGGGTGCTGGTAAGTGATAAGCTACGACCCTGATATTTTGCATTAATTGTTTCCAAATCTGGGGAAGACCACACAAGCTTGCTTCTGCCCTAGCATCTTTTCATCACCCTTTCCTTTCACAAATAACCGACTTCACCTGACCCTAATGGATCTTTTAGATACTTAGTGTTGCCTCACATTCTGGAGGAAACTGGACAATCATGCTAAAACAATTTCTTTGTTTTGTTTTTACATAAACCTTGTATAATAGCCCTACCCCAAACAACTTCATGGCATAGGAGGCCAGCTGCCTTCAGATCTACCACTGAGCCATCTGGCCTTTCTTAGCCCCTCTGCCACAACCCCTTGGGGTCTAATTTCCTTCGGCTTTATCTTTACCGAACCCTCAGCAACAAATCTCTTTCGTCTCTGTATTCCTTTTCTCCATTTTTAATTTTCTACATCTTTCTCCTTCAAGAGAAAGTGACTTTCAAGTCACATACACTAAAAGTGAAATTCTTGTGGTTGCCCAGAAAGTAAATATGCACACATTCAACATGTCAGAATAAAAGGTGAGGAGTCCGGGTATGAGTGTGTTCATGCATTGATTCAACAAACATTAACTGAGCATCTACAATGTGCCAACAAGTTCTCCAACCTGTGAAATAAATGCGTCAAGAAGACGGTGTCCCTGCCCTCAAGGAATTTACAGTGTTTTGGGAGAGACTGAGGACAAACTAACTGGCAATGACAATACTGACTTCCGAGTCACAGAGATAAGCAGAGAGTGAGGGGTGACCCTGGAGTCGTTGGGGGGAGCCCTTTTCCTCACAGGGAGAAATTCCAAAGACTTTCAGAAAGAAGCCAAGTCTGAAGTGCACCCAAAGAATCATGCAGTGAGAGGAATGGCAGCAGGGTGTGTTCCGGCAGAGTCAAGAATATGTAGCAGGATCAAGGAATTAGAGAAAAAGGTATCTTTCCCCCAAAACTCAAAGTGCTTCCCTCTGACTGAAACAGGTCCTGCAAGGCGGGGCATGGTTGGAAGGAAGCCTGTGAAACCAAAGGGCAGGAGAAGGGGTGAGGAAAGTTCCTCTGACACCTTACAAGACCCAAACGCCCCACAATTCAAGAACAACTGCTGACTGAAAATCTGTTCTGTGAAGCTATTTTCTTCCCTCCTTTGTTTGAGCGAAAGCACGGGCTGGTTCCGTAATTTTTCCAGAAACTCTCAGGTAGCTTACCTTCAGTCAGTTTTAGTTGTAAGACAGACCCATTTCAGTAACTGAAATACCCAGTCCTGTGTAATAGTCAAAACAGAGAACTTCATGGAAAGCCTTTTCTCTCTTCAGGTAAGTAGTGGGTGTGGTTAGCTTCTCTCCAATTCCCAGCCTTGAGCTTGGCCTCTGCTCACCCTTCCTGGCCTTGCTTTCTGCCCCAGCATTCAGTAATGGGGCAGTGAGTCGGTTGTGCGTGATCTGGGCTTGGTGCGTATTCATGGTGGCACTTCTGTGGGGTATGATTGAGTATCCCTTAGAAACCTCCAGGGACGCCTGGGTGGCTTAGTCGGTTAGGCGTCCGACTTTCGCTTGGGTCATGATCTCGCGGTTTGTGGGTTCGAGCCCCGCGTCGGGCTCTGTGCTGACTGCCAGCTCAGAGCCTGGAGCCTGTTTCAGTCTGTCACTCCCTCTCTCTCTGACCCTCCCCTGCTCACGCTGTCTCTCTCTCTCCTAGAAATAAATAAAACATTAAAAAAAAAATTTAAAAAAAAAAAAAGAAAGAAACCTCCCTGAGCACATTTAACTGCACTTCCCAGCCATGGGCAGAGCAGGTCTTCAAGTCAGTCAATACTTCTCCCTTTTTGCCAAATACTCCTCCCCGCCACTACCATATTCCTTCTGGAAACTATCCTGGGCATGATCTAATGATGGCTCCTGGCCACCTTTTCTCTTGGAGCAACACATCCGGTCAGTGAAACACAGTGACCGATCTCACTCCACTTCCTCTGCTTGGCTGTGCAGCCACTTCCGAGTGAGGCTGAGTCTCTGTGCTGTTGCTGCAGCCCCTTCATTTGGGCTTGTCTGTCATCTGTGGGTCAGCCCCAGTGTACTGTGATTTGCAAAATCCAAGGAATGCACACCAAGGGCCCTGTGTGACACCCCCCCCCCGTTCAGTTGTCTTTTCCTAGTGAAGGAAAAGAAAGACAATATGCCATGTCACTTCGAGAACTTCCTCCTTTTCTTTTGCAGGCCTCAAACATTTCATACCCCTCATTAGGGAGTAAGGCTTGGAATCGATTTTTGACCACCTTCTTTGCAACCCTTGCCTCTTTATTAAAAAAAAAAATAGCCAAATTTTCCACCTATTTTTTTCTTGACCTTTTAGAATCTCCATGAAAACAGGAGCCCTGTTTTACCATCTTGTTATACACCATATTTGTATTTATATAGAAGGGTTGTTGCTTTATCTTGGTAAAGGAGAGATCCTCAAGTCTGGTTACTAGCCGTAAATGTGGTAACGACGACATGAATCCTCACCTCCAAAAGGCAGTTCCTTGATATCATCTGTTTCTCCCTACTCCACAGTCCTGCCTGACGATCACTCTTATGCAAAAAAAAAATAAAAAAATAAAAAAATAAAAAAGATGGATGGTTTCCAGTTGTCGGATTCCTCAAAGCCTGCCCAAGAATACGGAGCGGTGGCATCTGATTCAAATTAGACTCCGAAAAAGTAGGCAGGTGGAGGCTCCCACACAGAGTGCCCAAGGCCTGAAGCCTCCACTCAATCTAATTTCTTTATTTTTTTTTTATTCCCTTAGGCTAACCTGGGTCAGACACTTGACCCATAGCTGGGGTGAGTCTGTGTGAATGTGGTGGCTAAGTTAGGGAGGAAAGGACATTCCCTGCACCCTGAAACTCTCCCATATTCTTGGCACAGCTTCCTCAGCTGCTCCCTACATTGTCTCTGGTTGTGTCTCTTCCACATCTCTTGCACCTATTCAGAAACAAAGAAATGAAATTGCCTAGACCGCAGCCCAGTGGGGGAAGGGAGTGGGCTGGTAGGGCTGGCAGCTCCTACTACGTCTGCTCTCTGTCCTTCCTCCTCCATCTACCTATGATTCTCCCCTCTTGTGCATCCCCAGCTTCCCCATAATGCATTTTCTCCCCTGCTCCATATTTACCTGTCTTCCTCCAAGTCTCTATGTTTCTGCCATTATATCACTACGCTTGTATTTTAAAGAAATTATTTGTTCCTCCATTTCTTTCCTTCTAGTCTGCCAGAGTCAGGATGTGAGTGTACATTTTTTATCTTGCTCATCTAATATTTCCTCAGACAAGCAGGGATGGCTGGAGCCTGAATTGGCCACCAGAAGAAGGGTACGGAAGGAGACAGACAGATTGCCATGTTGCTACCCAAGGAGCAAGCAGTTGATTCAGCCAGATCACCCTGCCCTGGAAAGCTATCCGGATAACCCCCTCCCACACTCTTTTATTAGCTGCCCAGCCTTTCTCTGCCACCCCCTTGCAATTACTGACTATGAGAAAAATAACACCTGAAGAGATCAAGCCCCTGGTTCATCACCCACACTGTCTGGCTCTTTATTCTCCCACTAAGAGGTTTCCAGCAGGATATCACCCACTGTCTTTTTCGTGAGCTCCAGTGCTGTTTGTAAAGTCCCGTAGGATAAGTCCTCAAAGGATACCCTGCCCACCCATCCCCCACCCCCCTGGCCCAGCCTCCCTTTCTTCAGGTCATCCGTCCCTTCTCAATAGAGACTCTCTCAGTGGGGAAAAACCAACTCTCAGTTGACTCTGAATTCCCAACACCAGTGGAAGCCCAGCTAATGCTCAATAAATGCTTGTTAACCAAAGTGATCATCTTCAGTCATATTATATGAGGACTTCTAAAGAGTTTTTAATGTATTAAGTCAGAGGGAAAGGCCAACTAAAGTATGAAGGCAGGAGGAGGAGATTTGAGGATTCGAGGGGAAGGGAGAAAGAGGGTGGATGAAGAGTGCACTATTTTTTGTTTTTTGTGGTTTTTTTTGTTTGTTTGTTTTAGGACTTAAAGCAATTGTTCTTAATGCAAGAACAATTTCTCTGAACAGTCTGAGACTTCTGTGGATTCTTGACAGCTCTACATCTGCACCAAGAGGTATCCCCACCAGGGTGCATGTCTCCTGTAGTAAAGAATCAAGACTGACCCCAAATCCCTGCTGATGGAAATTCTGGGCCCAGCTTTTAGGTTGGACTTTTGGTTATGGACCTTAAATGCAATAGGACCATTTTTCAAGCAATGGGAGACCTTTTGTGCCTCCCCCTTCCCCTGCCCATAGGAAATCTGGATCAGGGTACAGCTGAAGGTCTCTAGAATTGGGTTGCACCTCAAACAATGTTTTGGTAAAATTCTTAAGAAAGCAGGCATCCTAGTGTGACTTACTAAGTGCTCAATGGATTGAAATGGGTTGAAAAATAGAGAAGAAATGGTCCCTAACACTTCAGCGCTCTTGTTTCAAAGATGTGATGAAACCTTGAAGGCGTCTACGAGCTTCAACCGCCTCCCCTCTCTCCTGCTGCCATCAGAGGCTGATCAGATGGAGTGAGCTCAGAGGTCTGGCTCTCAGTACCAACTACAACACAGGATTAGAAGCCCACTGAGGTCAAAGGCCAGAGATTGCAAATGATGGCATATCCTTCCCTGACCATACTAAAGTGGGACAAGTTCCCTGACTACCCACACAAGACCACATACAGGGTCTTTACACAGGGTAAAGAGGACCTGGATCTTGGGTAGCATCGGAACACATCGGATAAAGCAATCGGTCTGAGTTTGAATAATTTAATTGAAAAGTAGAAGAGAAATGAGCTTGGGAGTTTTTGGTGGCCCCAAACTGTGGCCCCAAACTGTCAGACTCTCATCTTGCCACATTGTCCCCTCTTTACTTCCATCTGTACCAGGGGTTTAACTGGGGGTGGGGGAATGTGATGATTATGGGGTATGTTTCCAGGCTTTCAGGTATCTTGTGCCTTGCACCAATGGCCAGACTATTTTCTCCCTCCTGCATTTCTTCACGCACTTCCCATATCTGCCCTTTATTTCCATTTCCTCTTCCTTTTCCTTCTCAGGGCTTTTCTCTGCTCCTAGGCCTTTGAAGGTCTGAATAAGTGGGAGGGGTCTGGGGTGCTAGGGCTACTGGCCTCGGTGGGGTGGGACAGAGTATTACATATAGATTGGAGCTCATCTTCTGTTTCGCTCTCCTTGAAACTTATCAGGTCCCAGAGAGATACCTTTACTTCTGCCTCTGGTGACATTCTTTATCAGTTATTTAGTTATTTAGTTATTGAGTCACTGCTCTTTGCTCTGGATTTTCTCCCAGGGGATGCTTCCAGTTTTTCTGCTATATTTCTTCTGTTAAAACTCTTTTTTTATTTCATCTCTGCATTTTGTTCTTTTTCTGCATTTCTATGTATCATCCTGGAAAGTTATCTGGGTACCTTTGAGACTCTCCTTCTCTGACTGGGACATTCCAGCTTATTAATTTGTACTTTCTTTCCTCCCATAGGAAGACAGGACACAGGGATGACAGAGGTGGGATTAGACAGCAGAGGTGGAGTTGGATATCACCCAACCTTCCTGGGGTGTGCTCCAGCAAACCAGCTTATAAACTAGAGGGGTGTGGAATAACTTCTTGTCTTTGGGAGGTGTTCCATTCCTCTTATCCCCTTCTGGCCTTGCCTTTTCTGTGACTGTTTTTCTGTGCTCCAACAGCCATCATTTGGTGAAATGACATCTTCATGAAACCACATCTGGCTTTCTCCCTACCTGGTTCTCTGCCTTCCAGCTAGGAACTCTGACAGCTTCCTGCTTCTGCTATAGATCCCACATCCAGAAAGGCTAAATAAATCCTTTTGATACTTCTATGATTCCTGTGAGTTTGGAAATTACCTACTTTGTCAGCAAGCTACTTCCTAGGGGCTCCTTAAACCCAACCCAGCCATTCACAGATTAAAGTCATGGATGACATTTCATTTGTCATCCAATGAGACTGAGTCCTTGTGTTAACTTACAAATTCAACTTCACCTTTAGTGTCTTGGAAGGTTTTGGGGATTATTTTACCAGACCGAATGTTTTTAGAGGAAAAGACACTGTTTCTCATTCATTGATGTATCCCCAAGACTTGTTAGAGTATATGACTAATATTCGAACGTCCATAATGTGTTTTGAATGACATTAGAATATTAATGTCTAATTTCCAAGGCATTTTATGTATATCAGAGACAAGAAAATATGTAGCAGTTTAGGAAGCAGAAGTAGCAAAGGAGCCAGGAGGAGAAGGTGGGAATATGAACCCAGGAGGTTTAGACAGGATTGGATGTCAGCTTGCCAGGTAAGACACAGCTTCTCTGTGTCAGAGTCCTTGCAGCTGAAGAATCCTTCCAGGCAACCTGAAGTCGGTCAGTGACTTAGGGAGGCAGAAGTACCCAGAAGGTTTTGCCTTCCTCAGCAAGTGTAGCCAGAACTACAGATCAAGACAAACTCCTCTGCCCTTGGCTTAAAAAACTATGCACGCATTACATTTAGAAGCTTAATAAATGATTGTGGAAAAGAACAGAGTCCACAAATGTTCCCTTCAAAATAAACACCCTCTTGTCTTTGCAGCACAAGGTCATATTCATCAGAGAGGCAAGATTCCCAGTGGCCCACAGAGCGGCAGGATGGTGCCCCAAGGCTCAGGAGGAGCAAAGTTCTGCCAGAAGACCCAATCCGAAGGAGTCAGCCAGGGATGGTCAAAGCCAAGGATGGGGGAAGCAATCCCAAGCAAAGAGAAGGATGAGGTGAAAGAGGGCTCAGAGCAATGCATTCCTTGCCTTGTCTTTCTTAGAGGAGCTCTAGCAATCTATAGCATGCAAATAGGATGCCCAAACTCTTTGTCTCCCCTGGAGCAGACAGCTCACCCTACTTCCTGGCTGGATATATGTCCCTTCCAGGAGTAAAGGGAAATCAAGGCTGGCTCTAATTGCTCCCAATTACTCTTCCTGAGGATGATAGAGCCCCGAGTCCAAGTCCACTTGTTTTGGGAATGCCAATTTTGGGGGAATCTGTGGTCTCAAGTCAATTTAATTCTCTTCAATACTCTGTCTGAACTACGGCCTTGCTGAGAGTCAAATCAGGATGAAAGACTCGGGACAGTCCAAAGGAAGGAGGCCTCGTAGGGGCATTCACAAGGACTTGAAGTACTCCGTGAACTTTTCCATGAACATAGTCCTCCCTCTGTGACCCACGCCCTCCCGTCCAACCTACACATTCTTCACAATGTAGGCAGGGTAAAGAGCTGTCTCCCAGCTCCATGCTTTGGTGAAATTCCTTGTTTCAGTTTTTCCCCTTTCTGGAAAACGTACAAGGCTCATGCTTTATGGACTTCCCGTTCCTCAGAAATTTATGCTGAGGGTCAGGAGGAGGAACGGGCAAGGTGGACAGCAATTTGCTCCCAAATGCCAGGCCATTGGTACCTTTTATTTCCATCAGACTTCTTTCTAAAGCATGATTGGTATGTGTTCACTTAAGAAGCACCTTGTCTGCCCATTGCCTCAGGACCCAGCTGGCTCTGCCTTCTCTGGCCCAGCACCCTCCATAGTGTGGTCCATCCACCGCCTCCTGGGTTCTCTCTCTAAGGTTCTGCTCTGCTTCTTGACTCTGAGGATCCATGTCTCCACCCTTTCTGCTTCTCTTCTTTGCTATCTCTTTTTATACTTTGTCTCATTTCACAGTGGATATTCTGTATCTGTATTGGTCTACTTGACTAAAATAAGAGAGCTGTGTCTAGGGTGACAAAATTAAGGACTGTGAGGCAAGAAAGGGTCATGGACACCCCCCCCACACACACACACACCATGGGACAAAACCACCTTCCTCTCCTGATGTCCTTCTACAGTACAGAGATTTATGAGCAAGGTGGTTTGCATTTCCCCTTTCCTTCTTTTTTGGATGACTCAATTCTCCACTGTCTAGAGAGGGGAAGGCCGTAAGGGACAAGCCCCTGACCCATTACCCTCCATTGCCTGCTTCAACTGGAAATAACAGAGTCCCTGATCTAATCACTGTACTTCAATCCCCTAAGCCTGGACCCAAGGAAAACTTCTCCCACTCCATGAAGTGAGAGCCTGCCTCACTTTCCCTGTGTTAGTCTAAAGATAGACCAATGGGGGCTCCTGGGTGGCTCAGCCAATCAAGTGTCAAACTTCAGCTCAGGTCATGATCTCACAGTCTGAGTTTGAGCTCCATATCAGGCTCTACAGTAACAGCTCAGAGCCTGGAGCTTGCTTCAGATCCTGTGTCTCCCTCTCTCTGCCCCTTCCCTCCTCACACACTGTCTCTCAACAATAAAATCATTTAAAAAAATCTTTAAAAAAATAAACATAGACAAATGACCACCAAAAAGCATTTCCATCGAAGGAAAATGTAGCATTACCAATGAAGAAGAATATTTCCAAGTTCTCCCGTCGGGATATCTTGCTTATTTAACTGCATTATAATATGGTCATTTCCTGAACACTCCATGCTTGCCTCTAGGAGAGCATGCTGGGAACTTTGAAGGCTTTGTTGGCTTTTGGCTTCTCAAGGCTGCCTGGGTTTCAAGAGGGAGGAAAATAAAGTTTCTGGCCTGGGCTTTCACTGAAGCCAAAGAGCACTGGACTCTTTTGTAACAACCAGACACTTACTGGAAGATATCTAGTCCCGCCTCTGTACTCTTCCATTTGGAGGTGAGCTAACAAACTTTCTCTGGGGAAGAAGCATATCCAACTTGTATCATTTTTCTGCTTCTGAGGGGGAGGGTGCATAGCACTGTTTATGCAGGAATACTGAGATAGGAGTTTGTGGAAGGGAGAAAGAAAGCCCTGGCCCCTCGGGAGGAAGGACTTTAAGGCGACCTGGGCCACAGATCATGGTAGGGCCTGGAGGTGCCAGGTGGCATGTCCAAGTTGGAAATGAGCTTTGTTGGCTAAAGGCCGTGCACAGCCTGGGCTCAGGGCTGTGGGTTTCTGGCTCCAGAGGGGTGGATTTTGAGAGCAACAGCAAGGCCTGGGCTTCCTAATGCCAAGGGCCTCTCTCAGGTACTCTGCCTGCCGTGCTTCCCTCTGCACACATCCCTGGATCCCTGCAGGTGGGTTCAAGAGGGCCAGCTAATCTAGAGACTGATGCAGAGTTTGACTCAGAAAGGCAAGTGGCGGGTTCCCAGCCAGCCAGTCCTGCGTCTCTTTCCTTCTCTCCTCTTCAGGCCTTCTTAGTGGATTGGGGCCCTCTACCACCAGAAGGGAGCGGGGCAATCGGTAGCCGAGGAGAGAAATCACCGCATGGAAGGCAAGTGCCTCACACATTTCTGAATCCCTTAGAATCTTGCTGATTCCATCCTGGGAGTATTTTCCCCCAGCAGTTTTCTCTGCCTCTCTGAAAATTTCTGATTTCTTATTGTTGTATCATTTTGAACCATAAAATCCAAAAGAATGTGATTACTCTCCTGGAGAGTCGGTGGCCTGGGGACAGAGCATGGCCAGCTGCTTCCTATCTGTGTGTCTGTCCCTCTGTCTTCTCCCTCTGTGACTGGGGCACTCTGGCACTTGGGGGACCATGGTGACATTTGCATGCTCTTGACTCTTTCACTGATCAGATCTGTCACCCTGTGTTTGTTCCTTCTCTCTCTGAACATCTCTGGATGTACAGACATGTCGCTCTTTGTCTCTGTCTGCAGATTATGACCACAAAATTTCTCTTTATCTCTCTCCAGTGTCTTGTGTCTTCTAGGCATTTGAGTTGGATCCGGTCCCCTTCCTTATGCCCCTTTCCTCAGTCATGAACAGACTGGAGGCCAGAGAAGGCAGAGGCTGCAGTACAGGCCTGGGCCTCAATCCTGTCTATTCTCCAAGCTGTAGTGGGGCCACCTTTCCTCTTTCAATGCCCTGTTTCTTTCTTTCTTTTTTTAAATTATATTAAAATATATATAAGTTTTTCCATTAAACCATTTCCCAGGTTCTGTTGCTGATTTTGAGGAGTCGCCATTATGGTGATCCTCCACCTTAAACCCCACCTCTTTCTGGCCCATTCTACACCCCCCCCCCACCCCCAGGCTTCCTCACTGACCATCATTTGTGTTGTCACCATCTTCTTAAGACCAACCCCCTGGACCACTGCCCTTCAACTGGGGTTCCCAAGAAAGGAGCTTCCACGTACAATCCCAGCCCTTGTGAACACCCCAGAGACTGGATCTTGGGGCTCCCTGCTCTCCCTTCCCCAGTCCTGTACTAGTTTCAGGAAGCATCTGACCCTCAGAACCCCTCACAAACCTGGAGTCTCTAGTATTTTTTTAAAATGTTTTATTTATTTCTGTGTGTGTGTGAGAGAGAGAGGGAGAGAGAGAGAGAGAGGGAGAGAGAGCCTGAGCAGGGGAGGGTCAGAGAGAGAGGGAGACATGGTATCTGAAACAGTCTCCAGGCTCTGAGCTAGCTGTCAGCACAGAGCCCGACGCGGGGCTCGAACTCACGAACCGTGAGATCATGACCTGAGCCAAAGTTTGGACGCTTAACCGACTGAACCACCCAGGTGCCCCTGGAGTCTCTAGTATTTTAATGATTTCCCACACTGGGCGTGAACCTCCGACAAGATTCTTTCCTGTTCCCTAGAATGTCAGTAGAGCATACAAGGAGATTATGGGGATTCAGACACCCAAACAGCAGCTCCTTCAAGACTACCAAATCTTGATGAGCTGAGACCAAGCTTACTGCTTGCCATTCCCAAAGTGAAAGTGGTTTTCTCTTGACCTTTTAACTATCTTCATCGTCTAAAGCAATTAGAGGTCTCCCTGAGGCTTGACTTAGAGGAAAGACTGTGGCAAATTGACAGGCTGTAATGAACATTTGTGACCACGGCCCATTTCACCCCCTGATGTCTAGGACCATGGCCTTCCCTGGGATGTGGTGAACAACTTGAGAGCAGGGACTGTGTGTCCCACTCATTGCTGTATCCCTGACACCAAGTTCAAGTTCATAGCTACCTGGTGACAAATACGTGAACAAATGAAGAAATAACCAGGGGGTGTGATGGACTGAGGAAAGCAAACAGAGCAGAGAAGAGGGCTTGTTTCACTGCCATTCACTCGGTATGGTTATGCGGGGGACGTTCTGGGGGACCTTCTCTTGGAATCCAAGACACGGGGAATGTATCCACGGTGGCCGTGCCGAGGAAATAGAAACAGTGGGGACCCCAACATGGCAGATCTCCAACTGCTTGAATAGTCAAAGCAGCTGATCCAGAGAAAATCACCTTGGGAAGCTGGTTGAAGAGAAATCCTAAACCTAACCCCCGATGATCTCGCTCGCTCCTTGAACTCAACTGTAATTTAACTGTTTTCTGAGCTCCCAACCCTTCCAGGCTCCGTGCCAGAGGACAGCTTGGGGCTTCTCCCGGCTCTGGTCTCTACTGGACCCCTTGGAGACAGAAAGCACCGTAGCATGAGGATCTGGGGAACCTCGTGCCACTTGAAGTGTTTCCTGAGCCTACGATAGCTCTCCTCCTGGGGCAAGTGGACTGGAAAGCAGACAGGACAAAGGCAAGGACTCTAGGCAGGGGCTCCTGGGGCTCCTGGAGCTCAGGGGACCAGTGTCAAGAGCACACACTGCAACTGCTTATTCCATGTGGTTCCTGAGCACCCAATCTCCAACTCTTCCCTCAAGGAAGTATGGCCTCTGTCTCCCAACTGTTTGCCCCAGACTGTGCCAGCCTCCATTTGAACCCCCTCAGCTTTTGGATTCTCATGGCAGCCTGAGTTTAAGGAAAAGAGAGAGGGAAGCTCCCAGAAGGGTGGAGGGATCTAAGATCCTGTTTCTATGGACATCACCTTATGTCCTGTTTTGCTCAGCCCCAAACCTGGGTCTCTAACCGGACTATCTGGGTATGTGCCCCTCAGTGGGAAACAGGCCACTGCTAAGATGTGATCTTTCTAGGTTTAAACAAAAAGTTGTTGGGCTTCCAGAGTTGGGTTTGAGAAGATTTGGCCGCCACGCCTCAAGCTGGGAGGCTGGGGGCCTCTGACTATGGGATGCGGGAAGCTCAGATATTCCCACCAAGGACAAGGTTGGGAAGAAGGGAGGCTCTCTGGAAAGCCACTCCTGCTTTTCTCGGGGCCCGGCCCAGAACCGGGGTCCCAGCCGGTCCCAGAGGTACGGCTGACAGACCAGAGATGAGCTTTTCTCCAAGGAATGCCCTGCACAATGCCACCTTTGGCTTATAGACTGTGCGCTCCAGTCTCCTCCGTTTTTCTTCACTGGTGTTTAATTCAAGGGAGGCTGGTCCTGAGTTAGGAGCAGCGGAGGCCTGGGTGGAGCACGTGTCTGCACACGTAGCGTGGAGCCTGTTACGTTTCTGCTCCAAGTAGGAAAGCTCTTTTTGCCACCTTAGCATCTGGTCCACTCAGCCTCCGCAGCCTCCTTCAAGCCACTGCCTCTACCTTGAAGTCTGTGCTTCACAATGGTTCTCTTCCCCAGGCAAGTTCTAGCCAGTTGGTTCCTCAGGCACTTCTCTCCTTGCCCTGATTTCCCTCTGGTTTCCTTAAGTCCAAGGCTCCCTTTGCCCTCTCTGGTCTCCTCTTTTGTACGTGATAATATTTCAAGAAAGATGCTTTTCTCTTTGGTGCCTCTCCTGGCAGTGCTCTCTCTCCCTCCATGTCTTTCTGCAGATGAGACCATAGACATCCTAGCTCCTTTTTCTTGCACTCTTCTATCCAGACTCCCAAGTTCTCCAGGGATTGAGACTCGTCAAATAGCCCTCTGTTGGGACCTCTTTCCCAGGAGGGATGGATAAGAGCAGGCGTGGCAGGGAAGATGTGGGCTCAGCTGGCTCTGGCGTTCCCTTTTATCTTCCCAGCTGAGGAAGAGACAACTTCCTTTCCCACCAGGCCCTGTTTCTGATCCCAAGGAGGCGCCATCTTGGTGCTACTCCAATGTCACCCCCCTTTTCTTGTCCCCTTCCCTGAGTCTCCAAGACTCCGCACTGGCCATCACTTGGGCTGTCACCACCTTCCTGGGACCAACCCCCGGCTTCTGCCTTTTGACAGCATTTGGGGGCATCTTCAATGGCTTCCTTGGAGTGATTTCCTTTACCCCAACCTCACTGCTGCTCAAGATTAGGACCGTGATAACATGAGTGAATGTGTGGGAGTTTTTTTGTTTTTTGGGTTTTTTTTTTTTTTGGACTCAAGTCCTGATTGAGCAAAGCAAGTTCTAGCTTCCAACTTCCTGGCTGGTCACAGTGAACACTCAATATTTGCTGAATGATAGGATTCCCCTAGAGCCTTTGTCAAAAATTAATTTTCTCTGGATGCCGTGGAAGAATGTCGGCCATGACTACAGGGAACGTACATCTGAGCCATCAGCCCAGACCTTGGGCTTCTGTCTCCCTTCTCAGAACATCAGTGTGCCATCTCTCACCAAGGACGGCAGTGCTTGAATGCAGGAACCTGGCCTCATTCATCTTTGTATTCCCACTGCCTAGTAAAGCTCAACAAATGTTTGATAAAACAATGACCTTATGCGCAGGTGAAAGCCTGGACAAATAAATACCAGAGGATGCCAGCAAGATGAAAGGGAAGTGAGAGACACCCCTGGCCAAGACTCCATGCCCTGCCAAGATGCCTGGCGGATAGGCTGGTAGGAGCTGGTTTACTGGGAAAGTCTTCTGAGGGGACTTGCCCACAGAATCCTCTGTCCTGTTTGTCGTGTGAGCACATTCTCATAACGACACCAGACTATGAAGTCCCTGAGCCCTTGCCTGAAGAGAAATCTGATTCCGAATCATCCAGACTGGCTGGTGCTGGCTGAGGTATGTGGAGAGCAATTAAATGCCATCCTTCAGACCATGACCCTTCTCCAGCCTTCTGATTCCAGCTTCCATTCCTGGACTCCACCCAAGGCATTAGGGCCTTGGGGGCAGCAGAGCTGGGGCACAGCAGCTCCATTTGAGGGACCCAGAAATAACTGTCACACCACCTGGGTGGAGGGAAGAAAAAGTGACAGTTGCTCTTGCTGGGGTTTCCCTGAGCTACCTGGCAGGGGCTTTGGGGGGAGGGGCCATGCCTTCACACCCCTGTCTCTTGCTTGTCCCTGACATGTCTCTGAGCCACAATTCCTCTGGCAGCCTTCCTGGAGGAGGTGGCTCAACCTCCTCCTCAGGCTAGGAGTCATTTGCTGGTCTCTTTCAGACCTGGCTTCCCCTTGCACTCCCTGGACGGAACACCCAGGCTGGGATTCAAGAGGTTCAGAAGGCCTGCAAGCCCTCTCCCCCTCCCCCAGGGCTCCATCCTGGATGCTTAACTGTCCACCATTAGAGGGGCATTTCCTGGTCACTGAACTGATAGCTGTTAAGCTGTCTTTCTGGAAAGGATGCCCAGTTCCCTTCCTTCTACCCCACCTTACCCTATTCCCTTCCTTTCTCTTGTTTCCGGGGCTGGGCTTCTGGGAAGGTAGGGAAGAGAGAGAACCAAGGGACAGAGAAGGACACTTTTGGGCTTTCCATCCTCCCCCATCTTGACCCAGCTGGCTCCGGTGCCTCGCTCTCAGCCATGACCTAGGAAGACGACACTGGAAATTTACAGGAACATGCTGCCAGCCCTTGTCAGTATGCTGCTTCTACACTTCCCTACCTAGCCTACCTACCTTCTACCTTCTACCTACCTTCCCTACCCTCCCCACCACCCCCTGCAACCCCCCACTTGGCCTCTCCCAGGCCCCACTTTTCTTCTTCCCCTTTCCTCCTTTACCCACCCTTTTTTCACTTTCCCTCATCTTCCCCTCCTCTCCCTTCCCTGTTCGGGTCACTGGCCCATCTTGCCATGGGTTTTTGTGTTTTATCTCTAATTTTCTGGGCCTCCCCCACCCACCCTGTACACTTTGCCTTCAAGATTCAGCCCCCCCCCCCCCCAATGTATTCATCTCTTGCTGGCTCTCTTTCACAAGGACTGGGGCTCAGGTGGGTCAGGGGTGGTGGGCTCAGTGGAAGGTGGGGAGAAGGACTCAGTAGACAAGGCCCAGATGGCCTTCATGCCCCAGGCCTGCTCCCTTTAAACTGCTTTGTGCCCAAAGCCCCAGCTCAGTGTCTGGCTGCGGGGCATCTCCACGGGCCAGGGCCACCTCGTAGCCGAGCGCCAGCAAACCTGCTTCTGGTAGATGGCAGCCACCCTGTACAGTATCCCTACAGAGCCGTATGTATTGGTGTATAGGTGCAATATTTTGAAGGACCTATTAATTAAGAAGGTGTGTTTGTGCTGGTTCCCAAGCTACACAGGGGTCTCTCTGAACCCTGGTTTCCCCCTAAGAAAGGTAAGTCACATGAAGTTCCCCCCTCCAGGTCAAGGAGTCCCTGCTTCCCTCAGGAGGGCAGGACCGGGAGTGAAACGGTGGAGAGGGGACCGGTGGCCACCCGGCTTCCGGCCCCTCCCCCACCCTCCAGTGGCAGTTGCTCCGGTTGGGGTTTCCAGGGCAGCCCCGCAGGGTTCTAAATGTGCTTCGGCGGTTGGCCCCTTCTCCCGTGTAGTTCCTGGGTGCAGAATTCTCTGAAAACACAGGGGCTTCTAAATGGCTCACCCCCGACCTCCTGTTCAAACCAGGCAACTCTGTCCCCAGCGAAGCCCGGGCAGCCACATCTGAAACGCACCAAACCGATGGCTCCTTGGGGGCAGCCCGGGCATCGCTGAAAGAAGGGCATGACGACCTGTCCTGGCATGGGTTTTCAGGGGCCCGGGAAAGCTCCTGCCTTCGCCAAGAAACTCTCCTCTCCTTCCAGATGCTACCTTACCTCACATACATGCTGTCCCACCGTTGAGAGGTTCCTTCGCGGGATGAAGGACAGACTTCTCTCGAACTACCACTTCCTTGTAGCTGCCAGCATTTTGTCCCTTACTGAGAGTTGGTAGGACCTCCTTTGGATCAGCGGTTGGGGCAACATCGAGCGGGGGTGGTAAAGGCAGAAGGCCGTGCCCGGTGACAGGAGCAGGTGGGAAGGGCCGGAGAAAGCATCTGAAAGTACACGCCAGATTTCCTAAATGGGCTTGGAGGGCCCCTGGCCCCAAGGTGGTGTCTTCCCAGGCTGGCAAATAGCCTTTTCTGATGGGGGTGGCGGAGGGGGTCCGGTGCAAGGGGATGGCACACAGGCTCCTGATCCTGTAGGGATATCCTGACAGCCGCTGTTTTCTCCCCCACAGACCCCCCAAGCAACAGTTACCAGAAGCCATGACATGTCCCTGCCGCTGGAGGCCTTCCGGGGAAGGCCAAAGAGGACTTCAGGCCCAGCGTTACTTGGGGAGGAAGGAAGGTAAGTGGCAGAGCTGAGTCAGCACCCCAAAATCCAACCCTGAGCCTCTTTCCTTCCTGTCCTCTTCATTTCCTGAATTTGGAAGGCTTCTGTATGGGGCAGTGGGAGTGACAGAGGCCATCACTTGTTGGCAAGTCCAGAGCGGGGCCTGGGCAGAGTGGGGACAGAGGAGCGGACTCACTCATTCTTCCCTTTTCCCGATGCTCTTAGGAATGGAAAACGAGAGGGGACGTTTTTTGGGATCAGGTCACAGGGTATGGTCAGCTGCTCCTTGCTTGACCTTCTCCATCACGCCAACCTCTGGCCCTCTGGAAGCTTCCCCAGGTCCCCTTGTCCTAGATGATCTTCACTTCTGTTTCTATTTCTGCCCCTGGATACAACAGCCCTTGTTCCTTTGTCTCTTTTGATGGAAGCCATCTCTCTACAGCTTTTCCATCAGTATGGGTCACAGGTGTGTGAAGATAACAGTGTATTTTGTCCCCAGGACGGCTGGGTGGGCCTTGGTCAAATATCTCTGTACCAAAGTGTGCCCTTCACACAATCTTTTCCATGTGTGACGTGAAGTGACAACGTTTAGAAAGTAATTCCCCACCAACACATGTTTTTCCCTTCCAACATCCAGATGTCTTTGTATACTTTTCTGATTATCATCTTCTTTTACTTTTGTCCACAGAGAAGGATTGGACCCCAGGTCAAAGAAGGAGCCAAAAAAAACTCAAAGGGAAACCACCACCTAATGCCCCACAGGTGCATAGCCCACTCTGAAGACAAACACCTTGCTTCACCCCTACTACTGTCCCTGAGTGTCAGGAACCTTCAACCTGACACCAAAGTTTCTCCCATTGGCCACCACAAAGGAGGCTAACAGTGTGGCACACCAGCCCCCATTTCCTTCCCCTTTGTCACCCAGTCCTCTATTGGAAATGACAAGAAACTTCCAGATCAGACGCTGTCACCTGGTCCCCTGGAGAAGGTTTCTGTCCTGCCAAAGCCATACAGCTTCTTCACCCACTTTTGAGCTAGTTCTAAGACAGCCCGTTCCTCACCAGACTCTTGGTGTGTAATGCTGGCTCTGGAATGTTTTATCCATGATGTGGTGCTCATGGCCAAATCCAATCCATGTTGACCTGCTTTTCAATCCCAGGCTAAGGCTGCATTCTCTTCATTGTCTCGCTAGCTCTTCCTCATGTGCTCCTAGAGGGCAAGCCACTGTTTCTCATGCATTTATGGATCCCTGGAGCTTAGCTCAGGACTTGGTATGCATGCCCAGTGCATCCTTTATTTGAATAAAACTATTTCAAAATGGCATTTACAAGCATTAAATGTCTCCTCTGAAATTAGAGATGGGGGAGGCAGAGGAGAGCTTGAGATAATCTGATGTGCTCAGGAAGAAGGATGAATGGGGTGAGGAGAGAGCAGGACAGACGTGAGTGCATTCAGGTCGGGATCGAGGGACCCAGGTTGCCTACTGGTGTGGTGTTGTTGAAACTCAGTTACACACAAGGTCGATCTTGAGGGTGCTGCATCGATTTCAGATTCAGAGTCTATTGTTTAGATCCTGAAGCAGTGTACTTACTGGAAGTAGTAGTTGTTGCTGAATCACTGGAAGAAGGTAAATCCCATCAGACTCTGATTAAACAGGAATTTTTTGCCCTGACTAGGTTAGGCTGTAAGAATTGTAGTGGAAATGCAACTGGGATTTAAAATATTTTTCAACCCACTTTCTCTATGCACCCTCATGCTATGCTACTACATTTGGTGAAGAGATCATATACAGGCTGGGTTTCTAGTTAGGGTTTTAAAAGTTAGAATCTCGGGATGCTTGGGTGGATCACTTAAGAGCCCAGCTTTAGCTCAGGTCATGATCTCTCTGTGAGTTCGAACCCCATATCTGGCCCTGTGCTGACCACTTGAGCCTGGAGCCTGCTTCAAATTCTGTCTCCCTCTCTCTCTGCCCCTCCCCTGCTCATGCTCTTTCTTTCACTCAAAAAGTAAACATTAAAAAAAATTGGGGCATCTAGGTGGCTTAGTCGGTTAAGTGTCCAACTTCAGCTCAGGTCATGATCTCACAGGTTCTTGAGTTGAAGCCCTGCGTCAGGCTCTGTGCTGACAGCTTGTTGCCTGGAGCCTGCTTCGGATTCTGTCTCCCTCTCTCTCTGCCTCTCCCCTGCTCATGCTCTGTCTTGGTCTCTCTCAAAAAGTAAATAAACATTACACATTTGAAAAATATTGGGGTGCCTGTGGCTCAGTCAGTTAAGTGCCCGACTTCAGCTCAGGTTGTGATCTCACAGATTTGTGAGTTCAAGCCCTGAGCCATGAGTTCAAGCATCATGAGTTCAAGCACTGTGCTGACAGCTCAGGGCCTGGAGCCTGCTTTGGATTCTGAGTCTCCCTTTCTCTCTGCCCCTCCTCTGCTCATGCTCTCTCTCTTAAAAAGTAAACATTAAACATTTTTAAAAACAATTGTGGTGCCTAGGTGGCTCGCTTGATTAATTGTCTCACTTCAGCTCAGGTCATGATCTCACAGGTTCCTGAGTTCAAACCCCATGTCGGGCTCTGTGCTGACAGCTCAGAGCCCGGAGCCTGCTTTGGATTCTGTGTCTCCCTCTCTCTCTGCCATTCTCACACTCATGCTTTGTCTCTCTCTCTCAAAAATAAATAAAACATTAAAATTGTTTTAAATAAAAAATAAAAGCTAGAATCTTAAACTGTTTCTGGGCCTCTCAAATGCAGATGTTGCAGGATGAGATTCTAACGTGGGAGAAATTGCGTCTACGGTGAACGCTCCAGTGTGTGCATGTGTGTGTGGATGTGTATGGTTTTTGTGGGCAGGTGTTCATGTTTTGGGTTCAGTGTCCTCTAGACAACTATAGCCACAATGCTGTTGCACTTATTGTATCCACTATCAGAGATCGCCCAGGAACTTCCTGTATTGTTGTGGCTCAACACAGTAGGGTGTTGACAAAGAGGTGAAGAGCATGTCTAAGCAGAGAGGGAAAGCACACAGTGATGAATAGGTAATGACTTGCATGTAGGTCCGTGAGGCCTGTGGACTCACCTCTTCTGTGTCTTCCCAATCGTGTTCCTCTTCTCTGTCCTCACTGACTGTGCTGGAATTCAGACCATCATCCGTCTTCTAAACCTATTAAACCTAAACCTATTAAACCACCATCATCGTCCACATTGTCCCCAGACTGGTCTTTCTAGAACTTGAATATAATCAAGTTACTCATGAGCACCTCCCTCCTCCTTGACCACCCCAGGCTTTCCATTGCCCCAGCTCATTGGCCTGCAAGTTCCAGCTTGCTCTCTGCCCATCTCCCCATCTTTTCTCCTTGGTCCCAGCTACATAAGATCACTCAGCTTTCCTCAAGCATACCTTGTGCTTTCCTGCCTCGATGTGCGCCCTGCCCTTCCTCTTCCTCCACCTGCTGAGTTCCCAGTCAGCTGCCGGGCCTCCTTCTAACCTCCCAGTTCCCCTGTACAGTGGTTAGGTTTATGTATCCACTTGGCTAAGTTACAGTACCCACTTATTCAATTAAACATGAATCTAGGCATTTCTCTGATGGTATTTTGGAGATGTGGTCAACAGCTACCATCAGTTGGCTTTATATAAATCTTATCTTTGGTGATCTGGAGGTACCTTGCCCAACAATTGAATGGCCTTAAGAGTAAAACTGAGGTCTTCTGGAGGAAGAAGAAGTTTTGTCTCAAGTCTGTAACATCTACTCCTGCCTGAGAGTATCTATGTATGTACCTATGTATTTATCATCTATCTATCTATTTTACTATCTTTCTGTCATCTATCCCTGTATCTATATCTATCTATCATCTATCACCAATCTCTGTCTACCTATCTATCTTCTTTCTCTCTTTCTGTATTTATCATCACCTATCTATCATCTCTCTATCACCTATCTATATCTATATCTATCTATCTATCTATCTATCTATCTATCTATCTATCTATCATCTATCTATCTATCTATCTACCTATCTTCTATCTGTATCTATCTCTGTATCTATGTATCTATCATTTATCTATCATTTACCTACTTATATACTTATCTGTATATCTTACTGATTCTATTTCCCTAAAGAAGCCTCACTGATTTCCTGTCATTTGCAACATTGAGAAGACATCTGTTAGATTCACTGGGTATTGGATATATCTATATCTATATCTATATCTATATCTATATCTATATCTATATATCATCCTTAAGAGGCTTTTTTATTTTTAATTTTTTTTCCATTGACTAAAAGTGAAGAGATCCTGCCTTATCTTTCTTGCACCCCTTAAAAGTGTCCTCTAGATCATTTTTTCTAGATTAATATTTGCAGACATAGCAGAACTAGCTTGGATTTGGCTGCTATTGGCCCATAAAGTCAGGGGTGCCAGAAGTCTCATGTTGTTTTCTTTATCTGTCTCCCAGCACCTCTGATGTTAGAATGCAAGATTTTTTTTTTTTTTTTAGAATATTTTCTCTCATTGTAGCAGGAGTTTTCTCCTTTCCAGAGTTGTGCAGGCAACCCTGTGTTTTAAGGGACTCCCAGTTACTGGGAGGACCCCTCAGGTCATTTGTCAGAGGTCATTAGTTCAAGCAAATGCTTTTTTCCCATGCCTGTGTCTCAGCTCCCATGGCCTCATGGTCCTTTGGGTGAAAAGGCGCTTATGTTTTTGTGCCATACTTGGGGCAGGTCCTGTGTCTGGCGTCCAGCCTCGCTGGTGAACCCCATAGCTTCCCCTCCCTGAGAGCTCCCCACTTCCACCACCATATCTTATCCCCCTAAGCAGGATCCATCACTTTTTATCTCGTAACTGTCTGGAAAGAGCTTCTTTCTCCTTTTGACAGTTAAGATAACCCTTCTCTTTCTTTCTATAGGACAAGAAAGTATCATCTTTTCTATGAAGAGAGTCAGAAGAGCTGCTGATCTTAAGCAGCTTCCTGCAAAAATCCCTGTAGCAAGAAGCCTCAAAGGGCCTGCAAAATCAAACATGACTTGCTTAATAAACTATGCTTGTGTGGATGATTTTCTGTCCATCTGCCCACTCTAACATCCATACCTTTCCAGAATGATAGCTGTACAAAAATGACACTGACATCAAGTGAATGCTTTTGCCCATTTGTGTGCTTGTATTTTCTAAATGTTTTATAATAACGTGATACCTTTTCTAAAGGGAGAGATTCTTTAGAACCTCTAAAGAATATAAGAAAATATAGAAGAAAATAACAGAAGAAAATAACACAGCCAAAAGCAATTTCTAAAGTCAGAAGACTCAGGATCACATTCCAACTTTGCAGTTTGATTGGTCTATGACTCCTCCACCTTGCTCAGATTTTTGTTTTCTGAATCAAACAAGCCAATGCATGTAAAAGTATTTGGTATGTGCTAGGGCCTATTTCCTTAATACAGGATTGGAGCTATCCTCCATACTAGACTGTGAGTTTGGTGCTGAAGCTGGGTCTCCCCCTCCTTTTCCTCCATCATCCAGAAGGTCCTGGTTCTTGGGAGGTAAATCAAAAGTTATTTGTTGAAAATATAACCAAATGAAGAATTTATTTCTCCCACCTCCCAATCTCTACATCTGTTATTCCAAAATTTAGATCATTCTCTGTACTGAACATCCTCACCTAGAGCCCCAGCTCACCTGTGAATACGTACATATTAAACACATTGTTTCCTTTTAAACATGCCGGTTCTTCTGGATGGTGTGACAAACTACATGGAGAGGTTTGAAACAGCTAGTGAGATTTTCCCACTCCACCTGTCATGAGCTGAACAATACACCTTTCCCTTTCATTTTTATGTTTTTTATGACGTTCTAATCACCTGAACACATTTTATCTCAATCATTCTGATTCCATGGAAAAGTTACTCACATATAAGCCATGTGCTTTTCTGCTTGTGACTTGGCATCTTTACCAATGAGACTGAGATGTCAGCATCGAAAGCTGGAAAGGGGACTGCAGCATAACCAAAACACTACCCAATATTCCAAAGCCCTGTCTGAGTGGCACAGTCAGCCTAGCATAAGCTCAAAACCTGCTTTAGAGATTTTGAAGTTGTGTCTTATTTATTGTGTATTGTGTATTATCTAGTGCTGCATAACAAGTTACTACAACTTTAGCAGATTAAGGCCACACACATTTATTATCTCAGTCTCTGTGGGTCAGGAATCTGAACATGGCTAAATATCTCACAGGACTATAGTGATGGTGTTGGCCAGGGCAGACCTACTGTCGAGATGCTGGCCAGAGCTGGAAGACCTTTTGAGATTCTCCCATAAACAGATCTACCTAGTGTCACCTGGGTGGCTCAGTCCGTTGAGCATCTGGCTCTTGATCTTGGCTCAGTTCATGATCTCACAGTTTGTGGGATTGAGCCCCACATCAAGCCCTGTGCTGTCAGTGCAGAACCCATTTGGGATTCTCTTCCTCTCTCTGCCCCTCTCCCACTCATGCTCACTCTCTCTCAAAATAAACAAATAAATTAAAAAAAAAAAAAAGAACAAAAACCAGATCCACCTCCAAGCTCGTGCGCTATGGGAAGGATTCAGTTCCTTGCTCAGGGCTGTTGGCTGGAAGCTGACCTCATTTCCTTGCCCTATGGACCTCTCCCTAAGAAGAGTTACTCCATGAAAACCATCAAGGGAGAGTTAATAGCAGGATGGGAATTACAATCCCATGTAGCATCATCCAAGAGTAGATATTTCATTGCCTGCGCTGTACTCTATTGGTTAGAAACAAGCCTCAGGTCCAGTCCATAATCAAGGGCCAAGTATTATACTAGAACATAGGTGGCATGAGATGGAATCACTGAGAACTAAGAGCCTACCAATCTCAGTGCCCAGAAACTTATTTGTAATTCACATGTGATCAAAAAGAATCCATAATAACTCGTAACACTGATCACAGCCAAGTCATTAGGATATGAAAGCTTAGTTACCCCATTACCATTTTCTGCTGTGAGAAAGTTACTGAAAACATTGTCCTTATCACCATTCAGTGCTCCTTTCAAAGGTTCTAGGGAGCAACTACTATGACATTTACTTCTTGGAAAAACCTGACATCTGTGTGAACTGAAAGTTTTAGTTTTTCTTCTAAAATTAACAACAGCTCAATCCTTTTTCAAATGATCTCCTGGAGGCTTACCTGTAATAACTATGTCTTATATCTTTTTTCATATTTGTTTCCTTACCTGAACTCCTTTCTTCTTACACATGTTTTGTTTTGTTTTGTTTTGTTTTCCTGGCTATTTCATTCCATATGATCTTATTAAAAGTCACCTACATGTTGTGGAGTCTGAATAAATAAGGCAGAGTTTAAGTAGCCTTCAATCCCAAGGCTTGACTTGGTCAAGCATGATTGAATTGAATTCCTGAACCTCTCAGTGTCCATTGAATAAGATACCTGAATGTTCTGTATTTTATCTATTCTTTTTACAAATGAGAAGTCTTAGTAGAAAGACTTTTGAAAATGAATTTATAATATTTGAAAAAATCATCAAAGTGGGTTCAAATGTAAGCCTGGTTTGTTTAGTTGGTTTAGTCGAAACAGGTTTTGGAGAGCAGATGGTAACTGGACTCTTAGTTTGAACCTGAAATACAGACAAGGTTTAAAAACATAGCCTTCATCTTTCAAAATGTACAAATGATATATTAAGGGCCAGACAATAGATGAATCTAAAGATGAATCATTACACAGCCAGTCTCACTCTATGGCTTTTGGAGAAGGTCATGAACATACACCATTGATATTCTAGAATAGTCTTCAGTAGTGGACACAAGACACTAGGGGACCATAACAACCACTTGATTTTGGATTTACAGTGGTGAAATTCTCAGAGTCACAGAATATATTTATAGGGAGTCCTAGTAAATCCCACACCGAGTTTGGCACATATGTATCTCCTAACCACGATTCTTAACCAGAGGTCTATCTGTCATTTTAGACAGGCCCTAATGGCTACCTGAAATACAGCATTTCTTTCCATTCTGAGTGATTGGAATAAACCATGATAATATTAGCATCAGCTGTACTTTGCCATCGTAGGAACCACTGATATTTTTTGCATCACTTCATAGCTGCAGATATCTCAAAATACAGGTTATGCTCATCATTATTTCAAATCCTGGTAGTTTTTGAACCCAGTGTTAGCTCTTGTTATTTCAGGAATCAGGAAAGGAACACACATTTGCTCAACCACACTTTAGAATTAGACTTTTATGACTATATTTGAATGTACTTAGTTTCCTCTATTTAAAATTTTTTTTGTACTTAGAAAATCATACAGAGAAAGGTGGTCTTCATCAGATGCCAAAAAGATAAGATCCAAGAATGTGGAGAACTGCTTCAGGCTTAGACTAAAGACATCAAATTCCACAGATGTCTCTCCGGGACAGGATAGTCAGAGGGAGGGCCTGAAGTCAGAGCAGCCCCGTGTTTTTTTTTTTTTTTCTTATTGCATCCAGTGAGAAAAAGAGGAAGCTTGGGAAAGTAAAGGAGCTTAGCGAGGTTTACTGAGGGTCAGTTCAGGAGTTGAATACAGGCTCTGCTTTCTGCCAAGCCGACCTCTTGCTTGGTTCTGTAAAAATTCTCCCTTTGTCCCCTGAGTTCTTTTTCTTTTTTTTTTTTTAATTTTTTTAAATGTTTTATTTATTTCTAGGAGAGAGAGACAGCGTGAGCAGGGGAGGGTCAGAGAGAGAGGGAGTCACAGACTGAAACAGGCTCCAGGCTCTGAGCTGGCAGTCAGCACAGAGCCCGACGTGGGGCTCGAACCCACGAACTGCGAGATCATGACCTACGCGAAAGTCGGACGCTTAACCGACTAAGCCACCCAGGCGCCCCTACTGAGTTCTTATTTTAAAAACATTTCAGGAGTGCCTGGGTAGCTCAGTCAGTTAAGTGATCAGCTCTTGATATAAGCTCAGGTCATGATCTCACAGTTCTGTGAGTTCGAGTCCCGCATCGGGCTCTGCACTGACAGTGCAGGACCTGCTTGGGATTCTCTCTCTCTCCTTTTCTGTGTGCTCCTTCCCCAATCATCCTCTCTCCCTCTCTCTCTCTCAAAATAAATAAACTTTACAAATTATTTTAAACACTCTCAACCCTACATAAAAGTCATAAGAATAGAACAACAAAAACCTATGTAGGATTCAATAAAATTTATGGATTATTAATGTTTTATTTGATTTGTATGGCTCTCTCTTTCTACATAAAATCTACTATATAGTCCATGACTTCACACCCCCAAGTGTCCCAATAATGTCATTATTTTGTATTTGCAGCCTAATCACCAAGTCTTCTTTGAGTCTACATGGACTTACTCTTCTCTGCCCCGTATCCTCAGTGCTGCCCTTCCACTCAGAAGCCCCTGGCCTTTAGGTTCCCCACTTTTCGTTGCTCACAGTCTGATGGTCATGAATCCCCTCACATCCCCTCCTCTGCCCCTTCTCTGGCCATTTCCAATGGCCTGAACACTTCTGCTCTGCTTCCGGAACTCACAACCCATCATCAACAAAACTCTCTTCATTGTCACTTTCTTCTCAGTGTGCTTGCTTTGCACTTGAGATCCAGATTCCAATCCAGGATCATAAATTGCCTATGTCTTGAATTTTCAGTCAGTAAGCAGCTCTTGAACAAACAGGCTTAGTTCTTTCACCCTTCGTCCCACATGTCTTTAAAAATGGGAATTAATGACACTCGATAACTGTTATACAGGATCGGTAACAAACAAAAAAACCACGCAATTGTTTTAGAGACTATTATTAAGTGCAGTGTCTAAAGCAGCTACCATTCTAGTTTTTATGTAGAGAGTTGAAGGCAAGGTTCAAATTTCCTCCATCACTATCTTCAGTGCTGAAGTTACTTTGGTGGCTGAATGACTTGACTCTCATATGAATCTAACAGCAAGACAATTTCCCACAATAGACTCCCGGATTAGAATTTACAACCTTCAGGGGTGCCTGGGTGGCTCAGTCGGTTGAGCGTCTGACTTCCACCCAGGATGTGATCTCACAGTTCATGGGTTCAAGCCCCATGTTGGGCTCCGTGCTGAATGCTCAGAGCCTGGAACCTGCTTCAGATTCTCTCTCTTTCTCTCTCTCTCAAAAATAAACATTAAAAAATTAAAAACAGAATTCATGTCCTTCAGTAATGTGGATTGTACTGTATAGCATTTATCTCATTACAAAACGAAGTTTCCAACTGGGTATTTTTTTTTTTAAGTAATTTTTTAAAATGTTTTTATTTATTTCTAGGAGAGAGAGAGAGAGAGAGACAGTGTGAGCAGGGGAGGGTCAGAGAGAGAGGGAATCACAGACTGAAACAGGCTCCAGGCTCTGAGCTGGCAGTCAGCACAGAGCCCGACGCGGGGCTCGAACCCACGAACCGCGAGATCATGACCTAAGCGAAAGTCAGACGCTTAACCGACTAAGTCACCCAGGCGCCCCATCCAACTGGGTATTTTAATTTCACTTAGGATTCAGAGGTCAGTACTACTCTTTTGCACTGGGTGTTATATGGAACCAACTTGACAATAAACTATTAAAAAAAAAAAGAAAAAGGAAAAAACATTTTCTGTTATTGTAGAATCAGATTTGAGTCCAGAGCTATAATAAACCCTGTTTCATTTCTATAACTTTTCGAAGGGACCAGATATCTAATTGATGACTTACGTAGATATTCATTATCAGTTTGCTCTCCTCACATTTCCATCCTCCTCTGTAAAAAGGTCATCATTATACAAAATGTCTGGATATTTGTAAGATTTACTCCACATCTATTCATGGGGATCAGTTCAAACCAATATTTCATACTAGGGTAGCCAGTTTTAAGATGTGCTTCATCTTTGGATGGATATATTCACTATTTGACATCAGAATCTTGATAGTCTAATATTTTGCCAAAGGGGCAGGGAGAGGGAAGGAAACAAACATTTATGAAACACCTTTAATGTACCACTCCCTTTACATTACTCATTGCAAACACCTGGTGCAGTCTGTGCACAAAATTGCCTGTTTTATAGATGAAGAAAGCGAAACAGGGAGATTGGGACACTGGCTGAAGGTCACAGGGTGAGAAGCCATGCTGTCTTTCACAGCTCACTCTGTCCGCTCTGCCATGCTTTCTTCTGGAAAATGGCCACAGGCATAGGCTTCCCAGATTCTTCGTAAGCCTGAGTAAAGAGCGCTTTATTCACCCTCCCACTGAATCACTCACATTAATTACATTTACACTTACTGTGGGAAGCTTTTGTTCTGATAACACCTTTACTGTAATCCGATAATGTCCAGTGCGTGGGCTTTATCCTTACTTTCTTCTCAATCCACTTCCTTGAACAGAATGACGACCCCAAGAAAATGAGTGATCTTCAGGGAGAAATCCTTAAGGTAAAATGAAAAGACACAAGGAACATCTTAAATATTGCCAGCATTTATAATTTATAATTGCCATGTTTCTTCAGTATTGGAAAAGTGCAAAAGGTGACCTTTGCTAAACATCATAAACTTGACCCCATCTACACCAAGTAAACTATATGGTATGGTATAAATTTAAAGAAGAAAGTAAGCAAGATTTTGTTCTCATTAAGTTGTTACCTCCTCAATAATAGGATGAATCACGTTGCCCTGTTTCTTTACATTTGCATGAGCTTAAAATACTCTTTTATCTACATTAGGTAGAATGTCAAAACTAGCTTTTGGATTATTTTAATGCTTGGTAAGATCACAAGGCTTTCCTGAAAATATGTCCTATCTTGACAATGCATTAAACCTTAAGAAAAGTTTAATTAACAAATGTCAGAATGTGTTTCTTCTAAAAAAGTGATATATTAACAATTTGTTCCTATCTCCTGGGTCTAACAACATCTTAACCCTTCAGGAAAAAAAAAAACAGATGTATTTTACATCTTCACATGATTTATGCTAACTAAAATTTGATGTTTTAAATTAATGTACATATAATCTAATATAAAAAATGGAAGTATTTTACTGCTTCAGTTGACTTTTAGATGTACATTGTTGTTAATTTACAGGCTATTAGTTTACTTAGATTGTATCATTAGACACCGATTCTAACTGCAGGTTTTTACACAGGTCAGTGGTCGTTATAAAACTAGTTCAAGACAATGTGTAAAATTTCTGGATCTGGATCTTTGGGAACATGAAGAGAACTTTACTTCCTTATCTACCTCACGTATGTTTTTGGACACAGCACATGGGAAATCATGTGTACTTAGAGCTACCTTGCCTAACTCTAAAGGGTCATATTAAAGGTTTCTTTCTATTTGTTTTGTTTATTTCTCCCTTTCCCCCCCAAATACTGTACATGTACAAAAAGAAGAGAAACAAGAAAAAACAAACAAAAAGTGCAAATTAGTCCTATTTTAATTTTATGTCTTGTCTTATATCACATATCTTGAGAATATTTTGTTTCCCTCCAGTCTGTTCTTCCTGCTCATATGGAAATATACTCAGAGGTGTGGTTTTCAATGTTTTATGGTTCACGTATCAAATTCACTCCATTGAACCTCTATTATATAGCTGGTTAATTTCATTGTTACAAGTAATGATACGATGATAATCTGTATAAATATACCTTTAGACACATCTCTGATTATTTCCTCAAGACAGAGTCCTAAAAGTGAAATTGCTTAGTGAAAGGGTGAAAGGGCATGTATATATATATATATATATACACACATACACACACACACACACACACACACACACATGTATCCAATTTATGCTACATATATGTATACGTACATATATATACATATACATATATATGTATACATATACATACATATATTTTAAGATTTTACTACCTATTTCCAAATTGCCCTCAAGAAAGATTTTTCCAATTTACGCCACCACCTGCAATGGACAGAGATGCCAACTGCCTCCACTCCCTTGTCAACATCAAGTATTTGCATTATTTTAAATCTTGTAGGAGATTCTTGTTATTATTATATATTTTTCAGTATTTGTGGTATCATTCTCTCTCTCTCTCTTTTTTTTTTCTGTTCTTTCTCACCTAGTTGGTGAGAAAATGCAGGTGGCAAAACTGGAAATTGTCACTCTTTGAACTAGACTTCCTTTCTCTAGAGGCTCAAAAAGCCATTTCATAAAGAAATGTTGTTCAAGCTCTATAATTTTAAGCATCCCAATCACCGCTGGTTTCTTGTAGGCCTCAGGCCTACAAGGATGCCTGGACAGCCTAAGGAGAACATTAAATATACGCGGCATTTGCTTTATATTCCCTTTGGCGACCTGTGCCTTTGGGATGTCTTTGAGATGTTTGATGCTTTTTGTAGCTAGAAGTATTGATCAGGGGAGCATAAGGGAGTGCTAGCAATGGCCAGGAGAGGTGCTTTTACCTGAGCTCAGTCAGGGTTGCAGCGGTCTGGGGCAGACGTGATCTCAAAGAAAACGAACTCAGCTGGAAAATCAAGATGACCGGGTGCCTAATGAATTAGAAGGAAGTATTACAAGACACGCTTGCAGTCATAAAGGAGTAGATTGATTTTGCAGTCATTCTGTGCTTCTGTCAAATTTTAAGTTCAACAAATGACTTTTTTGTTTGTTTGTTTGTTTGTTTCTTTGTTTGGAACCTATGGGAAACATACATCCTCTAAGGCCATTGTAGTGACTAATAATGCACTTCAGCAAGTTTACCCAGTTCTTCTCCTTGGAAAGTGTGGGATTGAACTTGGGGTCTTAGTGTTGGACGGGGCAGTGTGGCTACTTCTGGCTCATTCACTGTGAGAAAAGATGACACTAATCACCTCCGGGCTGGAGCATCTCATTGTCTGGGGGTGACCCTCCAGCTTTCTTCCTCTCTGCCACAGGGACAAGCGACTACCAGTGCCCTAGGTAGGGGAGGGGTAACATGGAGCAGAGGCTGCAGAGAAAGCCCTAATAAGACATGCAGCAGAGATCAGAAATCAACTGGTATTGTTTTGAGACTCTGAGATTCTTGAATAATTGTTTCCAATAATGGCTTGTTACTGAAGCATAACCTAGCCCATCCTGACTAATATGTGTTGAAGGATTTTTCTCCTAACAAGCGTTTAGTGATGCCTATAAACCTTATAAAATTAAAAATCATTATTATCACAGGGAGCATTGAGTTTTTGATGACAGAAACATGAAAGACATCTTTAAGAGCTGAAATTGATGAAGCAGCTCTCAGTTTTTATTGTTACTAGCAGCTTTTATGCCAAGCTCTTCTTCTACTCAAAATAAAATTTGGTACGCCAATTAAAGAGTGAGAGAGGAAGAGTGATAACACATATTGGGTGCCTGCCATGTACCAGATACAGCACTAGGTAATTTATTTGTTCTATTTTACTTAGGGCACCACAGTAACCATGGGAGGAGAACGATAATTCTATTTAAGGGAGGAAAACTGAGACATGCAGAGATCGAAGATTTGACTTTGAACCCACGTTGTTCTCAACCTGCTGTTCTTTGCCATCTTCCCTCCTTGCAAATGGTTCACTCCTCTGATTGTGTATGTATTCATACAAATGTATCAAACAGTCCATTACTCACATACTTGAACAACAGAAAGCCCTTTCTGCTGTTCTGGAAAACAAAAGAGAAACCTGGTTCAGTTCAGATCTGGAATCTTGGTATGTATTGGGATTGCCAACACCATGAACTCTTCTGAGACTAAATTACATGGTACAAAAATAAAATGTTTCCAAGGGTCTTCTCTCTAAATAAATGTCTGTATTTTCTCTGACTCCTGGTGATAACATCTCAAGTGTATACTCAGCCTCTCGCGCAGTGAAGCCCTTTGTTAAAAGTCCAGTGAAGCCCTTTGTTAAAGGTCTCCGGGATTGACTGTTTTTCCAATAGTTGAAGCAATGTTCTATTTGCAAGCAGGTGGCAAGATACCAGCCTCCATGGGCTCCTGGTTACAGCACTGTTAGAGCATCCTGCTTGCTGGGAAACAGTGGTTTAACTTCTCCAATGTACTTGTGGCAAAGGAAGAAGCAGAGGGAAGAGAAGGAGAAAAGGAGAATCATTCACTGTAGCAGAGGGAGGAAACCCTTTTTTGCACAACATGGATTGTTCTTCCTTCTCTTTGACCAGCGACTTTGCATCTGCTCCTCTCCGCCCAAAGGCGTCCTATGCTCTCCAGGGATGGCACATCAAACCTATGAACCCTTGGTTCTAAGCGACCTTAGTTCAAAGCAACCAATCCCTTCAATGTCCTTCCAATACATCTTGGTTAATTCTATCTCAACCTGTCTCACGTGATCCTTTTTCAAACCAGTAACAGTCAGGATCACGTATCTCTATGCATTATTTTCCAGATTGAAATGTCTTGTCTTTCCTCTTCATCATGCAAGAGATCATTTTTTTGTGTGTCTTCCTTCAGAATCCTAGAGGATAGGAAGTTTGGGGTCCCCCAGCCGCTTTCTCACCGAAGCACTTTCCCATCTGCAAGACCCAGTGCGGGTCAAAACTACCCTCAGTGTCTTCACTCCAGCTTCCCCCTTTAAACTATGCTTTTGCTACTGCCAGCTGGCAGCACTTGGTACCCTTCTCAACCATTACTGCCCCCTGATGGGCTTTTGGGCATTTGGAAGAGTGTGAGCTGGTGGAGAGAGACAGACATGGGAGGCAGACGGAGGGTGAGTTTAAAGCCCCGCCCTGCCACACAACTGCCTGGCTTTGGATAAAGTGTTTCATCCTCCCCCTCTGTGGTTTGTTCATCTCCAAATGGAGACAATAGAGGCTACCTTGGATGGTTGTTACACAGACGAAGTGCAGTAATGCCCGACACCGGGCTCAGACACAGTCAGGGTCCTTCTCCCCCTCCTACAGTCCTATGGAGGCAGAGACCTCATCCCACATGCCTTTTTCATCTCTCATTCTTGCCAACATCCACAGAATGCTGATCACATAGGGAGCGCACAATCAATATTCTTTGAATTGAATCATATAGAGGACAGTCCACAGACACTGCCCTGGAGAAAAACTCCTCCATGGGGCAGTTAGCATCCATACCTTGCTTGTCAGTCAGAAGTGTCCTTTGAAGTCCAGAGGTACCTTTGATAGAGAGGAGTTAGAATTCTGCTGATACACACGGATGCGTCTGAATCATACCAGATTCGAACAGCATGGGGAAAAGTCGGGGTGGGGGCCGGGGCGGACGTGCAAACTAAGGCTTTCTTGGTGTCTGTCACTCCATGTGTGAAAAACACCATAGGTAATTTTATCTGGGGGACTGAGGATCTCCATCTTGTGAATTGTACCAGTTGGTTAGGAAAGGGCCGCTTGAGAGGGAGACTATCCACTTATAATTAAGAAGCAAAATGTTTTCTACCGCTGCCTTGAGTTGTTTTTATTTTTTCTTTCCTTTTGTTTTTGTGTTTTCCATTTCCCTATTGGTTTTAATTAATTCTGCCCTAGATTTATGAGCCTTGTGAACCTGGAGAATTTTTTTTTTAATTCAAATAAATAAAAAGAGCCTGCAAGTTTTCCCCAGATCACCAGGCTTTAATATTAAATTACTGTTTTCTGGCAGGATCATCTGCAAAACTCTGATTTTGTTTCTTTCTCTGTTCCCATCCTGATAATTGTGGCTGAATTCCCTTGTCTTTAATATGCCATATATTCTCCACCTGGCAAAGGATTCAGACAGATACAGATAATAAATACCCCGTAGACATACAGACAGAGAAACTGCTGTAATTGCTTTCATAATGACTCTGAGACATCAAAGGAAGGCAAATAATGGTATTTAACACTGTTTCCATTCTTTCGCTGAAATGTAATTTTATAGAGTTATTGTCAGGCGGTACAGTGAAGGCACACGTATAACTGTCATGTTCAGCTCATATTAATTAGCTGCCCACGAGAGGGCCAGGCGAGTAATGGCAAAGTTCTCCTCATTTCAGATGGTCTGATATTCAGACACAACCATAAGTACAATAGCTTGATTAACATAGTTGCTTAGATCAGGTTTTCCCTGGGAGTGTGTCAATTGGCATTTTGAAGAATCAATTAATTAGCACTCCAAATAATCCATTCTTGGGTTAATGAAAGTGTTTTGTACAGCTGCAAAAAATTACACGAAGAAAAACTAAACCTTTCCAAAGTGGCAGTGAAAAAGATTCATCTCGGAAAAGTGTATTGCCCATTTCAAAATGCCACCCAAAACGCGTGTTTCCTTTGAAAGCCAATGGAGTTGACACGCAGAGCTTCAAGCCACCGTTGGTACATTTGGGCTTAGAATAAGTGGTGGGGGCCAGAGGGGTAAGGAAATTAGAACTTTTATTTTCACTATTTTGCCTTGTAATCGTGTTACTTAATTAGGGTAAGTCATGGCCAACATTTTGCATACCATTATCTACTCTTTTAAACAATTACTCTTTGACGGCAATATGCTTATTAACATTTTTTAAATGCCAGCATCACACAGATATTCCTGCTTTTTAAAGTTTGAGATTGAATTCTCAGACAAATGAGAATTACAAATTAAAGAAGCAAATTTACTTTTAATGAAAGCTGTTTAACTTAGAGATAAAATACATTCTTTACAATGAGGTTTAAATTATCAGAAAACCAAACTGTGAAAATCTCAGACACCTTTGCCATCATTAAAACGTTATTTCTGGCACACCTTGTCAATTACCCTTCTGTTTAAAGGAAGTGTTAACTCTATCTTCTTCTTTTCTAACTCTCTTGGTATCCAAATTTAAAGTTCTTACTTTTGTGGAAGCCTTTTCTCATCTCTGAAGTTATCTTAATCAAGTTTATACATGAATAAGATAGGTTCTTTGGTTGATGTCATTCTCTCCAGCTTTCCAAACTTGGCAGAAACTATCGATGGTATTTATATAATATTTCCTCCTATAGGACATTCCACCTTTTGTCGACATCCCTGATGTAACTCACTTTTAAATTATAATCAAAGCCCTTGAAATGCAATGTGTAAAATAAATAGCCGCCGAATTAAATAAAGTGAGTTATAAGAGCAACTGAACATCACTCAGAATTAATATATAAATTTAATTATTTTTATGTGTCTTTTTTTTTTACAGTGTGTAAGATGCAATTTCTTATTACTGCGTAATTAGTAACTCTCCATTCAGTCTCCTTCATAAGGTGTGATTATGGGTTTAGGTAGAAATCAGCATATTTAAAACAGACCAAAACATGTATGTTACAAATGGCAGACATGAAGTATTTTCTTTCCTTTATCTTATGTGAGCTATTACTTAGTGACACGTTGGATTTAGATGATGTTGAAGAACATTTTCCTGCTTATTATGTGGATGCGTGGTAGAGCCAGTGATATAGTAATAGTAGGTCTTAAAAGCTGATATATCTAGCATACCTCAAAATGAAGAATATGTAGGGGGAAAAAGTAAACACACACACACACACGCACACACACACACACACACACACACTCCGAGTACAGTAGAAACAAGCTGCCTGCGTCTTCCGGTTAGGATGAATAATTTCCCCAAACTTAACTGCTGGCTTTCAAGGTTTAATGAGGCCAGTGATGTGGGTGATGGGAAAACATCTTCCTCTCTCAAGTTGTTAAGGGACACACTCCACACCTTCCTATTCCTCTTCCTCCAGGGTGACAGAATGGTGGGCAGAATGATGTTTCTAATACATCTGAGCGGATGCTCACGAGATTCAGCATTGCCTGTTTATTGCTCAGTCTTTATTTTTAGATGTTCTTAGAAATGTACAATAGCAAAGTTTCGTTGTCACTGCTCACTGTGGACTTCAGCCAGAAACGAGATCTATTGCTTATTTTGCTAATCAGCTCCTTCCATATCTGCATGCTCATTTTCTGATAGCTGATGAGGCGACAAGGTCATTGGACGTACAAGTACTTATTTAAAAACAGACATGAGAGTGAGATAGAGGTTAGTTGGGTCTATCAGAGCTGTCAATCAATTAATGAAAATTATTGAGCAAGGACACTGTGGGGGAAGTGAACAGAAGGAAGGAAAATGACCATGGAGACACAACATAGGGAAAACGACAGAATTGACTAAACGTGCTCACGTGAGTGCTGAAAACAGACATGCTCACATCCCAAGTGAGAGACAGCTCTGAGAACACAGCGACTATGGTCTCTGCCACTGCAAAGGCTGCAAGGCTGACGGCGCAGGGCTTTTGCCCAAAGGTATACCAGGAACAATGGCTTTCTTAGACGTGGGGGAGCGAGGCGCGATGCCTGATGAATATTTTATTAATGTGCCAAAGACCTGTGGCCAAGATTTCCAGTAATTTAAGGATGCTATTATGCAGACCAAAAATTTCTGGTAAACAGAGGCCAACAGGGGACAGACAGCCCCTTTATTCAAGGAGAGGAAATACTAGATTCTTACCTGTGTGATAGACACAGAGAGCCAAGTAGAGTGATACAAGATCAGGTTTCAAGAAGCCCTCCAAATAGCCATTTTGTTACTACTGTCCACACTGGCATTGGATACACGCACACCATTTATCAGCACAAAGAGGAAATAATTCACAACTCGATCCTTGGGACTGGAGGGGGAGATGGAGGAAGAGGAAAATACATAAATATGAGAAACATTGCCAATATGGTTGTGTGAATGGAAGATAGTGAGGGAGAAAAAGGAAAAGCCTGCAAAGTCAAAAACGGTGAGATACTGACACCAAATCTCTCTGCAAAGCGTTCAAAATTCTCCAGCTGCCACGCTTTTAATTTGCTACCATTCTAATTAAAATGCAAATTAAATTTATAATTAGCATCAGCGCTTTCTAAAGAAACCTTCTTGTGCTCTGCACAAACATATGGGACAGTGCTGTGGTGTAAAGTTTGTAAAACAGAAGTAATGGCACAAAGTGTGTGGGGGGGTGTTTTCCCTGGGAAGTAAGTTTCATGCAGAGGCAGACTGGCTTGGACGGCTTCTCGGAGGAGGGCGGAAGTGGGTGAAACTGTCCCATTCTAACAAAGGGATTGCTGAATATGGAAGATCGGCTGGCCGGGGTGTGACTTGGCGTTGAATCAGGTGTCAAGGGTTACCCTGCGTGTCATCGGGATTGTATAGGAGATGCCAAAAAGGCAAAAGGGGTCAGAGCTTCTAATCAAAAAGTCTATGGCCAAAATTAACCGCTGCTTGCTTCCAGATAATTAATTTAAAAATTGATGGGGAAACAAAGTACCAAATTTACCTCATGATTCACACATGTATCATGTTTTCAAAGTAAACTCTCCCCAACTTGTGCTTCAAAGCTGAGGGGTGGGTGGAGATCTGAGACTCAAGTCCACCAAACTGGCATTTATGCGGCCATCAATTTGCTGCCCATTAAGGCTTTATCAGTGTCATTGCTTGAAACATAAATACACAAATCTGGTATTTCTGACATTTTTCTTTGGCAACGGGGTTGTGTTCAGGGAGGCTCATGGAGGAGACACATGCAGCTAGCTTGTATCTTGTACGGACATCAGAAGGAAAAAAAAAAACCCTCCCCCAAATCACCCTTATCATGACCATACTTTGGTTTGAGGGAATCTTTACGAATTAAATATCTAAATAAAAACATGCACTCCTCGCGGTAACTGTGCTTTACTTCTCAGTCGAGGATGCTACGTGCACACCTAAGTGCCTTTAATATTCCAGGGGCTCTTCTTTATCTATTAAGCAGGCTCTCCATCAGATATTTTAAAATTTGAATGTAACGGGAATGAATATTTCATAGATGTGTGTTAAGCTGTTATTAAACTATAATGTAAAGCAGGATTGTAGGAATATTTTTATATGTCAAAAAGTCAATTAAAATGATAAGCCTGTAATATCACTATTGTGGTGTCGTACAAAACCGCATTTCATATGCACGGGAGGTCTTCAACTACCTAGCATTTGGGTGGGAGGCAGGACTGTTAAATATTCAGAGGTCTGTGTACTTCAATTACATTAGTAACACTTAGGTCCATTTTCGGCAGAGATTAAATGGAGAGCTATGGGGGATAAATCTTACCTGACTTGATTTTTATTTAGTATTACAAAAACGGCATTAGGCATTCTTAAAGGTAAGTGCTTACCTAAATGCACTGCGGATTCATTTGGAAATAAATGTCAATTCCTAGGAGAGTGAGGTGGCTATAATATAAAATCTCTAATGAGGATGCCACCCTGGACTTGAATAAAAGTGATGTGATGTCTGCTGGAGAAAAATAGCACAGATGTCTGAATATGGGAAAGGAAGTTAAAGCTAATGTAGCCCATAATCAAATAGTACTTAAAAAAATAGATTCCTATTTGGACTCTTTAAAGTAAAACACAAGCTCTGCACAGGGAAGGGTTCTTGCGTTTTGCTTGCTTACTTAGGAAGAGATAGTTAGAAGAAATAGTTGGTTGAATTACGTTAGAATGCCTCACAAAAAGTTCAATGCTTTCCCAAACTCTCTTTGACCACCGATTCTTCCCTCGGCTTCGGCCATTGTCAAAAATGGGATGTTAAAAGATGATCTGGCTGACAGGTCTGACATAGCTCAATTAATCAAGACTTCATGGAAGAAAGAAAAATAATTCTACCCATACGGCGATGAAAAGTGTCTTCTTACATTCACAGAGTAGAAGTTCCTTATTTTTTCCTGGTGTCTAAGAGGAATGCAGGGCCCCCTAAATAAGTCTTCTGTGTGACAGACAAAGGACTGAAAAACGGTGGCATAAAAGCATTTCTTTGTTTAATTTCTAATTGTTGTCCTTCTCTTATTCAGAAAATGAAGTCACCTTTGTGGTAGCTTCATGAACCGCTGGGTAATCAAAATTATTATGCCGCCACCTGTTGTCTGTTAATTATTCTGAGAAGATACTCATAAATCATAACACCGGACAATAAATCAAACTGTCAGTTCCCAGGTCAAAGGTTACCCATGAAAAGTTATAGGTCACCCACAGGGTGTGAAAGAGCAGGGTTTTAGAGCATCACTCATTGTCAAGCACTGTTGGGAGAAGTGTCATCGGAACAAAGAGGGGACTGAAGTACAGAAGAATTCCAGGCAGGGGCTGGGCTCTGGCTGCCAACATCAGTAGAGTCGAGTCTACATTAGACATGGAGTGGCCGGCAAGAGTCCCTCCATGGCTTCGCCCAGACTTGCCGTCCCTTTGAGACCTTGTCGCAAACGGTATCCCTCTTGGTGAAGTCTGAAGAGCTGTGGGTTTCGAACATCATCTTCTCTTCTTTTCCTATTCCCTGGAGAACGTGCTAGAGAAGTTGTCATTCTGCTGCATTATTCATCCAGACTCTTGCAATATGTCAACCCACCGTTGATTGGAGGATGCTTCAGAATGTCTTACTTCCTAAATTAATTTGGTGTAGAATATGTTTTCCTTGCGGTGTGACAAGAACTTGAACCGCATTTAACATTTTCAACTCATTTATTTTCAGCCCCCTGTATTTAAAATAACATCGTCACTGGAAAACCAGCGTGCGTTGATGGATATCCTTGATTTAAAACCTGGCCAGGGGTAAATTATTTCCGATGTGGTGGAAGCAACTTGAGGATGAGGCATAATAGAGACATAATGATAAGGCAGCTGGGACACAGAACTAATGTTCCAGTCAGGAGATGTATCGCCTGCTGTTTGAATTAAATTCTGTAAAATGGACGCCATGCCTTCATTAAAAATTTCTCCCTAAAGTATTCATTTTTCCCCCTTTGTGATAATTTGTTATTTTCTGCTCAGGTAACTGTGGCTTTCCTCATGGGGAGGAGTAAGACTACCATCAAGGTGTTAGCTAGGGTCTGATTTTTTTTTCTTTTTGAAAATCTACACCACAGTATCCTTTCAAACCATACATCTCACAACCAAGAGTCAACAACACCACAGGCCAAAATATCATCCACTCCACCTTCCTTGCTCAATCTAACAAATCACTATCCCCCCATTTGTAACTGAGGCAAGGGCGTCTCAGAACATAAACAATTAGTCAGGTAGCATTGGAGGTCAAAGCCCGTTCACTGATTCAACCTTAACCACGGATACAAGTTTACATATGTCAGACAAAATGCATGTTCTTTTAGGTTGCTGAAATAAATTACAAGCACTGACTTTCCCAGTTTCCTCTCTGAATAGAGTTGAGAGCTTCCCTTCATTGGACACAGATGCGCTGAGGACCTGCTAGGGGTCAGGCGATACATTCGGTACAGGTACAGAGTCGGGACACAAGCTCCTCCGAGAGTGTGGACTTCAGCAGATGGCTCGGTCCAGCAGATCTCCTTGGTCATTTCCTTTGGGAAAAGTGTAGGTTGATTGCCTTGCTTGGAAGGAGGCTGGCTGTCCTTTGGTCCACATGCTGTAGATGGGAGTCTGTGCCAGGTGTGTGGGAAATCAGAGGTTCTGGTCATCTTCTACACCACCACAGTGTATCCCGTCATCAGAATAGAGCAGCCAAGCTGTTCTCTAGAATGTGTGGGTGATGGACCATTAAGACCCTGCAATAGGCTTAACTGAGTCCCTTCAAGATGCATATGGTGAACCCCCAATCCGCAGTCTCTCAGAGTATGACTATATTTGAAGATAAGGCCTTTACAGAGGTGACTGAGTGAAAATGTGGCTGGTAGGGTGGGCTCTAACTCAATTCGATTGGTGTTAATAGAAGAAATTGGGTGCACAGAGAGATGCACAGAGAGATGTGCATGTATGGTGGAAAGACCATGTGAGGGCACAGTGAGAAAATGGCCATCTGTAAGCCAAGGGAAGAGGCCTCAGGAGAAACCAATCCTGCAACATCTTGGTCTTGGATTTCTCTTTCTGGAAGCAGATAAATATCTGTCTTAGCCACCGTCTGTGGTACTTGCTATGGCAGCCAGGCAGACCACGAGAACCCCCTTCCTGATACAGCGAGAAATAGCCCCATGGACGAATATCCAGAGAAGAAAACTTGAGGGTGAAGGAGAGTGGGGTTCTATGAGAGCCCAAGAATGCTGTATTCCTCGAGGGGGAAGCTCTACTGTGACAGATGAGCCACACATGCAGAGACAAGAACCAACGTGGAAAGAGACCCTGGCCAGGAAAACTGCTGCAGGAGTTGGAGACACCACCTTCCCAGTGCAGCTCAGACAAGGGACATGCCACTGTCCCAGTGTAGACAGAGTCCAACCCTCGTTTCCTCTCCTGGGTCTCAAGCAGCCTGCCCTTTCTGGGATTCCTCACACATGCCAAGCATCCCTTCATCTAGGGTCTCTGCACGTGCTCCTCCCACACCCTGGGGAGCTCTTCTCCGGGAGTGCTGTCAGCTTGCTGGCCCACTGCATTCAGACTTCTGCTTGAAGGAGAAGGCTTTCTTGGTCATCCTCACAAAGATCCTCCTATCATTCTCTGTCTTCTCACCTTACCTTATTTTTCTTAATAATACTTATCAGCACCCAGAATTATATGTGTTGTGTAAGAAAGTAATGCCTAAGAGTGAAGACCTTATCATTGTTTTCTCCGCTGCAACCTGGTGTGTAGCAGAGGGTTTAAGGCCTGAAAGCCTGGATGTAGACCTCGAGCTGTGTGGTAAGCATTAAGTGAGCTCATGGGCATGCAGTTCTTACCATGGTGCTTGGCACACAGCAGGGTTCCAGTTGGGCGTCACCGATGAAGATGTCATGAAAGCAGTTTCCATCTGGAGCCATTGGGCATGTCAATGAACTTGTCCAGGAAACTTGAATTTTTGTATTTGTCTGTGGAATGGCCCCTTGAATTTTTATTCTTTTTGTCTCTTATGATTTCAGTTTGATATTTTCTGATTAAAATATGTGAAGTTGAGGCAGTTAGCTATTGTCAACATAACATGAAAATACTGTTCCAGGACCTCTCTGCCCTTTTCATTAAGGCACTGGGGGTCCAAGAACCACTGATTCAGGTTTCTGTGAACCATCACACTCACAGGTGTACATTCATATCTCTTGATTATAATAGGAATCACATGTGTTTGGTTTATTCCTCCATAAACACCATGTCAGTCCTCTCTGCCAGGCTCACTTGCTATACATTCATTGAGAATTTCCACAGGGCCAAATTTTGTATGAGAGGCAAATTATGTTCTATTATTATCATTATCTTCATTTTTCAGTGAAGAAATTGAAGATGAGAGAGCTTTTCTTGAAATTAATTACATTGTTGAAGCATGAAAAGACTCTTCATGAGGAGTGGAGACTGGGAAAACTTGGTGATTGGGTGTTGTTGGACAAGTTATGATGGTTTTGGGGCCCAACTCTACTGTATGTTCAACAAGGAGTCTAAACTAGATCAGGGATTGGCAAACAAGGAAGCAAATCCCTTATGCTGCGTAATGTTCATTTTTGTTAATAAAGTTTTATTGGTTTATAGCCATCCTCATTCATTTGTAGGTCCGCAGTTGATTTATTTGCCAGAACAGTAGAGTTTAGGGATCGTGACAGAGACTACAAAGCCTAAAATATTTATTCTTTGGTCCTTTACATCAGAAATCTGAAGAGTTGTAGACAGATACTAAGGTCTTTCATGGTGTTATATTGCCGTATGGTAGAAAGTTCTGCTGTATGGTAGGAAAGTAGTCACGTGCTAATTTTACTGGTCATACACACAAATGCTGTATTACAGTTTTCAAAGGCTTTCACTGGTGATAAGTTAGGTAGTTCAGGTTATGGGAGTATTTTCTCCAGTTGGTATTATTATTCTTGACTGAATAAGAAAGTAGCTAATATACCTGATCATATTAGGAGAGAACATTGTAAGGCACTGAACTCCCCTTATTTTTAAAGAATATCTTTGGTATCTGTTTGAAATTGGGTTGTGACCTTTAAAATAGTTAAAACAGGTTTTTACTTAAGATGCACTTAGGAAACACTGAAAATTTGATCCATTTTGATGCAGTTTTTCTCAAAGATAATTTCACACTCAGAATACAATTTTGAAAACACAGTTTGAAACACTTTGCCTTAATTTGTTATTTCTACTTGCAACTTATTTGGCAGTTGACACGTTCATGCAACAATAATCCTTCCTATGGAAAGCTCAGTACTGCAGTTACACAAACACTATTCCATGAAGACAACAGACTTGTAGTGCTGAACTTTCTGAGAAAATTCCTGCTAATATAGGTCCCACTTAACTTTCTTGTGGCTGTTCTCCAGTAGACCAAGTGCTGCACACTTCCCAGAGAGTGGTGCTCAGAGGCCCCTGTGTACTGAGCTACAACAGTGACCTGGAATGGGTCATTCACAAGTCATTTTTACTTTCAGTACAGGAGGATGTAATCAGCATGTCCTGGAGAAGGAAATGCTTGTTTCTTCTTTTTCATCACTTCTTAGCTGTATTGGAAATGTCAGCTTCTATGTGACAAAGCTCCTGTGCCAATCCCAATAAGTGTACCAGTTTATTTGTAGGTTCCCAGTTTAAGTTTTTATGGTTCTAGAATCATAAGAGAAGTGATAAAAGACATAATTTCTATTTGATTCAAATGAATCAAAGATTTATATGGTAATATTTGGGTAACTACTAGAGGGGATAAAATAATGTATAATTAATAAGGTAAGAGAAGTGAAGGAAGAGAATAATAATAATAATGTGATTAATCCCCCCCAAAAAGAAAGAAAAGAAAATAACAAGGTCAAATAGAAAATAAGTAGTAGAGGGGTGCCTGGGTGACTCAGTCAGTTGAGTGTCCGATTCGGCTCAGGTCATGATCTCACGGTTCATGGGTTCGAGCTCCGCGTTGGGTCCTATGCTGACAGCTAGCTCAGAGCCTGGAGCCTGTCTTCAGATTCTGTGTCTCCCTCTGTCTCTGACCCTCTTGTGCTCACGCTGTCTGTCTCTCTCTCTCAAAGATAAATAAAACATTAATAAAGGAAAACAAGTAGTAGATTGATAGATATAACTCCAAATATGACAGTAATTACATTAAATATAAATGGATTACATGCTCCAATCAAAAGAAATAAAAAACCAAAGGCCACATAAATGCAACTTATAAGAAAACGTATTAAATATAAAGGCATAGAAAAGTTGAAAGCCAAGGAATGGGTAAAAGATATGCCATATGCACATTAATTGAAAAATATTATGATGCTACTACCAGATCAAGTAGATTCTAAAGCAGGAAGCATTATTAGAAACAAAGAGGAAGTTTTTGTAAGGAAAACAGAGCCAAAAATATAATAATTTAAGGTACATGTATATATAATAACATAGCTTCAACTGAGCTTCAAACAGTCACAGGTCCTTTATCCCAGCCCTGTAGCTCTCAGCCAACACAACTCAAAAACTTAGTAGTTCTTATCTATTTGATTATAGACAAAGTTCTTTATCTTGACATACTGATCTGCTTTCTTATTCTTACCTTTCGCCTTACACTAATGGTATAAAACAGGAGGCATGATCGGTCTCCGGACAGATGAGAATTAGATCTCTGGTGTACCATAGAATTGCTGGTACACAGAGATGATAAAAAGGCAAGCTGATGTGGGGCTGGTTTCATAATTATTTTAAAATTCTGTATTGACCACGTAGTCTTTTATTGCCCAGATATAAAGACTACTGATCCCATCAAAAAAATCCCTTAGTGGCTACATTCCATCACCTCCCACGTCCATGTTACGTGGGGCTTCTGTGGGAAAGCCACACCTTCAATCTCATCTCTACCCTGAGTTATTTTAGTCAACTGAGAACTTTCGACATGATGTAAATTTTTTCTTTTTCTTTTTTTAAAAATTTATTTTAATGTTTTATTTAATTTTGAGACAGAGAGAGATGGAGCATGAACAGGATGGGGCAGAGAGAAAGGGGGACACAGAATCTGAAGCAGGCTCCAGGCTCTGAGCTGTCAGCACAGAGCCTGATGCGGGGCTCGAACCCAACAACTGTGAGATCATGACCTGAACCAATGTCAGATGCTCAACTGACTGAGCCACCCAGGTGCCCCAATTTTTTTCTTTTTAATCTGTCTTTGTCCCTCATATTTTAAAAAAAGTTCATTTCTTACTGTTTGATGTCTAAATATAAATGACTTTTCAATACTGAAAAATCCCTACATTTTTAGGATCTCTCTATTATGATTGCTTGCAAACTTGCCTATTCTTTTCTACGCTCATCTCTTTCTTGTAGTATCTTGCCAAATGCAGCCATTTACCCCCTACAACTAAGGTGTGCCTTCCCATCTCTTCCCCTGCAGCGACAAGATCCTTAGGCACGGAGTCTGTTTTACTGGTATACATTGGTGTACTGTGCATTCTGCCACTGTCTGACATGGGTAGTCAGTTCACGTTGGTTTCCTCGCCATTCTTACCTTCCAGCATCTGACATAATTCTCTTACCCTCTACTAGTCGAGCCAGGCTAGGCTTGTACTGTGTGACAAACAATTTCAAGCTCTCGTAGAAAGGAAATTTATCTATCATTCACATGTACTCCACCACAGATTAGGCAAAAATTTATGTTGTAAATCTGAGATACTGGCTTCTTCCATCTTGTGTCTTGCCCCATTATTAAGAGTTTCAGTTCTTGGGGCGCCTGGGTGGCTTAGTCGGTTAAGCGTCTGACTTTCGCTTAGGTCATGATCTCACGGTTCGTGGGTTCGAGCCCCGCGTCGGGCTCTGTGCTGACTGCCAGCTCAGAGCCTGGAGCCTCTTTCAGTCTGTGACTCCCTCTCTCTGACCCTCCCCTGCTCACACTGTCTCTCTCTCTCTCTCTAGAAATAAATAAAATACTAAAAAAAAAAAAGAGTTTCAGTTCTTTACGTGAAAGAAAGACTCTTAGAAGGTTGTGGGTGGGGGGTGTCTCTGCCTCAGCACAGGAGAGACATGTGCCCATTAACCAGACCAGTCATATGGCACATCTTACTATGAAAGAAAGAAAGAAGCACAGGACCCATAAGTTCCAGAAGAAAAGAAGAATCTGATGCCAGGTGCCCTAGTGATATTTCTCACAGATAGGTGTGATACTCCCCAGTTTACAGATGGGAAAACCGAGGCTCAGAAACATGAAGAGGATTTGCCTGAAATTCCAGGTCAGTAAGTGGCAAAGCCCAGAATCAATCCCGGTAGCAGTAAATCTGATATTCTACCAAGTGACATACCTCTCCCAGTATGTTTTTTCACTTCAGACATTTAAGCATCAGATTATTGTCCTAAGAATCTCACTTGGGTTGAAAAAGTCAAATAAATGTTTCTCTTTAATACCATAATGGGTCCCCATTGTGTGTGTGTAGGTTTTCTAAATACATGAAACAATTCTGCTCAGAATACATACATTTTCTCTCTTTTTTTTTTTAATTAAACTTTCAGTGTTTATTTATTTTTGAAAGAGGGAGATCGGCAACATGTGAATGGGGAAAGGGCAGAGGGAGACAGAAACACAGAATCCGAAGCAGGCTCCAGGCTCTGAACTGTCAGCACAGAGCCCAACGTGGGGCTTGAACCCACAAACCGCGAGATCGTGACCTGAGCCGAATTCGGATGCCCAACCCACCTATCCACCAAGGTGCCCCTAGAGTATATACATTTTCAACGACTACTAACATATAAGCATGTGTCTGAGAAGCGCGTGTTCACCTGGTACTTGCTGCTAGCGAGTTAACTTACCCAGCACCGTAAAGGTAGGATCACCTTGAAGGGAGAATTGGTACATCTTATCCCTTGGTGATTGTAGCACAAGAATTTAGGATGAACCTATGCTTGGAATCAAAAGCAGCACTTAGCTAAGGAGGGTAACTGCTGCAAGACACCTAGCTGAGAAGCAGGTCAAGGTAACGAGTAACTAGGTATGGAAGTCATGGAGAAGAAAGGAGCTGGATGGCAGAATAATGGTGGAGAAGGTGGAGATTCCCAGCTAAATCCTGTCCTTTTTTGGTGTGTGATCATGTCTGGGAAACCAGTGGTTGCTGCCTAAAAGTTTTCTCGACTTAATATTATTGCTTTGAGGCTATTATAAAAAGAACTCGAAGCTTTGGATATATGAATATGCTGTATCTGAAATTCCGGTAAACAAAAAACCACCTCTAATTACCAACAGCATAAAGGCATAACGCAAATGTCCCAAACCTTTGCCTTGATTCTTTTTCTTTTCTTTTATAGTTTATCATCAAGTTGGTTTCCATATAACACCCAGTGCTCATCCCCACAAGTGCCCTCCTCCATGCCCATCACCTCCCTTCCCCTCCCCCCCACACCCATCAGTCCTCAGTTTGTTCTCGGCATTCAAGAGTCTCTCATGGTTTGCCTCCCTCCCTCTCCCCCACTATTTTTCCCCTTCTCTCCCATGGTCCTCCGCTAACTTCCTCCTAATCCACCTATACATGCAAACATACGGTAACTGTCCTTCTCTGCCAGACTTATTTCTTATTTTATAAGTTATTTCATTGCTATTTTAAAAATGCAACTCAAGGGGCGCCTGGGTGGCTTAGTCGGCTAAGCATCTGACTTTCGCTTAGGTCATGATCTCGCGGTTTGTGGGTTCGAGCCCCACGTCGGGCTCTGTGCTGACTGCCAGCTCGGAGCCTGGAGCCTGTTTCGGATTCTGTGTCTCCCTCTCTCTCTGACCCTCCCCTGCTCTCGCTGTCTCTCTCTCTCCTAGAAATAAATAAAACATTTAAAAAAAAATGCAACTCAAGCTCATTTTAATGATTTAAGTAATATTTCAAAGCAACGGAAAATGTTAAAGAAAATAAAATAAAGAAAATTACTCCAAAAAGCATGTTTTAGAAATTGCCGTAATTTGATGAATATCATTTCATGTATATTTATGTGTCAATGCTCAAATACAATAGCGTAAAGAGAGAAATCGTTTTATAAAAATGAGTTCATGCTACTTGTACAACACTATGATAAAATATTTAACAGAATAAGAAGAAACTAGAGAGGCATCTGGGTGACTCAGTCAGTTAAGTGTCTGACTCTTGATTTTGGTTCAGGTCATGATCTCACAGTTAGTGGGATTGAGCCTTGTATCAGGCTCCATGTCAACAGTGGAGAACTTGCTTGGGATTCTCTCTTTCTCCCTCTCTGTGCCTTTCCCCTCCTCTCTCTCTTTGTCAAAATAAATAATAAATACAACTTAATAAAAGAGAAACTTGAGAAACTGCTGGACTTTGTATGTATATATGTATTCCACTTTTTACTACTTTCTATATGAAATCTCTAAGGAGAGAAAAAATAATAAAAAAGAAATCATAAAGAGGTGTGAAAATATCTTTTGAAAGCATGCTTCAACTTTAAATGAAGGCAATTGACCCCCTGCTTTGTAAAAAGGGGAAAAAATGTACTTTAACTTTTAAAACGAAATCCTCATTCCTTCATCTCCTACTTTTACTAGCTATAGAATTGCTTGTCTATTTTTAGGATGTATACCATTTAGATTCTCTACTGTAGGCATGCTATTCACAGTTGTTTAATCTTAAATCTATCCATGAACGGGTTCAAGTTCACTTACAATCACCAATTTCAGGTCCTGCTTAGCTGGGTTTTATCACCATGTAGGTTCAATTTTGGTGTTATTGGAATCTCATAGGGGCTGCTTACTTGATCTTTTACATAATAGCACATGTCCTTATGCTCAGAGAGCAATTCAGCCAGATATACTTTCTTAAAGGTTAATTTTCCTTCCATCATAGTTTAGTCAGTGTTCCACTATTTCTGGGTGTGAGAATGGCATTGACCCTTTAATCACAACTATCAGTGCTTTTTCATTTGTTCCTTGGTTTTCCATTGTCATATAACTTTTTAAAGAAGTGTTAATGGTGCGTTATTACTGTAGCTAGTTTACCTGACTGATACATTTACTATTAAAAGACAATTATATTTACATTTTTTTTGATATTCAGATGTTTACAATTTTTATTGTATGTATCTTCAACTGCATCTCAGTCTAGGTGATTACCCTTGCTATTTATTTTCTTTCTTTTTTTTTTTTACAAATAGTTTTTTGTCAAATTAGTTTCCACATAGCATCCAGTGCTCATCCCCACAAGTGCCCTCCTCCATGCCCATCCCCCCTCCCCCCCACATCCATCAGTCCTCAGTTTTTGTCAGCATTCAAGAGTCTCTCATTTTATAGTTGAAAGCCAAATTGTTCTTTGGTATAAAATTTGGAGCCAAACTTTCCCTCCTTCAAGGCTGTTTGTTGTTGTTTATTTATTTTAAGAGACAGAGAGAGTGGGTGGGGGAGAGGCAGAGACAGAGGGAGAGAGAGAGAATCGCAAGCAGCTCTGCACCGTCAGCACAGAGTCCAATGTGGTGCTCGAACTCATGAACCGTGAGATCATGACCTGAGCCGAGACTAAGATTCAGACACTTAACTGGCTGAAACACCCAGGCACCCCCTCCTCCAAGACTTTGTAGACATTGCTCCATTATTAGCTGGCATTGAGTATATATGCATCTATACACATGTATGTGCATGTATACATGTAACATATATGTATATAAATTCACATACATGTATACACATGTTGGGGATGTCTGTGTATAAAATGTATGAAGCCGTTCTGATCTTTTTTTTTTCCCTTTTGTACGTGATTTGCTTTCTTTGCCTGGGTGTTTGCATATATCTTTCTTTGTCCATCAAGTTCAATATTTAATCAGGCTCTGTCTCCAAGCTCATTATTTTGTACCATTCAAATAGGCAACTAATTTTTTTCCTTAGGTTCACAGAATCTTATTTTATGTCAGGAGTCATACCTTAGTGACCCAAGGGTTGGCGCATAACAAGAATACACAAAGTAGGCTGGTAACTACAAGAGTGATGTTGTCCATGGAAAACCAGAACATGAATAATCTGTATTGAAACAGCTAGATAAAAATTTTAAAATAAGAGAATGCACAGGGGGAAAAAAATACATCTTCCCAGTTCGTTATTCTTGGCTTATGACTTTGTGTAATTTGTATGTTCCATTTTATCATTTTTCTTTTCCTGTGTTGGAACCATGATCAAACTATGCTAGACTGTATTTTTTCCCATCTTCCATAATTATTGTCTTCTTTCTTTGTATCTTTGTACCTTCTGCTTTCATCATTGTTTCCTTATCCTTTACATCATGCCCATCATTCAGCATTGTCTGTGCTCTATCATTGTTTCTCAAATTTATTAATTCATGAGTGGCGTGATTTTACTCTTCAGTAACTTTCGGTTAATATGTTATTTTTTATTCTCATTTTTCATTATTTAAGATTTGAGCCTTAATTTGATCGAATTTTTTTATTGTCATCTTCCTATCGTATTAAACAGCAATGGAGACTTGTCCATGGAGCCTTTCATCAACCTTTTTTTAGTGACTAGGTTCTTCACTTGTCTGGTAAGTATAATTTTTCTTTTCTTTTTGTAGATAGAAAGCTTGTACATTTTCCATAGCATTTCTTTTTATCATATTTTTGGGTGAGTCTGTCTGGATTTCTGATGGCTCTGATATAGCATGGGGGAATTTCTCCTTGAGTCACACCTAATCTCTTCAGAGTCATGTTTATTTTTTCTGAGCTGAAGACAGGGAGGGTAGCCTTTTAACTAAAGCTGAGTCCTGGCTTTACTTTTGGAAAGAGGCTCTGCATCCTCCTCCAAATTTTCTTGCTTTTCCTGTGCTGGTGTTAGGTGGCAAGGTGGGCGGGGCTTCAGTCAGGACCCAGGACACTTCCTCAGCACAGTGTGGAGCCCCTATTATGGATGTGCCAGAATTGGTCTTAGCTGTTCCCTTCTTCCCATTCACTAGTCCCTACTAAGAACTGTTTCCTCTCTGCAGGCAAATGGGTGGGGAAAGACATGGCCATAGTGCAGAGTCTCTTTAATATTAGTCTAAGTCCAAAATTGCAAAAGTCAAAGACATGATATTTTGGTAGCATTTCTGAGAGATAGGCTGGAAGTGGGCACCACACCCATCTTGCTCAAACTGGGAGAGAATCCTGTGCTTGTTTTCATTATTTCACCTTTTGAACTCTTGATATCAATATATGCTCTATTCCTGTTGGTTGCTTTTGATAATAATAATAATAATTAATGAGTGTTAAGAGCAAAAAAGTATTAATGAGTATTAAGAGGAAAAAAAGACAGCCATCCCTCTTCATGTTGGTAGCAGTTCTGAGAAATTCTGTCTCTGTATTTACTCGATGGGAAGGAAATTGATCTCGTTGGAGGACATGTTTCAACATGTCTCTGAGTTGGAGACCACGGGAGCATTTGTGATTACTATAAAATGGCTCGTTGGTTACTAATTTGCAGATAGTGCACAAATGGATGGAGAAAACTAAAGAAGGAAGTACAGACTAGCCCAATGGTTCTGGGGTAATATAATGGCTTCTCTTGGCAAAGTATCTGAATATAAGAGAGCCCGGGAAAGGACTCAACACCCAAAAAATCATCATGATTTACAATGAATAGGCTGGAGATTGAGAACTGGGGCCAGTATGCGGGTCTGGGACATTGGAAAGGAGACCCAAGAATGAGGATGGGGGCAGGCACTTTAAAGGGCAGGATGGGATAATCAAGAGACCAAAAGGTTTCAGGTTGTTCACCTCCCTCTGAAAGCACTAACAGTTCGGCAAACACTACAAAGTGAATTAGCATTGAGGACATAACTATTAGGAAGTCTGATTGGTGCAAATTTTTAAAGCCCCAAACACTAATGCGTTGGTTGGTCTGAGGTTGTTTAATAATCCTGGCTGTGTGGAGACTTTCTTCAATTTTGTTTTGATAGTCTAACATATGTACATATTTATATATGTAAAATATATAACATTTTTAATATATAAATTTACAATTTTATATATATATATATATATTTTTGCTAGATGAGTGTTTGTAAACAGCATCAGACCCTTATGCAGAAATGAGGTATACATGAACATGCATTATAATGTTTTAATTATGTTATTATTTATATTTTTAAGAACAAAATTCTCTATCATTGGGTTGGTACTCGGGCATTTGAATGCTCACTAGGCAACTAGACACATCACCACCACTTCCAATGGCTAATCGGTTGGGATGTACACTGTGCTGTTTCTGGTGATCTTTTTTAAAAGATGAAATTTGGACTCAACTTGGAAAAAGTTGTTAGTAAAATGTCACTTAGTTTTGGTGGTGGGGCAATGAGGCAGAACATTTTGCATGTTTGCAAAATAAGCTTCATTTTGATGCATTTGGCTCTACTGATTATATTAATTAACTTAACAGCAAGTGTGAAGATTATTTATGATGCATTAAAAATGATTGGTCCTTAATTGCTTCTCTGGTAGAACAAGGGACTTGAATTTCAGTGTAAGGTTTGTAAAAAATTTAGCTCGCTGCTATGCAAATTCAAATTTTAGAAATGGCCTTTTGAAAAGAAATGAAATCTCATGATGAGATATAATCATGCATAATATTTCCCTCAGGAAGCAGAATGTAAAGATTTTCTCTAAACCGGGGCACCTCTTCCCTTTTTTTTTTTTTTCTTGCAGTTTATGTGAAGACATTTCTATTTGGTTTCTTTTTTTTTATGTTTATTTATCTTTTTGGGACAGAGAGACACAGAGCATGAGTGGGGGAGGGGCAGAGAGAGAGGGAGACACAGAATCTGAAGCAGGCTCCAGGCTCCGAGCTGTCAGCACAGAGCCTGATGTGGGGCTCAAACCCACAAACTGTGAGATCATGACCTGAGCCGAAGTCGGAAGCTTACAACTGAGCCACCCAGGTGCCCCTCTATTTGGTTTCTTTTTAAAGATAGTCCTGTATGTATGTTAAGATATTCTTTCATTATTTAGTAAAAATGTACCCAAAATATCTTTTTATTGTGTATGATATCTAAGAACCAAGCATCTTGGGAAATAAAAAAAACATAGTCACGTGTTAAGTTACTGGCTTCTCACATTTTTTTAAAATGTAGAATATCCTCAGTTAATTTTATTTCAGAACTTTGATGTCATCCTCATATTTTCTATTTAAATTTGGTTCTAATTCTAATGCCTTTGCACTCTTTTCTCTCCTTCTATGCAAATTGAGGCCTGAGTGCTTTTCTGTGACACTTTTTTTTTTTTAATTTATTTCTAGGAGAGAGAGAGAGACAGCGTGAGCAGGGGAAGGTCAGAGAGAGAGGGAGTCACAGACTGAAGCAGGCTCCAGGCTCTGAGCTGGCAGTCAGCACAGAGCCCGACGCGGGGCTCGAGCCCACGAACCGCGAGATCATAACCTAAGCGAAAGTCGGACGCTTAACTGACTAAGCCACCCAGGCGCCCCTACACTTTTTTTCTCCTATTAGGGTATTCATGTGCCATGGGCAAGAGTGAATTTCAGGAGGAGAGTTTATGTGGATTCTTCACGTTCATTAACCCCCTGGAACTTGTAGTACTTGTTACCAACAGTCAATTTATCACACCGGCAAACACGCAAATCTTCCATAAGGATTAATCAGAGTGTGTAATACTGAGTATGTGGCTTGTAAACGACCACATTTGGTCGTTTGACTGGTAACGACCAGATTAATAATTTAGAGTAGTCTTTTTTTTTTTTTAATATTTTTATTTATTTCTAGGAGAGAGAGAGACAGCGTGAGCAGGGGAGGGTCAGAGTGAGAGGGAGTCACAGACTGAAACAGGCTCCAGGCTCCGAGCTGGCAGTCAGCACAGAGCCCGACGCGGGGCTCGAACCCACGAACCGCGACATCATGACCTAAGCGAAAGTCGGACGCTTAACCGACTAAGCCACCCAGGCGCCCCTAGAGTAGTCTTTTAAACCTCACACGTAATGCGTGTTGTTTTATTTTCTTCTGAAGATTCTACTACTCTGGGTAGGAGGCAGGTAGGTAGTAGATCAAAAGTTGGTGGGAGCAGTAGAGTAATCCTCATATCTTAGCCAAAATAGCTACTTCAGGCCATAATTATTATAGCTACCCAGAACAGGTTCACACCTATGTTTTCTGGTCCTTAATGCATCTAAAATAGAGACTGAGGCTGCCGAGTTTCTATGAATGCATGTGTAATGTCTCTTCGATAAGTGTCTTCTCGCATCCTGAGGACTTTTATAGGCAATTTGCATTTCACAATGAGAGAAATCAGCTGGAGAGGGTTTATTGTTTTGTATAATAGAGAGGAGTGTGAAAATATTCCAGTTCTACAGATGGCACTTCTCGTTAGCCTTGAACATATACATGTGCAAGAATTGTTTTATCTTAACTAATAGAGCCACCCAAAAGGCTATTTTTAGAGGTGAATTCACAGTTTGGTTGGATTGCAATCATTAGTCGAATTTCTTTAAAGATAGATGAAGTACTTATTTGAACTCTGGGCTGTAGAGTGACTTCATGATACTGGGAAGGAGATTTTCCTTTGCATAGATATCTTTTAAATGGAGGGTTGTTATAAGGCTATAATGCAATCAGCCTGATTTTTAAATAACTCAAAAGGCAAATCAAGGAATGGAGAGGCAGCGCTGCTGCGTATGATCTTCTCACTTGTGGTGGTAACATACACATGAAAGCATGTGCAGAGGTGAGCCAAAAAGGCAGGTCATAAAACAGTAGTCTCTAAAAAGAATCTCAGAAAGGAAACCACATGCACTTAAAAATGTATATCTATGAGTAATAAAATCTTCTCAGAAAAAGTCAAGATCCTCAAGTTCATATGCTTAGCTTGAGTCCTATATATCGCTCCATCTCCAAGTCAGATATTGATTTTTCAACTTGGCATGGGAATAAATTTTAAAAATCATTCCTATTGATGGATAGTACTACTGCCCAATTTAAGTAAGTGTCTATACTTATATTTTCATGGAAAATGACGTATCTCAGCAATTCTCAAACTTTGGGTCTCTTTGTCCCTTTCACCCTTAAAATTTATTGAGGGTTCTAGAAGGCTTTGTTTCCAAGAACTGTGTTTATGCATATCTACTGTATTAGAAATTAAAACTCATTATTGTTTTAAAATTCTTATTAGATATTTTAAAAATAACTATCACAAACCCATTACAGGCTAACATACACAACATTTTTTAAATGTTTATTTATCTTTGAGAGAGATGGAGAAAGAAAGAGAGAGAGCTGGAGTGGGTTAGAGGCAGAGAGAGGGAGACACAGAATCTGAAGCAGGCTCCAGGCTCTCAGCTGTCAGCACAGAGCCTGACATGGGGCTCGATTCCTCAAACCACGAGATCATGACCTGAGCTGAAGTTGGACGCTTAACTGACAGAGCTACCCAGGCCCCCCTATGTAATAATTTTAAAATTTATTTTATTTTATTTTTTATTTTTATTTGAAAGAGAAAGCCTGAGATCAGGGGAGAGAGGCAGAGGGAGAGAGGAAGAGAGAGGGAGAGGGAGAGAGAGAGAGAGAGACAGACAGACAGACAGAGAGAAATCCTAAGCAGGCTCCACACTCAGAGCGGAGTCTGATGTGGGGCTCAATCCCATGACCCTGGGATCATTACCTGAGCTGAAATCAAGAGTTGGATGCTCAACCAACTGAGCCACCCAGGCGACTTGCTAACATACATAAAAATTTGAATGGCAAAACAAAAAACTAATGAAAAGAGTATCAGTGATTTTCATTTTTGCTAATCTTTTAATATCTGGCTTAATAAAAGACAACTGGATATCATATCTGTTTTTGAAATCAATCCATTGTGATACAGTCTTTTGGTTGAAGTGTACAAAGAACAGCTAGCTTTTATACTGACCTTTAGTTAGAAAGTTAAAAGCAGGAGAGGTGTTTTAATAGCTCTTTAACATAATTGTGAATACTTTTCTTTGATATTACACCAAAACTCAACAAACGGTAGTTTTAAAAAGATTAATTGAAAGTGAAACCTTGGCAGACTCTGTCTAAACATGGAAAGAGCCTAAGTGTCCATCAGCTGATAAATAGATCAAGAAGATGTTGTTTATCTATACAATGGAATACTACATGGCAATGAGAAATAATAAAATCTGGCCATTTGTAGCAACATGGATGGAACTTGAGGGTGTTATGCTGAGCGAAATAAGTTGGGCAGAGAAAGACAGATACAATATGATTTTACTTATAAGTGGAACAGGAGAAACTTAATGGAGGACCATGGGGGAGGAGAAGAGGACAAATAGATGGGGAGAGGGAAGGAGGCAAACCATGAGAGACTCTTGAATGCTGAGAACAAGCTGAGGGCTAATGGGGGTGGGGGAATGGGGAAGGGGGGTGATGGGCATGAGGAGGGCACTTGTGGGGATGATCACTGAGTGTTATATGGAAACCAACTTGATAACTATTTAAGGAAAAAAAAAGAATGACTTTGAAAAAAAAAGAAAGTGGAATCTTAAAAATCAAAACTCTCTTACATTAAGGTTATTTGTTATATCTTGTATATTGGTTGGATGTTTCAGCCACACATGATTTTATTTCATCATACATTAGGCATTTATAAAATGCTAACTTGCTAAATTATGTAGGTATTCCAAATGTGGACATAATTTATCGTACAATATATATTTTAAAAACCCACATGCTCATTAACATTACCATTGATACCAGAAATGTCTTTAAGTTTTGGGAAGCTACTATACTTATAGAGGTGGACACAAATTTTCCATTATTCTTATATTTGCTTGAGAACTCAAGTTTGCTTTTGTCAACACAAATGGTCAATGTTTTTCTTGAAGGGATAAATTCAGCCAGTTAATTTTTGAAACATTTTCTGCACAACAATCTAACACTAAATTGAAATTTTATCTATCAGCATTTCTTTTAATTAAAAATAATGTTCCATGGGGTAAAAAAGTGGCCACTTAAGCTCACACCTCAAACACTAGTGCTTTTCTTAGAATCAACCATGTGATATTCGTAAGAAGTACTTTATGCACACTTCCCATTTTGTCAAACGGAATATTTAAAAATCAACATAAAGAGGCAAAATTTAATAAAATTTGTCATTTTGACTGCCTTATCAAGGGTCTTCTTGAATGAAATTGACATTTCTTTTTTACCAGGGAGTGTGTGGTGGTAAAAAATACAATATGATGCAGTCTAATGTCATTTGCCTTAATTCAAATACTGGTATCAGCACTTCTATCTCTGTGTTCTGCACTGCCAGTGTGAATGTTAACACTGTGGAAATGACAAATAATATCTTAATAATAATATGAAAATAGTTTCAAACTCTTGGACCCCATGAAAATGTCTCAGGAATTATCAGGAGTTCACAAACCCTAGCTGAAAACCTAGCCAGAAAATCACTGACATCTCCAATAACACGCAATAAAAAATTCCATTTGGGTCTATTGGAAGAACATCTTCATACTTTAAGTGCTCTAAATTTTATCACGTGCCCAATCTGAGTCTATGACTTTGACCTTAAACACTTATTATGAATGATTTACTGGGATAAGGACCTTCTAAAGGCAACTTAAAAATACAACTGAGTATTTCTATAAGCAATCCCCAAATCCAAATAATAACATGCTTTATTTGTTATTATATGAATCAGGATTGGATAGAAAGAGAGAAACCACCCTAGGCATTCTCACAGATGTAATTTAATGTAGGGAATTGGTTTCATGTCAGGAGGTATTTGAGGGTTGAAAGAGAAAAAAACGGTAATACTTTAGCATATCAGAAATGATAACTGCAGAGCCAAAGAACTTAGAAGTTGACCCAGGCAGAGGATGCTCAAAAATCTGAAGGGTTCATGACTCTACTTCTGCTGAAAAAGTCTTTTTTCTTCTCTCACTTTCCATTCTCCTTCTAGAAGTTCTGGTTGTCGGAAACAGAGGCAATTAGTTTCAGGCAAGTCTGTAAAATGTCATATCCTCAGTCTAAGCTCTAGAATCACAAAATGGAATATAGAAAAGTTGATTTGTAGCCAAGTGACATAGGCAGATAACTAGCATGTTTACCCTTTGGGAATCTCAGAATTCATGTGCATTCTCCTATAGGGGTGTGCATTGTCATGTAATAATAATGATTTCATGGCTTGGTCTGGTCCCTCATGCAAACAGAGGTACCCCCACACAAAGCAGAGGCTCAAGTTCCCAATAGTCATGGGTCCCCACCCCATGGAAAAAGTTACTGAACGCATATCTGAGAAATGTTTAGTCTTTTCCCAGTGCACTTTCAATCCCCCATTTGAATAATTTGTTAACTAAATACAAATGGGGAGACAAAAGTCATATAAAATGATAAGAGGAGTGGAAGAAGGTAAAATTAGTTGATCCATGTTAATGTTGTATGGACACTGTTAATATTTATATAATATATATTTTACACATATGTAAAATCATGCAAGGAACAGCCTGTTATATAGTCATTGCTACTGTAATTGGTCACAAAGCTAGAGCTAGCATTTATAACATCCTTTTTTCACTACCCATTTCATGTCCAGTTTCTCCTCAGTTAGCATTGAATCTCTGTGGTTCTGAATTTAATTCATTGCTGTAGTTACCAGTGAACTTTTACTCCTGGACACGGATGTACTAAGAGGCACACCACAATCTCCTGGGGTCCAGACAATGATTTCCCTTCCCCTATTGCATCCCAGCAACCCAATTTCTCCTTGACAGTCTCCTGAAGCCAGTAGAATCACACTCTTTGTTACCTACTGATACAGTGATGTGAAAAATCTACACTGGTCAGATGGCAGTCTCAAATTCCAATTCAACGAAACGATGCTGTAATCTCCTAGTAGAAGCATACCTCTTTGGAGGAATGGATACCTGTAAACCAGCAAAATTCAAAACAAAATTTCTGTGAGTGGATTATTTAGTGCTAATAGAGGGAGAAATTATTTCCATTTCCACTTTGTGATTTTGCAACTTAACATATTCAGGCTGTGGGAGAAATCGCATCTTATACTGATTACTGCTCAAAAAAATACTGTATCTTATGAATGGATCCCCAATCTTTCATCATATTCCCTCCCAGCTGACCCTATTAGCCTGAAATTTCAGTAGCTTACTCTACCATTTTGTCAGGCCAACTGCTTCTGAGTCATGGAGCACATGGGAAGATTAGTTAATTATTGTTTTTAATTTCTAGTTTTTATTTAATTCTAGTTAGTTAACACATATGGTGAAATTAGTTAATTCTATGTCCATAAATCGATTACAGCTATTTTTGTTGTTGTTGACAAATATGTTTCTTGCTCAGAAGCAATGCTAGGTGGGTTGTTGTGATACCTAATAACGCATTCCTGGTGTGAAGGGTTAGCCCTAATTCCATACAATTTGTCATGTTTATTATTTGATGACTGGACAAGTGATAGAGGACAATGAACTATTTGGTGAACATTCACATAAGACAAAAATATCCAGTCTCAACGTCTATCTGGAGAGTTTCTTCTGCAAACTTTTTCTTAGACCTCTTGATCACCAATTTATTTCCTTCCAAGTCCTTCTCTGTTTAGTTACACTGATGAATCAATGGATATACCAATATCCTTGGCCATTTTTCAGCCCAGCTAAAATGGACCACCAAATGCATTGTTTATAATTCTCTATACTGTGAAGATTTTCCTTCACTACTACCTTTCAGGAACTTTCCTGTTTGTGGCTGTCATACAGCCCTCCCTCCCTTATCCGTGGTTTTACTTTCCCTGGTTTCAATTCCTTGCAGTCAGCCACTGTCCAGAGCAGATGATCTTCCTTCTGACAAGGTCAATAATAGCCTATTGCTACATCACAACGCCTCCATCATTCATCCCCCTTCATCTCCCCGTGTAGGCACTTTATCACCTCACATCATCACAAGAAGTGATTACAGTGTCATAAGATACTTTGAGAGGGAGAGGGAAAAAGACACAGACCATATTCACATAACTTTCTTCTACAGTATGTTATAATTTAAGTTCTATTTTATTATCAGTTATTATTGATAGTATTTTACTGTGCCTAATTTGTATAGTCAACTTTATTATCTGTATGTATGTCTGGGAAAAGACAGTATATGCAGGGTTCCATACCATCTGGAGTTTTAGCTACCCACTGGGGGTCTTGGAAATTAGTCGCTGTGGATAAAGGGGGGGTGACGATACTAAAAATACTTGCACTTGGTACCAACATATTGTGCAGGAACAGGTGTGATCAAGGTCAAAGCTGGTTTTCCTCCTCAGTAATGCTGAATGTCCAATGAGATCACATGGGTAGATTGAGCAAGAGGAGATGATGAAACATATGTAGGTGATACATGAGTCTCAGATACTTACCTGTGACTTCAAGATCTGCTCAAAGATGATTGGTTATATATCGTTCTCATTTGATAGTGGAGTAATCTTGTGCACAATCAACTTTATGGTTTAGTGGACCCTCTAACATCTGCTTTATGACAGAAAGCTCAGTCTGTATATGCTGAGATCTCATGACTAGGCTTTCCAACACTATCAGAACCCAGGAACAAAATGTGGGACTTCACAAAAAAAAAAAAAAAAAATGTTATCTGCCCAGGAAGGCATGGCTTTTTCTTTTCTTCTTCTTCACCTCCTCCTCCTCCCTCTCCTCCTCCTCCACCTCCTCCTTCTTCTTCTTCTTCATCTTTCTTCTTCTCCTTCATCATCTTTCTTCTTCTCCTTTTCCTTCTTCTCCTTCTTTCTTTTTTCTTCCTTCTCCTTCTTCTTTCTTCTTTCTCCCTCCTCCCCTCCCCCTCCCTTCTCCTCCTCCTCCTCCTCCTCCTCCTCCTCCTCCTCCTCCTCCTCCTCCTCCTCCTCCTCTTCTTCTTCTTCTTCTTCTTCTTCTTCTTCTTCTTCTTCTTCTTCTTCTTCTTCTTCTTCTTCTTCAATAAGCCTTTCTGGATCTACACTGTGATTCCTCTCTTGTGGTTTACAGATGCTCCATAAAACATGTCCATTTGCCTAAAACAGGTAGATTACTGGAGACTCTTGTAAGTCCTAAGGATGAACTAACAAGATGCATTATAGAGTAGGTGATGAAGTGCTTACTTTTTCCTTCAAAATCAGTCACTTTGTAGGTTCCTCTAACCTTCATAGACTACTTTCACTTTAAAGGATTTTCTCTAAAAGCAGATAACTTTATAGGTTACTTAATAAATGTGACATTAGCACACTCATTGTGTGCTTGCTTCAGAAGTCCAAAGAGATCTACCATGTAGCATGAAGTATAGCAACTATTTTTCACTTATAGGGACATTCTGTTGTATTCCAAATCACTGGGTGTCCCGAAATCTCACCAAGGTGGCAGGCTTGCAAATTTTCATTAGGTAGGTCTTTCTTATCCTCCAGCATGTATGCGTCTGAATTAATTGTCTAGAATACTGGCTTCTACCTGCTCATTAGGTTCAATCAGTAATGTTGCCATCAATGAAGACGAGTGTGACATTTTGTGGGATGTGCTGACAGTCATGACCTCTGCGAACTAGGTTATGTCAGAGACCATGGGACCTGATATTCCCTTGGTACGAGGCAGTGAAGGCTCCTGACAGGTGAACCTGGACAGGAATTACTGTGGTTCCTGACAGGTGAAAACAAACTGCTAGAGGTCCTTGCAAATCAGGATGGAGAGGAAAGATGTGCTAGACAAAGTGCTGTGTGTCACACTTGAAGAGACATGTTGATTTGCTCCAGTAAACGATCTGTATCTAGAGCAGCTTCTGTAATTGGATTACCTTATAAAGTTTATGAAAACCTGTAGTTATTCTCCAAGAGCCATTGTCTTTTTTTTTTGTAAATATTTTTTAATAGTTTATTGTCAAGGTGGTTTCCATATAACACCCAGTGCTCATCCCCACAAGTGCCCTCCCCCATGCCCATCACCCCCCTTCCCCTCCCTTCCACCCCCATCAGCCCTCAGTTTGTTCTTGGCATTCAAGAGTCTCTCATGGTTTGCCTCCCTCCCTTTGAACCAGTCCAATAGTGGAGTTAAGTAAGGACATGGTAGGAATTTGCCTCCATTTTCCAAATCTTTGATAAAAATACAGGTTCTTGTAATTCCCTTGGGGGTGATACTTTTGCTTTACCATTCCAATGAAGAAAGAGGTTCTAGGGGTTTCCTCTTGGTTATTTTTACTATAATAACCCTGCTGACTGGCTCCTACCTGAGCTCGTAGTTTATAGCACAGAGCTCTAGTTTCTTTCTGTAAACAGTTCTGTGCATTTGCAAGCATCCAAATCAGTACATAACCCTTGTGGTCATCATTACTTTAGTAACACTAGGTGTCTTAGCTACTTAGCTCTCCATAGCACCTGCTCTGAAAGTTATTTCATTCCAAACAACCAACATTGATAAATCATATTAACTTGATGATACTGTGTGACATGGGTTGCCAGATTCCATGTTGTGCTGGCAATTAACTCAGCCCTGCACTCCTGGCCAAAGGCATGACAAAGTCAATCTTAGAACAAGGCTCTGAGCTGGCTGTCAGCACAGAGCCCAATGCCGGGCTTGAACTCATGAACCGAGAGATCATGACCTGAGCCGAAGTCGAATGCTTAACCAACTGAGCCACCCAGGCGCCCTGTTTGTCTTTTATTTTAAAATGTTTTTGTTTATTTATTTTAATTAAGTGGGTTCATACCCAACTTGGGGTTCAAACTCAGGACCCTGAGATCAAGAGTTGCATGCTCTTCTGACTGAGCCACCCAGGCGTCCCTAAAAATGTATTTTTTGAGTGTAGTGATTTCTCAGGATACTTCCTGGCTGTTCTTTACAAACTGTGCATTTCCCCCATCAGCCTTTTCCTGCAGGTCAATTCCTAGACTTTATGTCATGGAGTTGAAGATTCCGTGAAAATGATATACTTTAAGTGTTCTGCTAGTTCAAATCTTAGGATGTGTGCACCCACAACATATCACTCTGGGGGGCTGATGATAATTTTTTTGGCATTGTATGCTTTTAAAATATGTTATTAGATTTTCCTTTTTTAAATGTTTATTTATTTTTGAGAGAGAGGAGACAGAGAGAGAACAAGTGTGGGAGGGGCAGAGAGCAAGGGAGACCCAGAATCGGAAGCAGGCTCCAGGCTCTGAGCTGTCAGGACAGAGCTCAAGGCGGGGCTCAGACCCAGGAACTGCAAGACCATGACCTGAGCCGAAGTCAGACGCTTAACTGATTGGACCCTCCAGGTGCCCCTGTTATTAGATTTTTCTAAGCATGGGCATGGATTTACTGTTCTTTGTTAATCATTATGGTTATTTGTGTATTAAAGTCAGTATATTTCAGTTCTTCCATTTCTTTTTGAATTGTGTATGTCCCATTTACATTTGCAGTTTATAGAGCTATAATAAAGTTCGGCAAAATAAAGATTTGTATTTGTATTACTTTCAGGTAGAAAGCATGCATGGTTTTCTAAACTATTTATTTTCCTACCTCAGCTAGTTTCCTGTCCTGACCAAACAGAGTACATTATGTGGCCAGTCATCGAAATTGCATGACCTTTTCCTTTGGAAAACTGTCTAAGAAAATATGTACACATACATTTTGGGCAAGTTATTAAGCCTGACAGAAAAAAAAAACATTTTATTTCTAAACAAATACCTTCTACCCACTACCATCTATATGCCACTCCAAAGCACACCTATTTATAAGCCTTTCTATTTTCCATGCTTCAAATTACTCTGAAATTATAGTCTACACAACTGATTATCAGATAGAAACACTGAAACAGAGATAAAATATCTTTCAAACTCTTCCAAACCTGATGAACCAAGAGTTTTTCCCTCTGCTCTTAAATCTGTCATTTCTCTCAGATTAAACAGCCAAATTGAGCCACCTGTGAAGAAAACAATGTGATTTATTTCCAGTAAAGGTAATTCCCATTCTGATAACCTCAGCCCAGAAAGAGAAGGCTCTGAAGGCACTTTCTTCGGCTAAACAATTTCTGAGTGACTCGATTTTCAGAACCGCTCCTTACCTCTGGGCATTGGGGATCAGGATTGAATCGTTAGGGTCTGCTTGGATGTTGTGTTTTAGTTGCTGCTAAATTTCAAATTAAACAGACAATATTCTTTTCTACCCAACATTTTCTATCCCTGGTGTGCTAGCTGCCTAATAGATGATTTCCATGTTTCCTCCATCATGTAGTACAGAGAAAAATAATGATGGATTGATAGAGTCAATGGAGAATGGAGAAATTTAAAAATGTAGGTCCTGCAAATTGTGAAAGTGTTAATTACCTTTAAGAAAAAACCTTTAAAAACCATAAAAGAGTTAAAATACCTTTTAAAAAAATGCCCTATTTGCAGATACTAGAAGGAAGACACATCCACATTCAGAGAGAGGTTTGAATAAGGTACTTTTATAAAACAATAAAATTATTTGTCAAAAATAATGATTTAAGGATACTTTATTAAATTTATTGAGTCTGAGTCATCAGAACATTTTTGGTGACTCATTTGTAACTTAACTAACGGGATGTACTTGAATTATTCAATTTGTTCTGTGTTTCATAAACTAGCTGATTGTCATATGGATTTATTTTCTTCAGATTACTAATAATATACTACATTATTATTTTGCTGTATGCAGAATGGTTTAGAAATATCTAAATTGGAATCCCTACAGTATAGTTTTATACAATCAACAATATAGATGTTTGTGCATCTGCATATGAACATATAATTAGAATGATAACATCCTTACATTGTTTCAGAAAGAGAAGGACATAAAAAAATGTTTGTGGTAAGGAAACAAGATTTATGACAATTTAGTCATGTATACTTGGCATAACACCCTTTTATTCCCTGATTTCAATCCTATAATGACTAACTTTTCTCTCATTATATCAATATTGAAATAAAACTACGTTATTTATCCTCAGATTTCAGGATGCACAAAAGTACATGGTAGGTACTTTTGGCAAATACTTTCTCAAAATCCTCAAAACAGCACTGTTGGGTAGGTATTAATTATCTTCGTTTCATAGTATTTAAGGACATAACATAAAACATTTCTAGAAGTTTCATGTACACAGGTGTTCAGTTCAATATTGGAAACAATTCCAATGTCTGACAGTGGAAGAATACTTAATAAATTGTAAGGGAATTTATGCAGCTATTAAAAAAGATGTTTGCAGATTTTTCTCACCAACAGGAGACAATACTCTTGTCTCATTAATAAAGAAATACATGAAACTATGTATTGACCATGGTCTCAGTTATGCCAGAATGTATTCACGGAACACAAATAGATCACACTTAACTCTTCATTGTGGTCACTTATATATCGTTTCTCGTACGTCTAAGACTTCTCTGTGTTTTCGAAATTTTTCCCACAATTATCCTTTACTTTTAAATAAAATTTGTAAAAGCAGGATTTTTGTTTTCTTTCCCGTCAACAGCTGCTGCACTGCTGAGTTTCCAAAGAATTTCAACTACACAGATATCCAGGGACAGGGATGAAGCATAGGATGGGGACAGTGCTCTGCGGTTATTCTCAGATCCCTAGGACAACATCAGCCTATTCCATGATGGTTTCTAGCAGCCACTTCATCAGCATATTGATTTTAAAGTTTTATCGACTCTTCTAAGACACTGCTAGGCAGGCTGTAAGCTCTTTCTGTAAGCCACTGTTCCCTCTGCTCTTCACTCCCTGGCTTTGATCGAGCTATTGAAAATTTCTTATGTGAAGCCTGGTCCCATTGGTGAGATTTCTAGCCTCTGAAGATTTCAAATGTCCAGCCGTGTGCAGTTTCTTAAACTTTTGCAAAGCCCCATTACTTCTGTGAAAATGTAAATTCTACTTTCTAATATGGAGTCAGACTCATGCTCTTCCTGTCTGCAAAGCTCTCTCCCTCTATTCATAGGAGGAAGACATATCTGGGAGCTCCAAACATGCATCTGGCCCCGGGCTCACTGCTGAGGCTGCAAACATGATGAAGCCAGTCTTCAAAGAGCTCACAGTCTCCTGAGGACCATGACTCCGTCTTGATATCAGCAAAATATGGAAAAGTGCTATAGAGAATAGAAGTGATGATTTATCTCTTTAAAGAAGTTGGACCAGGACCAGTGTGGGGGCGGAGAGGATTTATAATTAGCCCTGAAGATAGAATAAGACTTTGACAAGTGGAAAAGAAGAAGAAAATCATTCCAGGTCAAGAAAACTATGTACAAAGTGCAAAGGGAGCACATGATGAGCAAGGAACTGTAGCTGATATCCCAGAAAACATGGTACCTGTGAAGGAACAGAAAAGGAAGATTACCTCTCAAAGCTAGAGAGCTTTGCACACCTGCTCAGGTCATACATCTCAATCGCAGGGAAAATGGAAGGAGGCTGGTAATTCTTAGAGCGTCACTTCAACGGGCAACATAAAAGTGTCCTCATATAAGAAAAGATGCTCTCGGGGCGCCTGGGTGGCTTAGTCGGTTAAGCGTCCGACTTTCGCTTGGGTCATGATCTCGCAGTTCGTGGGTTCGAGCCCCGTATCGGGCTCTGTGCTGACTGCCAGCTCAGAGCCTGGAGCCTCTTTCGGTCTGTGACTCCCTCTCTCTCTGACCCTCCCCTGCTCACGCTGTCTCTCTCTCTCCTAGAAATAAATTTAAAAAAATTAAAAAAAAAAAAAAGAAAAGATGCTCTCCATCAGTAAACTTTAGGGGACTAAAAATCAAACACACAAAGAGATATCAACTCATATTCATTATGGTAACCACCCTAAAAAATAAACAGAACCCACAAAAAATAACAAGCGTTGGAGAGAATGCGGAGAAATTGGCATGCTTGTGCACTGTTGGTGGGAAAGTAAAATGGTGTGGCCATTATGAAAAACAATTTGGCAGTTTTTTAACATTAAAAATAGAATTACCATATAACCCAGCAAGTTCGTTTCTGGATAGACATCCAAAAGCATTGAAAGAAGTGACTCAGACAGGTATTTATACACTCGTGCTCATAGCAGCACTATACACAGAGCCGCAAGATGGAAACAATCCAAATGTCCATCGATGGCCTGATGGAAAGTCAGAATGTAGTTTATAGCATAAGATATTATTCAGCTTTCAAAAGGAAGGAAAATTGAACACATACTACAACATGGATGAACCTTGAAGACGTTATGCTAAATGAAATCAGATAGTTACAAAAAGACAAATACTATACAATTCCATTTATTTGAGGTGCCTTGAGTTGTTAAATTCATGGAGACCAAAAATGGAAGTGTGATTACCAGAGCTTGTGGGGGAGGAATGGGGGACTCATGGTTTAATGGGGACAGAGTTCCAGTTTTGCAAGATGAAAAGAGTTCTGGAGACAGATACACAACATAAATGGGTTCAACACCATTGAACTGAACACATAAAAATGGTTGTTGAGTTTGAGCCTCACATCAGGCTCTGAGCTGACCTCGTAGAGCCTGCTTCAGATTCTCTGTCTCCCTCTCTTCCTGACCCTGCCCTGATTGTTCTCTCTCGAAAATAAATAAACATGAAACACATTTTTAATGTCCTGTATTTAAATAAACATGGACACATTATGTAATAAAATGACAACTTGGCTTCAGCTTATAGCACAAAACGTGAGAATATTAAGAAATTTGTATCAAACATCTCTCTGTGTGTCCCCCAAACCTCTAAAGGCACTAATATAATCCTGTCTACTAATAGTTTTTATTAGTCAGTAGCTTTGAGAAATCCTAAATGGCGATTTGGATTTTATTCCATGTCAATTTTTCACCAATGATGGGTTTCTAAAAAGAGGTCATATTCTAAAACTATCTTTATTTTTATCTGTGATTCTGGGGTAGGTATTGACAAATGGTTCCTAACCAAACTTATTTTCATTCTTTTATAGAGATTTAATTTTATTATGTTAAGGACACAACATGAGCTCTACCCTCTTGAAAGTTTCTAAGCGTCCAATGAATTACTCTTGACTGTAGGTACCATGTTGTGCTGCAGATCCCTAGAGCTTATTCAGGAAACAACATGATCAGATTTGTGTTCTAGGCTCTGATGGAAGGAGACTGAATAGAAGGAAGATATCATTGGAAACTCATCAGGAACGGGACAAAGAACCAGAGATGGGGATTTCTCTTTCGTGCGTCATAGACAGCAAGGAGGCCACAGTGGTGGATACGCAGAATGGATGAGAGGTTGGAAAATCAAGCTGAAGAGACAGTCAGGAGCTAGCACGCAGAAGGGGTGGAAGGTCCATGCTAGGGATTTGAGATTTTCCTGTAAGCCTGAGAGACATTTAAAAAGGGAAGAGGGGGAGGGGAGAGATTTCACTTTAAACTGGAAATCTGGGCTTCAACATTGCTATCTCCATTTTCTTGCCCTCTGTGCCTAGTCACAACTCCTGTTGATTTGGCTCCTCCATAAGTATCTCTGACATTTGTGTATTTCCAACAACTGTCATCTCCTGCCAGGAACGTTGTAATAGCCTAATTGTAACAACCTTTTAATTCACTATTTACCCTGCAGTCAAAAGCCATCCATGTTTAAAATTGGCCGGTGGTTCCCCACTGCTGTTAGACGGAAGCCTGCATCCTAACTGGGGCCCCAAACTGCCTGGTGTGGCGCTCACCTGTCTCTTCCGCTTTGTCCGTCTTTTCTGTCTTCCTGTGCGTCAGCCATATTGACCTAATTTCTGACTTTTAAAGGACAAAGATTCCTTCTTGTATCAAGGCTTTTCTCCCTTGACTTCTTCTTTCTAGAGCACTGCACCACTGCATTTTCCAAATCTCAGCCTTGATGTCTCTTCCTCTAGAAAAATGGCCTGGGCCCTCCAGACAGAGCTAGACCCCCGTCTTCTATACTCCTAGTGCCGGCACCTGCTGCTTCACGGAATTCTCTGGATGTAGTTAATTAGATAATGTGCGTACTGACTGTCCCTCCTGCACCCACTCTAAGTTTCCTGAGTCCACACATCACGTCCACCCTCACTGTGGTATTCCCAGAGCCTCCCACAGAGCCTGGAATGGAGCCCGCACTCAACAAGTAACTACTCCATGTTTATGAATGAATAAAACATTCCATGAATTTGCTGTTGAATTCTGATACCACTCCTGATGCTAGCTGGCACCTGTCAGACGATTTCATATTCTTTTTCATTTGGCCACATTTTTGATCTATCAAAGGAGAAAAACCTCTTGCATTCCCCACCGCACCTAGCACTATGGTAGTAGGTGTGACTTGAATGGGGCGGTACCTTGAGGGAATCAAATCATCACTAGACTAGATGTAGAATTTGGTTAGTATTCTAACACAATGAATGAATGAGGACCTGTGACTCACCCTTTTAAAAACTGACTTCAATATCTGACTCTTGCCCTTTGATCCTCAGTTTCAAGACATCCCTGCCCTTCAGACATCCATGTCCTATCTGCCTGTTGATTCTTCACTGTTACCTTCTTCCTACTTCCTAAGCTTGGGCACTCCCCCACGGGTTTCTCCTCAGATCTCTCTTTTCTCCACTCCTTTTTGGAATACTAGCTCTAAATAGGTGGGCGGCCCCCAAATTCGTGTGTCAAGTCACAGTCTCTCTACCGAGACTGGAAATGTTTCTGCTCGAATGTTCTGTGTGATCGGAAGTCTACCATATCCAGAAGCTTCTCCTTACAGCACCAGATCCTGAAATATAAAACACAGTAACAACAGCTTAGGAGTCATCTTTGACTATTCTTGTCCTTCTCTGCCTTTTTCCCCAACTTCTCACCCATCTGTCTCTCCCCTGCCAATTCCTGGTGCCCCCAACGAGAAGTCCCTTCCATATGTCTTTGAGGCTCCTGAGACAGTCTCCAAACAGATTTGTCTCCTTCCTGTATCTCCTCTCCCCAAATGGCCTTTAAAGACTCCCACAATTTTAGGTTTGCTAAAGTGCACTTCTAATGCTAGAAACCTTGCATTGGAAATAGCAATGAGAATCACCGTTGGCTTTCTTGACTACTTATGATTACTAGGCATGACTCTGAAAGATTTATATGATTTCAGTCATTGAACCATCACAACTTTGTGATGCAGATACTCTTACTATCCACAATTAAAAATGAGGAAACGAAGGCCCATATACCTTACTTGTCCAAGGCCATGTTCAAGGTCACTGTAGCTTTTAAATGACAGAACTCGGATTCAAGCCTAAGCATTCTGGTTTTAACATCATGCTCTAGCCATTAAGTTGCCTGACCCCACTGTTCTGGGACTTTCCTGAGGATATCTGGGATTTTTTAGTGATCCACCGTTAGGATGGTCAGATTGGAGAGAACCAATGTGACCTTTGTGATCCATTACAGAACCATTTAGGAACTCCATCACAGCCCACCAGAGCTAGACCCTGAGCTAGAATGGCTCTCATAAGTCACCTGATTTATGTATTTCATTTCATACTCCTGATGCATTTGCTTGATAAAGACTTACTGAACATCTCTGTGCATAGGAGCCAGAGGGAGCTACTGGTATACAAAGATAGGTAAGACCCAATCACTGCTGTCCACACTAATCAGTGCACTGAAGCAATAAGGAGTTGTGGTAGCCATCTCCACACACTATGGGACCACAAAAACAAACTGCCCCCTTCCTTCTGTAGGTTCTGGAAAGGTTCACCAGGGCAAATTGCCCTGCCAAGTCTTAGAAGAAGCAGAGGTCAAATCTAAGGTATTAGTTACAAAATAATTGATTCACATGACATTTCAGTAATAAAATTAATTATCATAGCATTTTCATTAATTTTCATAGCATTAATTTTCATAGCATTTTACCTCAGTGTAGATTTCTCCTCATTTCTATCTGTAAGGGTGACCTGCATGAACCTCCAGATGAGGCTGCCAAAGACAGAGGCCTAGGTTTTGCCTCATTCATATTTATTTAACACCTATTTGTTTTATGAGGCATACAAAAAATGCAAATGCCATGATCCCGAAACTCAGGATCGTCACAACTTAATGCCAATCTTTTTTAGAGGTAGCCCTTTGTCTCTCAGTTTCTCCTTTGGAAAACAAGAGTAGGAATAACCAGCCACAGGAATTGAAAGTGGACTAAATGAGCAGTGGAATGCTCTGACCCTCTAACCTTCTAATTTCTTCAATCCATTGGCCACTGTTAGGCTTCTCTTTCTTCCCAGCCCAGCTAGGACGCCATGATAGCCGTCTAAATCATTCGTTCACCAGCCCCGTTTGTTTTTCAGCCACGCTGACCTTCAAGCCAAGCCTCCCAGCCAACTGCCAACCTCAGGCTACGCTAAAGTTCTGCCCCCACTGCACCTAAAGCCACCTATAGCCTAAGGTTGTGAACAGCCACTCCACCAGCCTCTCAGCACTTCCCACCAATTCTTCAACTTGTTTTGGATTAGTTACTCCACATTCTCCATATTGATCAGTAGAGAACTTTCCTAGGACCCAGCTTCATGGAGGACAATCACACCTCCTGGGTCAGCCATTTTGGAACTCCTGTCCTACCTACCATCACATCTAGCGTCTCATCCTCCTCTGTTTTCCCTTTGTTCTGTCTCAGGGGCAGCAGTAGGGAGATGGTCTGTTTAAAGCCCAATGTTAAACCTTTGCCTTTGACCTTGACCCTTTCTCTTTCTTCTAGGACTAAGTCTGTGGGAAACCACATCCTGGCTCCTCCTCTTTTTCCTAAAGACTCTCTTAACCCTTAGCCTGATTAAAAATACATGCATTTTAAAAGATCTTCCCGGGCCCTAGGCCCCTTTCCAGCCACTATCAAGTTCTTTCCTCCCCCTTCACCAATGAACTTCCTTCAAGCTCTGTACTACCTTCCCCCCGGGACGCTTTGTGACTTGCCTTCTAATACCTAATGACTTCCTTCCTGCACCAAACTTAGAGACTCACCTTAGCTGTCCTCCAGCCAGAACTCTGCTGCCCTGGACACACTGTTAATCAGTCAGTCTTCTCCGAGGGGTGGCCCTTGCGTGGGGCAATACTCCCTCACCTCTCAGAACCTCAGAAACCTCCAGTGTATGACTCACTCCCGCCTCTCCACTTGTAGCCCAAGACTGGCACTCCATCTGGAAGTGGAGCTTTCCATTCCACCCCCTGGCTCGGCCAATCTGGCTGTGCACAGCCAGCTCACGCTTGGTGGAGAATTGAGCTCCCATTCCTGCCCCTAAGCCTCCTCTCCCCTTCTCTGGTCACGACCCACTCTTCCCGTGTGGTTTCCTGCATCCAGGAAACCATCAGGTTTCTGCTGATGTCACTTTGTGTCTGTGCCTTGAATCTGGAGCCTCTATACGGTTCTCGATCATGCCTTCCATGGACTGCTGCCAGAGGCTATATGAGTCTCTCTGCCCAGTCTGTCCACCTCCAATCCATCCCCCCTTATCCCCCATCAGAGGATCAGGTCTGATCACATCTCTTTATTTATCACCTGTCCATAGCTTCTCCCAGACTACAGGCTAAAGGGATAAATCCTACATGGCATCGAGCCTCAGAATTTCCCAAGAAGATCTTTCTGAATCTCCAGCTCTGTTTTCCGCCATTCCCTTTACTTCATGCTCACTGTCCCTGTGCACTCCATGCCGCCTTCCTACCTGCATGTCTCTGCCTGAGCTGAGCTTCCTCTCGGGGTGGCTCCACTTCCACACCACTCTCCATCCAGCTCCCAGCTCTCCCTGCACATCTACAAAGGTAAAGAACAAACAAAAACAAAACACACACTCAAAATAAAACATTCTCCAAATGGGCGTTTTTGACCTCTTGCTTAGGCATGCTCTCCACTAGAAAACCCCTAAGCTCCCTCCAGCTCTGTACTCTCCACCGCCAGAAGGCGTGGCTTCCCATTCCCTGGCCCCACAATGCCTTGCGAATTGATTTTTCCTTTTATGTGCCACAAGGCACTTCCTCTCTCTCTCCTTCTCCCTCGTTGGGTCTTTCTCCTCAGCTGGAACGTAGCCCCTCGCAAGCAGCTGTCCGCCCTGCGTACCCCGGCCACCTAGCATGTGCTCAATAAATGTCGGGAGAGCACAATGTTCCCATGGTTCCTGATGGCAGTGAAAGATGGTATAAAAATGTTTCCCCAGTCTATGTGGTCTCCTCGGTAAAAAGTGCCTCAATGAGAGAGTGACGCCTAGGGTTTTACATCACATCAGCCTTCTTTATGCTCTATCACCTCACATCTCGATTTGAACCTGCCTCTTTCCCAGGGCTCACTAGCCACGTGCATCTCGTGGCCACAGCTCCAAAGTGCAGGGATAATGCTTAGGGCTGTTATCAAAACGACACGGGACGGTATATGGAAATACGAAACAGGCACTAATACGCACAGACGTACTAAATGTCAACTTATTTCTCCCTGCCTCTGATACTAATGTTAAAAGGTAATGTTCCCCCGTGGCATTATTTTCCCCTTGGTGAAAAACTATGGAGATGGAGGAGGAAGCTATTTAAGGAATTTTGAAGCCGGGGATAAAGGAAATATGTACTTAACACGTTCATCTGTGCCGTGTTTGTCACCTCTGTGAATTAACCCAAGAAGAACAGAATATAAAGCAATGCAGATAACCACGATCCCTCCTAAATTCCTGGCCTTGGCCAAGAAGAACAGGTATTTGAAAATAGGAGCGGTATTCTGCACACCGTAAGTCTTACTCTATCGGGAGGATCCAGGGCTCAGACCTGATGTGTCTGGCTGCATGGACGTCTCCTAAGACCGCTTCCTTTCATGTTAAAGGCGTAAGGAAGGGAAAAGCCTCCGAGTAAAATTTAAGCCACATAACAAATGCTTTCTTCCCACAAATCTTGTTTTCCTTGTAGTGAGGAAACAAGGGCTTCAGCTCGAACCACAAATTGTAGCCCAATGTGGGGAAAACGTCCACGAAGGAAAGTGGAAATTCTCAAATAGGTTGGAACAAAGAGTGGCCAGAAGGGGGGGTGGGGTGGGGGGTGGGGGGTGGAGATTAATCTTATTAGGATCGTATATCATGAGGGTGTCAGGTGTGAAAGCAAACGAATGGCCTGTGTTTATCTGAGCTAAACCGTGTGGCTCACCCAAACATTCACTTCCCAGAGCGTTTTTTTTACCCGTAATAAATTGGCCAAGTCCTTGTAGGGCGGTGATAATAAAGTACGTTGAGGTGCAGTTAGCGATTTCCTGCCAGGTTTTCAAAGCTACCACCCTCTCTCACTAGCTTTTTTTTCTCTCCTTCTCCCTCTCCCTCTCCTTTTTTATCACAGCTGATTCGCAAAGCCCTTTGGAAAGATGAAGTAGGTAGAAATCAAAATAAATGGATTCTATTAAAACCGGCAATGCATCAACTCCTTGATAAAGTGATTAATAAACAGCTTAGGATGGTGATTGATTAAACTCTTTAATCAAAGTGCTAAACCGACTTAATATGGAGAGTTTCAACATGTTCAAAGTGTACATTTTCCCTGCCTAAGGTTCACAGTTGTTTATGTAACTTTTCTGAAGTGTATCCCTTAGGTGTGACCTCCAGAGAGCTGGGTTTCTGGAATGTGTAAGGATTATAGAGTATCACCGACTGCATTAGCTGCTGAAACGTGCTCATGAATTATAGGACCTTTCCAGCGGGCAACAAGTCATTTTTCAGAATTTTGGACTTCTTCCTCAAGCAGGTTCTTTACGCACGTCACTTCATAACTCTTCAAGCCTTCGTGTGTCACGCAACGTGGTGCAAGTTTTTAAAGGCTCTGTTGTCCACCTTTCCTTCTCTCCGTTGAGCGCCGATCACTTATTGCATAGAAGCAAGATTTGGGTGGTGAGGGAGGAGGCTGAGGTCTCCCCTCAGGGTAGTTTTCTGTTCATTAGAGATGGGGTATTTCACCCAGTGCGTGCAATTCTTGGTTTCGGGCATCCTTTATGACACAATTAATCGTCTGCTCAACCATTGAAGAGGCCATTTTGGCTCCTGCAAGTTTGTGAGGGTGAAACTGACTTTTTTGAAAACAGGGTCCCGGAAGGCTAGATACAAATGTTTGAAAAGTGGAGCTTTGGGAGAAATCAGGAAGGGGAGACCTATGACCGTGTGCTCAGGGGAGAGCACAGGTGACCCACGTTGCATCTGTGTGATGGGGCCAATTCAAGGAATTGATTTCCTTCACAACACAGTTCCCTGTTAACTCACTGTGCCGGGCATTGCGTGGGTGACAGATGCAAAAATAACACCACTCCATTTTGAGGATGTTAGTACATAAGGAAGGAGATTACACAATGTGGAGAAAGTATTTTCTGGAATAATTTAGAAAGGCAGATCTTGCTATGAGGCCTTAACAAAAGTGAAGAAAGGTAGAGGACATTGGGAATGCTTCCGAGATACCATTGCAGGTGATCTGGCTTTGAAAGATGACTAGAATTCACAGGGGAAGCTTGATGCCTGCGAGTGTGGCTTTTAAGAGGTGCCGTGATTATTACTCAGAGGTGGGTCAGTATTTCTAGGGGTCACTAAGGAGCCCAGATTGTCTAGAGTGCAGTGTTCATGTAAAGAAAAAGTGGGACATCCATGGGGAGGGGTAGGTGAAAATCGTTTTATAAAAAGTTTCTTGAAGCATCTCTCTCTCTCTCTCTCTCTCTCTCTCTCTCTCTCTCTCTACTACATTTTTGGTAAGCATATAGCCATCTCTATGACAATTCATCCCCTGTCCACCACATTTTCTCTTCCTTTCCTATGTAGATCATGCTCATCCTCATGCCGAGAGAGACAATCCAAAGTCTCCCCCAGTTCTGCATCCTGCTCAGAGTTCAAGATAGCCCTGTGACACTCAGCTCTCTCTGTCAGGTCTGGAAAAGACTCCCATGGTTTAGAGACATATGAATTAAGAAGAAAAGTGACCTGCTCCCTTCCCCCATACATCCATTATAAAATACAGAGCAGAGGAAGGATAGTTAGCAATCACTAGCCTAGAGCGCCTCTGAAATCCCACTGGAAGACACTGGAAGAACCCCTACCCTGGACCCGGGGACAGGGAGCTTCCTCGCTTAGGCCTGACCCTGCTGTCTGTGAGGAGCTCCCTGATGTACTGATCTCTGTAGTCCCTGACCTACCCTGTGAGAATTTTCTCCTGGTCTGTTCTCTGAGGCCATATCTGAAATGGATATTGAGGAAGAACACAGCTTCTTCAGCCCACTTCCGGCCCAAGTGTTGTTTTAAAGCACTTGTCAAACAACTCCAGTTTTCCTAAGCCAGACTTATGATTTCTTTGACAGGATTTCCTGCAGAAGCTTAGTAGGTGCTGATGTATTTGTTCCGTGTACCAGCAACCACATCTGATATTCCTTCTAAATTGTGTCTCGTGTGTGCTTTCTATCTTTACACTGGCTTTCAAAGGTCTTTCTTAATTTGCTGGTGGCTACCCTGATTGGGAGGAACACACTCTTCATCAGATACGTCCTTCATGGCTGAGACACTGTCACCTAGGAAATCTCACTGGGACCCTGTCCCTGTCAGCTTTTCTGAATCCCAGAATTTAGTCTTCAGGGTCTAGAAACAATTGGCTTTTCTGACCCCACAAGTTGCCTTATATTTGGAATCTATTCCTCTTCACCTAGGCTTGCAAAGCATCGACACTTTCCAGAGTCCACTTTTTCCAACAAATATCTTGCCAAATGTGGCCATACCGCATTAACATTGTGTTTTGTACCTTCTTCCATTAGTGTCATAAGCTCAGTAAACACGGGATCTGCCTTCCAAGCTACAGTGCCTAGAGCTCCACACCTAACATGGATTTCTAGCCATCGATCCAGTTATATCCCTGACTGTCTAACCAATGAAATAAAATTGAATTTTTTTTTTATTTGGAAGCTCTATAGTTCAAAGTACCATGTACTATATTAGCGTGGGCCATCCGAAAAAAAAATATTTTTGAAGGTTCCAAAGACTAATATACAGTAAATGATGGTTGCTTTTTCATATCAGACTTCAATCTTGTTGGTGGAGAGGGGGGGCATCTTCCTCACATAAGTCATTCAGAAACCCAAGTCTCTTTCCATCTTGTAATTCTGCCATTGTGAAGTCATGGCTTCCAAGAACCCCATGGAAGAGGAAAATTCATGAGGGGGGATCTCAGGTAAGGGACATCAGGCTTGGAAGTGAGGAACATCACTTCCGCTCTCATTTCATTGGCCAGAACTCTGCCACATTGTCTCCTCCTAACCCTAGGGGAGTCTGAAGTATGTAATTCAACCTGTTGCCCAGGAAAGAGAAACAAGCTTTCTCGTCAGTCTTTGCCACACACAGGATTAACCAAATCCCTGATTTCCTTTACACTGACTATAATGCCACCAGAAGTAAAAATTCCGTATTGTGTCCCTTTTATAAGGTACCAAATCATTTGCTTTCCCCCCTGCTAAACTAAATTAACTCAATCATTGTTTCATTAACTTGGAGACTTACTAAGCTTGCCCCAGTGACATTGTTGTGCTAAGAGCTGAAGACTTGTTTTGAAATTTTTTTCTTTGAGACAAAAAGAGACAGAGTGTGAGTGGGGAGAGGAGCAGAGAGAGAGGGATACACAGGATCCGAAGCAAGCACTAGGCTCTGAACTGTCAGCACAGAGCCCGACTTGGGGCTCGAACTCATGAACTGTGAGATCATGACCTAAGCCAAAGAGACACTCAACTACTGAGCCACCCAGATGCCCCAAGGGTTGAAAACTTTTAATTGTTGACCACTTTTCTAATTTTGCAGTTGGGTAGTATTATTTTTTTAATTTGAAATGATGGCTTATTGAAGATGAAAGTGTTTCATTGTTACAGGTACTAAATATTCTCTCATTATCCACTTATTTACTCACTCACTCATTTAACATATGTTTGTCAAGTCCTTAACTGTACAAGGCTTTGCCCTAAATGCATTTGTTATTGCAAAATACAATATTCTTATTTCTATTATTAGATTTGAATTATTCAGTCTACAGCTGTTTATTGAGGACTGAGTTGTGCTGGGGACTGGGGAAACAAAGATAAATGTCACATTCCAGTCCTAGCTGAGGCAGATGGCTGGCAGGTAAGTCAAGGTTCTCACTGGCATTAAGTGCTATGACAGGGCCATATCTTGGGGGCACAGCCTAGAAAGGGTGTAGTGGCATCCTCAAGTTGGAAGCTGGTGACAAGCAAGCAGAGTTTTAATAGGCAAACAGGCGTTCACTGAGGAAGGAAAGAGGAAAAGAAGTTTGGACAGAAGGATCTACACATGAGCACACTGGAGTGAAGCAGAGGCCATCCAGGAGCAGGAGGTGAGTAAGGCAGCAAGAGTCCCCCAAAAGACTGCCGAAATATGAGGTTGCAAATGGGCATGAAAACCGAGTCATGAAGAACCACGGATGTCTACTTCAGACACCCAGACTCGAGTCTGAAGGGAAGGGGGCTTTGACACATTTTAAATATGCAAGTAATAAGGTCAGAATGATATTATAGGCAACTTTGCTTTGGAAATGATAGTAACAAGGATAATGAAGTAGCAGCCATTTACTGAGAGCTTACTCTGTATCAGGCATTGTTAGGGCTCGTTCACATTGCGTAAGGGATGTGCCCTTCACAGTACCTTTGGGAGGGTAGCGACTCTCTTGTATTTTTTATAGTTGTGGGACTGAGGCCCAAAGAGGTTTCATAATTCGGCCATGTTCACACAGCCACAAGCACTGAAGGTAGTAAGAGTTTTGATGCACAAATAAATAGCAACAAGTAATTATGACAGCTCCCAATTATGGATCTCTCTGTCTCTCTGTGTCTCTCTCTCCATCTCTATCTCTATATAGATAGAAATATGGATAGATAGATAAATATAGATATAAGTAGATAGATAGATAGATAGATAGATAGATAGATAGTTGCCCTCCTCCAAAGATCTCATAACCCCTAAATAGAACAGAAGGGGTTCCCACCCCAGCCTGTATCCCTGCAAAGCTGTTACATCCATCCATCTCCTTGTGAGCCCAAGGCTGTGGTGATGGAAGAATACATGAGGGACTAAAGTTTAAGAGACCCTCCTCCTTCAAGTCCATGGGGTGACCACCCACTAGCCTAAACTCAGCCATGGAGTTTCTCTGGGCCTCCTTCTGTTCTTCTGTAAGTCAAGGTTGTTAAGCAAGACATGTTGCAAGGTCCTTCTAGTTGTACACTGTTCTAAGTTCTCTTGATGGAAGTTACAGTTTTGGAGAAGAAGGCTGGTGCACACCATGTGGATATGGCCAAAGAGGAAAGGCAAAGACCCAACAGAAACAGCAACGGCCACCTTCCCTTCATGCCCTCTGCAGCCTGAGGCCATGATGGTCAGAGCCAGGAGCTGAAAGCAAGACCCTTCCTCTCCTTTCTGTGCCTTCTCTTCTCTGGCACTCTTGCATTACACGTGGTGGAGAACTGGCGCCTCTAAAGTCTCTTGTCACCCAGGCCCGGGGGCTGCACAGCTGAGGCACTCATTTTCCAAAAACAAAACCTCTTCCGACTGGCTTGCCCCTTGTACCGGCCCAGGTACAGGGGCCCCCACGTGGCAGTTCCAGAAATATTCATTATGGCAGAACAAGGCTGCTGAGCAGCCCAATCCCGGGCTCCCTGAGTGAGGGATCTGTGGCCCAGCTGCGAAAGCCATTTCCAGGCGACTATCAGTTGTAATGGGACGCCCGTCCAGCTGAACTGTGGTGGATCCAAAAGGGCTAATTAAGCAGGGGGCAGCGGTGCAAAGCAGCAGCTCGCGATCTCCCTAGAAACTAACGGCAGAGGCTCCGGGAACTGGAATCGAGCTTCTGTTGTAATGGCTTTGTGTTGATCTCACACTTGGCATTCAGAGTAAAGCGCTTCTGATGCCTGCGTGCCTGTCTTCCTCCCTCCCTCCCTCCCTCCCTTCCTTCCTTCCTTCCTTTCTTCACTTCCTTCATCCCCCCTCTACTCTTCCTCTCTCCTTCCCTCTATCCTTCCTTCCTACCTTCCTTGAACTTCTGTTGCAATAGTTTTGTTTTTATCTCACATTCGGCATTCAGAGTAAGTTAAGCACTTTGATTCCTTCTTTCCTTCCTTCTTCCCTCCTTCCTTCCTTCCTTCCTTCCATCCTTCCTTCCTTCCTTCCTTCCTTCTTTCCTTCCTTCCTCCTATTTTTTCTTTCTCCATTTCCTCCCTCTAGTCTGCCTGTCTCCTAACTTCTTTTCTTTCATTTTGTTTCAAGCCATCTGGGAAAGATGGCGCTCTGAACAGTATACGGAGATTTCCTGGGAAGAGTTGGAGACATGATGAGGCTTCTGTCAAAATCCATCACAGACAGTGTTCTGCAGATCCAGGATCGAATTCATTTTCTGAAGTGGGTCACTCTTGGATCTCATGTCATTTTTGAAAATGAAACCAATCATGCTGGCTTAAGCAGAGGGAGTTAGATGGAAAATTTCTTTAAACAATCGTTGAATATATTACAATTCCAGTTTTGGCCCCATGAGGATTGGAGTGTGGTGCCCTGGGCCCCTCCCTTTTCTCCTGTGAGGCTTCAGTACCTTTTGGACCTACGTTCTCCAGTCTCTGATCCATTTTCTTCTTTCTCTTTGTAGACAGGCTTGTCTGTTCTTCCTAGTAGTGGTTGGCATGAGCTTTGGGTGGCCACGTCCATTTTCCCAATTCAAGCAACTCTTCTGTCCAGGCAGTTTAGTGGTGAAGAGCACAGGGTCTAGAGGGAACCTGCCTGTGTTTCAGTCTTCCTTCTGTCACTTAGCAGCTGTGTGACCTTAAGCCAATTTCCTTAACTTCTGTAAGGCTCACTTTGCTTACCTGTGAAAGGTGGATGCTAATAGTACCTAATTCCTAGGTTTAAATGAGATACTTTCTGTAACGTCCTGGCACGTAGAAAGTGATCTTCAAAGACTGGCTGTTGGTGGCAAATGCTCACCAGTATTTATTCAACTCATGTAGTCTCTGTGTCTCTGAACTTCAATTCTTTTTTTTTTTTTTAAATATTTTATTTATTTCTAAGAGAGAGAGAGAGACAGTGCGAGCAGGGGAGGGTCAGAGAGAGAGGGAGTCACAGACTGAAACAGGCTCCAGGCTCCGAGCTGGCAGTCAGCACAGAGCCCGACGCGGGGCTCGAACCCACGAACCGCGAGATCATGACCTAAGCGAAAGTCGGACGCTTAACCGACTAAGCCACCCAGGCGCCCCTCTGAACTTCAATTCTTGATGGAGCAAATGTGATAGGTTCAACTTGGCCTCAGGATTGGCTCCTCTTGGGTCAGTTGTGCACAAGGTCCCTTTGGGAAACCAGGGAAGTTCATAGGGTATATTCTCTGAGAAGACTGTAGGGGTTGAGGCAATCATTGACAATTGACATTGATATTATTGTTTTCCTTTTTCTCTGTCCTTTTTGACTTTATTATTCCTTGACTAGTTTGCTTGATTCTTTTTTTCACTTATTCACTCAGTATATTCTGAAGAAGAGCAGGAACATAAAGGCTTCCAAAAAGGTGAGGAACCCAAGATTTTATTTAACTACTAGCCACCAGTATAGCTGCACCAGCTGTTAAAATATTGGGCCAGATTTTGTTTGTTGGTTCAATACACCTGCTTCCTGAGTAAAGGATTTTTCTTGCCTCTGTCCTCCAGGTGCCCCCCACCCCCAGGACCATCAGAATCTGGCATCATCTAAAACTAAAAGAGTCACACTTTACAGATTAGAGGGCCTCCAAGACATTTCCCCAAAGCTATGGCCAGCACCCTGTCCTCTGCAATAGTTCTCATTCTCCCTCCTTCTATTCCTTTTTTAAAAAATTTTTAAATGTTTTTATTTATTTCTGAAAGACAGTGTGAGCAGGGAAGGGTCAGAGAGATGGGAGACATAGAGTCTGAAGCAGGCTCCAGGCTCTGAGCTGTCAGCACAGAGCCTGACACGGGCCTCGAACCCACGAACCATGAGATCATGACCTGAGCTGAAGTCGGACACTTAACCAACTGAGCCACCCAGGCGCCCCCTGCTTCCTTCTATTCCTTACTCATCCAACAGTCCTCACTGTCTTCTCACTGCTGGTGGTTGGAAAAGTCACCAGTTAAAAAAAGAGGAAAAGTCCATGTAGTGTTCTCAATAACCAGAACTGGAGGGTGTCATATTGGCACAGGGACACTGGCTCCTGAAGTACTAATGCCCGATTCTAGTCCTCAAGGTGTCACTTCTTATGTGTGCACATGTTTATTTTCTATCTCCCCAGAAACAATGAATATTGTGGACCTTTAGCATTCTGGCCATCTGGTGGGCAGAAATATGGTATCTCACTGCTTCAAGTTGCAGTTAACATTTTTCGGAAATGTACGTTATAATCTAGTTTTCTCTACCTATTTTCTGTTAACATCTCATATTCATTTTCCTTGGGAATTGCACCAAAGAGTTTAGGAGGGCAGAAGGAAACACTGTAACAGTTAGTTAATAGGGTGGAAGAGGTCGGACTTGGGAAAAACTATAGAAGGAGAAGGGAGAAAACTGAAGAATAACTGTGTTAGGACCCTTCCAAATAAGTCAGAAAAAATTTTGTTGTTGTTGTTGGAGACCTAAGATTACTTATAACTGTGTAAATGTAGGATCTTGGAAACTTAAATAAATAGCAGTCAACCTGTCCCATATTAAGACCAAAGTTAGATGGTGGCCTTGGTGTGGTTTCAGTGGCCAAATGATATCAAGCCCGGCATAATTCCAGTGATATTGGCCTTTTTCTCTTGCTTATTGCCTCATGAACACAAGTTTGTTGCTGCAGCTCCAGCCATCACATCTTCATTTTTGCAGGAGAAAGGACAAAGAGAAGCCTATAGATAGAATGCAAGGACTTTCTTAGGATTCAAAACATTGTGACCTCTGACTACACCTAGCCAAAGGGTTGTTAGGGAGAGTGAGTGTTGGGTCAGTGTAGGATATATAGGGAAGAAAAATGGACACCTCTAAGACAAACAAGTTTTCAAGCATTGGAAACTGGGTGCATCTGGACATTTAAGGAAAAGTAAGTGGAGCCCTAGGTCGAGGTATTTCAAGGCTCTCCACCTGTGAGGCAGTTAGATATATAAATCAGAGTTTGGAGGAGAGATTGAGATTGAAAGAATAGAAATGGGAGTCATTAGCTTGGAGATCAGAGAGTCAGGTGAAGAGAAAGGGCAGAGGGTCAAGGACAATGCGTGAAGAAAGTTATGGAAACCGCTTTATACCTCTTCAGTTTCTTGAACTGAATTCTCGGAATTGGATACCAGATTTGAAACTGTACAACTCCACTTTTTCCCCCAGCATCGCATTGCCTTTTGCAGCTTATTAATTTGCAAATAATAGACTCAGGCACTTTTGCACTGAGGATAAAACTTTCAGAGCTTATGAAGCAGCTCTTAGATCAATAGAAGACTCGACTCTCTAGAACTATTTTTTTTCCCCTCTCTCACCAGCTCTTCCCTGGTAACTATTCTGATTATGCATTTAAATAAAAGGATAATAAAAAAGAATTCTCTGACACATTTAACTGCCTTGAGGGATAAGAATATGCAGCAGTAAGTGATATGTAAAGTGTCTGTGCCTGTGTGGCCACATGTGTGAAGGTATATGCGGTCGCCCTCTGCCGCGCCTTTGTACTGGGCTTCAAAGTCCTAATGCTGGAGCTCAAAGGCCTGGGGGAGTGGTGGCATCTTCCTCCTTTTTACTGAAACTCGAGTGTGAAAGTACTTTGATAGTTGAGTTGGTGTTTCAAAATGTTGGTTCTGGTAATGCGCTCTTCTGAATGGCTTTTCCATTTCATAATCTCATATTCAGCATGTAAATGGAAAACTCTATTTACATGAATATTAAAATGGGAAATTTGCTTTTGCCGAGTTCTGAGTGCTGCAGAGGAGATGTTGAAATTGTCGATATGATGGGTCCTTAACAACACGAACAGCTTACAGGTATTCAGTGTCTACTTTTGTGCTTAGCACTTTATATGAATTACTTCCGGAAGCTTCCCTCCTGCCCCACTGCCACCAGGTACCCTACATAGCAGATATTCTTATAAGGCCCATTTAACATGTGAGGAAACTGACTCTTGGATACATTCCCTGTTGTACCATGAGTGTGAAAACAGTAATAAATAACGGTCTACTTTGATTTGATAGGTAGGTGTTGACATAGAACTTCCAAAGATTATAGCGAGAGAAATGAGATGTCACTGACAGGTTGGGTAAATGGCAGCTTGACACAGACCCAGAGACCCATCAGCTGGGTAGCAATGCCTGAGTTGCATTTCTGTCATCTCACTGGGCCATTTTTGGTTCCAGCTTCTTATGAGGAAGTCCTGATAAAAAGATTTGGGGTTGAAGGTTGGAAGTGGAAAAAGTCACTGTAAATTCAGAAGGTTTGTTTTTATGTAATTTCTACCATTTCCAGTTTTGTCACCGAGTTTCGGTGGGGTGCAGGCAATAATTCTTGAAAACCAACACAGTTCATGTATATAACACAATTCAAAAACTGTTGTATAGAGCTTGTGGGACTTCTTGGCAAATCTACAGTAATTATATTTTAAGGAGTATTTGTAAACTCTAGTAATTACCTACACAAAGACAAATAAAAGACACAGGAGCTATTTTATGGTAGAAAAACAGGTGTGCCATTGAAATAAGGAATCTGCCTGGAAAGCGTTTAACATCCTTGGAGGACTTCTCTGCACAGAGGTTTCTGCATCAACTCAGGGCACTATTTTAGCCTTGGTGTTTTGTAAAATTTTCCTAAACAAATAGAATTTGCAGAATGGATTTACAGTTTTGGTTTTCCCTAGGGTAAGTTAGAGGGGATTAAGGTCTAGAGTGGAAGGTGGCACATGAAAAAGAAAAAAAAAAAAGACAAAGTCTTTAATTTTGGCTTGAAAAAGGCTGAATCTGGAACAGCTATGAAGAAGTGGTTGGGTTTACGCTCTACATTCTGGGGACTTGAGTTTCCATTTTTTGGTTAATAGAAACTTCTCCAAGTGTAGGGACTACAGTTTCATTGGGATCCGAGCATTTCTGGTCCAACCTTTCTATCAGCCATCTTTTATTGAGATGTTATTAAGTGCCGGCACTTCACAAGTTGCTGGTGATGGAGTGAATGAGAGGAAAAAAGTGTGACGAGGTAAATATGGACAAATGGGGTAAAGTAGGACCAACGAGGAAGGTGTCATTCATTCCACCTGAAGACATGGCAGCATGCAGATTTCCCAGACTGCTCTAGGAAGTCTTGTTTTACAAGGTCCTGGATGAAATTCTCTTCTGTATGTTTTCCCCGTAAGCCTCCTTTCTTCTTCGCATCTCTCCAGCCTTCACATTTCAAGTGTTGGCTAATCAGGTGTCTAATCATGTCAGCAAACTCCCTTAAATCTTATGTGAAATGAGGGGGTCTAGACTAATGGAGTAAACGAGTGAAAGCTGATTGAAGCTAACACCCTCAGTTCCTGCATTCTTTTTACTGGTGTTCAACAATCATCCGGAAGTCACAAAGCCCAAATTCACCTCAGATTTGTATTTTAACTATGTTGGGCACATCTTTCTATATTTGGGGAAGATGAGAGAGTGGAGGATTCCTCACTAGAATGTGTGGGGAGACTATGGGATTCAGAAATTGCTGATAGACAGGAATTGACGATATTCATTCATCACCATTTATCCATAGATTAGCTAGATATGTGCCAAGCACCACGCTGAGCATTGAGAACATACTTAGGACCAAAATGAACTTGTTTTTCCCTCACGAGGTTAGTACTTATCTTTCATAATTTCTTCACTGGTTTGGGTTTGCTTGAGGCAAACTCAATTTCCATGTTGTCCTCCAACAGTGAGAATGTTTCCCAAGATTATGTGGCGTATCCTTTACTTCCCATGAGAGAAACATGGTGCTTTCAACAGCTCATTGACAACTAGGCATTATTAAGGATGCCTCTACAACATCTATCATTTATCGTAAGTAGATTAAAACCTACCTGCCCCAAGTTTTGGGAGGAGGAAAAAAAGAAGACAAATTAAAAGGAAGAAAAGAAACAGATCAGCCTTATGACTTCTGGTTTCACTTGGAGTGGAAGTCCTTGTGGGTTGGTCTTTCCCCCCTGGAACAAGGTGGGTCTTACGTGCCACCAACGTTATTCCCCTTTCTGTGTTCTGTTAGTTCACTAACTCACAATATAGAGGAATTAAAGGGCACAGCAATGATCTAGATTCTACTTCTAAAACTCACTTGCTGGGTCCTCAGATGAGTTATTTTGGGACTTACTTTTCCTCCTCTGTAAAATAAGAGATTTGAGTTAGATGATTTAACTCTTGGAGTCATGATGTCTCTAGGGATCTATTGAAAAATACTGATCTACTACTCAGGAAAATGAACAAGGTACACACACACACACACACGCACACACACACACCTACCTTTGCACACAACTGTAGGAACTCATAGAGTTCTAAACCCATTCATAGGAAACCTGCTTAGAGGTTCTTTAACATCCAGTATTGCCTGGGATATTCACTATTTTTGCATACAAAATTGCTTTCCCCCGTCTTTTCCAGATTTCAAATTGATTCTCAGAAGATGAAAATGTGGTTCTCCAGGTGATAGTAAAAATGATTTAATGTAATCAGAAATACTTTCTTCCAGAGGAAACCTGCAATAATTTGATCAATAAAATGATTTTGATAAAGACACCAATGATTTTTAATGAAAATCATTGAAGCAAACTGTATTATCTGACCAAAAGGCAACATCGGTGAGAAAGGTATTGTGTTGAAGATGATCACATGTTCTTAACGAAGAAGTCATGTTAGGGGCATCTGAGTGTCTCAGTCAGTTAAGCGTCTGACTTTTGATTCTGGCTCAGGTTATGATCTCATGGTTGTAGGACCAAGCCTCACATTGGACTCTGTGCCGGGCATGGAGCCTGCTTAGGATTCTCTCTCTCTCTCTCTCTCTCTCTCTCTCACCCTCTCCCTCTCTCTACTGCTCCCCTTCTTGTGTTCTCTCTCTCTCTCTCAAAAAGTAAAAAAAAAATAAGAAATCATGTTATCATAGATCACAAAGAAAAAGTCCATGAAAGGTTTAAAGAGTAATAGAGAGAAGTGTGTTTGGGATGGAGAAAGAGTGGACCTTTCTCAGAAGAAGGAGGGGAGAGGGGACCCTGTGTAGCTCAGTCGGTTAACTCTTCATTTCAGCTCAAGTCACAGTCTCATAGTTTTTGAGTGCAAGCCCCACATTGGGCTCTGCAATGATAGAATGGAGCCTGCTTGGGATTCTCTCCCTTCCACTCTCTCTGCATCTCTCTCTCTCTTTTTCTCTCTGTCTCTCAAAATAAATACATAAACTTTGAAAAGAAGAAGAAAAAGGAAGGGAGAGGCTGAACAAGGCAGATGTCATGTAATGGATGATATTAAAACATAATTTTTAGATGTGTTTAATGAAATACCAGACCCTTGAGACAGTGAGGGAAAAAATTACTCCATGTTGAAATAATTTAGGAAATGCTGCAATATATATATTACATACCTGTAGAACACATTTACCATTAGCAAACAGAAGACTCTGTAAGTCATTAAAGGAGAAAAATCTACTAATTTTGTTTAATCCCTATTTTCCAAATTTATCAGACAATGCAATTCATTTTTGAAAATCCCCTGGGCTAACTATTGAGACTAGTGTTGCTCAACACACTTTCAGAAACACATTTTGAGATATCCTAGGGAAGAAAAAGTTAAGAATGGTTTTTTACAACAGAAGAAAAAATGATGCATTGAGAAATCACCCATTTGGGGCACAGACCAAACAACTATACGTGGTGTGTGTGGGAAGGTTGACGATATTTTCCTGCCAGAGTAGAAAGAATTGAGAGTGAGATGAAATAACATAAAGAGTTATTCATATTCAAACTAAATGTGTACACAAAAGAAATAGCAGGATTTAAATAGGAAGTTTATTGCTTACAAAATGACAGAGCACTTTTGTAATGATAAGGTATCTCTACAACTGATGGCCTTGCACTATGAAGCTGTTTCTCAATCTTTGAAGAATTTCCATGGCCAGAAAGAGAGGAGGAGGCATGGAGTCCTGCCCACCATGAACCAGCAATGGTGATGGAGCCCCTTGGGAAATCTGAGCCATTGCTGGCGGTGGAGCCTGATCTATCAGTTTTGTAAAGGACAGAAAATGGCCTATTGAACTTGGCACTCTGTTGATTCAATGCATCAGGACACTTAGTACCGCCTGAGGAGGGGAGTTTGTTGATGACTCTCCGCCCTGTGTTTCTGATGACAAATAGGTAGAGGCTGCCGGACAGATATTAATAGCTTGATTTAATAATACTGCTACTGATAGGTAATAATTGAGATTTATAGTATGTGTGAGACACTGTCCTGTAAATTGACGATCTCATTTTATCTCTGTTCTTTTTATGTGTCAGGTTCTATTTTTTCCGTTTTAGAGAGAAGAATACTGAACCTTAAGGAAAGGAAATGCTAGCTCAAGAGACACCTAGGTGGCTCATTTGTTTAAGTGACCGACTCTTGATTTTGGCTCAGGTCATGATCTTCCAGTTCATGAGTTCAAAACCTGCATCGGGCTGTGCACTGACAGCATGGAGCCTGCTTGGCATTCCCTCTCCCTCTCTCTCTTTCTCTCTCTCCTCTCCCCAACTCCATCTCTTTCTCAAAATAATTAAAACAAACTTAGAAGGCTTGCTCAAGACCAAGAGCACATTTGTGAGGAAGCCAAAACTGAACTTAATATAACTCTTGCTTTGGAGTAGGCTGGGGAGTTCTGAGAATGGCAATTGCGAATTTATCTCATTCACCTTGGAGACCTCTGTTTGGGGCGGGATGCCACTCTAAACTAAGTGTACAGCGAACACGTTATCTCCTTGAAGAAAAGCCAATGCTAACTCAAATGCTATGAAACCAACTCATCAGTAGAGAAATTGGTCCTAAGCATGAGCCTAAAGACGTGCTGATTCTAGAAATTTTTGTGGAGCATTTGGACATGTGCTAAAACAGTGAGGCAAATAGGTCCAAGAAGACATCACACTAATAGATTAGGTACCTTTAGAACACTGATATCTTAAGCATGTAGAGAAAATGAAGAAGCCTCATTCTCTACTAGGAAAGGAACATTGGAGTCAAGTTTGTGTTAGTCTTCATTATAGATTTTTGGTGATGGTGAGGCTGTCAATAAATAAGACCTAATGATCTCACGAGGGACTGGACCCACAGTGAAGGTGGGAGCTAACAGAATTTGGTTCAAATGAGTCATCTTCTGTGCTGGAGTCTGGAATGAAGTGTTTTAGCTTTTTCTTCTCTGATGGTACACAAGACCATACCACAGCAGCAGATGTGGACAGCAGGATGGGTTTTAAAATGTAGACACAAACATGCAATTCATCTAAGTTACCTGGGATCATACATCAGATGAGGGGATGCTGTGTTGAATCCTTGACTTGGGCTTCTTACAAGGCCCCAGATAAAAATGTTCACGGCACAACCCTAAGGGTGCCATTTATAATTTTCTTCACTCTACAAGGCGGCCCTGGTACTGACATGGTCATAACACCATTCTGGAATGGAACAGGACAAAGGAAAGAGGAACCCTTTCCTTCCTCTTCTCATGCCTCTTATCTGGTCACAAAAAGCACTGGGTAGCAGTTGACAAGTAAGTTCCAAAATTCTGCAGCATCTCAAATGATTTCAAAAGCCTTCTTTGGGATGAGGTGAGCGGGGAAGCACCAATATCTGATTGCTTACTGCCGTTTTGTACTTTTGATTATATGGTGTAATGGGATGAGTAACATACTCAGCCTCAATAACACGGCGTGTGCTTAGATCATTATATTTTATAAATGCCCCCACTGGACTGGAAACCAGAATGTTAGGGACAAAAATGAGCCTAGCCCGGAGAACTTTGATATTAATTAGTTTTGGATAAAATCTGTATGTTTAGGAAAGAAAGCATCAGAAAATTAGAGAGCTCCAGTGTTCATTGGCAAAGTTTTATGTGGTATATACTCTATTTGAGAAGCTGTTGCTCAGAGAAACACCAGAACTCTTTGAGAAACATTTAAAAGACACCCCGATTCGAGTCCGCTCCGGTCTCCTTTCCCAGATTGATACATGTGGCCTCCTACATTTAAAATGAAAAGTATTCAGACAATCCTAATCACATTGTCAGTCAGCCCGTCATCTGCTGAAAGGGGCTCCTTCACCTTTAAGGATGCATGTACAATAGTGATATGTAAGCAGCTCAAAGACTCAATACCCCTTTTTTCTGCAAAGCAAGGCTGGGTTAGGAAAAAATCAATATGTTGGAAGTAAAGGTCAGACTAGGAAAAGTGACATGAAACAGAACTAAGGGAACAATATCCTTCATGAAGACTGTTTGAAGTTTCCTTTACCCTTGCGCTAGATTCAGTGCAAATATATTTTATCCCAGAATAGAAGGCTGTATTCTTGAGGAAAAGTCATATTTTAAATATTTATCTAGTTGACAGCGTCCTTATTGCATATTATCTTTGTCCTATTGACTAATACTCAAAAAGAATCGGCTCTACTTGAAAGTGCACCTTGAGTGTGAACAGGACTTGCCAGATTTTTTTTCCCCCTCGCAGGCAATGGGATTCGAACACACATATGCATTTGCCTACCGTTTTGAACAGTTCTCAATTTACTTTTTCAAGTGGGCCAGATGTACTACTATAGTCCTTAAAAGGGTCAAGACCATCTCCTTATTTCCCCACTCTCTATACTTATTGCTTGGGTATAGCTTTAAAGTAGCCCATGAACCCTTTTCACTCCTGCAACACATTTACCCACAATTAACAATCAAGCCGTCTTCCCTTCATTCAGGCATCCATTCTCCCTGGCCTCATTTTCCCTGCCTCTCTCTTGATCTACTATTGTGCCAAGAGCTGTTTGCGCCGTCTCAATCTGCCCCCCTCACCAGCCGCACAAGGATTGTGGGGGGGAGAAAGCGTCCAGCATTCAGATGCTGAATAGCAAATTGCTCTTGAGTGTCCTTGCTTCCCCCGGTTCCCCCCCCTTTCTCAGGAAGGACACAGGGGGCGCTGAAAGCAACCATACATTTTGTTCAGTGCTCTTGAAAACAAGCGTTTCACACCTGAAGCCTTTCACAGCAGCCCAGAAGCACCCCTTCAAACCACTTAATTGCCAATTGCTTCAGAGCTCCTTGTAAAAGTCCATTATGTCAGGCAGCTCCAGGGCGGAGACAAAGTATGCGAAATGAAAGAGTCCTCCTTTTTCCAGAGCCCATGCGGCATTAAACATCCCCAGATCACTGGTTTTCTTGTTGTTAACAGGCCATGATTGGCTCCCGTTGGAGGGATGCACAGAAACCTTGGAGCATTATTTGAAAATGAGAGACAGCAATTTTCCTTGCGTCCTTTTTCAGAATAAGATAAAAATAAAGAGGTACCAGACCTCCCCAAGAAAAGGATCTTCACATATTTATTGGTAGCACTGGGCGTTGGGCCGGGGTAGGGGGTGGGGATGGGACCGGAGGAGAAACACCTAGAATTGTGCACCCATCAAAATCGAGTAGCCCTGGGGTTTGCGTTTGGGTTTTTCATTAGGCAGAAAAAAAAAAAAATTAAAACGTGTGCAGATTCTCAAAATTTAAGAGGCTCTATCCTTGAAGGCCAATGAAACTCACAACAGATAGGCCACAGGAAAAGAATGCTCACCTTGAATACAATGGAGCTGAATGCTTATTCACTGGAGAGCCGTTACAAAGTTGCAGCTGTGGAAATTGATTTTTCCAATGACTTGGTTCTTTTGGAGATGCCCCTGTGCCTTCTACCCCAAAGTCTTTACCACAATTAACAATCGATTAGATGAGGAACCACACCTGGTAAGCGTCTGAGACATGAACGAAATGTTCGTGGGGAAATACATTTCTTGCTGTCAATACTTCTCCCTCTGAGGGGAGGGGGGCTGTCCACATGAGGGAGACCTATTAATACAATACGATCTGGTCGGAGAGCCACCAAGCCTGATGGTAGAGGCAGGGGGTCAATTTGTCAGCATGGTTCAAGGTATGTTCTTTGTAGTAGACATTCTGAGTTCCTGGACTCCTATATTTCTCCAAGCGCTTTGAAAACCAGGGGCCTGATACTGGAGGGGTCTGAGTAACATGGAAGATGGTGTGTGTATGCGTGTGTGCGTGTGTGTGTGTGTGTGTGTTTAAATGTAGTTATGTTCCTCCGCTTCCAAAAAGGGGGCCATTTAACCTGACACTTTTTTTGATATGCAGTTCCTTGTAGATTTCAGTGCTTTCTTTCCTGTAAAGAACAAAGGGGAGAATGAGGTCGAAGAGGAGGAGGAAATGTGACCTCATTCTAATAAAACATATAAAAGTGGGATTCCATGTTGAGCCTAAACACTGCTCTCTGGTGCCGGAAAGGTTGTGTTTCTTATCACATGTAAACTGGCCTTGAATGCATGAACTTCACGCTACTGAATGAACCTTCCTCAGATAGCTCAGTGCTTCTGCTGTCTTCATTGGTCCCTGCCTCTGCGTGGGGACTGCCCTGAGAATTGTACCTGCCACTTCTTGTCCAAGTATTTGGTCCAAGCTTGCTTCTGAGACCTCTGAGGTTAACTCACCAGGCTTTCCCCCTTCCTGTCATCATAAACCTTTAACTGTGCTGGCCATGGCCGGCACCATGCAGTAAGTGCCCCATACCTCTGCAGGGAGGGAGAACCCAGAGCAATGAAAGACACACTTTTGAAGTGGGGGATGCATCTTGGTGGCTCTGTCCATAATCAAGGTATTTTTAAAATTATGTTTAAGTCAAGTAATTAATTGACAGTGTTAAATTCATTTCAGATGTACAGGATAGTGATTCAACAATTCTGTACATTACTCAGTGCTCATCAGGATCAATGTACTAAATTCCCTTTATCTATTTCATCCATTCAGCTACCCTCCGTCCCTTCGGCAACCAGCAGTTTGCTCTCTCTATTTAAGTCTGTTGTTTGGGTTGTCTCTCTTTTTCTTTGTGTTGTTTCTTAAATTCCACCTATGAGTGAAATCGTGTGGTATTTCTTTCTCTGTCTGCCTTATTTCACTTAGCACTGTACTCCCTAGGCCTATCCATGTTGTTGCAAATGGCAAGATCTCGTTCTTTTATACGGCTGTGTAATATTCCATTGTGTGTATATATACAATGGAATTGTATAGATCTTTATCCATTCATCTATGGATGGGCACTTGCATTGCTTCAACAAAAAACCTGATTAAAAATGGGTAGAGGATTACATAAGCATTTTTTACAAAGAAGACATACAGGTGGCCAACAGACACATGAAAGGGTGCTCCACATCACTCATCATCAGGGAAATGTAAATCAAAACCACAATGAGGTATCACTTTACACCTGTCAGAATGGCTAGACTCCAGAAGGCAAGTATTGGCGAGGACGTGGAGAAGAAGGAACTCACATGCACTGTTGGTAGGAATGCAGATTGGTGCAGCCACCATGGGAAACAGTGTGGAGGTTCCACAAAATATGAAAAAGAGAAATATCATATGATCCAAGCATTCCACTTCTGGTGTTTACCTAAAGAAAATGAAGACACTAGTTCAAAACGATATATGCACCCTTATGTTTATTACAGTGTTATTTACAACAGCCAAGATACAGAAACATACCCCAAGGATCTTTAAAGCAGCAAGGCTTATGTCAGAGCTCCTAGACCTCAGTTTCCAAGAAAGAGTGCTCCACTGTTGTGCTTTATCAAGGGCCATATGTATTCCCTATACAGGATCAGAATGATTTCCACCCAAAGTATTTCTTTGCTTTTCTTTCTTTCTGCTCTTCCTTTAGGCTTCCTGTTATTATTATTATTATTATTATTATTAGCAGCTTATTTGGCTTGCTTCTTTTCTCTATTGCTCACCAGGTTGTTCTGCAGAAAAGTTTCTGACAGATTACTTTATTCTCCTAGCTATCTAGCAGAACTTCCTGTGTTGTATGAGGTACGATGCACTTCATTAGGTCTTGTGATAATTTTAGTGCCAATATGAAATTCTCACACACTCAAGTAGTGGAGGACAGCAACACTGGCTGCCTCTGGCTCATCTGCTTTCCCTTCTCTGACCAATGCCCAGAAAACAGGGGAATGTGGATAAGGATACTGAGGAGGAGAAGTAGCAGATGCAATCTTGTAAAAAAATTCCATTTTAGCACAGGAAGCTTCAGGATAATCCCCGAGTGTAGCAAGGTCAGCAGATCATGGCCAATGTGCCAAATCTGGGCTGCTATTTATTTTTGGGAATTAAATACCATAGGAGTATAGCCACACCCATATATATATATATATATGGGTGCATTCACTTTGGAATTGAATAGTTGCAATGGAGACCATCCGGCCCCCAAATCCTAAAATACGTACTCTCTGGCCTTTTTACAGAAAATGTTTGCTAACCTTTACAATAAAGAAAAGGAATTGCCAAGACCTCCTATAATATATTTCACACAGGAGGACATGAAACATTTGCGGAAGACTTAATCAGATAGACTTGTGTTGGGAGTCTGATCTTTACAGGCCAGGAGGAAAACACTGAGATAAACCACATAAGTAGGGATGCATGTTTAATTAAATTTTATTTAATTAAGGACTGTTTGCACGTCTGTCTCTCCTGGTAGACTGTGATCTTGGAAGACAAGCACGCCATCTTATTTGTAACCTGTGGCCACGGCGCTCACACAGTTGCCATCAATGTGTGTCTGTCACGTGGGCGTTTTTTGAAGGAAGGTTCTTCGTGAAGACAAAACCATTTCATAAAACCCTCAGTGTTCAGGCCCAGCTCTCGGGAAAGTGTGGATCGTGGGGCAGTGAGACAATTCCCTGGTGGTTATTTTTGAGATGTGCCCATCAGATCACTCTAACTCTGGACATTGCAGAGGGCTTCATGTTTTTGAGAGAACAATTGCTTGCTTTTGAAATGCATTCTCTTCTTCCTGCTGTCTTCATTTTCTTCCACTTACTCCAACATTCTGGCATTTTTGAAAAGAAGTTGAGGATTTCTCTTAAGGAATAGGTTGTATATAATTGCTTTTGCAACAAAAACACCCTCTATTATTCCACAAACAATCTATTTCCCAGGATAGAGCCTTGCTTCCTCTTAGTCAACATATACAATAAGGCAGCTGCTTTTTCTGCAGCCCCTTAGCACAGGTATGCCAAACTCCTTTGCCACTTACCTGGTAACATTTGTTGAGACAAATCGCAGCATATTCAATCGAATCTTGCCAATACTTCCCGCTGCCAGCTTTGTAATCTTGCGTTATATGGGACTCCTCTGGCCAGTTCCAAAAGGAGAAAATAAAGAAGTTGCCTTTTTCTTGAAAGAACCACTGTTTGTTGGCAGAAAGAGGGTGGCTGAATTAACTCCCCCTGGAAGAATGGACTTCGTGCCTCTGGGAAATTTTAAACTGAAGAAGTAGAAACCTGCCGAATAATGTTTTATCCTCTTTCTGCGGCCCAGAGAAGCCTGCTCACATGTTTCTAGATTACAACATGCCTTCACACACAGTGTCAGATTAAAAAAATTTTTTTTAATGTCTTTTTATTTATTTTTGAGAGAGAGAGAGAGAGAGAGAGGGAGGTGAACGGGGCAGAAAGAAGGAGACACAAAATCTGAAGGAAGCTCCTGGCTCCTCACTGTCAGCATAGAGCCAGATGCCAAGTTCAAATTCATGAACCACATGATCATGACCTGAGCCAAAGTCAGATGCTTAACCCGCTGAGCCTTCCAGGCACCCTGTGTTGGTTTTGATAAATGCTTGGAGTTTAGCTATTGGAAAGAAGAGGATCTTATAATTCTGAATGTTCATTCTGAGTTCCACACTCTACATGTGTTATCTAATTTCATACTCACCTATGTGTGTTATTTAATTTACTATTAATGATTCACCCGATGGAAAGCTGTTATCATCCAAAATTTATAGATGAGGAAATCTGGGTCACACTGAGGCTAATCATATTTACAGGACTAGAAAGAATAGAATCTGTCGGAAGGATTGATTATATATTCTATCTTCTTCGCATTTAATAAAATCTGTGTTTGTATTGAACTTCAACATGCGGTCACTACTTATGCTTTAAATATGGCTGTCACAGACCCCACTCTGTTCTCTGATCACCATCATTATAATAATAGTAGCAATAACAACAACAACAATAATAGCGGTTAACATCCATTGACCACTTACTATGTGCTGATATGTTACATTGATCAGTTTATTTATTTCACTCAGAACCCTGTGAGTATACAATATTATTATATATCCTACTAGATAGGAAAAATTGAAGCTCAGGAACGTCAAATAGCTACTTACAATTTTGCAGCAAACATCAGAGGAGATATGTAAACATAACGCTTGGTTACCTGAGACTGAGCCTTTATCCCTTACCCTTATATCCATATGTAGTCTATGTAGGGTCTCTGAGTGAGCTCATCAACACCCGTGGCTTCAGCTATCCCTAAACTATACTGAGGACATTCTACCTACGTCCTTCCCAGGATCGCTCTGCTAAGGACAATCGTATTACCCACACACACGAGTAGAAGTCTCTACTCATGCTCAAATTTGAAGTTGTAATCTTCTCCCCAAATCTCCTTCTGTGTCTTATTAAAATGATAAATGGTGTCTTCTGTCCAACTGCCTGAGTGTGAAGCCTAGAAAGAGTTCCAGCCTTCCTACCCTCTCAGGAGATCTCTGACTATACCATTAAGCCTTCCTCTTTAGTTCTTCTCAAATCTGTCTCCTCCTCTCCTTTTCATTGTCCACAACTTAAGTCACAGCTCACCCATACTCAGTGCCTGCCATCATCTTTTACAGGGCTCCTGTCTCCAGCCTGGGGATCTGGAAACCCATTGTTTGCTCCGGAAGTGAAGTGATTTACCTAACGATAATTTTGACTACATGTGAAAGTTGTTCAGTGGTCCCTATAGACTCAAGATCGTACGAACCCACACAGAAGGCCCTTCATGATCTGGATCCTCTTCAATAGGGTGACAATCTTCCCATGTCTCCCCCATGCTAGACAGCACACAGCTGAGTCTCAATAAGTGGTTGTTGAATAAATGAGCATGCTCTTAGTAAAGAGATTCCATCAAAAATTGTTGTAACTTCATATTTAAGGTCTACAGTATGAAAAAGATATTGAACTAATTTTGGTTTTATGGGCCAAATAGAAAACCTTTGCAAGACTATTTTTCCCTCCCTCCCTTCCTTCTTTTCTTTTCTTTCCCTTCCCTTACTTTAAATTCCTTTCCCTCCCCTCCCTTCCCCTGCCTTCCCTTTCCTTTCTCTTTCTTTCTTTCTTTTACTTTGTTTGTTTGTTTCTCCTTCCTTCCTTCCTTCCTTCCTTCCTTCCTTCCTTCCTTTTCAACAGCTTGCATTCCTTACATACTTGTGGCTGGCTAGTGGAAGATGAAAAGTAGCAACATAGAATACGAAGTGAGATAATATATGTGAGAATCCTTTGAAAAATATAAATGCCATAGATATGACAGACTTGGTGATGATGATGACGACAGTGCAATCATATCCTCTTGGTTGCAGGCCTATTGTTTCCTAAAACTGTTTGCAAGTTAGCAATTAAGCTATTAATGCAAATCTTCATGTCATTGCTTATTCTCCACTGAACCACTCCTCAAAGCTGAGTAAGTGATCACTTACAGAACATTACGTTAAACTCATTTTAAGGCACATGCCTGATTTTGAAGCGAATTGTCTTTCTTTTATTATTTAGACCAAAGCCAAGTTGTGTGTGTTGCACCTTGCCCCACTCAGCAGATAGAAAGTTTCCTTTTTTACAGGGACGATTTGGCAGTAAGTGCAGAGAATGGCTTTGGCAGACTTAGCTGTACGGACTAAAACTTGAGGCCTGACTGCTCCTCACATAGAAATTCCCAAAGCTGTTCTTAATAGGCCTCACAAATCGAACAGTAAAATGATTTGCTGATGAGAAACATCTGCCTTAGGGCCGAGGGAAGATTCCATAGGAACCTCTACTTTCCACCCAGAAAGCTTGTATGGCTTTCCCCTACTCATCTTTATCATGGGGAAAACCCATGATTTCATGATGGGTTTTTCGCATACCTTCTCTCCTTAGCAGAACCAATTATGTTGCCTTGTGGTTAGAAAGAACAGAGAGGCTATTGAAGATCGTTGAGTTAACCCCCACCCCATTATTACCGTAGGGTCTCCAACTTTCGGTCTCTTTAAAAGCGAATATAGAAAATACCAAAAAGAGGATCTGTATTTATCATAAGACTATTGAAATAATCACAGAAATATACTTAAAGAAATATGAACGTAGTATGTTTGATAATTTTTGAATTTTTCTGGTTTGTGAAGGAAAGGGGTTTTTTAAATATAATCGACAGGCAATGTGATATTAGTTTCCAGTGTACAGTGTGGTGATTAAACAATTCTATACATTACACAATGCCCACCATGACGAGTGCAGTCACCATCTGTCACCATACAAAAGCATTACAATATTATTGACTATATTCTCTACGCTGTACTTTTCATCCCCGTGACTTATCTTTTGAACGAAAGAAACTCAGCTCACGTACATTCATCAGTATATCCAGTCCAACCCTAGACCGCACATATTGGCATTAAAGACAATCAACAAAATCTACCAATATAAAAACCATCCAGTGCTAGAGAGAGAGAGAAAAAAAATCATGGCCACATTCTTAATGAGTGTTCGATTCAAGTATCAGATTGGAATTTAGGATCCACATTTTCTAACTAAAATGGAAGAATTAGATTTCACAAGGAATGAAGAATGAGGAGCTATTAATGAAGAAAGACAAATTATGCAGCGAAGGGAGCCTGAGTTATATTTCTAACACCTACTGAAGAAGCCCCATGTTATACTACATCTTGCAGAAAGGAGTGCTTCTTTCTGGTGATGCATATTTCCACACCCCCGCTCCCTTGGTAGGAAAAATCTAATTTTAATGTGTGCTTAGGCATGTGGTGTTTATGGGAAAAGTTGTGTGTGTGGGTGTGCACTTAACTACTCAGGAGGGAGCTGAAGCATGATTCAAATTTCAGAAGGTTTTCCTACTTCCGAATATCAAGAAACCAAAACAGGCAAGTATGAATCTACTTCCAAGCCAAGAAAAGGAACAAGGCATTTTCATATCACAAAAGTAGGGTAAACTTTTGCCATGAATTATTTAAGAAATACTTCCCATACCCTGAACAGATGATCTAGTTCCTGTCCTAAATTGGCAGTTTCCTTTTAAAGACTAACTGAAGCCTATTTTGATTCAGGACAAATGAGAACCAATCAGTTAAGTTTTCAGTCCATCAGCTTATCCATCTTTAAAGTCAGAGAGAGAGAGAGAGAATGGTACAACGTTCAATAAGTTATACTGTGCAGGTATTGTACAATATCTGGTCAACATTATAAAAGACAGGTTTTATAGCTTAATCTCGATTTTTCTAAAAATATACAAAAGGTATATACATATAAATTTTCATAACCATTTTGTAGTCATTTACCATTTACACAGTCCTGGCTTCGGAGGAATGTTGGAAAATTCAAGATCTCCATCTGCTAATGAATCAAGAGTCCAAAGTAACTGCAGGGACAGCATCCTTTGGAGGCCAGTTTCATGATCCTTCCTGGCCTCTGAATGTTGCCCTGTTGCCCTGAGATGAACGAGTTGATAGGAGACCAGGAAGAAGAAAGCATCTAGCCCTGGACAGAACCACGGCCCCGATTCTTGGTTCTGCTGGTTGGCGTAGTGAGCAAGAATTTCTTCCATGCCTTGATGTTTGTAACAGAAACCCCAGGGGTAGAACAGAGACACGCAAACGTTCAGAGAGCCTTGATGAGAGTTGCTTCATAAGTTTTGGCACCCGCTAGTACTTTTTTCCCAGTCCAGGGAAATGGATAATTATCTCGGTTCATGGTGGGTGGTATCTCATTGCCAAATTATTCTCTTGAGAGGGGAACTGCCCCGGGTTTTGGAGCTAACGGTCTGAAATTTTTGGACTAATTGATTTTGATTTGTAATACTTCTTTGTTTTATGTAAAAATTATTGGTCTTAACACCGAAGGACCGTTGCAGCCATGCAGCTTTAAATCGGTGGCCTCGTTGAATTAGATTTGTAATACTTCTTTGTTTTATGTGGAAACCATTGTTATTGCCATTGAAAGACCACGGTAGCCTTGCGATGTCTCCCAGAAAAACTGACATCTTTGTTTTGGAAAGCTTCTTGAAAGATTGGAAGCTTTGGGAGGGTAGGAAGTGAGGCTTTTGTTCTTCCCCTGTGAACTAGCAAAATTCCATAAAGTTTTGTTGAACTGAAGCCTATATGTGTGTCCTTACTTCTGGTGGTGATTATACACCAGAAGCTGTCTGTACCAGTGGAAAAGAAAAGTAGAAATAATAGTCTGGAAACCATTGTTCAGGTTCCATCTTAGCTGCTTATTAGTGATGTGATCTTGAGCAAGCACATCACTTAACTTATCTTTGGCTTCATCTTTTTTTTACCTATAAAACCATAGTATTAGAAGATACCGATACTGAAGAGAGTTATCATGGCAATCAAGGAAGAAAAATGTATGTATGAAAAAAGTGTCCTTTATAAAAACATTAGAGTGTAGAAATCCAAAGTATAATTAGAACAACATATTACTGGGGGAAAGTACTGGATATCAGTTTTCTAGCTGATTCTCTGGCTGGGTTCTGAGATCCTGAGTCAGGTACCTCCCTTGACACCCCTCCTCCCCAACACACACACACACACACACACACACACACACACACACACACACACACACTGTGCCCCAGGACTTATTTGTCTTACTTATGCTTAACCTGCTTCTCCCCAAGATTTCTTCCAGAGTTAAATATAAAATTTCAAGGCCCAATTTTTTGATTTGCGCAAATGAGAGATCATAACCTATCCATTGAAATATATATTCATGTTGTTAAATATTTTAAATCATATAAAAAATAAAGGAGCGGATACACAGAAAGTAAACAAAAGAGGCCAACATGTAACTGGAGTTCTAGGTATTGTTCTTTTACTCTGGTGAGTGCTCTCTTTCTAGTACTCATCCTGCAGAGATTCTCATCTATAGCACTAAAACTCTACAAGATCCAAATAATAAAGCCATCGGGGGGGGGGTGTTGTAGTGGAATGGCAGTGGGGCTCAACTTCAGTCAAGAAGTTTCTTACGGAGCTAGTTTTTCTGATTCTTTTATTGTCAAGGTGGGAGAGATCCACCTTCCTTTAAATATTCAGCTCAAGTGACTATTCTCTGAGAAGTCTCCCCTTACACTCTCTTCCATAGCAGTTGAAGTGACCACTGTCCATTTTGTGTGCCCATCCTGTGCGATGCAGAGATGTCTCTCATCCCTCACCCAAAGATTCCCTACACCACTTGGCTTCCATACCTCCTTCCCTCTACCTGACTTGCCCTTTGGGACACCACTGCAGCAGTGTACAGCATTTGATAGGCTGAAGGAAGATAACTGGTTGAATGAAGGAAAAAAAAAAAAAGAGGAATCGAGAGTAGGAAGGAAGAGCAAAGGAGAAGAAATAACCAGTCTAAGTTAACTGAAGAGAGTTGTAAAAGCAAGTCACAGAAACGTTATAGAAAAAGCTGTGTATTGGATGACTTCATGATAGCTGGGTTAGGTATGAGTAGTGGTGGGCAGGTCAAAATGGCCAAGGACAAGTCAATGCCATGCAGCCTTCCAATGCCAATTTGAAATTTTGATATCAGACGGTTGGAAGGACAAGATAATTTATGTTGTTTATTGAATATTCCTCTCTGGGGTGGTGAGTCCAGGCACAAATGTGATGTGGAACATTATGAATCTAAGCAAGGCAGTTAAGGTGGCTTTAGAGATTGGCTCACCCTGCTGGCTAAGCAGCCGGCCTGTGGGTTGGGAAAGATCTTGTTTGGGACCTGATTCTCTCTAGCCGTGTGGCTTAAGATGACTTTCTTTCCTTAACCTTCCTTGGCTTTGTTTTCCTAATTGTAAAACAGGGTTCACAATACAGGGAACTCCCTCAAAGCACTCTGAAGTTTGAATAAAATCATCTGTTTAAATCAGGTAGACATCGTCTAGTCGTAGCAGAGAAGAACAGATGCTTAAATTTTGTGCATTTGAAACATTGAAAACTTTGCAGAAACATGATGAAGTGATTATGCCTTGAACCCTTGGACACCTGTTTGTGGGGAACTCGAATCATTCAAAGTTGCCTTTCTTTCTCTATTTATCCAAGATAGTTATTGAACATTGCAAAGCACTGGGCTAGTTTCCTTGAGATACATAAACACATTATGCATAAGACACCATCCCTGGGTTTCAGTGTCTTTAGAATGAATGAAGGAGAAAAGACATGGATATAATACAGTGAAATTAAAAAAACAAAACAAAACAAAAAACACCTGTGTATCATAAACTGAGAAGCAGGAGAAACAGGCACTTATGGGAGAGATCAGAGAACCAGGTGTAAGTTCTGGACTCCTGTTTATTTTCTGGCCATTGGTTGGTCTTATTAACTTCCCTGCCTTCATCTTCCTCACCTGGAATGTGAGAATGTTAATTTTTCAGATCTCGACTTCCCTGTTGGGCGCAAAGATTCTGTGTCAGTAAGGTTATTGCTGCCATGCAGACCCATGGTGAAGGTCATTGCCTCTTCAGGAATTCGGGAAATGATTTGTATAGAGGGAACACATTTTGTCCTGGTCCTAAAAGGTGAGCAAGATTTCTCAGAGCAGAGAAAAAAGGAGGGTGATCTTAGAAAATGTAGGAGCAAAAATCCCAAGTGACAAGACTATTTTGGGTTTATCTATAAAACTAGATTCAGAGGGGAGTGCCTGGGTGGCTTAGTCGGTTAAGCGTCCGACTTTCACTTATGTCATGACCTCACGGTTCGTGGGTTCGAGCCCCGCATCGGGCTCTGTGCTGACTGCCAGCTCAGAGCCTGGAGCCTATTTCAGAGTCTGTGTCTCCCTCTCTCTCTGACCCTCCCCTGCTCACGCTGTCTCTCTCTCTCTCTCTTAGAAATAAATAAAAATATTATTTAAAAAAAAAAAACTAGATTCAGAGGATGGGTGTAGTCAAGTAATTCAGTCTCAGATTTAACTAAGTTTCATGAAGAATGTGTCCTTACCAAGCACCAGCCTGAGCCTTTCATATATGTTACCTGATTTAAAGCTCCATCAATATGGTATGATATGGGTCTCTTTACACCTCTTGTGCAATGCTTTATGGGCGTACACATAGATGGCTGCAGACCCATACAGATAATTCGAAAGAGTGAAGTTCATTGTCTGGAGTACAATGCGCATCTGGGTTCACATCTGGCCCATAGAGCACTGTTGTCAGCTTTTGGTATGAAGAAATTGAAGTTCAGACAGGGTCAGCAACTCACTCAATGAAACAGAGTGGCTATGTAATCAGCTTGGATTCAAATTTCAGTATCTTGAATCTAAGTCGGGTGGGGGATTTTTTGTTTTTGTTTTTGAGGTTTTTTTTTCACCATATGATTTTCCTACTAGAAACATTAGGAAAGAAACCTGGAATGAGGTAGCACCCATATTTTAAATAGACTTACACATCAGCCCAAGGATTCAGACTGTAGTCGGTGACCAGCCAAAGATTCTGAGCAGACCGTAAAAGAATCAATGTGGTAGTTTGTGTCAGAGATGGAGGGATGTGGTGAAGAGAATACGATTTAGGCGAGGTGTTCTAAAGATGGAAGCAGCAAGGTAGAATGGAATCAAACAGAAATGGAATGTGAAAAATGGACGGCTGGATATTGATAGAGCCAAGGAGAGAAATCAATCAAAGATGATAGGTTCCTGTACTAGTGAGGTCTTTCTTAAGCCATCCTCCCTGGCCTCGTTGAAGAAACTGACATGGCCAGAGAGTAGTTGAAACTATGTGAATGGTTCAAGAAAAAACATTGAAATCAGACGATGACATCTATGTTCATGTAGCACAGCTCACCAACTCACACACAGGCTCGAGTTTTCTGTTGCCTGTCTTGGTTACTGAAGCAGAGACATGTTGCTGATTCAGAAATGTATCAGCTATTCCGACGGCCTGGGGCTTCAAATTTTAATGCCAGAAAACAAAACCAAAAAAAAAATCAGTTCAAATGCATAGAATATTTTGGTTTGGTAAGTTGAGCATAACTGTGTGAAGAACTTAGCTAGATGAGCCTGAAGGAGAAACTATTTTTGTGTATACGTGATCTCATCAGTTTCTCTGTTTTAATGGGCTCTTTGCAATTGCTTATCTGCCAATACCCTGATTATACAGTTGCCCTTATAACCACAAATGGATACTTTTTTTTTTCTGCAGTAGAATTTCACCAATGCTGCTTTGAATTTGAAGCTGGAATTTCTGATCAAAGACAAGGCTAAATGCTCAAGGTACACCTCATATGTACCTCTGAAATGGCTAATTTGAAACATTATGAATCTTAGTAATGAAATAAACAATGGTAAACTTCAGTAAATTACCACTAATTAAGATATTTAAATTTGAGTATAGTTATCATGCACTGCTACATTAGTTTCAGGTGTACGTGCTTTTAACCACAGTGTAAATTTCTTTTCATTTAAAAAAATCTATTGAATATAGAGGCAAATCAATTACTATTAATTTAAAAATAAACTATTGAATATAGAGACAAATTGAGACTATAAAATGGCCAACTCTTTCTGTTACCACCAACAGTGTCAATTCAAAGCCAATGTTGGGCCAAAATGAAAAAAATTGAAATGACCAGTGTAGCTTTTAGCTCAATTTGAAAACTATTTATTTAAATGTCCATCTTATTTAAGGAGAAAACCGCTTAAAGCATGTTGGAAAGAAGATGATTCTCTTATATAACAGGATCCTTAATTAGAAATGGCTCATATATGGTAAAATTAGAATACAGCAAAGCAAAACTGAAGGTAATGTAATATAGCATAAAATGCAAATATATCTGGTCTATTACATTCTTCAAAAGTGATCTGAGCTAGATTCCTGTTCGGTGTATCACAGACCTCTCTTATTCCTTTCAATTTCAGAAAGTCCAGACAACACGTGGAAACATATTAATGATCGTGGGAAAGTATACCCAGTATTAAATGAACTATGTTACAAGTGAATGCACATCAGTTTTCCTAAATGCTAACAAAAATCATGTTAATTATGTTTCATGAGTAGTTACTCTAAAATAAAAAATTATTTGGTATTCTTTTCCAGTGCAATTTACTTCTCTTCCTTCCTTCCTTCCTTCCTTCCTTCCTTCCTTCCTTCCTTCCTTCCTTCCTTCCCTCCTGATACTGCGTTTGCACTGCATGAAACCCTTTGACTTGAAGAAATAGTGATCTAAGACAAGGTCCTGCCATCCAAAGGATTGTGGGCATAAGAGAGATTGAAATTGGTGTGCAAGGTTATTGCTTTTTTCATTTCATAACTGCAAAGCCGTGTGCTAATGGAGCAAGTCTGTGTATGCACAACAGCTCCCTGCCTGGGTAGTGGGCCTGATAAGTCCCAGATCCCTTTGCTCTCCAGGTGGGTAACAGCCTGGGAGTCAGTCTTTCGTGCTCTATACCTAGATTTGGTATTAGTATGAGGAAAAAGGTGAAAGTCACAGTAATATTTTTACAACCAGAATGAAATCAGATCATCTAGCTTTTCACGTGAAGCCTTCTCCATGACTCACTTCGATATACAGTATTTCTTTTTCTAAAGAGTGCTGAGAATCTTTCCAAACCTTGTATCATTAATTGCGTTTGTATTTTGTTTCCTACGTGAGGTAACACAAATACATTACGTGGACCCCAAACCGTCTTCATCAGAGTGAGAAACAGACACTTTGGAAGTGGTTTTGATAACATGTGTGTGGGGAAATGATCCCACAGTGACTTCTTAAGACCATCTCTTCTTTCTTTCTTTCTTTCTTTTTGCCCGGGATCCCGGATGGGGTGGGCCGTTTTCTCCCCGTGTTGCTGCCGTTCACCTTTTTCCCCCCTTTCTTTAAAATTGCCGAAGCTTGGCTGTTGCTCTTTGGTACGGCTCGACCCTTCTGGTCAGCAATGACTCCCGAGGGTGGAGAATAGCTTCCTAAAGTTGTGAAGGAGAAAATGTAATCAGCAAAGTAATCATTTCTGCTGTGATAGGAAAAAAAAAAAAAAGGAGGGCAGTGTGAACGACAAAACAGCTGTGGACCACCAAAAAAGTCAACTAGAATTGGAAGGAGGTAGACCTTAAAATTTTTTTGCTCCAAAGACATAGCTTTAAAGGGAAAATGAATCAGAAAAGAGTTCTGAAGTGCTAGAATGCGATGCCTAATAACTTTAAATAGTCCATTGAGTCTTCCGGAATTTTTTTTGTTCTTCTTCAAGAATAATCTGCTTACATCGTTAAGACCTCAGCTAAGCTCAGTAACACAAATTACCAGATGTTGTATCCCCTAGTTTTTCCATCAAAAGACCAACCACCAAGCTTGTTGAAAGAGAAAGGTCATTGTCCCTCCCTGGCTATAAAACTATTTTTGCAACTCCTAACAAATGAAATGAGAATACCTTTCAGCTGTCGAAGGAAACTATCTCCCGCTCTTCCAAGTCTCCCTGTTTCGCTTTGTTATTTTCTAATAATGCACTCATGTGTAAGCTAATAATGTGAACAGAGGGAAAATGAAGAGACTTAAAAAAAAAAAAAAAGGAAAAAAGCAGAATGAATTAGGGCAATTGAGGTCGCTCTGTTTCATTTTTTGCTGGAAGGATTTTAGCCCTAGTTTTTACCTTATCGCTTATTACACAATTTACGATAAAATGAGATGTGATTCTGTTCGTATTGTTGTGCTATCGCCTATTGAACATGCATATATAGAATTCATTTCAGATTTAAACACTATCTTAATTATAAACTGAATAAAATGGACAACCTATCGGGTTCTTTAAATTGCATTCGAACAAATAGTTTCATTTTTTATCACATTTCTACCGATGACATGTTGGGTATAATAGTGTTCAGGGAATATTCCGGTTTTATGCAGTGCCTTAATTGGGCCAAAGTATTTCCCATGTGACAACTAATAGTTTGTCTCTGACTTACAAGTTTGAGAACTTGAACCATATGTCATGACTAGCAATATTTTTCATGATGTTCTGCCTAAATAACATTGCCAGGAAATCTTCATGTTTTAAAGTCACCTACAAATGATATAAATGTTGCATGATGAGAACAGAGTAATTATATTACATGTAACTTTCTAATTTTTTTAAACAATGTGATTATTGTTCGAATTTAGGATTTACATACAGAAACTTTTCCAACAAAAGCCAGGCACCAAACTGGAAATATTGAAAGAAATATTCTGATTGGCTTTAAAATGAAATATACATTTAATGAAGTATCCAATGTAACATATGTGCATGAACCTAAAAAGTTTCTTTTTATGTTTGTACTTACTTGCTACAAACTCTGAAAATCGCTATAAAGAAAAGTTATGTACATGATTAAACTTATAGTTATTTGGTGTAGTCCTTCTAAGTATAATCTGAGTTAACATAATAATACAGGTCCTTATTGTCAAAATAGGATACTGTGTGTTCTACAAAAACATTAATTTATATTCAGGGGATATTTTCCAACATAGAATAATCATGTTTAGAAGAACTCATGTTAGACATTGTAGGTAACATATAATTTTGAAGTTAAATGTATATCTTAATATGTGTAGCATTTGTTGAAGAATTTCTAACTCAAAATAACTTAAATGTGATTTTACATATCAATTAAGTATTTCTGTGACAACCGGGGAAGGGAGAATTGTGAGCCCGTCGATGTTAATTGTTTATTAACGTGTTAAATTTTCCAAACTGCCCCATTTACTTAACTAAATAATTTGTGTAGTATCAAAGACAATTTTGTATGCACACACCCACATACTTTAGATTTTTGTCTTCTTTTTAAAGTTCCCCTGGAGCTTCGAAAAATTAAAATAATAAATAAATAAAAAATAAATCTGGCCGCCCAGGCTAGGCGTTTAGAACAGAGCCTGGTATTTTCTGAACTTTGCACCTAGACCACAAAATAAAGCATTTCTCCTCCTGTTAGAGCTGCGAGCCACTCTGTCCCCCAATGTCGTCTTGCAGATACTTTTTTTTTTTTTTGAACAGTCCCAATGAAAGTCGATTCATTTCTCTCTTTTACTTTAAGCAGGGGGTTGCCCGACACACACATGCGTGTACGCGCGCGCGATGGCGCGCGCACACATGCACACATACCATTTTTAGTCATTTTTTTCCCATTTAAATGATTTGCTATCACAGTTAGTCCATCTTTTATCTCTCAAATAGTTTCAACCCTGTTAATGTGTGCATGTACTTTTTTCTTATCAGTCTCTCAGCAGCATTTGTGATTCATAGCCGCCATCAAAGTGATAATAAACTCATTCACAATACTAACAAACACGGGGCTCCCAGTTATTTACGAGGCAAATTCACTGCAAGGCTGGGCTGCAGAACAGGGGAGAATCAAGATGGTGTTGATTGATAAATTGACAGGTTAATTTACAAGTGGATAATAGGAGTTAGACCCAGAGGGAAAGAGGGAAGGTCTGGATTCTACTTTGCTTGTACCGCCATCTGTCTTAGACTCAGAAATCTGCAGGGCTGCTGGCTGTCGGGATCAAATACATCCGCCTTCTTCATAACTTAAAGACAAAGCCCTCCATTTACTGCTGCTTGATGGGCGCGTTGCCTTGGTTCTTCACACAATTGACCCTCAATGTGTCAAAACCAGTGCCGCGTCCCAGTGAGTTTCAGAAGTACCACTTAGAGCAAGATTTGGAATGCTATTCTGTCCGTTTCACAAAATAAACAACGCGCAAAATTGTTTTCGAGGCGACTGTTTCACGAATATTAATTGTGCGAGTGTTGGTGGTTGAAATGCAGTCTTTCAAGATGCGGGGGAGGGGGGGCTTGGTATGTCATTGTTTTAGGGTGTACGTCTCCCCCAGGCCCCCCAAATGCCTACCTTTTCTTCTTCATCTCTGGTATGAGATGCTAGCTGGTCTAGCTGTTTACCACGTATGATCAAACAAATTGTACGAGTCTCATAATCGACCTCTGCTAGCATTCTTTTTCTTCCAGGCTTTGGTTATTATGCCTTGTGAACATATTTGAGAATTTTTTAAAAATAGGTTTACAAAGTACTTAGGAAAATAGAGGATGAATACCTGTGTTTATTCGTCTCTTCCAAGGAAACATTGTATCTTATAGGTCAGCCATTTATGTTATTAGTTTGGGAGGAAAAAAAAAATCTTCCATGGCCAGTTTTGTTTGCGTCCTATAGAGGTCTGCTAGAACTGGTAAATTTCATTGTTAAGTTAGCAGGATAGTGCCTCTTTATGGGGCTAATGCCCCTGCGAGGTAGATTGCAAATGTGTAACTATTGCCAGTTTAGAGAGAGCCTAGTCTTTGGTCCTTTAAAATCAGCTGGTTGGAGACTGTTAGAAACCCTGGCCGTGCCCCGTGCGGGCGTTTCGTTCTCGTTTGCCAGCACCTATAATCAAGGGGGCTGAAATTCTCGGCTCTTGACCCGAACTCTTCCTCTCCGTATCGCCACGTTGTAAGCGAACACCCTTCTCAGATTTGAAAATTCACGTAATCCTTAGCTAATGTGAAAACTTGGTATATTTGCACAAATAACTGCTCAAACATGTTTTGAAAGGAAATTCGAAAAGGCACAAAAGAGCATGTCTGTTCAGCTTCTGTAATTCATTACAAAGTGCCAACGCTAATATTTTTAAACAGATTGTCTCTTACTGATCAAGGTATTAAAATGAACTATTAAAACGATGCCTTTCCGTTGAAACACACGAGACAGCCCATGGAAAATATCTGATCAAGAATGAATGTCAGAAAAATAAAGACAAATAACTTTGCATGCATGGAATTTTATGGGGTCACAAGGTTAAAAATGTCTCCTTAAAGGGTAAATATCCTTTGAAAAGAAAATTCATTTATGTGTGAATGGGAACTTGAATGGCTTTTATTGCTTTGTTTAAAAGTAGACAATCATCTTTGTAATTTTTTTTGGCAAGCTGTTTATTTCTCAAAAAAGACTCATAAAAGATCACGATATGTTTATATCTAAGACTGCTAATTTTTCTTGATGTGGTGCTTGTTTTATTAAAAGGATATCTTTTAGATAGATAAGTATTTAAATACTTTCCAAACTTCATAATATACTACATCAACCTGATTTCTTTCTTTAGACTGAATCAAGGTATTTTCTTTCCTAAGAACTAGTAAATATTGCATTACATAATAGCTTTCTATTTAGAGGCTTAATGACAAGAACATTTATGTAAAACAGATGAATAAATTGATAGCCGGTTTACAGAAATGTGTGATTTTATTCCATATTTCTATAGGGACTCTCCTAGAAGATAGATGTGTTTAAAATTCAGCCTAATGTTAGGGTTCCCCTATTTCTAAATTCTAATGGTAAAGCCACAGAGCCTCAGAGTTACTGAGACAAAAAGTCCAATATATTATACTTTCATCACTTAAAATATGTAAGTTAATTTTCTAGAGATTTATTTTGGTTAATACTTTTAAAAGCGCTTGATCCCCACTAGAATGTGGCCAGGCTCATTTCAGTCAGAAGCACACTGATGTAGAAAAGAATAAAAACCCAATGCAAAATGGGCAGGCACCGATCATTTTCCGTGTTTGCAATTTTGAATTCTTTTTAACAAGGCACACTCCTTTCTGTGGAAGCTAAGGAGAGCTTTTCTGCCTTTTTCTCTCTGAAGGTACTAAAAGAAAAAAAAAAGAGGGAGAGAGAGATATCAGATCTAATATCCCACCCAATTTCTGAGTTAAGCCGGTGACAGGTATGTTTCGAAGCAAGACTATTTAGACACATTGATTTTTGTTGTCACTTTCTTCTTACTTCATATGTCACATCAAGGCTTGGAAATTAGATGAATGTAAGTAGGGTCCGCTGATCATTGTTCCTCAGGAGGAATTTTCAAAGTCAGCTAGCTGTGCTTGATAAAAGTGTCCCTGCACAGAGCCCCACTCTGCCTACAGGGAAGTTTAGGCAAACTCCACTTTACCACCTCCCTCCTATTACTGAGATTCCTCTTTGTCAAGTAGGCATCTATGTAACTGAAGTCTGGTAAATCTCAAAAGTAAAGCGTTAAGGGGGGGGGGAAGCTTAAATCATCTTTATCCCTCTTACTTCAAAGCCCTTTGAAATGAACGTGAAACTCCAATTCTGGTAAACAAATTTTATGAAGTAAGTCATGCAGGTAATTCTTTCTTCAATTGCATGCTTCGAGAATAACATGTTGACATCCAATCTTTGTGTTTTGAAGGGTTTGTAATAATAAATAGAAATCAATGCTGAAGACTGAGGGGTGCATCAATTATGTTTCTTTTATTTCACAGATTCTTTCTATGTTGTGTCTATCTGTCCCTGTGAATTCTTTTTCACGTTTTAAACATACTGTCATTTAATTGGTAACATAGATTTAGAGTGCTGATTGAGCCTAAATTATATTTGACAGAAATTTAAGAAATGGCTTTATTTTCTATGAAATATAAAATATTATGGTCCTTGAGTTTAAGCAGGGAGATGATTTTTTGGTGCATCAGAGTTGAAAAGAAATTTCAGAACAGGTATGAACAATTTAAAAAAAAATAATAAGAAAACTCCCATTGAGCCATTTGGCCCAGGAAACCAGGGGAAACAAAGTGACCAAAATAGTGAAACTATAATAAGTGCAGTGGATAAGTATCAAAAGTTTTAAAATTGAAAATATTTAGGAGAAAAGGGGGTTTATTTCATTGCGCTAGAAATGTGTTCCTTCCCTATATCCCTTATGCACCGTAGAAAGCAGAAGTTCGAAACAGAGCTGGGAAATTACAGAAGGAAGCTTGTTTGCAACTCTGAGGGTAGGCACCCTGCTTAGTTCTCAAGCAGATGGGATTCTGAGCTCCTGGGCAGACAGTGCCTATTTCATGACCAGGGGTCTCAATTATGAAATGTTGCTTGGAGACTTGGGGAAGAGGAAAGGATCATGGATACCATCCTAGTATAATAGAGAGATGTCCTTTTCAGAGCACTTACAATTCTTTTCCCGCCTGTGGTCAATCTAGAGTCTTTAGGAAATTTTATTTGAGCCCATGGGGAGAGAGTGCTGGCTAAGCTCTAATTTCCTATGATTTGAAATATGGCATTTGCAGGCCTCCTGTGTAGGATCACTCAGAAAAAAAAAAACAAAACAAAGCAAAACAAAAAACACATAAACACACAGAAAAAAAAACAAAAACAAAAACAGAGAAGGTTTATCTTTTAAACTTGGCTGAATACCCAGGTATTTTTAACTCAAATTCCCCTTCATACATTTTCCTTTAAAAATACGGCTGCACAGTTGCGCGGACATTTTTGGACAGCGACATATTGGACGATGTTAATTTTTCATTAACATGATATTTTTAGCCCAAATGAAATGTTTCGCCTAGTCACATTATTTCAAATAATGAATTAAATTAATTAACGGAAAAGAATGTTAATATATTAATATAAATGAGCATTTATGAAAACTATGATGGAGGTCAACATGCTAAATCAGAGAACCAATTAAAAATTTTTTTTTGAATTTCCTGGAGAAACAACTTCTCTAAATGTAAAGTTTTAAACCCGGGTGATGATATGGTCCTATCTTTGCCATAAATGTTACAGTGTAGGAAGCTGAAACCCAGGAAGATGAAATAAGGTCCTGAGTTCTCATGGATAGTTTATGCGAAATGCGTGGCCGACCTCCAGGTGTATGGACTCCAGGGTGGGTTGGTTCCCACAGCAGCATCCCAGAGACAGTGCCTATAGCTGTATAATTACAGGGGCTACAGTGAGCAAAGAAAGTCAGTTTGCCACGGAGCCTAAGCTTCTACTCTCTCTAAAACGGATTCAATTGCACTGTCTTCTATTTCTCAATGTTAAAAGTAGGCCTTTAAAATTTTTAATGAATACTGAATTAATGGGAAAAAACAAGAGGAAAATATATGTGATATTGTTTATGATAAATACGATTCTTTGATCCATCAGTAGGGAATACGAGGTGAAAATACATGTGGACCATGGCAATGATTGTCCTGGAGTTTGCCTTTGTAGAGTTATGAAGCACCTCACCTCTGAATAAACACACACACACACACACAAACGCACATGCACACACTCACGTGCATACGGATTCTTTCTCACAGAAATCCTTCTGCCCTGTACCGATTTTGAATTTCATTAAATGGGACCAGAGTTTGGGGCGTAAGGATCAATTTCCCCTGGGGAAGAAATCAAAGCCTGTATTTCCCCACTCAACCCCTGAATTGTAGTGACCCAGAAGTGTCCTCGGTGAATTCCCAAGATAATGCAAATCTCTCCAAAGAATTGGGCAGTTTTGTGTGTGTGTGGTATGTGTGCATGTGAATGCATGTGCAAGCGAATGTGTGTGCATCTTGGGAGAGGAGGGTTACTGGGGCTTGAGAAAGGAGCCAGCAAGGAGATGGCACACAATGGAAGGGAATGCAAAGTAGTTTGACATAGCTTTTTAAAGTGAAGTTGAACATTGAACAACACAGGTTCGAACTCCCTGGGGTTGCCCGTAGGCAGGTGTTTTTCAACAATACTGTACAGTAAGTACAATACTGCAATGTATTTTCTCTTCCTTATGATTTTCCTTTTTAAAATCTTTTTAAAGTTTATTTATTTTAAAGAGGGGGAGAGAGAGAGAGAGAGAGAATCCCAAGTAGCCTCCACACTGTCAGCAGAGTCTGATGTGGGGCTTGAACTCACCAACCGCAAGATCATGACCTGAGCCAAATTCGGACGCTTAATCCTCTAAGTCACCTAGGTGCCTCCTTATGATTTTTCTTAATAACATAACATTTCTTAATTTTTCTTTAGTACATTTTCTTTTTTTTTCTTTTTTTGGCTTACTTTATTGTAAGAAAACAGTATATAATAAATATAAAAATATGTGTTTACCATATCGATCAGGCTTCTTGTCAACAGTAGGCTATTAGCAGTTAAGTCTCTGGGGAGTCAAAAGTTACACATGAATTTTCAGTCGCACAGAGGGTTGGCATGGCTAACCCCCACATTGTTCAAGAGTTAACTATACTTCTTAAAGAGGTGTAGGGTCAGTCTTAGATAGGGATCGTGGTCAGAATACCTGGGAAATTGGGATTGGGTTTAAGTCATGTGTAGACCCAAGAGTCATTGGAAGACTGAAACTTCCATGCATGTTTGGGCTGCTTTGGCAGGAGTAGCTGACCCCATGATTCAAAAACACAAATGAATTTCACTAAAATGTCACCAACTGGGAGTCAAATTTACATATTAATATTGCTTATGGTGTTTCTCCGTACCTCTGCTTGGTGGTGGTGGTGTTGATGACGATGAACACGATAGCGTTTATACAGGGCTTGTTATGCTCTGAGCACTTTATAATTTGTATTAGACAAGCTTCTTCAGAGAAACAGACCAGTAGGGGATCAAGGGAGATTTATTGTGAGGAGTTGGCTCATGTGATTAGGGGTGCAGAGAAGTCCCATGAGTTACCATCTGCAAGATGAAGACCCAGCTGGTTATATAACTCAGGACAAGTCCAAAGGATCAGAGGAAATGAGATGGGATGTTCCAGCTCAAACGTGCAGCAGGAAGCGAAGAGGGGCAAATTCCTCCTTCCTTTACTTTTGTTTCCCTCAAGCCCTTAATGGATTTGATGGTGTCCATCCACACCGGGGAAGGCAATCTACTTTATGGAGTCCACCAACTCAAATGCTCATCTCATCTGAAAACACTCTCAAAGACATACCCCCAAATAATGTTTAATCTGGGCACCCCAAGGCCAGTCAAGTTGATACATAAAATTAACCGTCACCGATTTCAGCCTCACCACCACTTGCGATAGATTTTATTACTGTTGCTATTTTATAAATGAGGGCATCCAACTTGGAGATGTTGGATAGGTTTACCCGGTGACACCTAATGAGTAAATGATGGTAGTTCGATCCAAACCCAGGGAGTTTGATCTAAAGACGGATGCTTAATTACTACACAGTACTCTATCAGAAAAACAGAGATGAACTTTTATTATGGGTGGTTAGCAAAGAGAACTATGTATTCAGTAAATTGCCAGGAAAATTGTTGAATTGGCATAAGGTCAATTCAAACAGATGATATTCCCAGAATTGTTCACCTGATATCCTGTTCCCTCACTTTATCCTACATTAATTCAGTTTTACTCACATTTTCACATTGCCTCCCCTTCCCCATCCCACCCACTCTATGCAAAGTCAGGGCAAGAAACAATTCGTGGTTCTTTGAACCCATCCATTTCTTGACACCAGGTAAGAATCTTCTAGCACATCTCATTTCTCTATTTGTTGTGGTTGTTAGGAAGCTGCATCTAAGTTTTGTGCCCATTTCTTATATAGTTTTTTCTTATATAAGTATTAATAAATGATGATGTGTGTCTTGTGGGATTTTAATGTTTATATGGGTCATTTATTTTCTTCTATCTCCAGTCCTGTGTGGAAGGAAGATATGGTTGAAAGTAGATTTGCATAAATGAACTTCTGATATCCAGAAAAATCTTCCAAGAAGAGATTTGAGGAACTATTTTTTTAATGTTTATTTATTCATTTTGAGAGAGAGAGAGAGAGAATAAAGGGGCAAAGAGAGAAGGGAGAGAATTCCAAGCAGGCTCTAAGTTGTCAGGGCAGAGAGCCTGACACAGGACTCAAACCCACAAAACATGAGATCCTGACCTGAATTAAAATCAAGAGTCAGAATCTTAACTGACTGAGTCACCCAGGCACCTTGGAAATCTAACTATAAACCACTTCTTTCTGAGGATAGTCAGGTGATTACTCTATAAAAAGAAAGACCATATTATGCTTTCTAATTATAATAGTAGATATCTATGATAGGAAATCTTACCATACAGAGAGAACCACCACTAGTATGGTCATCCTGTCATGAATTGATAGCTAATAAGTGTCAATAACTATATACAATTGTGTGTATAGGTGTGTGTGTGTGCGCACAACTACATTTTGGCAAAGTTGTGATCATGCTATGGTCCTGTTTCATAACTTGTTTTTCCCATATAACAATATATTTTGAATATTCCCCACACCATTATGTATTCTCCCAATTGTTTTCAAGTAATCTCACAATGTGATTCCCTTCACTACTGACCTCCTATAAGTAAGAAATCATATTGTGCATTTAAATGTTTATTTACATGTAGCACCATAATCCATGCAATCTTGCATAAATCATCCTATGTAATTAAGTTCATGGGCTATTACTGAAAAGATTGTTTCTCTTCTCCAACAAATCTAAGCGTATCTTGAATATGGAACATGCATACATGCATTCTTACAACAAAATTACATCAACAGTTTCAAACTCAGTTTGCAAAACTCCTTCTCTTTTTTGTTTATTTTTTACTTATATTTAGAAAGAGAGAGAAAGAAAGAGAGAGAAATAGAGAGAGAGCATGAACATGGGAGGGGCAGAGAGAGAGAGAAAAAATCCCAAGCAAGCTCTGCACCATCCACACCTAGTCAGACATGGGGCATGATCTCATGAGCAGCGAGATCATGACCTGAGCCGAAATCAAGAGCCTGATGCTCAACCAACTAAGCCACCCGGGCACCCCTTCCTTATTCTTATCTGAAGTTATTGTCACACCTTTGGCCATTGAGGCACCTGAGACAAGAGCTATGATTTCTTCCAGTCTTCCATGACACTCCAAAAGAAATTGAGTCTCAGAGATGAGGAAAAACTATCAGCCAGAACTGTGGTCTAAGCCAACTTTCCCCCTGCCCCCAGCTGCCAGTTCCAAAGACACACACTTCAAAGTTCTCACTTCTCAATCTTCAGAGAACAGGTGCTACATTCATAGCAGTGATGACTTGCCCAACCTCTCCTCCCAATGAAGACCTACAATCATCTTAGGAGCCACTCTTATGTTCCTGGGCAGGAAGACCTTTATTCACTTTACTATACACCGCCTTTAGGACTCTGTTCTCTTTTTAGGTCTCCCTATCCTTTCTAGAACATTGCTTCCTGTTACCATTGAGTTTTCCAATGGTCTCTTAGCCCACTCTCCTATACCACTCCTCGCTACATTAAATTTTTGTTTACATTCTCCTTACTTTTCAATAATAATCCTTTATTAGGAAATACTTATTTTGGAAAGATAGGTTGACAGAGTTACTTCAACACTAGCCAGTTGGAGAAGAATCAGATCGAAAGCCAGGGCATCACTGAAATTTCACTGGGAACCATTGAGAGCTGTGATTAAAATAAAATGATTAGGCCACAATATTTCTGAATATGGCTATTATCTTAGACTATTTACATTGGCCTGATACAGCCAACAATTTTCCAGGAAGCTCAAAGTAGGTATTATGGTATTTTTTGAAAGCATTGGACATAATGAGAAGTGTGTAGGAAAATCCATTTTGACTTGGAAAGGAATCTTGATGTTGGGAAGAAGGACACAGCCTCATAAAAACTTAAACAAAAAATTGGAATGCTACAGTGATTGTCATTATAAGGAAAAAATATCCTGTTGAGTGTATTTAACACTTACTTCACAGCCTGAGTCTTTAAAAAGCTTTGCCACCTTACATCATTTATTCCTTGGTCTCTTCCATTTCAGGTTAAGATCTGTCAACACCGAAAGGTAGTTTTGATGCCTGTGCTCACAATCATGGTTCTGTTTCTCACAGAACTTTTTGATTAATAGACTTTGTTCTCTAAGAGCAGGACCATGGTTCATCTCTTATAATCATGTCTATAGCTTGTGCCTATGTCCTGAAAATATTGGGACCATAGGGTTTTGTCCTTACATGTCATCTAATTCAGGGTAACATGTATTTCTTAGTGCTGGAATCCAGTTTTCAAATGGAGTCTGATCCCGAACCTGAAAATAAATACTGATAAAAGGTCAATGAGGGGTTTTTCAAACCATGCTTACTCAGGCTCCCTCTTGACCCATTCTCTTCTTTCAGGCAAATGTGGAGAGACTGGAATAGACTCATATCTATGGTTTTGTTGATAACAGTAGGAGAATGACTGATCCCAAATAACCTCCTAATTTTTCTTGGGAAACTGAGGGTTCAAGAGATTAAGCCACAAAGCAAGGGTAAAACAACTAGTATTAGATAAAGCTGAGTCTAGAGGTCAGTTCTCCGGACACTGTCCATTATGCCTTTCCTTTTAGCAGGGGCGAGAGAAAGAGAGAGAGAGAACTTTGTTGCAGGATGCAAATTCGGGAAGAGTCCATATTTTTAAAGCCTACATAGACATTGGAGTGTTTGGTGCTGAGTATCCCATTCATGTGTCCACATTTCTTCATGTATCTATTTTCCCTATACTCCTGGAATGTACCAGTGAATCACAGTAATGGTATCTGACATCCATAGGCAGATGGTTCTGTTGGATATTAAACACAGTTCATTTGGGACTCTGCCGTTAATATCATTGTGATGATAGACACGAGCTTGATAAAGATATGGGACAAATAGATTTTTTTTTTTTAAAAATCAGAATTTTTTAGCCTTAGGAGAAAGATGAGTTAAAACTTCTTTTTCCAGGGGCGCCTGGGTGGCTTAGTCGGTTAAGCGTCTGACTTTCGCTTGGGTCATGATCTCGCGGTTCGTGGGTTCCGGCTCTGTGTCGGGCTCTGTGCTGACTGCCAGCTCAGAGCCTGGAGCCTGTTTCAGTCTGTGACTCCCTCTCTCTCTGACCCTACCCTGCTCACGCTGTCTCTCTCTCTCCTAGAAATAAATAAAACAAACAAACAAACAAACAAAAGAGCATTCTGAAAATGAGAATGGCCTCACATCTCAAAATGCTGCCAGATGTTGTTGTGGACTATGTGGTGTCTTTTCTCCAAACCCCTCTTCTCATGGCAGAGGGAGTCAAAAAGAAGAACAACCTTCTTCTGAAATACTCTCCGAAATACCAAGAGGAGCATCTGAAGTGGAATGGGGCAGATAGACAGCAGCCTGTTCGGGCTAAATGCTATTGCCATGTGGGTAAAACTGTGGAGTTAATGACGATTTCTGGAGTTTCTTATCATGGTACTTTGTGCCTTCTGCAAGGTGGATGATTAATAATAGTCTGTAGCAGAATGAGGGAACTGGGCCATCTTCTGTTCCTACTGCCTGGTGTTACAGCAGGAGGTAGAAATTGGTGGACTATTTTTCGATAGTTCTCTTCAAAGCTAGTGGTAATTTACTCACATTTTATGGGGGCAGAAAAAAAATCATGTCAGAGAGAGACACACGGTGGAAATATTGAATCATGGATGCTTAACTGACTGACCAACCAGGACACCCTCAATCAGATTATTATTAATGTATATTCATGTATATACACTAACATGCATATACATTATAATGTAATAATGTATATAATGTGTATTAATGTGTGTATCTATATATTAATATGTATATACATTATAATGTAATAATGTATATAATGTGTACTAATGTGTGTGTATGTGTATATATATATATGCACTATATATATATAGCTACTGAATTGTATGAGTTCCTTACATATTTTGGATATTAACTCCTTATCAGATATATAATTTGAAAATATACCATCCAGTTCTGAAAACTATAGCTTTGTAATGTAGCTTGAAATGAGGAAGTGCAATGTCTCCAGCTTAATTCTTTCTCCAGATTGCTTTGTCTATTCAGAGTTTTTTGTGGTCCCATGGAAATTTTAGGATTATTTTCCTTTTCTATTTCTGTAAAAAAGCCCATCAGAATTTTGATAGGGATTGCACTGAATCTATAGATGGTTTTGGATAGTATGGACGTTTTAACAATATTAATGCTTCCAATCCATGAATCTTGGGAACCTTTCCATTGATCTGTGTCTTTGCTTTCTTTCCTCAATGTCTCATAGGTTTTGGGTGGATAGATCTTTTATACTTTGGTTAAGTTTATTCCTAGGTACTTTATTGTTTTTGAAGCTATTGTAAATGGAATTGCTTTCTTTATTTGTCTAGTCATAATGAATTCCCTTAATTTATCTCGCCTTGATTTATAAAGGACAACTTTGGGGGCGCCTGGGTGGCTTAGTCGGTTAAGCGTCCGACTTTCGCTTAGGTCATGATCTCGCGGTTCGTGGGTTCGAGCCCCGCGTCGGGCTCTGTGCTGACTGCCAGCTCAGAGCCTGGAGCCTGTTTCAGTCTGTGACTCCCTCTCTCTCTGACCCTCCCCTGCTCACGCTGTCTCTCTCCTAGAAATAAATAAAACATTAAAAAAAATTTATAAAGGACAACTTTGTTGGATAAAGTATTCTTGGTTGAAGGTCTTTTCTCCCAACACTTTGCATATCTTATTTTCTCCTGGTCTGCAAGGTTTCTGCTGAGAAATCTGACGATATAGTCTTATGAAGGTTTGCCTATATGAGGGAAACTTCAAAAAAAAAATACTGCATATAAAATGCTCTGGTTTTTAATTATTATTACTTTATTTTAGGTGATCTTATTTAAAAAATTTTTTTAACATTTGCTCATTCCTGAGAGACAGAGCACCAGTTGGGGAGGAGCAAAGACAGAGGGAGACAGAATCCGAAGCAGGCTCAAGGTTCTGAGCCACGAACTCAGAGCCCAATACAGGGCTTGAACGCACAGACCGTGAGATCATGACCTGAGTTGAAGTCCGATGCTTAACCAACTGAGCCAGCCAGGCGCCCCTAGGCGATGTTATTTTAATGTGTCTTGGAGAAGATTGTTTTTGACTGAAATTTTGGAGTAACCTGTTAGCTTCATGAACTTGGATAGCCAACTCTCTCCCCAGATTTGGAAAATTCTTAGCCATTATGCCTTTAAATAAGCTTTCTACCTCCCCCCACCCCCACCCCCACTCTCTTCTCTTTCTGGGACTTCAGTGATGTATAAATTGTTTCTTTTAATGGTGTCTCAGGAGTACTGTAGGCTTTTTTCGTTCCTTCTCATTTTTTTTCCCCTTTTTTGCTCTTCTCACCAGATAATTTCAAATTATCTGCCTTTGAGCTTGTTAATTCTTTCTTCTGCTTGCTCCAGCCAGCTTTGGAAGGTCCCTAGTGAATTCTCCAGTGTAGGCATTGTACTCTTCAGCCGCAAAATTGGTTCGGGTCTTTTGTGTGTTTTCTCTCTCTTGCTGAACTTCTCCTTTTGCTTTTGTATTGTTTTCCTTCTTTTATTAAATTGTCTTACGGGTCCCTTCCTAGCTCTCTGAGACTTATTCAAAATTCTTTGTTGAGCAATTTCTATATCTCCAGTTCTCTTGGGTCCGTTTCTGAAGATCTGCCATGTTTTTTTGGCGTAATCATGCCATGTCTCCCTGCTTCTGCTTGAAGGTGTGTTATTCCCTGGGTGTCTCATGAAGGCTTCTTTTAGGGGTGTCTGTGCATTTTAAAGACTTGTCACTCTCTCCCAGACTTTGTGGATTGACTTCAGGAAGGCAAGGTCTTCCCTTGCCCACAGAGACGTGGGAAAGTATGCTGCAACCTCCAGTCTGATGGTGCCGGTGCTGGTGGGGATGTGGCAGCTCTAGATCCAGAGGGTATGGTGACTCACTGGCTCATGCCACAGATCCACACAGCACCAACAACTGCATGGCCCTTGGGGAGCACTGTGGGGATATGCAGCAACTGCAAAGGCTCTTGGGATCCTCAACAGCACCTCCGGGTCTAGTGGCTAGGGACCAGGGTAGGCAGGGTGGGCAGTGGTATCGGTGCTGTGCACTCGCTCAGCTGGGGGTTCAGCTGAAAGTGTCTGTTTCATGGCAGAGGCCAGTTGTTAGCACACACAGTGCCAGGGATCAAAGTAAGCAGTAAGGCCCGAAACTCACCTCACACATCCTGCAACTGTGAGGGCCCTGCCTGTTGGTACTCACAACTGTGACGTTGCTCCTTGCCACAGCCACACAGCAGTGGAGACTGGTACTGGGAGTCAAGTTGAGAGCGTGCAGGTGCACCACTGGAAGGGCTTAGCTACTGGTGATCCCAGGGGTGGAAACCAATGCCAGTAGATAGAGCTGCATCCATTCACAGGAGCAGCTGCGGGGCCCTGGCTGTCCGCATAGCCTCCTATACCTCCTGAGGGCCTAGTCTCCTCTCATAGGTGTCTATCGCAGTGAAGGCCAGTTTGGGCGGGCAGGCTGGGGGCATGCTATTGGATAGCTGGGAGAGGCTGGTTGCAAGTGAGTCCGGGGGTCCAGGCCGGCGACAGGAGACAGGGTTAAATCTGGGCCCAGAAGCAACTGTGAGAATGTTGGTGTCTTATCGTTGCAAAACTGCCTGGACTGGCTGCTGGTCAGGTCACGGGTTCCTGCCGGGGTAGGGGTGGGGGGAGAGGATAGAAGGACTCAGGCAGCTGGTATCAGGGAAAGCAAATACCTGTGGGACCAAAACTAATGAAATCTACACGCAGTCCATAGCAGCCGTGCTGGCCATTGGTTTCTTCAGTGGGGAAAGCTGCTGGGTATTGGGCAGGACAGGGGTCACTAGCAACTGCAGTCACTCCCACCACATGGCTGATTTGGGTGGCCCCTGATTTCCTTCAAGGTTCCTAGCCATCTCTATGTGGCTCTGCTTTGAGACTTTTTTTTTGCGGAACCAAAAGTGAGACCTTCCACTTTTGTTGTTTTGTTGTGTTTTGTTGTGTTGTGTTGTGTTCCAAAAGATGGGGGAAGCGGTTGTTCACTCCTTTAAAGTTTTTTTTTTTTTTGTTTTACTATGTAGCTGAAGTTTTTAAGGGGACTCCAGAGCTCCCCCAGAGCTGTTTATGTTTGTGGATAATCGTCTGATTGTTGGTTTTACTGAGAAGATTAAGTCTGTGTGTGGTCTCCTGTTCCACCATCTTGGTGATATCACCTTTATGAGTAATGTTTTGTCGTGTCATCCAAGGTATAGATAATTTCGAGCCTACACAAACTGCTAAAAGAATAAAGTGGAGAAGCTACAATAATTATTTTATGAAGCTAATACAAAAAAATTGCCAAGTAGTGCATAAGAAAAGAATCATGAACCAATTTCTTATATGAACATAAAGGTAAAAGCTCCAAAGACTAGCCAATGGAATTCATCTGTGTGTGTATTTACAAATGTCTATCTATTTATCTATCAATCAAAATATCATGACAGTGTTGGGTAATGTAATTCTAAACTACTGTAAGAAAAAACAAAACAAAATATGGGTCTTAAAGTTTAGGGGCACCTGAGTGGTTCAGTTAGTTGAGCTTCTGACTCTTGGTTTCTGCTCAGGTCATGATCCCAGGGTTGTGGAACTGAGCCCCACATTAGGCTCCATGCTGAGTGTGAAGGCTGCTTAAGAGACTCTCTCTCTCTCTCTCTGCCCCTCTCCCTTACTCACGTGTGCTCTCTCTCAAAAAAAAAAAAAAAAAGAAGAAGATAGAAGTTTATATGCCTTACAAGAAAAAGTGGGGGCAAATTTTTTAGTCAGGTAGGTAAAATCCATCCATCATTTAGGAAACTAGGTTCTTTCCTTCCTGTCATTTAACCTTCCCACAGGCTAGTGGCTCTCAAACTGTGGTCTATGGACTAACATCAACATCCTCTAGGAACTTGTCAAAGATGTAAAATCTTGGGCCCCACCCCAGAGGTACTGAATGGCATATATTGGTGGGCCAAGAACTCCCTTGAATAAGTTCTCCTGGTGATTCTACCACCGGGTAAAGTTTGAGACTCCATGCTCTAGTGCAGGGGTCAACAGTCTCCTTTTGTCAAAGGCCAGATAGTAAATATTTCAGTCTTTTGTGTGATAGGTGTTCTGTCACAGCTGTTCAACTCTGCTGTTGTAGAATGAACATAGACACAGATAATGCATAAGCAAATGGAAACAATCGTATTCCAATAAATAAAATTTTATTCCTAAAACTAGTTGGAGAGCCAAATTTGTCCCTACCATAGTTTGCCGAATCTGCCCTAAGGCATTGCTCTCAGTTATGTGGTCAAAAGTCAGATTTGTTCCTGCTTGTTGAAAGGAATAAGAAAGGAACTTCAAGAAAATGGTTTGGCTTTTAAGATGATTTGCATGTTGCATATATCACTTAGGCTTCCCTTTTGTTGACCTGAACTTTGTTTCATAGATATTTCTAGCTGCAGCTGAGACTGGGGAATGAATTTTCTAATGCGATAGCATGCATAAGCGTATATTCTATTACTACAGAAGAAAGGGAAAACAAGATTTCTTGGAAAAGTTGCCATGTTTGCTCCCCACCCCACGAGTTCATTGATGGTTAGATATTAGAAAATCTAGAGGTGTCTGGTGGGTCAATCTGTTAAGCACTGGGCTCTTGATTTCAGCTCAGATCATGATCTCATGGTTCCTAAAGTCGAACTGCATTCAACCTTTCTCTCCATCTCAAAATACATAAATAGACCTTAAAAGAAAAAAAAAAAGAAAATCTATGAATATACCCTTCCATAGGGCATGACAAATGACAAAACTCAAGATATTTCGTCCACACCGTAGTTTATGGGGGTGTAGCTTATAAGGATGATGGCACATTAAATTTGAGTGAAACATGGTTTTGCATAGATAAATATGACAGCCCTGATCTTGGATTAACAGCTGGAATGTGAATTTCCATGGGATCAAATCAATAAATGAAGAAAAGTTATTTGATAGGGCTCAACACTCATTAATGATAAAAAACTGACACTAAATTTCAGAGACAAGGTAATTTCCTCAATCTGATAAAGGTTACAGCTCAGAAATCTACAGAAAATATTAGATTTGGTGGTGGAAATTCCAAAGCACTATCATTAAATTCAGTAATAACACAAAGCTGTCCATTATCAATATGCCTATTAAAACTTGAAATTGGGTGCTTTAACCGATGATAAAGAAAAAATGAGATGAAAATCAGAAAGAGACAAAAGTACGTTTATTTCTAGAATACATAAGTTGACTACATAGAAAAACGAACAGTCTCTACCAATTATTAGGGTAAGTATAAAATCTCACTAGGTTCACTAGATAGAATGTAATTATAAATAATAAATTCCTAATCACTAGACATAACTTCCTATAGAATGCAATATGAAAACATCCTACTTATACTGGAAATATTATGATAGTAAATATTCCATTATAAATGGAAATATTCCATTTATAATCTCTATGGAATAAAATTATAAAATATTAATTTGGGATATAGAGAAAAAATAAATGGAGACATATAACTTACCCACATAGAATGTCAACATCATAAATATTTCCAGGTTCCTCTACTAATCAACAAATGCATTTCGCATAAAAGTCCCAATGGATTTTTTTTGTCAGATTGAACAAGCTGATTCTCAAGTTTACATGGAGTAGCTAAGACAATTTTTAGGAGCCAATCGGAATCTTTCTTGACAAGATTTTGTCTCGTATTATAATTATTTCAAAAGTAAAACATTGTTACAAAAATAGTACATAGAATAATGGAGTGGAACAGTGAGTATAGAAATAGATTCACCCTTGTATGGAAATGCAATCAATAAAACAGGTGATATTATAAACAGAGTAAAAAGATGACAACAAATAAGTTACATTAGAATATCAGGATACCCATAAAATATCATATCCCTTTTATAATCCATGTATGTAGATTGAAAAAACAAATGTAAAAAGCTAAAACTTTAAAATGCTAGAAAAAATTAGGAGTCTAACTTTATGATATTGGAAAGTGAGAAAACTTTTGATATAGTCCAAATATACAAATCATAGATAAATATGACTGCAATAAATTACAAAAAAATCCAACCACCTTTGTGGATGTTTTGGTTTTTTTTAGTTTAGTTTTGTTTTAGAACATAGAGTGAGTGGGGGAGGAGCACAGAGAGGGGAGACAGAGCATCTTAAACAGGTGCCACACTCAGGGCAGAGCTCCATATTGTCTTCCATCCTAGGACCCCAAGATCATGACCTAAACTGAAATCAAGAGTTAGATGCTTAACCAACTGAGCCTCTACCTTTTAACAAAAGCATTTTATTCAAAGTACAAAGGGACAGTTCACAGCTCAGGAGAGCTCATTTAACCATTAATACCAGGAACTGACAAAGAACTTCTAAAGCTTAACAAGGAAAAGACAAGCACCCAAACAGATACTTGCTCTAAAAGCATGAACATATGATTCACATAAAATAATACATACATAACCAATGATCAGCAGAATAGATTTTTAAACCTACAAATGAAGGGGGAAATATAAGGAAAAATCATTAGATGCTGTTTCACAGAAATATTGGAAATATTTCAGAGCCTCATAATAAGAATTGGTGGGACTGTCGGGAAATAAATTCATAGATTGCCAGCAAGAGAGTAAATCAGTAGCACCACTTTCAAGAGCGATCTTATAATATCTAGTGAAATTAAAGATGTCCACATATAGTTTAATTCACAATTTCCAGTTCTGCTGGAAACTTGTGTATTTATGTGCAAGGAAACATAAACAAGATTGTTCCCTACAGCATGATTGTACAAAAGAAAATTGTCAAGTACCTAAAGGTTCCTCAAAGGCAAGTAGATGAGAATATCTATAAGAAAGAATGTGATAGCAGTTATAATTAGTAATTTAGAACTACATTGATCAATATAGATGTTTCTTTAAAAATGATAATGTTAAGCCAAAAAAAGAGAAAAATTATGCAATGTTTGGATACCATTGTGTCATCTCTAAAAAAGTTGATTATCACTCAATACTTACACAACTTTATAAAGTAGTATATATATATATATACACACTAATGTCCATATGTATACTATTGATATTTACATATGTAAATATGTAAAGCAGACAGGGTAAAAGAACTTTTCTGAGGATTATAAATACAGAATTCAGGATAGCAGCTAACATCCCAGGTAAAGAATAAAAGGATAATGTGTTTAGAAAGGAAACATACACTTTCCATTTTACTTGCAGTGTTTTATAACTTAAGATCAGAAATAAATATAGCAAGATCTTAATAAGTGTTAAATTAAAATCTGGGAAGCGTGTACACAGATATTCATTATATTCATCTTTATAACATCCTAATGAAGTATTTTATAATATAAATATTTAAAGGTTTTCTTTTTTAAAGTTTTTGTTTAAGTTCCATGTAGTTAACATACAATGTGATATTAATTTCAGGTGTACAACATCGTGATTCAACACTTCCATACATCACTGGTATTTATCACAAGTGCACTGCTTACGCCCTGTCACCTATTTCATCCATTCCTCCACCGCCCTCCCTTCTGGTAAGAAGCAGTAAGTTCTCTGTAGTTAAGAGTCTCTTTTTTGGTTTGCCTCAGTCCCTATATATTTTTTTCCACTTTGCACATTTGTTTCGTTTCTTAAATTCCATATATGAATGACAACATGGTTTTTGTTTTTCTCTGACTAACATTTTGCTTAGCATAATACTCTCTAGCTCCATCCATGTCATTGCAAAATGGCAAGATTTCATTCTTTTTTATGGCTGAGTAATAGTCCATTATATATGATAATGTGTGTGTGTGTGTGTGTGTGTGTGTGTGTGTGTGTATCACATCTTTATTCATCAGTCTAAAGACATGGATGTTTATAACAACATTACCTACAATAACCAAATTAAAGTTTTTCTTAAGAGTTCTGTTAAATTTGAGGAGCTTCCATACTGTTTTCTAGAGTGGCTGCACCATTTTGTGTTCCCACCAGCAGGGGAAAAGTGCTCCCCTTTCTTCACATCCTTGCCAATATCTGCTCCTGAGTTGTTAATTTTAGCCATTTGGATAGGTGTGAGGTGATGTCTCATTGTGGTTTTGATTAGATTTCCCTGTTGATGAGTGATGTTGAGCTCTACCCTATGACCCTGCAATTGCACTACTAGCTATTTGTCCAAAGGATACAAAAATGTTGATTCGAAGGGGCACGTGGGCCCCAATGTTTATAGCATCACTGTCAACAATGGAAAGAGCCCAAATGTCTATTGACTCATGAATGAATAAAGAAGATGTAGTATATCTTTATACAATGGAATATTACTCGGCAATTAAAAAGAATGAAATCTTGCCATTTGCAACAATGTGGATGGAACTTGAGTGTATCATGCTAAGAGAAATTAAGTCAGTCAGAGAAAGATAAATATCATATGATTTCTCACATTTGTGGAATTTAAGAAACAAAATGAATGATCATAGGGGAAGGTAAGGAAAAATAAGATAAAAAGAGAGAGGAAAGCAAACCATAAGAGACTCGTAAATACAGAGAACAGACTGAGGGTTGCTGGGGGGGTGGAGTGGAGGGATGGGCTAAATGGGGGATGGGTATTAAGGAGAGCACTTGTTGGGATGAGCACTGGGTGTTATATGTAAGTGACGAGTCACTAAATTCTATTCCTGAAACTGTTATTACACTCTATGTTAACTAACATGGATTTAAATTTTAAGAAAGGAAAGGAAAGGAAAGAAAAAAAAAGATTTGACTGCAGAAAATCTTACTCTTCATGGACAGCAAGAACAATCAATCCCACTGAATAATTCCACTCCCCGGAAAACATCTTTAACAAACACACTACCTTATTTCATTAACAAGACTACTGGGGGGGAAATGCAAATAGACATTGCTACAGGGACATATAATATCTTATGAGCAGGGTATCGCTCGTATTTCATTCTGTTCCATCATTGTATAGCTCTATGATCTGTCTCTAATATACATTTTTTTCCCCAGGAAAATACTTTAGTACCTTAAACTGTCCAAAACCCATTTGATGTCCAGACATTCTTTTTCAATCATCAAATAACGAGTCTCTGGGGAAAGACGTTTCCTACTGATGTCCTCAATAGGCTGTTCCTGACTGGCTGATTTCTGTTCTGCTGCTGCATCCCAACTCACCTGCATGCACTTTAAAGCCTTCTCAAAGTCACCTCTAATTAACACTGGGTCTGGATATAAAAAGGCTTTGTTATGACTTCTTATACTCAAGTGCAGGCAATTTCTTTAGATCTTTCCAATCTCTTAAATACATTGTAAAAATGACAACACCTAATGTCTATGATATGCACGTTACTTAAACCCTTAAGTGTCTCTTTGTCTGGTGTTGTTGTTGTTTGGAATTTTCCACCCCTCTCTTGTGGTCCGTGCTCTCTGTAACCAGCTCTCCTCTATTCAAAAATCACAGATACAGAGAAGAGTTGAACAGCGTTTGCTAGAACAGAGAAGGATGAGAGGGGGCCGTACAAATGGGTGAAGTGGGTCAGGACATAAACTTCCATTTATAAAATTAACCGTGAAGCATAACGTACAGCACAGTGACTGTGATCAGTAATATTGTAGTTCATACTTGAATCCTGCCAGGAGAATAAATTCTAGAAGTTCTCAGTAGAAGAGCAAAAAATAACATTAGTAACTTTCTGTGGTGGTAGTTGGAAACTAGCCTTCACTGCAGAGATCACCTTGCATGGATACAAATATCAAATCATTATGTTGTATACTCAAAACTAATATAATATTCTATGTCAATTATACCCCAATAAAAAAAAATCAAATACTTATTACAATGTAAATTTTTATCACAAGGAGCATATTTTTAAGTCCCTCAGAATCCAATATTAAGGAACCAGATTATATCAGTTTAATATCTTCCTCAGAGTTCTTGTTGAAATGTTGTCTTTATGTATCTGAAAATGTCATTATAGTTCTGAAGGAACCTCTGTGGATTTTTGAATTTGAATAGGTTTCTGAGCAAAACTTGGTGAAATGAAATGAGAAAAAACAATTTAAAGACTTCCTAGGAGGAGCTCCTTATCCAATCGATCGCATGAATAAACCTGGTTTCCTTAAGTATCTTATTAACTATTCCTCATTAACCAGATCTTCAAATCTGTCATTCACATGGCTGCCCCAGTTATCTTTCTAAAACCTAAGTAAGTTGACCTTTCTCCTGTTCATCACAGTCTATGCAGGCTCGCCGCCTGAAGAATAAGGTTGAAATGCTTTAAAATGACATTTGAGACCGTCTGCAAGCTCCTGTGACCCCATCTCCCACCAAATTTTATCAAGCTCACCACTTAACACTCTATTTCCACTCAATAGCATGCACACTCATAACTCTGTGCCTGTCTTCGTGGTGTTCATAGAATTCCCATACGCAAATGCCTCTGGTTCATAGTCTTCTTCCAGCTGGGGTTACAATCATTATTCTGCTTCCACTGTTAAGATGTGTGATCTCTTTGGAGACAAACTGTATGTTGCCTTCTGTTTGAGTTATTGGCCGGTGGTGTCCTCGTTGCAAAGGAAATGGTGTGAGAAAAATTAGTTTCTGATTCAGCTTCTTATTCTCCCAGGAGCTGGGACAGTGCCATTCAGATAATAGGTCCTCAATGCATGCTTGTTGAATCATTCAGCAATGAGACCCCTTACTCAGCTGGAGGGCTTGTTGAGGTCAGCATCGTTTCTTAAAGTGAGATTTTATTTTCATGTTTATGATCTTTCTTCCTTTGTGTTGAAGAGTTCAGAATAATGAACTGTCTGGTTATCAGGAAATATAAAGTTATGGACCTGACCAAAACTGGGGTGACATTGACATAATGCATTTACATTGTAAATTGATACAATTTTACATTTATTATGGTTGCTGGTTATTTGGATTTATTTTATGCTTTATATTTGTTTCACCTTTTCAGTGTTCACTTTTTTCTTCTTTCTTACAATTTTCTGAATCAATACACATTCTTTTATTTTAGCTCTCCTTCCGCTGGTGTAAATAATATAAATTCCATTTGTTTTTACTGGTCCTACTTTAATTTTTAACCTGCGGATATCATTAACAAAGATCAAGTAAGTATTATCAGCTTCCATCTGCCTTCTCGACAAATGCTTTGGAATATTTTAAATTCAATAACCCTCTCTTCTTACTTATAACATCCATTATAAGTTTTGTTTTTTCTTTTAATACTCATATTGGGAATTATTATCATTATTAGTTAAATACCAATTTTTTTAAATTCACACATATTAAGTAATCTTATCTTACTTGCTGTGCTATTCCTTTTTACATCTCTGAATGTCCTTTCAGGCTTACGGGAATCACATCTTTGGTGACAAACACTTCCTGGGTTTTTCCTTTCTTTGTTGTTTCTTGTTTTGTATTTTGTCTTTCTGGAAGATTGTTTCACTAGATTGGACAATTCCAAATTACCGTTATTTACTCTCAGCTCTCTAAAATGTAGTTCTACATTACCCAGTCTTTCATTTTTACTGCTAGAAAGTTGTCAACAAAAATGTCACTCTTAAAAGAAATCCATTGTTGGGCACCTGGGTGGCTCAGTTGGTTAAGCCTCTGACTTTGGCTCAGGTCATGATCTCATGGTTAATGGATTCGAGGCCCACGTCGGGTTCTGCACTGATAGCCAGCTCAGAGTCTGGAGCTTGCTTCAGATTCTGTGTCTCCCTATCTCTCTGACCTTCCCCTGCTCACGCTGTCTCTCTCTCTCTCTCTGAAATAAATAAAAACATTTTTAAAAATTAAAAAAAAATAAAAGTAATCCATTGTATTTTTTTAAATCTCTGACAGATATTTAAGTCACTCCTTTTTCTGAGGGTTTCTGCAGTACAATGTATCTGGGTGTGGAATTTTACTTGTCTTGCGTGGGACTCACCAAAATTCAAGAATCTGAGGATTCTTATGTTTAATCTATTGTGGAAAACCCACATAGGTAGTATCTTCAAATATTTCCTGTGCTCATTCTCTATACTTTTTCCTTCTAGAACTAAATTAGACACGTACTTGCTTAGACTCTATCCACCATCTCTCTCTAGCATCACTTTAATATCTTCTGTCTCTTTGGGAAGCATTACTGGTAATTTCTTCAGATCAATCTTTCAGTCTTTATTTTCTCCTTTATTGTATCTAAACCAGCACATAAATTAATCATTAATTTTCTAATTTCAAAAATAATATTTGTCACTTCTGGAAATTTTCATTCTTTCTTCCTGCGTGGTCATGCTTTGACAGTTATTTGCTCATATTCATGTTTTGTTATTATTTATCTTTTCCCTTGCTTTTAAAATGTGTTAAAACTGATAATTCCAATAATGGAAGTCATTACAGATCTCATTTTGTCCTTAGTTGTTTCTGCTGAGTCTCACTAATTGTGGCTTACAGTCTTTTGTATACTGGGATTTTATTATGGGTTGGTGTTGTGTTGAAGCCACTCTAAGTTTTTTTGACCCCTGCTTTCAAGATGCATTCTTCCAGGGAAGGTTTATATTTATTTCTGCCACATATGCGCAAGTACTAGGGATCTGGTTCATTTTAAATTATAGTTCTTTGTTTGCAATTTTTCAGCCATGAAAAAAAGTGTAAGCCCGGTCTCCAGTCCTACAGGCAGGCAAGTCATTGGTTATGTTATTGAGGTTGCTGTTGTTTGTTTGTTTGTTTTTAACATTCCAACCAGAGGCAAGACACATTGCTTTGTTGATGGTTCTAAATGGTTGTTTCTTCTCCTTTAACCTTTAACCTAAGGGTGAGACCTATCTGGAATCCCACCTTTATGTAGAATCTTTCAATCAATAATTTCAGGATATTTTCTGCAGCTACCCCTTGTCACTGGGGTTCCATCATCTCTGTATATTCTCAGGTTAACAAGCTGTTTTATTGCTGGCTTTTGTCCCTTCCTTTGTGTTTCTTTTTCACTTATGACATCAGAGTTCCCTTATTTTCTTTTAGGCACATCCAATCATTTTTTTTAAGTTTAAATTATTTTATTAAAGGTGTAATGGATTTTTTCTAAGTAAGCAGTGATTTCTATCTGTATCTCTGCTGATACCATTCTTTCAAGTCTGTATTTTGTTATTATTTTTTATTTGTTTGTTTTACTTTTTTCCCAAAAGTGATAATAATAGTACTAAACCTGGAAGATTTCCTTTGGAAGTTTCCAGAAGGAAAAGATTTTAAGGAGTTCAGTAAAGAAGAAGAAACTGCTTCATTAGGTCTCAAAATTGCCAAATTAAGTGGTATAATAAAATGCAGTTCCTCAACTGAACTAGAAAGTCTAAACCTTCAATAGTTGTCATCAAAAGAGAGAATTCATATGCAGGCTGCTTAGAAGCTTAGAGTTGAGTATTATGTGGCGTGACATAAGAAAGTCTACATTTGGAGATAAAAGTAAAAGAGAGCTGGCAAAGGTTGTTTAGCTGCTCACATCCAACTTGGGGAGAGAGATACATGGCCGAAAGGGCAAGAATGGATTTTGTGCACGACTTGGACTGGAATGATGCACGATTAAACAGCAGCATGTATTTGTCAGACCACTTAAGCTCTATCAAGTTGAGAGAAATTTGTCAATATAATGAGGACAATAATAAGTTGGTTATGAACTTTCAAAGAACCCATCTATGTGAAGTGACAGGTAGGGAATCCAGCACAAAATGGGCCCCTAATAATTATTGTCCGCTATAGTACTTTGGCGAATTTCACCAATGTTTTGAAGTTTCCAAGGTAAAAGTCTTCCACACCCTTGGCTCAATTTACTGCCAAGTATTTTATTTTCTTGATGTTATTATAAATGATTTTTATAATAGTATAGTATATAATCTCAGATCATTCATTGTCATCATATTGAAATACAACTGATTTTGAGTGTTGATCTGGCACCTTGAGACTTTGCTCAATTCACTTATCTGTTCCAGTAATTTTCTTGTATATTCTTTGAGATTTTCTGTATATAAGACCATGTAATCTGCAAATAAAGGAAGTTTTAGTTTCCGTCCAATTTGGTCATTTTTTATTTCTTTTTCTCATCTAGTTGTTCAGAGCACAGCTTAGAGAAGTGGTGAAAGCAGACATTCTGGTCTTGATCCAAACTTTAGATGAAAATGTTTCATTGTGTCTCCATAAAGTATATTGTTAGCTGTCAGTTTTTCACAGATGCGCTTTATTCAGTTGATCAAGTTTTTTTTTCTTATTTATAAGTTTTTCAATTTTCCTTTTTTTTTTTAAATCATGGAAGACATTTTCAAATTTTTTTTTCTGCATCAATGGAGACAAATGTATGATTTATTTTCTTCCCCCTATTAATGTGGTTATCACATTTATTAACTTTTGTATACAACTCTTGAAGCCCTGGGATAAATCCTACTTGGTCAGGGTGTATAATCTTTTTAATGCATTGTTGCATTAATTTTGCTCATATTTCATTAAGGATTTTTGCATCTATATTGATAAAAGATATCGGTATGCCATTTTTAATGATATCTTTTCTTGGCTTTATTTTCAGAGTAATATTGGCCTCATAGGATGAGTTATGAAGTATTCCCTTCTGTGGTATGTTTTTGGAAGAGTTTGAGAAGTACTTATATGAATTATTTTTATTTTTTATTATTAAAAATTTGTAATGTTTATTTTTGAGAGAGAGACACAGAGTGTGAGTGGAGGAGGGGCAGAGAGGGGTGGGGGGGGACACAGAATCCAAAGCAGGCTCCAGGCTCTGAGCTGTCAGCACAGAGCCTGTCGTGGGGTTTGAACTCACAGAGTGTGAGATCATGACCTGAGCTGAAGTCAGATGCTCAACTGACTGAGCCATCCATGTGCTCCTATAAATTATTTTTAAAATATTGGTAGAATTCACTAATGAAAATATATGGTGTTGGACTTTTATTTGTTGGTTATCTTGATTTTGGTTCAATGTTTTTACTTGTTTTATGTCTAATCAGATTTTCTATTTCTTTAAAATTAGTTCTAGTAGATTATATCAAGAATTTGGAAACTTCATCTAAGTTAGGCATAATTTTTTGATGTGTGTTTGTTGGTAGTACTTTCATATAATACTTTCCATTTCTGTAGGATTGTTAGTGATGTCTCCAACTACACTCCTGATTTTAATAATTTGAATCTCTTCTATCTTTCTTGGTTAATCCAGCTAAAGATTTGTCAATTTGTTGACCTTTCCAAAAAACAACTTTTGGTTTAATTGATTCTATTATCCTTCTGAGCTGGCAGTCAGCACAGAGCCCGACGTGGGGCTCAAACCCACGAACTGCGAGATCATGACCTAAGCGAAAGTCGGATGCTCAACCGACTAAGCCACCCAGGCGCCCCCAAAGTATTTTCTAATATCCTTTGTGATTTCTTTCTGACCCATTGCCTGTTTAAGAGTGTGTTATTTTACATCCACAAATTTGTGAATTTTTGTTCTTAGCTTTCTTTTTGTTATTGATTTCTAACTTTATCCCATTGTGGTTGGAGAAGATACTTTGTATAATTTCATTCATTGAAAATTAATTGAGACTTATCTTGTGTCCTAAATATGGCTATTTAGGAGATCATTCCATGTACACTTAAGAAGAATGTATGTACTGCTGTTGTTGTGTGGAGTGTTCTATATATGTCTGTTAGGTTTTCTTGGTTTATAAGATTGTCCAATTCTTCTATTTCCTTGTTGATTTTCTATTGGGTTGTTCTATCCATTATTGAATACCAGTAAAATAAATCTTCAGTCATTATTGTTGAACTATTTTTCCCTTCAATTATCATTATTTGGTTCATATATTTGGGGCTTTATTGGTATGTGCACATAGACTTTTAATTGTTGTATATTCTTGATGGATTGTTCCTTTTACATGACATCCTGCTTTTTCTCTTATAACAGTGTTTATTTTGAAAATTCTTTTTCTGATGTTAGCATAGCTACTCTAGTTCTCTTTCATTTATTTGCACAGAATATCTTATTTTACTCTTTTTCTGTCCATCTGTTTTTCTCTCTTTGTGGTTTTGAATCTAAAGTGAGTTTCTTATAGATAACACATGGTTAGACTACGTTTCAAAATTCTATTCACTTAATCTCTACCTTTTATTTGAAACCTTTTACCCATTTCCATTTAATAAACATAAAACAAAACATTTTTACCATTTAGTATTTGTTTCTATAATGGTAGCACCTCATTTCCATGATTTCCTTTAATTCTTTGTTTATGATTTATTTTAGTTCTTTGAGTATACTGTAAAATATAGAGTTGAAATCTTTGTCTAGTAAATCCAATTCTCTTGGCAAAAAGAATTGTTTTTCTCTTTGCTGTAAACAAGCATGATATTCCAGAATACTTCTGGAGAAAATTACAAGATCAAACCTTCATAAAAATGCTTTCATATTATGTGTGTGTGTGTGTGTGTGTGTTTACTAATTCATGTTGACCAAAATCTGGGAAATGTGTATAAGAATGGATCTGAGCTTGCTTTTCAAATAAGAAATCATTACTTTTGATGTGATCAAATTAATTGATATGATTCTAGTATGTTAGTCAGATTCCCTGGAAGTGATTTTAATTATTTTCTTGGATGGATGTCTAAAATCTGAAACCTGGAACCCAAAAGTGAGGAAAGAGCAGAAAAGCCTTGTTATAATACACAAAGGAAGGTCCTCAGACTTTGGGATAAGAATATTGCAGTGCTGTGGTCGTGGGTTACTTCATACCAGTTCTTAGCTGCATCCCCAAGAAATACCAAAAGACACTCTCTTTCTTCCTTTTTAAAAATTTTTTAAGTGTTTTTTTTTTTTTTTGAGAGAGAGACAGAACATGAGTGAAGGAGGAGCAGAGAGAGAGAGACAGAGACAGAGAGAGACAGAATTGGAAGCAGGCTCCAGCTCTGAGCTGTCAGCACAGAGCCCATTGTGGGACTCAAACTCACAAGCTGTGAGATCATGACCTGGGCCAAAGTTGGCCATGTAACAGACTGAGCCACCCTGGTGTCCCAAGACACTCTTTTTCTAAGACTTTGAGAAAAACATTGTGTCACAAGAGCAGCAACATCTATGAAACAAGCTTACTAGTAATTTGTTTAGGATTGAAGATGCTTATAAAGACTGTACTTGAAATAGGCTTCTGGTTTGGGTGAGTGGGAAGATTGAAGAGGAGCAGAAATGAAATGGTTGCATTTAATATCCGGAACAAAAGGCCCACATGGTAAACAGACTTTCCAGGGTCTTTGACTGTGGCTAATGATTATGAGATCCTCAGGGATGCCTGGGTGGCTCTGTTGGTTAAATGTCCTACTCTTGATTTCAGCTCAGTTCATCAGCTCATGGTTCGTGGGTTTGAGCCTCACATTGGGCTCTGCAATGGCAGCACAGAGCCTGTTTGGGATTCTCTCTCTCTCTCTCTCTGCCCCTCCTCTGCTTGCTTTCTGTCTCAAATTAAATAAAAATAAACTTAAAAAATGATTATGAGATTCTCTAGGACAAAGCAGATTCAGAGTTACTAGAAGTTTTCCAAATTTCTAAATATAACAATAGGTCGTATGTGTTGGAAGAAGATAGAGCTTTATGTCTGGTAAACTTGGGCCAGTTCTGAGCACTCATGACATAAATATGCCATCTTACACCTAATCCCTACATCTGAACCAGTTCCTAGACCCAGGCTTCCTCAGATGAAATGGAAGCAGACCACATTATGACTGGACCTTGTAATGATATCAAAGTATGTATCATGATTCTTTCTCCAAGTCTTTCTCCAAGGGATATGTAGCTATTTACCACTAAGAAAGAAGAAATATCTACACTTTTTATCGATACTAACTCAATGCTTGCACTATTGCTCAAAAAACCTTGAAATACCACTATGTTCCATTAGCATGATGGCTTACAGATATCAGGTGATAAATACATACTTGGCTTAATGGATTCCAAAGTCATTCTGTTTCCCTTTCCTAGTTACATAGCATATATTTCAAATTAAAAATTCTATATTTAAAGGGCACCTGGGTGGCTCAGTTGGTTAAGTGTCTGACTTTGGCTCAGGTCATGATGTCACAGTTTGTGGGTTTGAACCCCATGTCGGGCTCTGTGCTGACAGCTCAGAGCCTGGAGCCTGCTTCGGATTCTGTGCCTCCCTCTCTTTCTGCCACTCCTCCACTCACTCTCTCTCTTTCTCTGTCTTTCTCAAATATACATAAACATTAAAGAATTTTTTTTAATTCTATATTTGAAATACATCACACACACACACACACACAAACAGAAACTCCCACAAGTTTTTTGTGACCCATAAATAAAGGTTATTATGATACTACTGTGCCCCTTGGAATTTCTTCCTCGAAACGAAATAGTGAATTAAAATGAATATCCCATCCCTAAGGGAATATTTTCCTCCAGATAGAGATTAGGGCTGCCATCAAAGACTTGAGACATATAGGAGTCGTGATTCTTAATACAACCCTGCTTAGCTAAGTTCAGAGGTGGAGAAAGTGAGGAACCTCTCAGAACGAATGTGAACTACCTTGAATAGAAAAGATTTGAGCCCAACTATAACCGCTGTTCTAGATGTGATTTCTCTGCTATCAAAACTCAGCACACTCACTGGCACCTGGGCTGCATGTAGATTTGGAGATGTTTTTCCTCTCTCTCTTAATACATAGAAAATATCAGCATAAGTTTGCCTCAGTCAACAAGAATGGCTACATGCCCTCTCTGTCTTGTCTCGTGGTTTTATCCATATCCATGTTGCCAGGACCCCCATCCTTCCAAAAGACATTTGCTTCTGTACTACGTGGATAATACCATACTGATGGTGCAAGGAGAGAAGGAATTAACAGGCATGTAGATACCTTAGCAGGACACATACAGGCCTGTATTGATTTGGAGGCAATATTGACAAAAATACAAGGTCTTACCACCTCAGTGAATTTTCTTGCTAACTACTGATTTGGCAGTTTATTTGTCCATGTGGTCAGGAGATTGGAGGGCCAACTTTAAAAACTGTAACAAAGAGATTTGCAGAGGAAGTATGTGTCTTTCCAAAAAAACCACAAACTGTGAGGTTATCTGGGGATGCTTACCAAAGGGTCACGCCCATTGTGGGGGAAGCTCTTAATAATCAGTAACGATTTTCTTGAAGAGTCTTTCCTTTGGGCTAGTTACAGATTTTAGGTGGCCATGGTACAAGCTTAAATGCTCAGGGTGCTTAAAAAACCGACTTCTCCTGGACCAAGATCATTTAGGCTACTGTCACTAATGCATGTCCAATTTGCCATCCACATAAGTGACATTAAAATACAAATATATATTGGGCTGCCTGGGTGGCTTAGTTGGTTAGGCGTCTGACTTTCGCTTAGGTCATGATCTCACGGTTCGTGGGTTTGAGCCCTGCGTCGGGCTCTGTGCTGACTGCCAGCTCAGAGCCTGGAGCCTGTTTCAGTCTGTGACTCCCTCTCCCTCTGACCCTCCCCTGCTCACGCTGTCTCTCTCTCTCTCTCCTAGAAATAAATAAAACATTAAAAAAATAAAAAATAAAATACAGATATATATTCCATCCTAGGAGGATTAGCCAGGTGTTTCATAACAAGATAATAGCATGGAACCCTGTCCTAGATAGGTTGTCACTTTTCCTCACATATGAATACATATTTCATATGAATTGGGATTTGTTGTCTTTGTCTATCAAACATCCGCAAGTGGTACTATAAAGCAACTTACTTATACCTCTCACACTGTTAAAGAGTTCTACATAACATCCTTCTAACAGGGGAAAATCTTCAGAGGAAGTAAGAAAGGCAAAGGATTGCGATGTTTTGATTCGCTAACCTGACCATATTCGTCATAACCCAGAAATATCTGTCATGATAAGACCTCTGAATGATCTACTCAAGCATCAGTTACAATGCTACTTTAAAAGAATTTGGCTTCTTGTTTCCAGAAGTTTGGGGTCTGTTGTTTAGAGATAGGATTCCATCAGGAAGAATATTTCCACCAGGACACACAACAATGTTTCCATTGTATGGGAAGCTAAGAATGCCATCTGGCCATTTTTAGCATCTTAGGACTTTAGGAAAAACAGAAATAATAGCCATTTTAGCATTGGCTGGTGAGATTGGTCCTGCCGGGAAAGGAAAAATAAGATTATCACTTCACAGTGATAGGAAGATTATAGGTAGAACCCACGCAGTCTCTCAGAACACCTTTTTATCTTACCACTTGTGACAGTAAAATTCGATGCAAAAAATAAATAAAACCATACACTGAAAAGACTGTGAAGGGCATGGCTCCAATAACAATGGAGGTTGATCTGTTAGGTTCAAAACGGCAACAACTTCCCTGGTCAGCAGGAGTGCTGGTTGAAGGCAGGTGTCGAATTGGCGATGAAAGAGAAAAGTCATAAATGGCAGCTCAGTTTTCATGCACAGTTGTCCACACAAAGGTGATAACCCCTATACGTGTCTGTTTTTGTTGTGTGATGAGAACATTTGCACACCTCAACTTCCGATTTATTTTCCCTTTTCCTTCAGAATTATATTTGGCATGTGCTACTTAACATTTGGTTTGAGAAAGCTGAACTTCAACATGGGACGGTGTCTACACAGGAGGAATGAGCACCACCCAGTAATCCTGGACTTTGAGCAGGTCCAAATTCATTGACAAGATGAATTTCCCTCTGGGGAAGCAAGTAAGCATGTTGATTGTGGCATGGATGTCTGTTGCGCTGAGTACCCCTTTCCTGCTTCCCTTCTGGAGGCATGAGCAGAGGAAGTATTCACACAGATGAGAAACAGTGGTGGTCTTTTCCTATATTCTTGTTTAGTCAGAATCTGGATGCCTTTTGTAGTTTAGGCAAGCTCCCCACTGTGTCAGTTTGGGTGGGGTTCGATTTCAGAAATGAGAAGGACTATGCTTTCTCTTTTCTCACTTAGGAGCTGGAATGAGACTTCTGCCCTAGGCTCAACTAATTGGGACATCATGTTGAAGGAGCAATGCCAAGATACAGGGGCTTTTAGAAATAATATACTTCGGCTTCAGAGCCATTGAGACTCGTGGCGGGTATGTTGCACTTCCAGAAGCTGAGGTGTCAGAGGAAGTAGGGGCAGTGGAGGTAGACTGGGTTTCTGTTCTGAGCCTTCCTGTGCCTGGTCCTTGTTTATGGTTCCCACATGACACCAAGACTTCAAGCTCGTGGGCATCCTTTGTGGTCAAGTTAATAGAATTGGTTTGTGTGACTTCAGGCCCCAGCTAATACAATACTATTCATATCTTGTCAATACCTGTTTAGTTTTATTTCTTTATCTTTTATTTTCTTTAAGGTGTTATGTTTAAGTATTCTCTACATTCAACATGGGATTTGAAATTACAACCCTGCGATCAAGACTCACATGCTCCACCGTGTGAGCCGGGGACCTCACCTGTATAGTTTTATATACATGTGTGTTTGTATGTATGTATGTGTAGTTACACATATGTCTAGTTTATATATATATATATATATATATATATATAATATACATAACAAAATCTCAAATTATTGCTAAGTCATCATAATACTTTTTCATATTTCGTTCCATTCTTTAACCTGACATCCACTATTGACATTCATGAGAAGATATGGGCAAAAGATATTTTTCCTGTAACGGTATTCTTCCCCTGAATGAGGAGCTGCTGTTTATTTCACTAAAACAAGTACAGAACTCATTTTAACTTTACCTTTTACAATTAGATTCCTGATATTGATCACAAAGCACCTTTTTGCACGTGACACCGTGTTAAGTACGATGTAGACTGAATGGACAGCCACGGGGACCTCCTTCCAAGGCAGCTTGCAGCCCAGGGGGACCGGCGTGATTATAAATAAACATGAACATTCATAGACCAGGACAGACATGGGGGAAATTAATATTTTTATCTATTTCTTTGATATGGAGGATAATGGCTGGGTGTCAGGAGGAAGCTTTGGAAGAGAAATAATGTTTTTATATGAGAAAGAAACATGAAAAACTTGAGGGCTTTCTTCCCCCTCCCCCCAATAGTCAGTGTAATTATTCAACTTGGTGGTAAACTTTACAGATTCAAAATGAGTTCTTCCTCTATTCATTAAGATAGCATCATGAATGCTTGGCATAGACAGCATATATCTGTGCAGGACAATGTACTGTGTCTGACTGCTAATAAGTCCCCCATGAAGTTGAGTCTTCTGTTTTTATGACATTTGAGCTCCTGGCATACTAATTTTATCTGACACAATACAGTCAGATCCTCCGGATGTGTCTTCGTATTGATCAGTTTCATAGAAATAGTTGGTCTTTGTTCCTCTTAAGACGCAATCCTAGAAATAGCTGTTGGGCGAATAATGACAAAAACCTCCATTTATTCTCACATTGTTTAACAGATATAGTTTGGGTTGATATTAGAAAATGTTTAGCAATTGAATGTATTGTACCAGCAATTTAAGGCTTCAAAAGGATTGAAATATTATTACTCCACCTTTGTGTAAACTTTGAAAAAGTAAAACATAATTAATATTGTGTCTGTTAACTGCCAATTAAGCAATTACCTGGTCTTTATAAAAATATCTAAAATGAATGTGGTGAGCACCGTTGATGGCCCACAGACGTTAACTCCTTCACACTTGCCTTTCCTGCCAGTAGCCATCGACTTCAAGAGAAACCAGACCCTTCTCCAAAGCAAAGAAGAAAATGCTCATCATTCTCAGTTACCTATGGTGATCCGATGACCCTTTTGTCAGCTGTTGGTTCAGAAATGAGCTTGTGACACAGCTCTGGCCAGTGAGACCTAACTGGAGATTCCACGAAAGTGTCTCTTGCCATTACAATAGGAAGAATTTTTTCTCCTTTACTGACTTTGGAAGCATCTGTGTGAGAATACAGTACCTGGACATGCTCCAGCCATATTATAAAGGACAAAAATAAGTCATGAAGGTTTCATAGGCCAGCGTCAAGGTTTGCAGATCAGGAAGACAAAAAGAACCTGGCGGATGGATTACCTCATTAAGCCCGTGAATTATTGCTCAAACTGCCCTACCCTTGGGCATATTATTATGTGACATCTGAAAGTCATCATAATGTAAACCACTTTGTGTTAGTTTTTTTCCTACTTATCTCTAAAGAATTCTAATGGATTTAATAAATACCTTTATTATCGAAAGGAGACTAAAATTGCTATTCGAGTGTATGCAAGTTAGAGTGACACAGTTATAGGGATAGCATTGATTAGGTTCTATTAGGACAGCAAATCCTGTACCGACTTGAGGACTTTATTATTGGTGTGCTGTGACATTGTTGCCGAGAATCACGGAGAACATGCTGGAGTGGATAAGGGAAATTGCATGCAGTGGGATAGTCTGCCATGGACAAGATGGTTTGGATATTGTCATTATTATTATCATCATCATTAATATAAGCCCTCGTAAGCATCACGGGTGCTCCCTGGACCTCGGTATTCTTATCAGCAAGGTGAAGTGATTATATAATTTAGTTTCTTAAAACATCCCTTCCAGTTCTAAATTTTTATCTATGTTTATTTATTTTACAATCAGATTATGTCTCTTGTAAGAGGTAATTTATAAAAGTGCTCCCTAGAACACTGATTTTTTTTTTCACTGATTTCCTTTCCTTTCCAGGAGAGGAACAGTTATGGACTTTGACACAGGCAGTGCACCAGGCACTGGGAATAAAACACTAGATGTGATCCATGCCCTTACCAATCAGTGGAAGAGAATCATTTAAAATAATTACAAATATGAATATTCATCGTGATCCAGAGAGTCTGAGAAGATATGCCCAGAGAGATGAACGGGAAGCTGGAAATATGGAGGATTTATGCATCTGACGGGTTTGAGGATTTAGAGAGGGGAAGAGCATGGGTGAATGTACCATGTAGAGTGAAAGCTGAGTACATTTCAGAAACTGAAGGGATCTCAATGGAGTTGGGGCTGTGGGGAGAGATGTGTTAGGTGAAGCTGAATAGGAAGACAGGTGCTAGTCTTAGAACACTGTTAAAGATTGTGTAACTTCATCACAAAGACAATGGTCATTGTCCTTTGGGTAAAAGGCAAAGTTGGAGGGACCTAGGCTTTCATTTTTCCAGACTTACCTACTTCCTTCTCCAACCATGATTCCACTACTCTCTGGGTATCCCCTATCTATCTCTGTGAAATCTGCATTGTCAAGACCTTCACTTTCAGCACTTGGTGGCATTACATAGGTGGTTCATCATTCTGGCAGGAGAAATCAAAGTGGAATGAAAAGGAAGAGTCTAGATAAATATTTTCCAGGCAATCGAGTGCCCATCATCTGCTTTTCATGTGGGGATGACTAGACAACCAGCTGGAACAATCAAAGTTGATCTGAGGAAGGAGCAGTATACCAGCATATAGGCTTTTAACACACTTGGAGACCATTAATAGGTTTTAATAACTACTCACACCCATGCTAAGCAGCCATTGCCTGATTGAGGAATTGGAATCCGTGCAATCAATAAGAACATCCAAATGCTTTCTCATACTAATCGTGTTGACTTATCTTTATCCCAGATGAGCCCTCATTGAATTTGAATATCGATCCATCTATTACAACCATGTGTTGACTTTTATATGGATAAAACATAATTTTCCACATTTTGTAGTATTCAGATATTGAGTCTTAATAAGATTCCAATATTCTTTTCTTATTTAGAGATATTTCCTACACATAATTTACTTTTATTTCAGAGATTGTTTTTTATTTTTATTTTTTCTTGAGATTTTCTTCAGAAATTCAGGACATCAGCACTTATATTCTTTTTTTTTTTTTTTTTTTTTTTAATCTCTAGGAGAGAGAGACAGTGTGAGCAGGGGAGGATCAGAGAGAGAGGGAGTCACAGACTGAAACAGGTTCCAGGCTCTGAGCTGGCAGTCAGCACAGAGCCCGACGCGGGGCTCGAACTCACAAACCGCAAGATCATGACCCAAGCGAAAGTCGGCCGCTCAACAAACTAAGCCACCCAGGCGCCCCATTTATATTCTTAACATAAAGTATCTATGACTCAAGCCTTGAAATTCACTTATGTTCATTTGGCCAGTGGATGACTGAGTGTGGTCCCTTTCTATTAAGCTTAAGTGTTTGTTTTTGTTTTTTATTTATTTATTTTTTTTTTAATTTTTAATTTTTTATTTACTTTTTATTTTTTTTATTTTATTTTTTTTACAAATAGTTTATTGTCAAATTAGTTTCCACATAACACCCAGTGCTCATCCCCACAAGTGCCCTCCTCCATGCCCACCCCTCCTCCCCCCCACATCCACCAGTCCTCAGTTTTTGTCAGCATTCAAGAGTCTCTCATGGTTTGCCTCTCCCCCTTTCCCCCACCACTTCTCCCTTCTTCTCCCCCTTGGTCCTCTGTTAAGCTCCTCCTAATCCTCCTATACGTGCACACATATGATATTTGTCTTTCTCTGCCTGACTTATTTCGCTCAGCATAACACCCTCAAGGTCCATCCATGTTGCTACACATGGCCAGATTTCATTCTTTTCTCATTGCCATGTAGTATTCCATGGTATAGATAAACCACATCTTCTTGATCCATTCATCTGTTGATGGGCACTTAGGCTCTTTCCAGGTTTTAGCTATTGTGGAGAGTGCTGCTATGAACATTGGGGTACATGTGCTCCTATGCATCAACATTTCTGTATCCCTTGGGTAAATTCCTAGCAGTGCTATTGCTGGGTCATAGGGGAGTTCTATTGTTAGTTTCCTGAGGAACCTCCACACTGTTTTCCAGAGGGGCTGTACCAGTTTACATTCCCACCAACAGTGTAGGAGGGTGCCCGTTTCTCCACATCCTCGCCAGCATCTTGCGTTCTCTGATTTGCTCATTTTAGCCACTCTGACTGGCGTGAGGTGGTATCTCAGTGTGGTTTTGATTTGTATTTCCCTGATGAGGAGCGATGCTGAGCATCGTTTCATGTGTCTGTTGGCCATCTGGATGTCCTCTTTGGAGAAGTGTCTGTTCATATCTTCTGCCCATTTCTTCACTGGGTTGTTTGCTTTTCGGGCGTGTAGTTTGGTGAGTTCCTTGTAGATTCTGGATATCAACCCTTTATCTGATATGTCATTTGCAACTATCTTTTCCCATTCCGTTGGTTGCCTATTAATTTTCTGGGTTGTTTCCTTGGCTGTGCAGAAGCTTTTAATCTTGAGGAGGTCCCAACAGTTTATTTTTGTTCTTGATTCCCTTGCTTTTGGGGATGTGTCAAGTAAGAAGTTGCTGCGGTGGAGGTCAAGGAGGTTGTTTCCTGCTTTCTCCTCTAGGGTGTTGATAGTTTCCTGTCTCACGTTCAGGTCCTTTATCCATTTTGAGTTTATTTTTGTGCATGGTGTGAGAAAATGATCTAGTTTCATTCTTCTGCATGTTGCTGTCCAGTTCTCCCAACACCATCTGTTAAAAAGGCTGTCTTTTTCCATTGGATATTCTTTCCTGCTTTGTCAAAGATAGTTGGCTGTATACTTTTGGGTCCACTTCTGAGTTCTCAATTCTGTTCCATTGGTCTATGTGTCTGTTTTTGTGCCAATACCATACTGTCTTGATGATGACAGCTTTGTAGTAGAGGCTAAAGTCTGGGATGGTGATCCCTCCCGTTTTGGTTTTATTTTTCAGGATTACTTTGGCTATTCGGGGTCTTTTGTGGTTCCATACAAATTTTTGGATAGTTTGTTCTAGTTTTGAGAAGTATGCTGGTGCAATTTTGATTGGAATTGCATTGAATGTGTAGAGTGCCTTAGGTAGTAATGACATCTTAACTATATTTATTCTTCCTATCCATGAGCATGGAATGTTTTTCCATTTCTTTGTGTCTTCTTCAATTTCCTTCATAAGTTTTCTATAGTTTTCATCATACAGATCTCTTGTATCCTTGGTTAGGTTTATTCCGAGGTATTTTATGGTTTTTTGTGCAATTGTGAATGGGATCAGTTTCTTGATTTCTCTTTCTGTTGCTTCATTGTTGGTGTATAAAAATGCAACCGATTTCTGTACGTTGATTTTGTACCCTGCAACTTGGCTGAATTCTTGGATCAGTTCTAGTAGGCTTCTGGTGGAGTCTGTCGGGTTTTCATGTAGAGTATCATGTCATCTGCGAAGAGTGAAAGTTTGACTTCCTCTTTGCCAATTCTGATGCCTTTGATTTCCTTTTGGTGTCTGATGGCTGATGCTAGGACTTCCAGCACTATGTTAAACAGCAGTGGTGAGAGTGGGCATCCCTGTCGTGTTCCTGATCTCAGGGGAAAGCTCTGAGTTTTTCCCCGTTGAGGATGATGTTAGCTGAAGGCTTCTCATAGATGGCTTTGATGATGTTTAAGTAGGTTCCTTCTATCCCAACTTTCTCGAGAGTCTTTATTAAGAAGGGATGCTGTATTTTGTCAAATGCTTTTTCTGCATCTATTGACAGGATCATATGGTTTTTATCTTTTCTTTCATTGATATGATGTATCACATTGATTGATTTGCGAATGTTGAACCAGCCCTGTAACCCAGGAATGAATCCCACTTGATCTTGGTGGATGATTCTTTTTATATGCTGCTGGATTCGATTTACAAGGATCTTGTTGAGAATTTTTGCATCCGTATTCATCAAGGATATTGGCCTGTAGTTCTCTTTTTTTGCTGGATCTCTGTCTGGCTTGGGAATCAGTGTGATGCTGGCTTCATAAAATGAGTCCGGGAGTTTTCCTTCGCTTTCTATTTTTTGGAATAACTTGAGAAGAATTGGGATTAATTCTGTTTTAAATGTCTGGTAGAATTCCCCAGGGAAGCCATCAGGTCCAGGGCTCTTATTTGTTGGGAGATTTTTGATCACTGATTCAATTTCTTCACTCGTTATGGTCTGTTCAGGTTTTCTATTTCTTCCCGTGTGAATTTTGGTAGTGAGTGTGTGTTTAGGAATTTGTCCATTTCTTCTAAGTTGTCCAATTTGTTGGCATATAATTTTTCATAGTATTCCCTGATAATTGCTTGTATTTCTGAGGGGTTGGTTGTAATAAGTCCATTTTCATTCATAATTTTGTCTATTTGTGTGCTCTCTCTTTTCTTTTGGATAAGTCTGGCTAGAGGTTTGTCAATTTTGTTTACCTTTTCAAAAAACCAACTCTTGGTTTCATTGATCTGTTCAATTGTTTCTTTGGTCTCTATGTTGTTTATTTCTGCTCTAATTTTTACTATTTCTCTTCTTCTACTGTTAAGTGTTTGTTTTGATAAATATTCGTTCTCTGGCATGTACTCTGATATCTGTATATTTTACCACCAGGGCATCTATGTTTTTCTCTTTTTTCTTTTTTTTTTCCATTTTTTTAATGTTTATTTTTGAGAGAGAGAGAGAGCAAGGGAGAGGCAGAGAGAGAGGGAGACACAGAATATGAAGCTGGCTCAAGGTTCTGAGCTATCAGCACAGAGCCCAATGCAGGGCTCAAACTCACCAACCGCAAAATCATGACCCGAGCTGAGGTCAGACACTTAACTGACTGAACCACCCAGGCACCCCACATCCATGTCTTTCAAAGAAAAATGACAGTTTTTTGAGTTGTAAAAACTGATTTATGTAATACCTGTGACTTTCTAAAATGCAGTGTATTTTGAAATTTTTACTCTAGTAACCATGACCATTTTAAAAATCAGTAGCATAAATGAAAAAATTGGGACATGGTGGAGTATTACCTTGGTACAGACCAAACCCAATACCAAATATAACCAGGAGAGCTGAACAAAGTACAACAACAAAAATTTAACCAGTTTTTCCACATAAGTCATATGACAATTAGGATGTGACACAAGATTCAAAATACAGTCCAAGAAACTCCAAAATGCAGGCAACTGGGTAGCTCAATTGGTTAAGGTCCAACTTCAGCTCAGGTCATGGTCTCACGATCCGTGGGTTCAAGCCCTGCATCAGGCTCTGTGCTGACAGCTCAGAGCCTGGAGCATGTTTCAGATTTTGTGTGTGTCTCTCTCTCTGCCCCTCCCCCAGTTCATGTTCTGTCTCTCTCTGTCTCAAAAATAACAAACGTTAAAAAAAAATTAAAAAAAAAAAAAAGAAACTCCAAAAAGAAGTGGCATGTGGCAGGAAGAAGCTGGGAATCTGAGATAAGATTTGGGAGTCATGTAGGGTAGGGGAGAGCTAATCTTGAAGTTCCACATGACCCTGGCAGCCAGGACTTGAGACACCGAGATGTCAGAAAGAATTAAGTATGTTTCAGTGAGCTTTTTCTTCTGTTTCACATTTCCCATTAAGGCATCTGTTGATTCAGAACTAAGAAAAAGTCAAACAGAAAAACCAGTAGTTAATAGTCTAGCAATCCAAACAAAGATGAAGGAAATGTCCTTATAAGAAGATAAAATTGGAAGTTAGGAATCTTTGGGAAACGGGGCCATGACAAATACTCCAGAGTTCTGGATAGGAACATTCAGAGGGCTGTAAATGAGGGGTTAGAGGGGTTTTAAAGCGGAGCGGGTGCGCCTGCCGCCATTGTAGCTCCAGGGCGGCTGGGATCCCTGAAAGAGACGCGCAGACACCGGGCATCCGCGCTCCTGGCTGGCTGGAACTCGAGAGGGAAGGCAAAAAGCTAAAAACTGGAAATTTGCCTGTGAGTTCGTGTTTCGGGTGACGAGCCATAGAGAGACCCGGTTTTCCTCACTCCAGCGGCGGCGCGCTTGCCGCCATTGTAGCTCCAGGGCTGCTGGGACCCCTGAAAGAGACGCGCAGACACCGGGCGTCCGCGCTCCTGGCTGGCTGGAACTCGAGAGGGAAGGCAAAGAGCTAAAAACTGGGAAATTTGCCTGTGAGTTCGTGTTTCGGGTGAGGAGCCATAGAGAGACCCGGTTTTCCTCACTCCAGCGGGCTCAGGCTGCGTGGACGCTGCAGGCAAGCCCCCGCGCATGCGCGCCAGAGCCGACCCAGAGAAGGAAGCAGCGATCCTGACTCCGCCCCCAGAGCTCAGCAGGGAGCCTGGAATAGCCCGAGGGGGTTGTCTGGGAAGCTGTGTCTAAGGCAACTTCAGCGGGGCGCGGGCTGGGATTTGGAGATTGAACTGGCCTGGGTTGAAGAGTGCAACCAACTTCGGCTGCGTCCCCGGAACGGGGAGTTGACACGCCAAAAAAAAAAAAAACCGAGCTGCAGCGCGGGGTTCAAGAAGGGACTGGAGCACCGTCACTCTCCTCCCCACAATCGCCAAGGCAGAACCCCCGCCTGAGGCATCGGATCACGCCACGCCCATCCCTGCCAGAGAGGTGCCCTCCTCCCCTTTTTTTTTTCTTTTTCCTTTTTTTTTTCTTCTTTCTTTTTTTTTTCCCCTTTCTTTTCTCTTTTTTTTCTTCTTTTTTCTCTTTTCTCGCTTTTTTCCCCAAAACACTGACCTGATTAACTCTGGTCGCCAGCTTGCTTAAACAATCACAAGTCCATTCTGTAAATGTAAATTTTACACCTACCGACTTTTTCAGCTATTTCTCTCAGGAGTAATTAGACTATATAGTTTCTCTGGATAATTCCAGCATCCTTCTCTCACCTATCCAACCACATTCTACCCTTTACCTCTTTGAAAAAAAGTTTCTTATCCCTTCTGCCTGTTCATTCTATTTTCAAATCTGCCTTGTCTCACCCTGCCTTCTCTCTTTTTCTCTATGCTCTTCAACCAGCACTGCATACACACGGTTATTTAACTGTAGCTGGGAAATCCAGGTATATGCTTTAAACTATTCTTTGTCCATCGGTTTTCTTCTTTTTTCCTTTTCTTTTCCCCTTTTTGACCCTTTTATGTATTTTATGCTCCCTATTATTTGCCCTCCCTCCTCTGTCTTTTCTATTAACCTTTTCGTTTTCCCTCTCACTTTGCATGTTAGTTGAATCAGCCTGTGCGTTTGTGTGCTCCTGCTCCCTGTGTGTTTTTCTGTCTGTTTTCTTTTCCAGGGCTACCTCAAGAAACAAGCTAGAGTACACAAGGTGAAGAGTCCCAAATATCACTATGAATAGGAAAATAAAATAACTAAGGTCCCAACAAGAGAGACAGAGGGATACCAATCAAAAAATGATCTCAGAAAGGATAGGCCCTGAAAGTCAAAGAGTCTTCTTGGATATAGCAGCGCTCATAGAAACAGAGAGCATAACAGGTCTTTAAAAACCAACAAGAGCCGGAAAGCTAACTAAAATGACGAAACGAAAGAGCTCTCCTCCAAAGAAACTCCAAGAAGAAATGACAGCTAATGAACTGCTCAAAACAGATATCAGCAGCATAAGTGAACAAGATTTTAGAATAATAATGGTGAAATTAATAGCAGGGCTTGACAAAAACATAGGCGACATCAAAGAAACTATGGCTACAGACAGAATGGAAAATAAAAATAGGCATGAAGAATTAAAAATGCGATAAATGAGATACATAATAAATTAGAGGCCTCCAACGCACGGATTGAAGAGGCAGAAAGGAGAATAAGTGATTTAGAAGACACCAGTATAGAAAAACAAGACGCTGACAAAAAAAGAGACAAACTGATCCAGGAACAGGAAAGAAGAATTCGAGAGCTCAGCGACACAGTCAAACGCAACAACATCCGTATCATAGGAATCCCAGAAGAGGAAGAGAGAGGGAAAGGTGCTGAAGGAGTCCTGGAACAAATTATAGCAGAGAACTTCCCCGACCTGGGGAAGGAAGGAAATGTGGAAATACAAGAGGCTCAGAGGACTCCTCTCAGACGTAACTTGAATCGATCTTCTCCACGACATATCATCGTAAAAATGGCAAAATACAAGGACAAAGAGAGAAGTTTGAAAGCAGCTAGGGAGAAAAGGGCCCTCACATACAAAGGGAAACCTATCAGAGTGGTGACAGACCTATCTACTGAAACGTGGCAGGCCAGAAAGGAATGGCAGGAGATCTTCAATGTGATGAACAGTAAAAATACGCAGCCAAGAATCCTCTATACAGCAAGCCTGTCATTCCAAATAGAAGGAGAGATAAAAACCTTTCCAAACAAACAGAAATTGAAAGAATTTGTCACCACGAAGCCAGCCCTACAAGAAATCCTGAGGGGGATGCTCGGAAGGAAAGGTTGCAAGGAACAAAGATTCCAGAGACACCACCACAAACATGAACCCTACAAAAGATACAAAGACTCTAAACCCACATATTTCAATAATAACACTGAATGTAAATGGGCTGAATGCTCTAATCAAAAGACATAGGGTAGCAGAATGGATTAAAAAACAAAATCCATCTATATGCTGTCTACAAGAAACTCATTTTAGACAGGAAGATACCTTCAGATTAAAAGTAAGGGGATGGAGAAATATATATGATGCTACAGGAAATCAAAAGAAAGCCGGAGTAGCGATACTTATATCAGACAAACTGGACTTTAAATTAAAGACAATCACAAGAGATGAAGAAGGGCACTACATAATAATTACAGGGTCCATCCATCAGAAAGAACTAACAATCATAAATGTCTACCCACCGAATATGGGAGCACCTAAATATCTAAAACAATTAATCACAAACAGAAACAAGCTTATAGATAAGAATGTGCTAATAGTAGGGGACTTTAACACTCCGCTTACAGCAATGGATAGGTCAACCAGACAGAAAATCAGTAAAGAAATAATGGACTTGAAAGATACATTGGACCAGATGGACCTGACGGATATATTTAGAACTTTACATCCTGAGGCCAGGAAATTTACTTTCTTCTCAAGTGCGCATGGCACATTCTCCAAGATAGATCACATACTGGGACATAAAGCAGCCCTCAAGAAATATAAAAGAATAGAGAGCATACCATGCACACTCTCAGATCACAATGCTTTGAAACTTGAAATCAATTACAGGAAGAAGTCTGGAAAACTTCCAAAAACATGGAGGTTAAAGAACACCCTTCTAAAGAATGAATGGGCCAATCAGGCAATTAGAGATGAAATTAAGCAATATATGGAAACAAATGAAAATGAAAACACAACAATTCAAAATCTATGGGATGCGGCAAAGGCAGTCCTAAGAGGAAAGTACATTGCTCTCCAGGCCTATTTCAAGAGATTAGAAAAAGCACAAGTCCAAAATCTAACAGCTCACTTAAAGGAACTAGAGGCAGAGCAACAAGAACGCCCTAAACCCAGTAGAAGAAGAGAAATAGTAAAAATTAGAGCAGAAATAAACAACATCGAGACCAAAGAAACAATTGAACAGATCAATGAAACCAAGAGTTGGTTTTTTGAAAAGGTAAACAAAATTGACAAACCTCTAGCCAGACTTATCCAAAAGAAAAGAGAGAGCACACAAATAGACAAAATTATGAATGAAATGGACTTATTACAACCAACCCCTCAGAAATACAAGCAATTATCAGGGAATACTATGAAACATTATATGCCAATAAATTGGACAACTTAGAAGAAATGGACAAATTCCTAAACACACACTCACTACCAAAATTCACACGGGAAGAAATAGAAAACCTGAACAGACCCATAACAAGTGAAGAAATTGAATCAGTGATCAAAAATTTCCCAACAAATAAGAGCCCTGGACCTGATGGCTTCCCTGGGGAATTCTACCAGACATTTAAAACAGAATTAATCCCAATTCTTCTCAAGCTATTCCAAAAAATAGAAATCAAAGGAAAACTCCCGACTCATTTTATGAAGCCAGCATCACTCTGATTCCCAAGCCAGACAGAGATCCAGCAAAAAAGAGAACTACAGGCCAATATCCTTGATGAATACGGATGCAAAAATTCTCAACAAGATCCTTGTAAATCGAATCCAGCAGCATATCAAAAGAATCATCCACCAAGATCAAGTGGGATTAATTCCTGGGTTACAGGGCTGGTTCAACATTCGCAAATCACTCAATGTGATACATCATATCAATGAAAGAAAAGATAAAAACCATATGATCCTGTCAATAGATGCAGAAAAAGCATTTGACAAAATACAGCATCCCTTCTTAATAAAGACTTTCGAGAAAGTTGGGATAGAAGGAACCTACTTAAACATCATCAAAGCCATCTATGAGAAGCCTTCAGCTAACATCATCCTCAACGGGGGAAAACTCAGAGCTTTCCCCCTGAGATCAGGAACACGACAGGGATGCCCACTCTCACCACTGTTGTTTAACATAGTGCTGGAAGTCCTAGCATCAGCCATCAGACACCAAAGGAAATCAAAGGCATCAGAATTGGCAAAGAGGAAGTCAAACTTTCACTCTTCGCAGATGACATGATACTCTACATTGAAAACCCGACAGACTCCACCAGAAGCCTACTAGAACTGATCCAAGAATTCAGCCAAGTTGCAGGGTACAAAAATCAACGTACAGAAATCGGTTGCATTTTTATACACCAACAATGAAGCAACAGAAAGAGAAATCAAGAAACTGATCCCATTCACAATTGCACAAAAAACCACAAAATACCTCGGAATAAACCTAACCAAGGATACAAGAGATCTGTATGATGAAAACTATAGAAAACTTATGAAGGAAATTGAAGAAGACACAAAGAAGTGGAAAAACATTCCATGCTCATGGATAGGAAGAATAAATATAATTAAGATGTCATTACTACCTAAGGCACTCTACACATTCAATGCAATTCCAATCAAAATTGCACCAGCATACTTCTCAAAACTAGAACAAACTATCCAAAAATTTGTATGGAACCACAAAAGACCCCGAATAGCCAAAGTAATCCTGAAAATAAAACCAAAACGGGAGGTATCACTATCCCAGACTTTAGCCTCTACTACAAAGCTGTCATCATCAAGACAGTATGGTATTGGCACAAAAACAGACACATAGACCAATGGAACAGAATTGAGAACTCAGAAGTGGACCCAAAGTATACAGCCAACTAATCTTTGACAAAGCAGGAAAGAATATCCCATGGAAAAAAGACAGCCTTTTTAACAGATGGTGTTGGGAGAACTGGACAGCAACATGCAGAAGAATGAAACTAGATCATTTTCTCACACCATGCACAAAAATAAACTCAAAATGGATAAAGGACCTGAATGTGAGACAGGAAACTATCAACACCCTAGAGGAGAAAGTAGGAAACAACCTCCTTGACCTCCACCGCAGCAACTTCTTACTTGACACATCCCCAAAAGCAAGGGAATCAAGAACAAAAATAAACTGTTGGGACCTCATCAAGATTAAAAGCTTCTGCACAGCCAAGGAAACAACCCAGAAAATTAATAGGCAACCAACCGAATGGGAAAAGATAGTTGCAAATGACATATCAGATAAAGGGTTGATATCCAGAATATATAAGGAACTCACCAAACTACACGCCTGAAAACAAACAACCCAGTGAAGAAATGGGCAGAAGATATGAACAGACACTTCTCCAAAGAGGACATCCAGATGGCCAACAGACACATGAAACGATGCTCAGCATCCCTCCTCATCAGGGAAATACAAATCAAACCACACTGAGATACCACCTCACGCCAGTCAGAGTGGCTAAAATGAGGAATTCAGAGAACTCTAGATGCTGGCGAGGATGTGGAGAAACGGGCACCCTCCTGCACTGTTGGTGGGAATGTAAACTGGTACAGCCCCTCTGGAAAACAGTGTGGAGGTTCCTAAGGAAACTAACAATAGAACTCCCCTATGAATCAGCAATAGCACTGCTAGGAATTTACCTAAGGGATACAGAAATGTTGATGCATAGGAGCACATGTACCCCAATGTTCATAGCAGCACTCTCCACAATAGCTAAAACCTGGAAAGAGCTTAAGTGTCCATCAACAGATGAATGGATCAAGAAGATGTGGTTTATCTATACCATGGAATACTACATGGCAATGAGAAACAATGAAATCTGGCCATGTGTAGCAACATGGATGGACCTTGAGGGTGTTATGCTGAGCGAAATAAGTCAGGCAGAGAAAGACAAATATTATATGTGTGCACGTATAGGAGGATTAGGAGGAGCTTAACAGAGGACCAAGGGGGAGAAGAAGGGGGGAAATGGTGGGGGAAAGGGGGAGAGGCAAACCATGAGAGACTCTTGAATGCTGACAAAAACTGAGGACTGGTGGATGTGGGGGGGAGGAGGGGGGGGCATGGAGGAGGACACTTGTGGGGATGAGCACTGGGTGTTATGTGGAAACTAATTTGACAATAAACTATTTGTAAAAAATAAAAAAAAATTAAAATAAAAATTAAAATAAAAAAAAAAAAATGAGGAGTTAGAGCTTCATTGTCTATCACGGTAGCCACGGGCTGCAATGTGGCCATTGGGCATGCAAAATAAACAAGTCCAAATGCAGCAATACTATAAATGTAAAATACACACTAATATTGAAGCCTTATTACAAAGGAAGAATGTTAAATATCCCTTCATAAAAACGATGTTTCAATTTGATTACTGCCAGGCAGATTTAAGATGATCTTCACCTTCACTAACTGCCCACCAGAAAGCAGAAGAAAATCGCCTCTGGAGAGATATGACTACAGCCAGAATCTTTGGTAACTGTTTTATTTTTTTAATTCAGCACTTAATCAAATCAACAAGTATCAGGACTACTATAAAGTAAAAGTAGATAATTATAAAGCAATAGAAAAATAAAAGAAAAAAAAGCAGTGAAATAGACACACAGGGGATTCAGATACTGCCATTATCAGACATAGACTTTATTTCTTTCAAAGACTTTAAAAGAAATTTGGTTAATATGTTCAGGAAAATAGATGCCAAAATGGCTAATTTCATCCAGTAAGGTACAATGAAACTATCAAAAGGAAAGCTTGGCATCAAAAAATTAACCAAAATTATGAAATGAACAAATGGGCTTAACAGCATACTCAACACAGGAAAAGATAAGAACAGTTAATTGAAAGACAATTTCCAGAAGAGATCCATACTAATGTGGAGATAGAAAAAGTATAAAATATATAAAAGAATATAAGCACATTGGTAATGCAATGAAAGGTTAGGAAATTCACACAATTTAAATACCTTAAAGGGAAGAGACAGAGAATGTCCAGGAGTGATAGTTTAGCTGGTATTGGACAAGAATTTCCTAGAAATGGTGAGAAGCGTCAAGCCCCAGACTTTAAGATTTATAAACATAGATCAGGATAAATACAAACAAAACAGTGTGTAAGGACATCATAAGGAAAATGCTAACAATCAAAAACATGGAGAGAATTCTCAAAAACAGCCAAAGAACAGGAATATATTACTTCAGAATATGGGCGGTAAGGTTGACAATTGATTTTACAACAGAAATTATGGGAAAGAGAAGAAAATGGAATGACATATTTCAAGTGTTTAAAATATTAACCTAGAATTCCATCCACCGAAAATAGTCTTCAGAAATGAAGGTGACAGATATCTTGTCACACACACTCACCAGAGACAATTTATTTCCAGCATCACACACTAAAGAAACAAAAACTAAAGGGAGAAATTTAGTTTAAAAAATAGATTAAGGAAAGAAAATGAAGGAAGGAATAAAGAGGAGTAAAAATAGATGTTAATCATACAGATATCTACATATACTTAAATGTACTTTGAATACATAATAATAATAGTAATAATAATAACAATGGTAATAATGTATTCTTTAAAGTATACAAAGTTCTTGAACTCTCCAGGAAGTGATGAGGATTAATTTACATTAGATTATTTATATTTATAAATATATTATAATTGCAATATTATATATATTTATATAATATAAATAATAATATAAATATATTATTACATACTCATACACACACACACACACACATATGTATATATATATATATATATATATATATATATAGTTACATAGTCATCCCCTTTCTTTCATTTTTTTACCATAGAGATAAAATCAAGGATGTATATGGTTGTCTCTATGGTAAAAAATGAAAGAAAGGAGAAGAATATGTAACAAACCAGTAGACAAGAGTAATAGAATAATAAATAGGTTGGCTCCATCCAAATAAAGACAGAAAGAAATAAAATAAGTTGACATTTAGGGATAAAAAGGTTATAGCGGCACCCAGGTACCTCAGTTGGTTAAGCATCTGACTCTCCATTTCAGCTGAGGTCATGATCTTACAGTTTGTGGGTTAGAGCCCTGCACTTGCTGTCAGTGCAGAGCCTGCCTGAGATTCTCTCTCTCCCTCCCCCTCTGCTCCACCCCCATTTCTCTTTTTCTCCCAAAATAAATAAACTTAAAATAATTATAAGGTGAGAAATTTAAATTCAAATATATCAGTAGTGACGAATTACATTAAATATAAGCAGATTAGATGCTCTAATGAAAAGACTGGATGAACCTTAAAAGATTGGATGATTTTTTTGACAAAGATTATTAGGCTGCATAAAACAAGTAGGAAATTAGATATAGATACAAAATATAGATGAGGTGGATGACTATATGCCATATATTTATAAGCTGTATAAGTACATATAGTTTAGAAAGTTTAGGAAATTCAAATGGAAAACTGAAGCTGCCCAAAACTAAACACAGGAATACAAATGTAGGAATTAGAATAGCAGACAATGTAGTCTTCAAGGCATAAATGTTTTATAAAAATTAGAGGTCCAACCTAAGAGGATGATACAAAAATTCTAAATTTATATGCACCTAAAACTATAGCCTTAACAGAAAGGAGAGAGATTGAGAAGACCAAAAAAGAGAAACAGATAATTTACAATTACTGTGTGATTTTAATCACCCTGTTTAGCAACTGAAAGAAGAAACAGACAAAATTTAGTAAGGGTATAGATGGTTTCAATCACAAACTATAAAACTTGACCTTATTTACATACATAGAAATCTGCACGCAATAACTTAAGACCATATGCTGAGCCATATGGTGGTGACAAATTTCGAAGGATTGAAATCACAGAAAGTATATTCTCCAAGCACAGAGTAATTACAGTCACAATCAATAGAAAGGGAAAACAGAAAAGCTCTGATATTTGCAATTTATCAATACGTTTCTAAAGAACTCATAATGGATATTAGAAAATATTGTCTGCTGAGTGATAATGAAAATGCAACTTTTCATAACATGGGATGCATGGGATCTATGGGATGCAACATAAGCAGTGTGTAGAGGGAAGTGATAGTCTTGAAAGCATGTATTAGAAAAGGAAAAAGCCTGAAAAATCAATGACCTAAGTGTCTTCTGAAGAAGTTAGAAACAGAAGTGCAAATTAAACTTTCAGAAAAGTAAAATGAGGGCAATGAGTAACAGCAGGTTTGTATTCACAAAATTTAAAAAATACACCAAAGAGAAAATAATAAAATTAAAAGCTTGCTTTTCAAAAGACTGCCAGACTAAAAAGTAAGCACAAATTACTAATATCAGGCATGTGGGGAGGGAAAGGAGAAATAACACTAGTAAGATAATAGGATATTATAAACAACTTTATGCCAAAGATTTTGAAAAGTTATATTAAATGGACAAATTCCTAGTAAAATATAGTGTTGCAACTCTGATATAAGGGTTACAAGAAATGATTATTTCTATATTTATTAAACACATCAAATATGTCATTAAAACTTCTCCAAAGAAAACTCTAGAACCAGATGGCTTCACTGTTTATTTTTTCAAACATTTAAGGAAGAAATAGCATTGCACACAAACCCCTCCCAAGAACAGAAAATCAAGAAAAGGAATGATTTTCATTTTATAAGACCAGCATAATCCTGATACCAAAACAGTAGAAGAAGAAAAAATAAATTAGTAGTAGTCATGGCTGAGGTGCCTGGGTGGCTCAGTCGGTTAAGCATCCGAATTTGCTCAGGTCACGTCTCACGGTTCATGATTTTGAGCCCCGTGTCAGGCTCTGTGCTGACAGCTCAGAGCCTGGAGCCTGCTTCAGATTCTGTGTCTGCCTTTCTCCTACATGTGCGCTCTCTCTCTCTCTCTCTCTCTCTCTTTCTCAAATAAGTAAATATTTTTAAAAAATAGTAATAATAGTATATTCATGTGATGGAATATTATACAGCAATAAATATAAATTAACTATAATAGAAAATACCACCAACATGATATTGAATTAATGGGAGCCAAACAAATTAGAATACACATTTTATATTATTCAAAAGAGTACATGGAGTACAATTTCATATGCAACAGTATGAATCTGGTGTTAGTCATTAGGATATTGGTTATTTTTAGCTTAGGGGGCTATGTTAGTTACTGAAAGGGGACCTGAGGGGAACCCCTGGCGTATTAATGAAACTTCGTTGTTTGATCCAGATGGTGGCTACATGGGTGCCCTCCCTTTGTGAACAGTCATTGAAGTGTCACCTTATGATTTGCCTACTTTTATGCAGACTGCACTTCAATAAAAATAATTACTTAAAAATTTACATGATAGTTATAAAGTTGAAAGATACTTTTCCAAACCATCAATAAAAAGAGAAAGAAAGAAAGAAAGAAAGAAAGAGAGAGAGAAAGAGAGAGAGAGAGAGAGAAAGAGAGAAAGAGAGAGAGAGAGAAAGAGAGAAAGAGAGAGAGAGAGAGAGAGAGAGAGAGAGAGAGAGAGAGAGAGAAAGAAAGAAAGAAAGAAAGAAAGAAAGAAAGAAAGAAAGAAAGAAAGAAAGAAAGAAGGAAGGAAGGAAGGAAGGAAGGAAGGAAGGAAGGAAGGAAGGAAGGAAAGAAGAAAGAAAGAAAGAAAGAAAGAAAGAAAGAAAGAAAGAAAGAAAGAAAGAAAGAAAGAAAGAAAGAAAGAAAGAAAGAAAGAAAGAGAAAGAAAGAAAGAAAGAGAGAAAGAAAAGAAAGAAAACTTCTATCAACCATGTCAGGAGAAAGACAGAGGTGCCTGGGTGGCTCAGTCTGTTGAGTGTCCAACTCTTGGTTTTGCTCAGATCATGATCTTACAGTCATGGGTTCGAGCCCTATGTCAGGCTCTACACTGACAGTGTACAGCCTGCTTGAGATTCTCTCTCTGTGTCCCTCCCTGGCTCAGGCTTCCTCGTTCTCTCTCAAAATAAATAAATTAAAAATTTTTTAAATAAAATTTTTAAAATTTTAAAATTTAATTTAATTTAAAATTTAAATTTAATTTAAAATTTAATTTAAAAGTTTTAAAATTTAAAAGAAGAAAGACAAACCATCTCTATGGAAAATTATTTGACCAAAGTATTGACACATGAAAAGTCAATCAAAGAGATATGTGACCCCCACCACCCCGAAAAAAAAAATACTGGATCCAATGCTAGAGGAGTGTGTCAAGTTCCAGACTGATAAAAGTATAATGTTATTTTTCCTACAAAAGTTCAGCATGTATCATTTAGGATGCTCTCAGTTATACATAATAGAAAAACAACTTACATTAGTTGAAACACAGCTAAGTTGAAGTTCCCCTAAGAGGAAGTTCACAGTGAACAGACTTAGGGTATTCAAGGGCTGGAATCTTCTCTTCTCTCTGCTTTGTTCTACCCTGAGTTTAATTTCACCCTGAATCTAGACACCATGGTGGCTTGCAATGGTAGTTAGCAGGCTTCCTGATTTTTTGTGCATGTCTGGTGATGGCGAGGAATGAACTGGCTCCTTTTTTTTTTTTTTCTGTCTTAACAGTTATATGTATTTTTAATTTAAATACAAACTAGTTAACCTACAGTGTAATAGTGATTTCAGGAATAGTGTTTAGTGATTCATCAATTACATATAACACCCAGTCACCCAGTGCTCATCCTAAAAGTGCCCTCCTTAAAGCCCATTGTCCATTTAGCCCACCCCCCACTCCACACCCCACCAACAACCCTCAGTTTTTTCTCTGTGTTTCAGAGTCTCTTATGGTTTGTCTCCCTTTCTGCTTTTATTTTACTTTTCCTTCTATTCCCCTATGTTCATCTGTTTTGTTTCTTTAAATTTTTTAAAATGTTTCTTTATTTTTGAGAAAGTGTGAGCAGATGAGAGTAAAGAGAGAGGGAGACACAGAATCCGAAGCAGGCTTCAGGCTCCGAGCCGTCAGCACAGAGCCTGATGTGGGGCCTGGAACCCACGAACTGTGAGATCATGACCTGAGCTGAAGTCGGCCGCCCAACTGACTGAGCCACCCAGGCGCCCCTCATCTGTTTTGTTTCTTAAATTACACAGTGAGTAAAATCATATATTTGTCTTTCTCTTCTCTGACTGATTTATTTCACCTAGGATAATATACTCTAGTTTCATTCACTTTGTTGCTAACAGTAAGATTTCATTATTGGTGATTGTTGAGTAATACTCCAGCGCATATATATAATATATATTATATTATAATATATATATTATATATATCAGCATATGTGTATATATATACCACATCTTCTCTATTCATTATTCAGTCAATGGACATTTGGGCTCATTCCATACTTTGACTATTGTCAATAGCATGGCTATAAACATAGGGGTGCATGTCCTTCTTTGAATCAGCACTTTGGTATCCTTTGGAGAAATACTGAGTAACACACTTGCTGGCTCACAGGGCAGTCCTGTTTTTAAATTTTTGAGGAACCTCCACACTGGTTTCCAGAGTGGCTGCACCAGTTTGCATTCCCACCAAAAGTGCAAAAATATTCCCTTTTCTCTGCGTCCTCGCTAACATCTGTTGTTTCCTGAGTTGTTAATTTTAGCCATTCAGACAGGTGTGAGGTGGTGTCTCATTGTGGTTTTGATTAGTATTTCCCTGAAGATGAGTGATGTTGAGCATCTTTTCATGTGCCTGTTAGTCATCTGGATGTCTTCTTTGGAAAAGTGTCTATTCATGTCTTTTGCCCATATCTTCACTGGATTATTTATTTTTTGGGTGTTGAGTTTGATCAGTTCTTTATAGATTTTGGATCCCTTTATCTGATATGTCATTTGCAAATATCTTCTTCCATTCCATCAGTTGCTTTTTAGTTTTACTGATCATTTCCTTTACTGTGCAGAAGCATTTTATCTTGATGAGGTCCCAATAGTTCATTTCTGCTTTTGTTTTCCTTGCCTCTGGGAACTGGTTCCTTCCTAAGAGCAGGAAAGAATGTGTCCCAGACTTCCAACACCTCATTAGCCAGAATTGTATCAAATGTTCAATCGTTAAGCAATATGGAAATGAAATAAAAATATCCTCAGAGCGATCAGCTTATCCTTGAAGGTGAAACTCAGTTTCTCTAAGGCCAAAGAGTGGCCTGGGGATTTGACTAAAATTGAAGAGGTGTTATGTAGTAGAATGGGGATAATGAACAATGAGCACCTCAAGCAGTCATCAGGGTCCTCTAGGATGCAACATCCATTCAACAATCTTATTCGTAATAGCCCACCTTGTATTTATGTTTTATCCACGAGGATGTTTTTGTCGATTTCCTACCTACTGAGAATTATGCCTTGAAATATTGTCTTCAATTAAACATCTCTGACTAAGATTTGTTTAAAATCTAGACACACCTTTGAGTATGTGCTTTAAAACCTACAGAGGTATACTTAAATTCTTGCATTAAATCTTTAGATGAAATAAATGAACTTTCCATGTTATAGGCTAGCTTCGGTCATGTATATATGTACATTTCATGCTGGCCTTTGCTTTCTTCATGCCGTTACATTGCATTTAATACTTAGCACAACTCAGGGCTCCTGGGTGGCTCAGTTGGCTGAGCATCTGACTTCAGCTCAGGTCATGATCTTGTGGTGTGCGAGTTCAAGACCCACATCAGGCTCCACGCTGACAATGTGGAGCCTGTTTGGGATTCTTTCTCTCTCTGCCCCTACACAGCTTGCTCTCTCTCTGAAAATAAACTTAAAAACATTAAGAAAAAAATACTTAGCACAGCTCCTACCTTCACACTCCATACATTTCCTTGGAATAGTGAGATCAATATTCACAGGGAATATTTAGAAAGTTACGTGGTAGAAAAGGCAAGAGCCACAGATAAAGGGATGTTTGGATATGGATTGAACCACCCTGGTAAACTCAGAATTATGTCATTTGCATCAATAAGAGTTAGGATTCCCAAAATGTGCTTTAGGACTTTTGAGAAGCTTCTGAGCCATGGAGTGAATATCAATGGGCCACAGATTCCTTAACGTAGTTAGTGCAGGAAACCTTACTCTGCAGTTTCTGAGAGGATTAAATGAGACATATACGGTTGTTAGTGCAGTGAAACCCAGAGGAACATGGAGCCCAGAGACATGTGATGGTAACAACCGGCCTCTACCCAGTGCCAGAAAGTACTAGAATAACAAGCAATACAGAGATGGATAAACAAAAGCAGAACCCCTGCCGCAAACAACTCTCCATATTCCTGTTGGCTTAGAGATTAAATAACATAGTGTCTGTGAAGGTATCTGGCACATGTAAACATATCGCTATGGTCCTTTCCCCTCCTTTTTCTAAATTTATTTTCTGAAAGTTGAGTCTTGATCCTCAAAAGCTCCATTTAGAGAGGTTCAACGAACAGGAGACCTTAATGAGTAATTGTCACATCTTAAAATTTGACATCCATTTTTTTTTTAACAGTTGGAAGGTCTCACTTGTTTTCTGGCCATCTCCCGGGGCCCCTGCAATTTCATTCCCATCAGATGCCAGCGTACTCTCCACAGGAGAGGAGGATGTATCAGCCCCATTCTCCAAGGGAGGTCGAGTGACCTGCCTAAGGGCACCCGCTCTCACACCCACTATCCTCCACCCCTACATTCAGAGCATCGGAGCACACGGAGCCCTCCGGTCCGGGTTGAGGGTCACAGCAACCCAGAGGCGCAGCGGGACACTGTCCGGACACAGTTCGGGGGGGGGCGGGGGAGGGGTTGTGGGGCAGCTGCGGCCTCTGTCCCCCTGACCGCTGGTGTAAGGTGGTGACCGCCTGGCCTCTGCCCTGGCGCTGTTGCTCGGCGTGATAGTAGGGAGAAGAGGGGTGGCGGTTTCTGCGGTAGCTCTGGCAGAGATGACCACAGCAGGAGCCGCAGCAATGATCCTATCCTTTCCCCGGGAAGATGGTTTAAAAGGGTTAAGAATCCGCGGACGGCGACAATAGGGAGTGGCTGAAAACCCCCAGAGATGGATGGAGGGGTAGAAAGGAGCGGGGAGGTGGTGGCTGGGGAATAATAAAATAAGAAGGAAGCTAAACCAGTGACCCTTGTCGGCAGTGAAAAGCGGCAGATTAGAAAATGTTTCATGCTAATTTCCATGGAGATTTCTTTAATTTATCGAAGATTGCTTCCCGGCTCGCCCGGCGCGCGCCGGCCGCGTCCTCCGCGGTCGCGGCGCCCGGGCCGCTGGGCCCCGCGCGGGTCGCTCGGGCGCCTCGGACCGACATCTCCATCAGCGCCCGCTCCCGGCCCGGCCGCTCGGCCGCCGGCTTAGGATGCTTGTCACATGATGGCTTCATCGGGGGTGGGGGTGGGGGGCTCGCCTCCTGATCCTTTCAAGCTCTCTCTCCTGCCTGGCATATCAAAGGAGATTTGTGGGTCACCGAGCCGGGACGCGGCGTATAAAGTCATCAGCCTGCCCGGCACCACCTCGATCATTTGCCACATTGTTCTTGCGACAGGCCGAGGAGGCCTGGGTCTCTTTAATAACTGGATTAGTCTTTAAGCGAAATATATTAGCTTTGAAAAGATACAAAAAATATATAGACAGGTAGATGTGACCAACGCCGAGCAATGTATAGAACTGTTGCATCGCTATACAGTACCCCTGAAACTAACAAAACAGTGTGTGTTACCGACACCGGAATTAAAAGGTCAAAATTTAATAAAAAATACAGGTAGAGACGGTCTGAAATGTAATCACACTCTCCCAGATGACATTTATTAGCGGCATGAGATAAAAGAACACATCAGATGACTTAACATGGTTTTACAGAATCCTTATTAATCCTTATTATTGTTTTTTAAAATTTAATGGACAATTTAAATATTAAGCCCCGTTGCTAATTTGGCCACAAAATTACAAGCTGCGCTACTTTTTCTGTGTGTGTGTGTGTGTGTGTGTGTGTGTGTGTGTGTGTGTCCCCAAGCCTTAAAGAAAAACAGTTTTAAGTTTACCAAGTAATTGAGATACAGACATTTGCACCATCATGGTAAAATACATTTTAAGCAGAAGTGTTATGCAAGGTAGATGCATATGGGTAGATGTTTATGTGTATACAGTGTAACATATAATCTGCAAAATAAGCCCCAGAGAGGCTCAATATCTTGATGGGCTTCAAGGTAAAGATTGCTCTTGTTGGCAGAATTATGTAGGGCTGTATAACTGCTTCTTCCTACCTTCTTGCTCATTTTCCCTCTGGCTTCATCCAGCTCTCCCAAGGCAGACACAGTTAGCTACAATGAAAGCCGGAGGCACAGGCTTCAGTGGAAATTTTGTTGGAGGAAAACTGTCTCACCAAGTCGCTTTTAATCAAAGACTCTTTGGTGGAATGAGCTACGCACACAGTGTGCATTTCTTTTACTGTATTCCTCCTAAATTTAAACTTATACCTTCAAGCCTGCATTTCCAAAGGACCCGTGTTACACTGCCTTTCTATTTTTTGCAATCACGGTTGTTAGGAATATGCTTTAGTTAATCACATCTTGAAAGGTCCAGGCAAGTTTCTTTGGTATTAATTATCTGTTGTAATACTCTGCCTATAAAAACTGAAGTGTCCCCTTAAAATCTTGCCTCAGGGAAGGGCATAAATTCCCAATTGCAGAGGTGTGTTTGGGGACATACAATGTGGGCTTTGCATGAAGATTCAAAGGAAGTTCTTCGGGGATGCCTGGGTGGCTTGATTGGTTAAGCATCCTGTCTCTTGATTTTTGCTCAGGTCATGATCTCACAGTTTCCTGAGTTTGAGCCCCGGGTCAGGGCTCTGCGCTGACAGTGCAGAGCCTGCTCCTGATTCTCTGCCCTTCACTTTCTCTCTCTCAAAAATAAATAAACATTAAAAGAATAAGTTCTGTTTACAATAAATGTAATCAAGTGAAGCAAACAAATAGCGGATCTTCTGCGATGTATTATATTATATGTATTTTAGGCATTATACCTGGAAAAATAGAAGTTCTTACTCTCATGGGTAGATAAAGTCACAGGTGCTATAATTTAGCTAACCTTCCCAGAACTTTGCTGTTCAGTCACTAAAAATAATTCAGAGCTGAGGTGGCAATTATGTGACATTCATACCTTTGTCTTTCTTCCACGAACATGGCAGAGGTTGTCAAGGAATCCTATTCTGGTCTACCTAAGTCTCGATAGCTTCTCCAACTCACCACCCCGGACTCCAGGGTCTTTCCATGATATGAATTCTATTTGCCATTCCTGGTCCAGGTTAACAAGTGTATTTGTGATTGAAACTAACAAAATTGTCCATCAATTCTTAAATATTTAGAAAGTTATTATTCAATGACCTTTGTGAAAAGAAGATTGATTTTTTAAACTCTCTTTTTTAAGTTTATTTATTTTGAGAGAGAGAGACAGACAGCGAAAATGGGGGCAGGGGCAGAGAGAAAATCCCAAGCAGACTCCATGCTGTCAGCACAGAGCCCAATGCAGGGCTCACACTCACAAACCATGAGATCAGGTCCTGGGGCAAAACCAATAATCGGACACTTAACCCCACTGAGCCACCCAGGAAGGTGCCCCAGGAAGACTGATTTTATGTATGTTCCCAGCCCAAAAGATTTTGGACAGACGTGAGATTCTGTTTGGTGTTCTGCTTGGAGAATATTCAGAACGCCTTGGTGGCATGTAGAGATCCTTACAGAGTCTCATGCTCTATGGACTGAGCTAACCAGGGGCCGCAGACACCCTTCGATCCTTCCCAGCGTCTGCCGAGACTTGTCCTGAAAACCGGATTTGGATTTTGAAAATGAGAAAAAGGCATTACCATTTCTAATCAGCTGCCACAGTCACTTCCCATTTCAGTTGTTAATGACACGGTTACAAATATCCACAGTGAACAACTGTGATCCATAACCAATTATAATATTTTTAATAATAGTATAATAAAATCCTTTCTAGTTAACAAAATACAGACAGGCTATTAAGGAGCCTTCCTCTCCCCCCTCCCACCTCTTTTTTCTTCCTTTCTTCCTTCCCTTCCTCTGTTCCCTCCCTTCTTTCCTTCCTTCCTTCCTTCCTTCCTTCCCTCCCTCCTCCCTCCCTCCCTCCCTCCTTCCTTCCTTCCTTCCTTCCTTCCTTCCTTCCTTCCTTCCTTCTTCCTTCCTTCCTTCCTAACATACCTACATTTTGTATCTCCAATATTGATAGTGAATCATGCATTCCATGGCAGATATACGAATATGGAAATGGAGCACATACTAGGAGTTACAGACTTTGGGATTTGATGACCACTCATCATACCAGTGGACATGGACCACTGCTGTAAAAAATGAAGCCTTAGGTGGAATGATGGGGGGAAATACCAACATACTTGTTTCTCTTTCTTCTCATTAAGCTCCTGTCTTTAATACACAGTTTGGTCTCTTATATTCATCTCCCTTTGTCACCCCCTCAAAATTTCAGATTACTCTTGCATTTAATTCCTGGCTTAATGACTGGTGTGCTTTCGCAGGATCAAATACCATCATCCAGAGTGAAAGTTAGGAGGGATGACGAGTGTTATATCATTAATTTCATAAATATGCAATAGTAAAATTAAGTGTTACCCAGTGCTGTCAGTGTTCGGCAAATTCCTTCATGTACGCCAGAATATATTAACTGACCATGTGCCTGGGATATTAGATATTCACACTCCGTAAGGAGATTTTCCAAAAGTGATTTCACCTCCTTTGTTTAAGGGTTGTATGGATTGTCAAGATAGGAAATGAGAAAGGGGGATTTTATGTCACATCTTAGTGCCCAAACCAGATATGTCACCACTTTTCACTGCTGGTGGAAACCTTCTTAGTAGACTTGGAATCCTATGACACACTTTTATTCTTATATTAATACCGACGAGAGCTGAGGTTTAAGCCAGGAACTATTTATTAGTGTCTTAATGCAGATGATATAGCCCAAATAATCTCAAAATTCAAACAAAATTTTAGGAGCTTTTGGCCTGCTTGTCTTACTGGATAATCCTATTTTTATCTACTTTGGTAATCTGCAACACGTCTGTTGATTGATGTTGATGGTATGTCCAGTCTTCCTTGTTAATGTTTCTTGGAGTAAAATCATTTGGCCTAAGACATGGGAGTTTCTGGGGGAGGACAATGGTGAGGAGACATCCCTGTAACAAAGGCTTTTAAAATTTTCAGTACAGGGGCGCCTGGGTGGCTCAGTTGATGAAGCACCCGACCAGCTCAGGTCATGATCTCATGATTCGTGGGTTCAAGCTTCACACTGGGCTCTGTGCTGACAGCTCAGAGCCTGGAGCCTGCTTCAGATTCTGTGTCTCCCTCTCTCTCTGCCTCTCCTCTGCTTGTTCTCTGTCTCTCAAAAATAAATAAAGGTTAAAAAAATTAAAATTTTCAGTATCATAAGTGTGTTTTACCCCTTCTCCATTATTACTTCCATTTGCTCTACCTCTTCAGCCACTAAAAACACAAACAAACAAAAAAACTAACAACAACAAAACCTTTTGAAGACTGAGTGAGAATAATACCCCGATACCCAGGAATGGCAGATGGGACTCCACTGCTTTCAGGACCCAAGAATAAATGGGTACTGAGAGCAGAGTTCTGAGAATAGAGCATGGCCAAAGTCTTCCTCATGGGGGAGAGTTTCTCAGCCTGGGCACCGCTGACATTTGTGCTGGGTAATTCTTACCGTGGGGCTGTTCTATATACTGCAGGGTGTTTAGCAGCATCTCTGTCTTCGAACCCTCCTCCATCACTCCCACTGAGATAACCAAAAATGTCCCCAGAGAGTGCCAGACGTCCTCTGCAGAGGAAAACTATCCTGTGTTGAGCAGCACCGCTCTAGGAGATTTCTTCTCTGCACTTGGCTTGGCATACTTCTCCTCTCTTCCCCTTTTCTCCATCCTTCTAGATTGTAACACCTTTTCTAATTTCATGCTTCTCATCTTTCAGGTTTAAGCTGAGAAGCCAGCTCCTCTGGGAACTCGTCCTTGATTTGGAAGGATTTAAGTGTCCCCAGACTTGCATACATCAGTTTTGATGACCTTCCACCTAAGTCCCAAGGAGTTCTGGTCCTCTTGTGGACAGGAACTGAGTCTGGCTCCATGTACGTTTTGCTTCTAGCATGGTGCCCAACACACGAGAAAAAGCACCCGCGAGATGGCCGGTGAATGAGTAAAGGTGGAGGACCAAATTGTGGGTGTGCTTTCCACATGCTAGCCCACCCCCCCACCCCGCTTTTTGACCTGGGCAAATACCAAAACGATCTTCCCTTTCTTAGTAAATCCGGGACCCGCTTTCCACAACTATTTCCCCAGTGGCCTAATGAAGAATGTAATCTGGAAGGTGACTGGCTGCTTTATTTGTCTCTTATCTTCCCCAAGAATTCATGTAGGCATTTGGGTTGATAAAAATGTCAGCTCTGCCTGGTGCCTTTCATTTCAATATGGTCCCCAACCCTTGGGGAAGATGTTCCCCTAGAGAATAGGAGGAGGCGGAAGCAGACAGACCCCTCCCGGTGCCAATGTTTCCTGCCCTGCTCTCCAAGTGGTGTGCTCGGAGAGAAAGGAGGCTTGGAGGCTTGGCAGGCGACGAGGCCTTCCCGTGGGCGGGCGCAGGAGACTTTCCACCACAATAGCAAGCTGGCACCTTGTGTCTGGCTCCTCTCCTGCTTCATTAAGATTTCTCTATTCGGTCCCCCTCTTTCAATCTTCTTGGGAAGTGGGCCATTTCAAAAGGAGTGAGCTGGCTCTCATTTTGTGCTTTCACAGAGCACACAAGCAAAATTTGTATACACACGGATGCGTGGACTTGGCGTATCAGTAACGTTGACTCACAAACACTCAGGAGAATGCTGTCTGAGCAGGGTGTTCGCTCCCCGCTAGCTCAGGGTCCTCTCCCTCTCCTTGGCCACGTAAAAAGCTCAGCAGGGGGTGTAGTTTTTAAAAAATGATCAAGGCACACCGGGAGAGTGAAATTTAGGGCAAATAAGGGATAAAATACTGAGAAAGAGTTATCTTCTTTCTGATGTGTTTCCCTCCTACCTCACCTGCTTACCAAAAAAAAGTCAAATAACATCTTCAGAGGAAGAAAGAAGGCTGAAACAGAATCTTCACAATACTATCTTGAGTTGGTGTGGGAGTTGTTTGTTTGTGCCCTATCTCCCTCCATTTGTCAAAAACACAATGAAACACAAACTAATGAGCCATTTCCAAATTGCAGGCAATCCAGAAGGCCCTATGTTGAGTAACATAACTAAATAAACAAATAACAAAAGACCACACCGCTCTTGGGATGCACCATAGGTTTGTGAATTAATAGGTTTCTCTTAGTTATCGTTAATGACATTTAGAGAACATACACTATGTGCTAAGCCACTGAGCTAAGCATCATCTCATTTCTTCAACCACAATCACCTATGATTTTCCTCCACACCCAGGAATAGCAGGATGAAATAGAGTGGCAATTTACAAGAACCAGAGTTCAACTTGGTTGTTCAATTTCTTGTTTCAATTAAACTTTAAATGTTGTGATCATTATAGATTCACACATAGTTGTAAGGAATAAAACCTAAGAGATCTGTGGTCTTATATACCCTTTGCCTAGTCTCATCTGCCCTACATCCCGTGGTTACATCTTGCAAAAATTGAGCACAATGTCACAACCAGAGAATTTATATGGATGCAATCCATCAATCTTATCCTGATTTTTTTCAGCGTTACATGTTTTTATTTCATCTCTCTCCCAACCTCATCTGTCTCTTTGTCTCACAACATATATGTTTGTGTGCTTTGGGCATTTAGTTCATTGCCATTTGTATCATACCATATCCTATGTGTTGGTCACATACCAATATCAGAGTCATGATGCAGAGTGTTTTCCATCCCCACAGCGATCCCTCTTGTTGCCCTTTTATAACCAGACCCACTTTTCTCCTGCCTGGTAACCCCTCCTCAACACCTTGCAACCTTGAACCTGTTTTCATGTCTATAATTTTGCCATTTCAAGAGTGTTATATAAATGGAAGCACATACTGCCATACACTACCCTTTCAGGTAGACTTTATTCATTCAGCCTCATTCCTGTAAGATTCATCCAGTTGTCGAGTGTATTTATGATCTTTTGTTTTTCACTACTGAGTAGTATTCCATGCAATGGATGGACTACATTTGTTTGACCATTCACTCACAGAAGGACACTTGAATTATGTCCAGTTTTATCTAATATGAACTAAAGTGCTACAAACATTTATATATTGGTTTAATATCAACGTGTGTTTTTCTTTCTCTGGGATAAACACCAGGAGTACAATTGCTGGGTCATGTGACAATTGGAGGTGTAGTTTTCTACGGAAATGCCAAATGTTTTCTAGAGTGACTCTACATGTTAACAGGTCTACCAGAAATCCATGAATGATCTGTTTTTTCCACATCCTCAACAGCTTAGTGGGTTGCCAGTATTTTTAATTTTAGTCATTCTGATTAGTCTGTAGTGGTATTTCACTGTGGTTTTAATTTGGATTTGCTCAGTGCCTAATGATGTTAAACATCATTTTGTGTTGTTTAACTATTTTGGTCTGTAACTCTCGATTTTAAAAATGTCTTTATCTCGTTCCATTGCTGGAATTTTTAAATAGATAACTACACGTATGAGGCAAGATGTAAGGGAATCTATAATCTGTTATTTGCCAGATGGCACTCTGAAGAAGATAAATAAGTTGTAATCAAAAGAAATTCATAGGAGCAAGTACCACATGGTCTTTGCTGATCTTTTGCCACATGTGCAAAGCTGTAACGTAGGCAGTGGGAGAAGTACATGTGTGTGTATACACACACACACACATCCCATATATATATGCATATGTGTATATATATATATATATATATATATATATACACCTCATATATATACGCACATGCCCCATATATATGCATATATATACACACCCCATATATATATGCATGTATATATATATATACACACCCCATATATATATATATACATATACCCCATATATATACACACATGTCCCATATATATATACACACACACCCCATATATATATATGCATATATACATATATACATGCATACATATACACACACACACCCAATAACACACACACACACACACGCACACTTTTAGCTATATAATATATATATACTTTGACTACATCGTATACATGGTATATATAGCAAAAATATATAATATATAGTAGTTTATATCACTTAATAGTATATCGATATGTAATACAGTAATTATAATACACAGTGCCAATATTGATTATAACATATTATATACTATGTATTGTATCAGTGAATATATTATAAAATATATAATATGCATTCTGTATTAGTTTGTATGTAAGCAATATATAATATATAAAAACTGAAAAATATTAAGGATGCTATTAATAGTAGAGAGAAAAATTTCTGGTGTAGTTAGCTTTTTGCTTCATTTTCATTTGAATAAAAAGCTGCTTTGAAATGCTTGTCACCATATATGGATCCATGGTTCAATTTGAAAGTCTGTTCCTTTGTGTTTTTCTCTAGGAGGACAGTTCACCGTGGGACTCCCTGCCTTGCCACTGGCCCGGTGGCTGGTGACACTGGTGCTGCAGTCAGTCAATAGAGTCCAGCAAGCAGTGTGTCTCATAATCTGGCAAATTCCCCCACTCTTTTCCTTCATTTCAAAACTGTGTTATGTTCTTGGTGTTTCGGGCAATCCTCTAATTAGCATCTAGAGAGCAAGGTTAAGACTCTTTCTGGTGAGATCATGAGATAAAAATAGCACCTACTTCAGTATAAGGCAAATCACAGGCTGACCTACAGCTGGTAGGTCATCACATTTCCAAGCCCATTTTTCTCAACTGTAACTCAAGAATGACACTACGGATTTCATAGTGTAGTTGTGAGGAGGTAAATGGGATTACGATGTGTTAGACACAGAGCTAGACACAGAATGTGTTAGACACAGATTTTACTCCTGGTAATTACCCCCTCCCCAGAGACTTGGCAGTTTCTACTTTTTCATACCAATTGCTCCCAGCTTTACTTACTGCGAGCCCAGATTTTTCCACCAACAACAATATCAGCTATACATAGTGGTGCATCCAGCCCCTACTGAAGTCACTCAAACATCGGAGATAAGGAGATAAGTCCTCTGTTGCCACCAGACACCAGTCAACCCTTTCCTCAAGTACTTTGAAAGTATTGCTCAAGTCAGAAGGCATGAAACCATTATTTTGGAAGACCAATCCATCTACCTCAGCCCTCTTGTTAGCTTCCTTACCATGATAAAAAGGTAAAATTGAAATGAAAAACTGGTGACACGTGTTATAACATAGATTAGCCTTGAAGACATTATGCTTGATCAGATAAGCTGGACACAGAAGGACAAATACTGTACGATTCAATTCATCTGAGGTACTTAGACTAATCAGATTCACAGAGTCAGAAAGCAGGAAGGCAGTGGTCAAGGATAGGTGAGTGGAGGGAATAAAGAGTCAGTGTTCAGTGGGTCCAGAGTTTCAGTTTTCTAAGTGGAAAAAAATCTGGAGACGGATAGTGCCGATGTACAACGTAAATCTAGTTAACACTGAACTGTATGCTTAAAAATGATTGAAATGGTAAATTTTATGTTATATATATCTTACCACAACTTTTTTTTTTAATTCCAGTATAATTAGTATACAGTGTTGCATTAGCTCCAGGTGTACAATGTAGTGATTCATCACTCAGTCTATACGTTACTCAGGGCTCATTATAGTAAGTGTGCTTGTAATCGCCTTCATCTATTTCACCCATCCTCCACCTGCCTCCCCTCTGGCAACCACCAGTTTGTTGTCTACATTTAGGAGTCTGTTTTTCATTGTCTTTTTTTCCTTCATTTGTTTGTTTAGTTTCTTAAATTCCATATATGGGTGAAATCATATGGCATTTGTCTTTCATGGGCTGACTTATTTCACTTACCATTATACTCTCCAGTTCATCTGCATTATTGCAAACATCAGGACTTCATTCTTTTTTATGGCCGATTAATATTCCATGTGTGTGTGTGTGTGTGTGTGTGTGTGTGTGTGTGTGTGTGTGTATCTATCTATCTATCTATCATCTATCTATAGAGTCCTGAATCTCTTAGTTTTATTGTCTTAATCTTGCCTTAGGAAGTTATTGGTTAAAATAATAATTGTGATTTTTCACATAAAATAACTCAAAATAGATCATAGACCTAAAGGTAAAATGTAAAACCGTGTTATCTACCTATCGATAGATAGATATGAATACATATCACATCTTTTTTTCAAATGTTTTAATGTTTATTTTCTTGAGAGAGAGATACACTCAGAGTTTGAGCAGAGGAGGGGCAGAGAGAGACACACACAGAATCTGAAGCAGGCTCCAAGATCCAAGGTGTCAGCGCAGAGCCTAACACAGGGCTTGAACTTGTGAACCGTGAGATCATGACCTGAGCCAAAGTCAGACACTCAACTGACTGAGCTACCCAGGAACCCTTGTGGTATTCTCTCTCTCTCTTTTCTTAAAATGTTTATTCTTGAGAAAAAGAGAGAGAAAGAGAGAGCGTGCATGTGTGAGCAAGTGAGGAAGGGTCAGAGAGAAAGGCAGACACAGAATCTAAAGCAGGCTCCAGGTTCCAAGCTGTCAACACAGAGGCCAACATGGGGTTTGAACCCATGAACCGTAAGATCATGACCTGAGCTGAAGTCAGACAGTTAACCAACTGAGCCACTCAGGCTCCCCCTGTGGTATTCTACTTTTACACACTTATGATAGGCTTTTGATTACATTATGACTGCCATATGGCCACTGACAGCCTCTTGCTCACATGAACTGCCTACCTCTAGACCCAGAGTCTATTTACTGATTCTTGGTTCATGTGTCCACTCTTTCAGCCATGGCATAAAGCCTTCTACTTGGGCCCAGTGCAGGGTGCTGGAGATGCCTTACTGATTCTTGCTGTCAAGAGCTTGTGGTATTCTGTGAATTAGGTGGAATAGTCGATGGGCAGCATGAAGCTGATGTTCAGAGCAGGCAGGAAATAGATGCAGTGATAGAGTGGACCAAACACAGGGACAGTATGGAAGAGGCACACGATGAGTGATAACAGACCAAGGCTCAGGACAGACTTCCCAAAGGTTGGGGCGGGGGTGCTGCCAAGGGTCTTTGATAATTTTCTTGTCTTGTTTTGCCTGATATTTCAGAGGCTGACCTTTGTCTCTTTGGAACTGACTTCTTTTCCCCTTCCTTCTGAGGTACATGGATCTCACATATTCTGAAAGAAAGTGAAGACCCAGCTATGGCTAATTATAGCCCATATTGAAACTCATGATAATCCCTTTTTTGTGGCATATAGTTTCTGGGGCCACATCTTCCTGTCTGACCTTTCTGTCACCTTCAACCGGTACTGGCCACTCATCTTCAAGGACAAGAGAATTGTTGTTTTCATTTGGTGACCCTCAGGTGTCCAATAGGTGATCATAAAATGCCTATGGGATTGAGTAAACAAGTGGCTGAATAAACAATCTGTGCTCTAATTCAAGGTGTTCTAGGGAATCCTGAATCTCTTAATTTTGTTGGCCCAATCTTGTCCTTAGGGGGCTATTGGGCTAAGTAATAATTGTGATCCTTCATATAAAATAGCTCAAAATAGATCATAGACCTAAATGCAAAAATGTAAAAGTATAAAACTCTATGAAGATAACACAGGAGATAATATACAAGACTTTGGATATGGCCATAACGTTTTAGATACAACACCAAAGGCACCATCCATGAAAGGAATATTTGAGAAGCTGGACTTCATTAAAATTAAAAAAAAAATTTTTTTAAAAAGCAAAACAAAAAAAATCTCCCCAAACCTTCTGTTCTTCACAAGACAAGGTCAAGAGAATGAGAAGACAAGTCACAGACTGGGAGAAAATATTTGCAAAAGAAAACTGATAAAGAACTGTTATTTATTTTTTTAAATTTATTTTAAAAAAACTTGGGGCACCTGGGTGGCTTAGTCGGTTAAGTGTCTGACTTTCGCTTAGGTCATGATCTCACGGTTCATGGATTTGAGCCCTACGACAGGCTCTGTGCTGACTGCCAGCTCAGAGCCTAGAGCCTGTTTCAGTCTGTGACTCCCTCTCTCTCTGACCCTCCCCTGCTCACGCTGTCTCTCTCTCTCTCCTAGAAATAAATAAAACATTTTAAAAATTTAAAACAATTTTTTTTATGTTTTATTTATTTCTAGGAGAGAGAGAGAGACAGCGTGAGCAGGGGAGGGTCAGAGAGAGAGGGAGTCACAGACTGAAACAGGCTCCAGGCTCTGAGCTGGCAGTCAGCACAGAGCCCGACACGGGGCTCGAACCCACGAACCGTGAGACCATGACCTAAGCGAAAATCGGACGCTTAACTGATTAAGCCACCCAGGCGCCCCAACAATTTTTAATATTTATTCATTTTTGAGACAGAGAGACAGAGCATTAGCGGGGAAGGGGCAGAGAGAGATGGAGACACAGAATTCAAAGCAGGCTCCAGGCTCTGACCTGTCAGCACAGAGCCCCACGTGGGGCTCAAACCCACTAACTGCAAGATCATGTTCCTGAGCCAGTCAGGTGCTTAACCAACTGAGCCACCCAGGTGCCCCAAGAACTGTTATTTAAAATACACAAACAGGGGCACCTGGGTGGCTCAGTCTGTTAAGACTCCAACTTCAGCTCAGGTCATGATCTCATAGTTCGTGAGTTCGAGCCCTGCATCAGGCTCTGGAGTCTCAGCTCAGAGCCTGGAACCTGGTTCAGATTCTGTGTTTCCCTCTCTCTCTGCACCTCCCATGCTGCTGCTCTGTCTCTCTCTCTTTCTCTATCTCTCTCAAAAATAAAGAAAAACATTTAAAATAAATAAATAAAATAATATAAAATATACAAACAAAGGTGCCTAGGTGGCTCAGTCAATTAAGCAGCCAAATCTTGATTTTGGCTCAGATCATGATCCCAGCATCGTAGGATGGGAGCCCCATGTCAGAGGGCGTGCTAACCATGGAACGTGCTTAATATTCTCTCTCTCTCTCTCTCTCTCTCTCTTCCTCTCCCTCTCCCCATCTCTACCTCTCTCCCCTCCTTGCACACACACTATCTCTCTAAGATTAGAATAGAATAGAATAGAATAGAATAGAATAGAATAGAATAGAATAGAAGTAAAATATACAAGCAATTCTCATTGTTTTCTCAACAATGAGAAAACAAATAATCTGATGATCTTAAGAGACACCTCTCGAAAGAAGATACACAGATGGTGAATAAGCATAGGAGGAAAATGCACCATGTCACATATCATCAGAGAAATCCAACCTGGAACAACAGTGACACACTGCTAACACACATATTAGAAATGGCCAAAACTTGCAACACTGACAGCGTCAAATGCTGGCAGAGACGTGAAGGGACAGGAACGCTCATTCATTGCTGGTGGGATACCAAATGACACCAGCCACTCTGGAAGACAGGTTTGCGTCTCTTCCAGAACCAAACTTATCCCTACCACATGATCCGGCAAATGCACTTGTTCATATTTACCTAAGGAAGTTAAAAACTTACGTCTGCACAAAACAAACAAACAAACAAACAAACAACAACAAAAAAACCCTGAGCATAGATGTTTATAGCAGCTTTATACATATTTATCCAAACCTGGAAGTAACCAAGGTAACCTTCAGTAATTGAATGGATAAACTGTGGAATATTACTTAGTACTAAAAAGAAATGAGTGATCAAGTCATGGAAAAATATGGAGGAAACCTAAGTGCATATTACTCAATGAAAGAAACCCATCTGCATAGGATACATTAGGAGAGAAGATTTTTACGGCAGTGAAATATTCGGTATGGTATCACAATGATGAATTCATATCGTTATCAAAACCCACAGAATCTATAACACCAACAGTGAACCCTAATATAAACTGTGGTCTTTGGGTGATAATGAAAATAAATATAATAATGTATCAATGTAGGTCTATCAGCTAGGCTTATGTGTCAACATAGGCAAATGTACCACTCTGGGGGGTGGATGGTGGTAATGGAGAGGTAGGCATATGTGAGAGCAGGGGGTATATGGGAAATCTCAGTACCTTTCCCCCAATTTTTCTATGGGCCTAAAACTACTCTTAAGAAAGTCTTCAAGGGGTGCCGGGATGACTCAGCCAGTTAAGTGCTGGACTCCTGAGTTTGACCCAGGTCATGATCTCACAGTTCATGAATTCAAGCCGTTAGTCGGGCTCTGTGCTGACCACACAGAGCCTGCTTGGGACTTGCTCTCCCTCTCTCTGCTCCTCCCCTCCCTCTCAAAATAAATACATAAACTTAAAAAAATAAAACTAAATAGTCTGTGCAATTTAGTATAGACGATAGACAACAGACAACAGTCTGTTGAACTTTTCTCAGTAGAGGAATGTTATCTTTACCAGCTAAGATTTGAGGGTCTAGCTAAACACAAAGTGCGTTATGTCACAAAGTCAGCATGCTGGGACAGAGCTGTCCTGTTCAGGCTGGGGAACAGCCTGGACTGAAAGTGGGGCCTGCATTTTGTCAAGTTTCTTTGGAAACTTCTCCATCTTTACCCAAGCCCTGACAAAAACAGGTCTAATAAAATGATTCAAAATGGAATAGAGAATTGAGGAATGATCAATTAGTCATCCAAATCTAAAAGAAATCTAGGAGGAGAGAGACAGAGAGAGAGGAGAGAGAGAGGAGAAAAAGAGAGAAAGAGGAGAGAGAGAGAGAGAAGGGAGAGAGAGAGGGAATCATTTCATTGTGTTAAGTGAAATAGGATACACTCCCTTCCATTCTAGAATTATTCTCTCAAAGCCATTCACAAAGTTACCTCTGATATAGACGGTGGGGATAAAACAATTCTCCTTAAGTGTTCTTCACTAACATGAGTTTTATAGCTTAGCTGGGAATTGCATAGAGAACATAAAGCTCTTGGCTTCTAAGCCTAATAGAAATGAGGCAAGAAGCACTGGTAGCCTTGAAGGAGAATCTTTTCTCTTGACATTTTCTGAGCACCTCTGAAGACTCAAGCGCTGCTTCAAGCTCAAATACAATTCTGGTCTTTGAGATATTTATCTGCACTGGATTCAATCGAAGGGTTTCACACCACCCATCCCTGCAGAGAGGTCAGGGGCCTCCACTGAGCTCTCTTTAGCCATTGGGCAGCTCTTTGATTATCTTGGAGTTTTACAGCTAGAGTAAATTTCACTTCATATTTTGTTTGAAAATAGCAAAATACAGATATTGAATTTTTTTTCTTTTGGGCTTTTAGCTCCCCAGTAGACCTTTATTTATTTATTTATTTTCTGTGCACTGAGATTTTTCAAGTTAATGTACACACTCAGAAATGTTAAGTGTAAAAGCAACAGACTGCCAATGAACCTTAGGGGTGTTTTTAAAGAAGCAGTTAGTAGGTGAGGTCCTTCTTTTGATTCAAATGAATCCATATTCATGTGCCCCTCTCCCACAAGAGCTAATCTTCTTCAGGACTCAAGTAAAATGTTTCTCTTTGAAGGCTTAGAATATTTGAATGTTGAACACTAGCTCCTTGCCTGGCTCCTGTTGTTTGGCTGTTGCAATATCGTCAAACACATAATGATACTCTGTATGGATAAAGACAGGATATGGTTTTTCCATACTTTCAGCAAGTGGCACTTAAAGTTTTGTAGATGGAACTGGAGCCATGGTGTCTAGAACACCAAGCTTTCTGGCAGTCTAGCTTTTAAGTGCAGCAATTGGCTTTTCATAGCTTGGGGACCCTTGGGACGTGTCCACTAACAGTGTTGTCTGACATTGGTGCTGCATGTTAGGAATGTCACAGGAAGTCTAAATTAAATGGCAACTGCCCTCATGTCTTAGGTCTGCTTTTGACTATCTGCACAGAGATGGGCCCCTCCCAGAAGGAGGAGGAAAAAAAAAAACCTTGGGTAGCCAGACGTCAATAAAGTGCAGAATCTGTACCAAATTGATTATACCCATAGAAAGGCATTGGCTGAATATATCAATTAGAGTTTTATTAATAGGTACAGTTTGGAAGCTTAGGTTGACATTAATTTTAATGAGGGATTTATCAATCAAAAATTAGCCCATGGTCATTTACTATTGATTTCAAAGTAGGCACCTTTAATACATTATAATAGCAAACTAGCTTTTGTACCTTAGAGGACAGTTAGCATTTTTTTAATAAAATGTTTTTTTTATTTTGCAATTTTATATTTATATTGGCATATTTTTTGCTCCTTTATTTGAGTGGACTGGAAATCATCTGGAATAATGACACCTCCCAATGCTAATGTCGATGTCATGTCATACATATAGCACGAACCTACTTACCATGCAATGTGAGGTATAGCACCCATGGTGACTTCTGGGGAGAGGATTGTCCATAAATGACTTACCATCCAAAAACATAAGGGAGCTTAATATGCAAAGAAGACCCATGAGAAATCTATGTGCAAAGTGAAGGGATTGATTGTACTGTGAAATATCGCCTGCTTTATAATCTGCAGATTTGAAAACTCAGATTCTAGATCTAAGGATTCCTACCCTAGTTGTGCACTGCAATGCCCTAATGCATTTACAAATACCTCTCCTTCATACCCATCTATGCATGATATTCTGATCTATCTATCTATCTATCTATCTATCTATCTATCTATCTATCTATCATCTATCTATCTATCTATTTATTCCTCCTATCCTTCCAACTAAAATCAATTGGAATGGAAGACTCCAGAAAAGTCAGAAGCTTAGTCCTTTCATTCCTGATTGTAGCCCTGCTGCCTGGGACATTAGTTCATTCACGATCTGTTTTCTTTGAGGGGTGCCTAGGTGACTCAGTCAAAGGTCCTACTTCAGATCAAGTCATGATCCAATGGTTGGTGAATTCAATCTCCACGTTGAGCCCCATGTGGGAGACTGCTTGGGATTCTCTCTCTCTCTCCCTCTCTCTCACTCTCCCTCTCTGTCTCCCCCACTCATGCATGCTTTCTCTTTCCCCCTCAAGATACATGTACTTAATTTCTTTTAAAGAAATGTTTTCTTTGAATGAGTCAATGGGTGCTTTGCTGAGGTTAAGTGTGTACACAGTACCAACTGGGCATCAAACTGAACCAGGTGATATTTCACAAACATTTATAGACGGCCTATATTAGCTGCGAGCAAGATACTGTGACCGGGTCTTTCAGAGGGCAACAATGAAATGGTCAAGAATGGAAAGCTGGAACTCCGGCTTTGAAGATCATCAACTCTGTGGCCCCAGGAAATTGCTTCATCTCTGACTCTGGCTTTCTTCATTCATTAAAATGGGTTTTATTAATGATGACCCTACTTGGAGTTCTGTGATGATTAAACGAGCAATATCTACAGAATCTTTGCCATAATTGGCACCAAGTAATAGAACCTTAAATGCTTGCTTTTATTATTACTGTTGTTGATTTTTTTTTTTTTGTTATTCACCTTTTAGGCTATTTTACTCACAGTTATTTTATGCTAAAAATGCAAATTGAAACAATTGTTAACATGGAAATGAGGTAACTCACTACTGCTTTTGCCCACGAGATGTTTAATGACCACCAGTGGGGAGTTCTGCCTTCTTTATACAAGACTTCACATGCTTCATTTGCAAAATAGGTGCTTACATACACAAGATTTCCCTTTAAGAGTATTTCCTGGCTCAGTTGCCATTCTTCTGATTAACCAACTCTCTCTTTAAAGACTTGAAGTCATGAAGTTTATTTTTTGTGACATTCACTCACGTTTAGACACAGAATTGCCCATGGTTTCCAGGAGTCTTTTATTGTCCATTTCATCATGCAAACTTTCAGATATTGTGTCCATGAAAGACAGTAGAGAGAAGGTCCTATTGACGGTAACATCTGCTGTAAGGGACAATTGCGAAGAGTGTTGTTAAGTCCCAATTCCATTTTTTCCTGGAATTTGCCGCTATGTTAGGGCCTTATTCATGAGTATTTAATTCAAACTGGAACATAATTTTTGGTAAGCTTTCTTCTTGTAAACTTTCTGAGGTTTAATGCATATAAACATATAACCAATCAATAAGTGTAAAACCCCAATATCAGGGTCCCTGGCTGGCTAGTCCTTTAAGTGTCCAACCCTGGATTATAGCTCAGGTCTTGATCTCAGTTCGTAAGATCAAGACCTGCATTGGGCTCCGTGCTATCTGCGTGGAGTCTGGTTAGGATTCTCTCTCTTCCTCTCTTTCTGCGCCTCCCCCACTCAAGCATGCATGCACACACACTCTTTCTCTCAAAATAAATAAATAAACTTAAAAAAAAAAACACCTCCAGTATCTTCTAAGAACTTAAACCCTTTGAAAGGGTCCTAATTATAATTAGAATAAAACCCAAACTTGATCGATGTTCTATATGGTTCTGCGTGATCTGACACTTTATCACTTTTGCTTTCATTTCTTGATATACACATCCTCTCTTGCTTTTCCTACTCTGTTCCTCTGACAGGGTGTTTTATTTTTGTTTGATTTTTTAATTGAGATAGAATTGACATACAACCTTATGCAAGTTTAAGGTATACAACATATTGATATGATACATTTATATTGCCATCCGATGGCCATTGTAGCATTAGCTAAGAACTCTCTTGGGTTTCATAATTATCATTTCTGCTACTGCTGGTGACAATTGGCATAGCTCATTTCCCATCATAGAGGTTTACATTTAGTTTTTATCTGCCTGGCCCACTCCAGGTCTTCACACGGCTTGTTCCTTCTTATTCTTTATGTCCTGACTTAAATACTAACATTTTAGATTTTGGATTTCTCCATACTATACAAAGTAGCCCACCTCTAAATCAGCCAAATCCTAACACATCTCCCTTTATTCTAATCATTGTTCTTAGCCTTATTGGAAAGTATACATCTAAAATTAGGTGCACACAGACAGCAAATGTTTCAAATTATCTATTTACCTGTCTCCCTGTTCAAAAGTTAGGACCCACAAGACCAGGGTCCTTCTCTGCTGTGTCTGCTTCTTCCCTGCTATATCTCTTGTGCATGGAATCACATTTGATGGCCAAGTGGATAATCATGTGGATGCGAGGTACTGAGGGGGATACAGAGGAGTTTCAAAGGGGATTTGATCTCTTTAGAAGCCTTCTGTCTAATAAGAGAGTTAAGCCACGGGTGTATGAGAAGATAATTTAACAAGCCAGTATAATTAAGTGATGAAAGCCATAAATACTGGGAGATCTGAATACGGCAAAATTACTTTATGCTGATCAAGGGTGGATTGATAGTGGAGGTGAGTTTTAAGCTGGGCCATAGTCATAATTCATCTCTTTGTCACAAATCTAAGCATAAGTCATTTTACTTTAATTGCAACCTAGGTATATTCAGGAGAGCCCACGGGAATCAAAGGAAGAAAATGCATGCTTGATTTTATTTTTTTGTTGCTGCCCTTCTAGGCTGCACATGATTGAGAAGGTCCTCTAAATTCAGTGGAGTCCACCTTTGAGCTTTATCACATGCCCCTTGCTCTTTGCTGCATATGATGTGGGAAACAAAGGCAAATGGAAAACTACACTTCCTTATAACTCACAGCGCATTGTCAAGTTGCTGAGACAGCAGAGTAACCTTCCTCTAATCGTCTTAATGTTAATGCTTTGCTAGAGGGAAAGCAAGTGGTTAACTGATAGAGATCTCAGTCATGCTGGACATGAATCTCTCTTAGTTTACAACTGTCATCATGATTTACAAGGACAAAAGCAATTTTATCAATAAGCCAAACTGTCAGAAACCTATAGATCCATTTTCTGGGAACTTGTCGCCACCCTTCCTTCCAGAGGTTAGAAAATCTTAGGTGATCAGTCACTCTTCACAACCCCAGTGCAGCTCTTTCTGCTCCTGGGTCCTGTCCCTGTGATTTAATAAAAACAACTTTTTGCATCAAAAACATCTCAAGAATTCTTTTTTGGCCATTGGCTCTGAACCCGGACACTCCAAACCACATCCTATATACTCCAGGTGGAGTCCTCCTCTGTCCCAGCTTAAATTCCCCAGTAAGTGCTCTGTTTATCCTTTCTTCTCAATCCCCATTCAAGCTTTTCACTGGGTCCGTACTGGTTCCCACGTGTGCCATATCACCGGACTAAGGCCTCTCCCTTCTTCATATTGCAGTTCACACATCCACTGCTCAGAAGGCCATTCTAGACTAGCTTGGGCCTCTTCCTCAGGCCTTCCCCTTCCCTATATCTTGCACAGCACATCTCTTTGTCACTGCATGTAGAATGATAGTGATCGCCCTGGTCTATAGACCACATGAGGATGAGGATTCTGTTTTCATCACCTCCACATCTCAGGGCCAGCACAGAGCGGAGGGCATCAAAGGAGCTAAATAAATATTTCCTGAATAGGTGAATGAATGGAGACAGGCATAAAACAGTGGTCCTTAAGTGGGATGTTGGAATGCTGAGTTTAACTTGAAATCCTTCTGAATCCATCTTGACACCAATAATAGAATCTCGCTTAATGGAAACCAATGCGAAAATCCCAACACTACCTTATTTACAAGGTGCTCTGTTCACTAGAGCTATTAAAGGGCCCTCTTGATGGGATGCTATGTATAACTGTAGGTATTATGCCAGAGACCGCTTCCTGTAAGGTTGCCAGACCAAAGAGGCAGGCACTGTACTCTGGGGACCTTCACCCAGCAGGATTATTAAAAGAATCTGTAAGGGTTAATAGATGGGTGGTAGCTTATTAAAACCAACTCTAAATGCTTTGACCACAGACTCCTAATATGGACCATCCTGGGAAGCCTGGTAAGGTCTGAAATGCATCCTTCAGACTGCATCATTAGGTACTTTGAATAGCAGTTCATAGCAAAAAATGCCTAATGCTCATTGAGGAACCCTCCCATTGGCCAGGCACTATCCTGGGTGTTTTAGACATATCATGCCAATCCTGACAGAAAAGTCCCAAAGTTCAGGTTTTATCATTTCCATTTACAGTTGAGGAAACTGAGGCTCAGAAAGACTTTGTGGCCACAGGAAACAAAGTGGGAAAGACTGTCTTTTCCCCCTGAGCCTTGACAATTGATTGGGTCCAGATTGCTTTCTGGGCACTTCTTATAAGAAAATTGTGTTGGCTGGAAGGACTTATCCATCTCATTCCCTTGAACCTATGATATTATGTATGGTAGAATGTGTTTTCCCCTTATGACCTGTTTGGTTATGGGCAAATTCCTTCTCCTTTCTGTAAGAAGGGGATTATGATGGGATCTCTCTCAGAAGTATGATAGGTAAGAATTAGAAGAGTTGAGACACACACAGCAAATTGGATCATATCTGCATCTTCAGAAGCACACGAGAGATACCGACTATCATCCCAAAGCATTTGGGGTGCGTGACAGTCTGTGGACCTTCATTCATTCCTTTGTTCCACTACCATTAATTGAGAACCACTCCATATCCAATGGTGTCCTAGTCCTTTAAGACCTGTGGTGACCTCCTGCATTTCAAGATCTGTGTTCATACTTCTGGCTATTTTGAACAATAGTTTTTAAGTTGGATAGCATAATATTTTAGCAAACTGACCAACCCCTGATCATTTCATTGAAATAGTCTCTATTTTATAAAGAATCCATTTTATTTTCTCCCTTAACCTAGGTCTTTGGGAGTTTGTTGGCTTTGTTTCAAGGTTGACTGGGCTCTTTTGGCAGAAATAACGCTTTAGGGAAAATTCAGTCTTTCTACCAGCCTCTCTCAACTTGGAAATGTTGGTTTCTGGTGCATTGCCCTAGTTTTGACAGACAGTTGTAGTCTTCTAAATAAAAGTAAATTACTTTTACTTTTAATTTAAGATATCTGGGTGTAATATCTTTGAAGACACAAGAAGCCTCTACTATGTATCACTATTTTAATTAAAAATTGACTCAGGAAGTTATTTTGATCTAATGCAATGGGATAAAAAAAAAATTCCCTCCTCCCAGGGATGAGGAAAGTGAGAGCTACCCTGAACCACTTCTTGCTCCACTATACTCTAAGGTGCCTTGTTAAGTAACTCAGGGTGTTATTTTCCTTCAACAAAGTCACACTTAAGTGAATGGAAGTGATGTTACTTTCTCAGAACAGATGGAGATCTAAATCTGTACTGTAAGATTTATTCTAGATATATTAGAAAAGGAAACAGGAAGTCATGTGAGAAAGATCAAGCTCTGCTTCCTCTTCCTGAACAATGAGAACAGTGTTCTCCTGACGCCCCGTGCTTACCCTGTGATACCTACATCCACTGAGACCGGGATTCTCACTTTTTTGCCTTCTGGGAAAAGCCAATGGAGGAGGAATGCTTTGGTATGCAGTGCATTGCCGAGACAAAAAAGGCTGGGGATTGGGGTGCCTAAATGGCTCAGTCAGTTGAGCATGTGACTCTTGATTTTGGCTCAGGCCATTATCTCATGGTTTGTGAGTTTGAGCTCAGTATTGGGCTCAACATTGATGGCAAGGAGGCTGCTTGGGATTCTCTGTCTCCCTCTCCCTCTCTGCCCCTATCCTGCTTATGCTCTCTCTCTCAAAATCAATAAATAAACTTTAAAAAGAGGCTCGGAATAGGCACTCACTGTAAGGGGAAATGCCTGGGAAGAGAAGATGCTATAGTGAGACAGGACTCTGAGTACAGAGAGGTAAAGCTGGGATCCTAGGTTGGTCAGGGATATACTGAGCAGGGGAAGTGACTTGAGCTTGAAAGGCTATACTGAGAAGAAGAAAACTCCAATATTTGGAGCTCTTCTGTCTTCATCTATGATGAGGTCTATGACTTTATATGCGTTATTCATTTAATGTTCTCCATTCCCTGCACAGTCCTGGGTGTTGGGTACTCACTCCCTCGGAGGCAGAGGAGGGCTTAGCGACAGAGTTTCTACTGACAGTTGTGGGCAACCCCAAAGCAATACACCTTCACAGGAGGCAACTGAGAACTATTTGGGGGGCGGGGTGGTTGAGTAGCAGAGAACCATCACAGGGGTGAAATATAATTACAGTTTAAGGAATCGTTCTCAAAATTTTGTCCACAAAACCAGTACAAAACCAGTAGTCATTAATTCATTTTCACTCGTCTAAATGTTTTCTGAAGAGGCTAAATATAATTAAAGTAAGGTTTGGTATATTTGCTTATTAATAAATGAATCCCCAACAAAACTCTAGCTTAATGCATTACAAGTATCCATGGGGACTTCAGAAGGTCGGGGCATGATTTAGTCAGGTGGGACTAGATTTGTTTTTATGTCACATCCTCTCTATAATGGTATGTTACTTTTATGCTAGATTTCTGAGTCACACTAATCAATAGAATTAGCCCCTGCTTTCCCTCTGTGCCTTCATTTAAACATCAAGGTGAAATTCAAAGGCTTGCAGAGACTACTTGGGTCATTCAAAGGAGCACTGGTCTTAAGGGAATTGTCTTTGTGTTTGCATCTCTGCATCTGCTTTTGTTACCCAGATTTGGGTTGTGTGCTGTCCCGGTCCACCCTCCTCCTCCCACACGCATTCAGGAACTGAGCACAGCACCTGCCAAGGGACCTGTAGTTCTGGAATAAGGTGAGGGGATAGAAAACAGGTTTTATTTTTTTGTGAGCTACTTAATTGCAGTCATGTGCGGGAACTCTCAAGGATGACCAGGGATTTTATAAAACCTTGTAGCCTCATTCAGCAACAGACTACTAATTAGTTCATTTACTTGGGTACTAAACTCATCTAAGAAGAGGAGTAGAACCTAATTAGAGAAATCTCGAAGGATATTAAACCCCAGTTCTTTAAAGTTACAGGTTTTTTTAAAATCACAAATCCACAGAAGCATACATACTTGAACACACATGCTTGCATGCACATTTGCGCGCACGTGTGCACACACACACACACACACACACACATTGAAATCAAGCATCTATATGAATAGTAAACCCAAGAATTTGGTTAGAGCTGTTAATTAGAAAGGACTTGAGTGACTGGGATGGAAGAAGATGAACATGATCCATACTTAGACTGAACCAAACCGTGAATTTTATCTCTCCCTTAATCATATCTTTCATATCATTGAAAGATATGATGGAAATTGTGGGGTATTCGAGAAAGAGACACAGAGAGAGAGAGAGAGAGAGAGAGATTTTAGAGAGCTTTTCTTCCATCATTATAATTTTTCTTGTATTTTATAGGGTTTTCTATGGGCCTCTAATCTTATTTAGGCTGATGCTCATGTTCAATCTTTTCCTTTATTTGTGTAGTAGATATTTTCCCCCTAGCAGGTATTTTCCAGGCATTCTGTGATCTACTTTCGGGGATACCCAGAAGCAGACCTGAGTCCTATCAGGCCAGGAGCAGCTGTATGTCAGCTCTTTCGTCAAATGGTTAATGATTATTTGCAAGTGCAAATATTAATAAGGGATAGTCTTTTTTAGAAAAAGAGACTGAAATAGAACTGCTACATAGAAATATGTATGTGTTTATAATTAATGTATGTTAAATTCATATTTCACATAGAAACATTGGCAAAAATATTTATACTGTGTATATTATGTATTTACATGTGCAATGCATATTTATATGTATTTATTTTAAACATATATATTTCATTCTATTATGTATTATTCTGCTTCCTTATATTCTTTTTTTAAATGTTTATTTATTTATTTTGAGAGGGGGGCAAAGGCAGAAAGAGGAAAAAGGGAGTCCCATGTGGGGCCTAGCTCACAAACCCTGAGATCATGATCTGTGCTTAAATCAAGAGTCCAACGCTTAACCCCAGGTGCCCCTCTCCTTAATTATATATGATATATATTTTACATATATAAAATAAATAACATAGATTATAATATAATATTTTATACAAATATACAAATAGCAAATATATACTATATAAGAATGTATAATTATATATCATATAATATTATATTACATTATATGTATTTTATTTATAATATATAGAACTAATAATCATATAAAATAATATATTATATACAAGCATTATATATACACATGTGCAGATATACACATGTGTATACATATACAACATATATGCGTATATATATGCATTTGGGAGCTATCAGAAAGAAGGGAGGGATACGGACCTGGAGGAATCAGGAAGTCTTTGCCAAGAAGGGCTTCTGAGCAGGTGGTTCATCAGAGATAAGTGAGAAAATGTTAGAGATGGGGGGAGGACATCGATTTCGTGAAGAAGGGGAAAGGATGGGAAATGATAAGTTTGGTAAAAATTAAAATGCTTTAGTATGCTGATGATGGCATTTGAGACAGGGATTGAAGACAAATATAATAACATAGGCAACAATAATAGTAACAGTGATTGTTAACATTTATTGAGAATAGTCCATGCAATAAGATTTCATTGCAAGATGCTGCAGGTCTGACAAATTCTTTTAATAATCTTTTGCAGAGTAATAGTGTCTCATTGTGATGGGGCCCAATTTCAGTTTTCCCTTTTGTGACTCCTGCTTTGGCATCAAGTCTAAGAACTCATCCTAAAGATTTTCTGCCATGTTTTTTTTTTCCTCTAAAAACTCTCGTGTTTTACATTTTACTACATTTTCTTTTAATCAAGGGTGGTGGGTTGTTAGTTTGGCTTTCAATATAGTTCGCTCAAAACTGTAGGATTTTTCTTATCTGATTCCATTCGACACCATGTGTTAGTATGCCATTAGGTGTATTAATAATGTTTCCAGGCAATTCTCCTATTTGCAGATTTCTTTGAATTTGCAATTTCATACTTCTCTCTCCCTCTGTCTATGTCTTCTCTCTCTGTGTCTTTCTCCAACAGTTACTGAGTGAAGGCGCTCTGCTGGTCACTATATTGGGTACATGGCACACTGCATACGTGCCACTTAATGGTCTCACTCACTATCATGTGGAAAAGATACTATTATAATTATTTCTAATATTTTTTAAGAAAAAAGAAAGGGCAATCTAAGATTTTAAAGAACTTGCTTTGGACATAAAACTAGCAAGTGGTGAAGACATGACACAAATTCATATGATCTGACTTCAGATCCTCCTTACTCTGTACTAAGGGGATGTAAAACTATCTACAAGTTATACGCAGTAGTCATATTTGTATATAAAGCATTACTGAGCCAAATGTGAATGGAAGAGGCTTGATGATAATGTATTATCACCCTCGTGGTTTGTCAGATCACTTTTTCTTCTTTTTCTCCCTGTTCACTAAGGTTAATTACAGCCACATGAAGACCCAGAGACATAGGAAAGATATGTGAAGACAGAGGAGAGATTGGATTGATGCATTTCCAAGCTAAGGAAGGCCAAGAGTTGGACTGAGGCATGGAACAGAGCACTCAGAAAGAACCAGCCCACTGACACCTTGATTTGAGACTTGTAGCCTAAGAATTGTGAGGTAATACCTTTCTGTTTTTTTTAAAGCCACGTTATCTGTTTGAATTTATTTTGGCAGTCATAGGAAGCTAAGATAGCCATGGTTTAAATTTTCCCCTATATTATGCTAGTATACTACCTAGCTAATTTGCATTATGGGTTTTTAGATATGAATTTCCTTACTCAGTGCAAGCTCTGAAAAACAAGTGGGTAATAAACAGGGGCAAAGGCACATTTTAGACATTAAATAGTATTTGGGTAAATCTGAACATCTTTTAGAATTATCTTAAAGGCTGTTCCAAGTATGTGCATGAAATGGCGCATGCTAAATTCATCAGCTGCTCTCACTGTTAATCAAAGAGGGGGTCAGAGGTCATAATCATCAGCTACACCGGGAAGATCCATTCCCTTTCCCCACATCCTAAGAACCGACTTCCTGGCCTACAGCCAAAGCCAATGTTAAGATGCGAACTGTGTATTTTTGCCCATGTGGTAAGAACAATTTCTGATTATAGAAAGCAATGCCTCCTTTCTGCAAGGAATTCAGAAATAATACAACATGTATATAAAAGAAGATAAAAATCATCTATAATCCCACCATCCAAAGATACCAAAATCAAATGTGTGTATATTACACATATACCAGGTATGTTCAAGAATAAAAGCAATCCTTATGTATAAGTACTTATAAACGTATTATGGGGATTGTTCTCTGCCAATAAATTAAATCTGGATCATATTGTTTTAATGTCTGTATGATATGCCAGTGGATGGAAATAGCATAATTGATTTAACCATTCTTCTGTTGATGAACATTTAAGTCACTGTAGTAATTTTTGATACTCAGAACCACATGATAATCAACTTTATGATGATCTATTTGTAAACCTGATTACTCCCATAGAATCCATATTTTTAGAGGGAGCTGCTTACATTTTGGGGTCCCTAGTTAAATGACAAGAATGCAATACTCGAGGTGAATGTTAATTCTGGAGGACATGGGCTCTATTTAACCTGACTGTTTCTCAAACCAGAGTGGCTACATGAGGGCTGCCATCCTCCAGATGATATCATTTATGGGAACAGAGCTCTTCAGGGACAAGTAAGATTAGAAGATATGGCTTCTGCCAGTAAAGAATCTTATAGCTCAACTATAACATGTGCAGGGAGTGAGTGATTTTTACAAACGGATTTTTAACCACACAGTGCAGACATAATGAGTAGGAGTGTATGTGCATGTTGGTGAATCGGAAGGTCCAGGTGGCTGGTGAGTAACTGTACCAAGGTCAGTGTGGGTGGGGTCAAGTGTGAACTTACTGAGATGGAGATATAAGATGTGAAACACCTGACACAGATCAGGAGGGGAATAGGGATGGAAGTGAAGGAGCAATCATGGAGGGGTAGAGTGGCTTGGATATATACATGGACCAGCTGCCATGTCTTTCCTTCTGGGAAACCTCCTCTCACCTCTTTGGATGGAGGAAACATTAAACTTGGAGTTTCAATTTAGTGAATGGATGACTAGGCTAGAAGGTTGGTGCTCTGTCTCCTCAAGGCTTCTCTCACACATGATTGGGACCCATTGTCTTCTCAGGATTAAATCTCCCTTTACCTGTGGGAATAATCCTGTCCTCATGACAGGAGGCTTTGATTCAAGAGTCCAGCCTCAGGGCAGGTGGCTTTGTGTCCTATTTCTAGCAACAAAGAGATTGCCTGTCCTCTCCTCTATCCAGACGTGTGGGTGCTTGGAGGCACCTATTTTCTCCCTAGACCTAAGTAAGTCCTTGTATTGTGAAACTTCCTGGAGAGAGTCTTTTCTAGAACTAGAGCTGACCTTGTTCTGCTCATTTTCAACACGAGAGGCCAACCCAGAAAACAGAGTCTTCTATTTTGTTCAATAGCTTTACTGAGGTATAATTAACACACAATAGACTACATATATTTTAAATGTGCAATTTGACCAGTTTTAACATGTCAATACAATACAGTTTTAATATGTGCATACAATCACAAAACCATTACAACAATCAAGAAAATCAACCTACCCATTACCAACCATTTTGTTACCAAATGGTAACAAAAGTTACTGTTTATCCCTGTTATTCCTTTCTTCCTGCCTCATGCAACCACTGATCTACTTTCTGTCACTATGCATTCACTTGTCCTTACCTAGAATTTTCTATAAATGGCATCCTACACCACGTACTTTCTTTTTGGCCACCCTTGTTTTTCATGACATAATTATTTTGAAATTCATTCCTATAGTTGCAACTGCCAATAACCTATACTTTTTGTTGCTAAACAGTATTCCATTGTACTGTGTACCACAATATCTTTATGTACTCACCTGCCCGTGAGATATTTTCTATTGTTTCTGATTTTTGGTTATAGCCCAAACCTGCTTTGAGCATTCACGAACAAGTCTTTCTATGAGTCTATGTCATTGTTTCTCATGGGCAAATAACTAGTAGAATGGCTGGATCATAAGCCAGGTGTGTGTTGAATTTTTAACAAACCACAAAATTGGTGAAAAATCAAAGGCTAGCTCATTCAAGCCCTGTGTCAGGCTCTGTACTGACAGCTGAGAACATTGGAACCTGCTTCAGATTCTGCGTCTCCCTCTCTCTCTCTGCCCCTCCCCAACTTGTGTGTGCTCTCTCTCTCTCTCTGTCTCTCTCAAAAGTAAATAAAAATTAAAATTTTTTTGAAAAAAATTTGTTTACAAAAAGGACTATCTTTTCACCAATGATGTGCCTTTGCATGTTAGTCAAAAATCAATTGTTCATGTATGTGTGGATCTATATCGGGACTCTCTATTCTTTTTCAGTGATCTATTTATCGATCTTGACATCAACATTACATTGTCTTGATAATTAGTCCTTTTATAAAAAAAAAAGTCTTGAAATCAGCTATAGTCTTTCAACTTTCTTCTTTTTTAAAGTCTTGGCCAGTGTAGGCCCTTTGAACTCCATTTAAATTTTAGAATCAGCATGCTAATTTCTGCCCCACCCCAAAAAAGGCATTTTCATTTACATTGTGTGGTAATCAAGATAACTTAGAGAGATAAATAAAATATGGCATATTCACACAATGGAATATCATTTAGCTATAAACGGGGATGAAGCACTATTCCATGTTATAATAGGGATGAGCCTTGACAACACACTAAATGCAGGAAGCCATTCAAAAAGGCTTCGATGGATGTGAAATGCCCAGAATAGGCAAGTCTATACAAACAGAAAGTACTTGTTTAGGGCTGAGGGAGTAATTGCAAATGAGCATAGGGTTTCTTTTGGTGGACTGAGCGATTTTAAAATTAGATTCTGAGGATTGTGGCACAACCCTATAAATACTTAACTGTACAATTTAAATGGGAATAGTGCATGCACATGAATTATATCTCAATAAAACATGATCTTTTGTTGAAAAGATCAGTTTGAAGAGAACTGGCATCTTAACAATCTTGAGTCTTTGACCTGTGAACGTCATGTATCTTTTCTTTTATTTAGGCTTCTTTAGTTTCTCTCAGTGAAATGTGATTTTCAGGTCATACACATCTTATTTTTTCCAGATTTCTTCCCAAATACTTCATATCTTGATGATATTATAAATTACATTTTTTATTTCAATTTTTAATTTGGGTTGTTAATGTGTAGACATACAACGGATTTTTGTATATTGAGCTTGCATGTTGTACCTTTGTCAAATGCACTTATTAGTTCTAGCAGCTTTCTGGTAGATTCCATAGAAACAATCACATGGTCTCCAAATAAATTACACTCATCGACACAAATTTCTAAGGGTGACTGTGTTTTGGACCCCTATCTTTCTATCTCTTTTTGCTGGCACTATGATGTCACAGAATGATTCCCAGATGCTGACTGCTGACAGATGCTATTCTGAATATTGAGCATTATACTCTTCTGATGCTATGGACTATCAGAAAAAAATGAATTCCCAGGCCAAGTAGCTGGCTCCATGCATGAGCAATGAACCAACTCTATAAGAGCATTTGGTTTTCAGATCCTGATGGCTCTGGGTCTTGCCCACGTCATTGTCTACTGATGGCCTTAAGATTGTACTTTGATAGAGGAACACAGATAGGTGTGTTTCATACTATACGATTTTCCTGTGAAGGATTTTTTATTTTATTTTTTATCCTGGAGAATGTGGGCCCCATAAAATAGTAAAATTGCCAAGATTTCACAAAAATGGTTGATTACAAATAGAAATACAAATTTCTGGCTTATCTTGAAAGTAGAAGGCCCAGGAACACTGGATATATGTTCCCATTTATGTCATCTTGCTTTGGCAAGATAAATGCTACTCTGGAGCCACCCTACTGATTTAGGTCATTCACTCGGCCCTTACATGCGTATTTGAATTCCAAATTTGTCCTTAGTCAGGTAGATTGGCCTACTAAGATACTTTCGCACACTTATTCATTCATCTGTCATTCCTCATTGAGTATGGTGATTGCATGTCAAACACTATGAGAGTTGATTTCTAAAGACAAAGATATAACATGCATTCTCTGTTTCCAGAGAGCTATCACTTTAGGCAAACTAATTGATATGGTATTATTCAGTTACCTTTCAGCACGTGCTCCTAAATGAAAATAGAGATAACAGTCTCCACACGGTAGTGCGTCTTAGAAGAGACTATTGCTTGCTGTTAAATAGATTGTCCTTCTGCATAAGCACAAATAATTTAACCCAAGTGGATAACAACTCTAATAACTCTTCAACTAGAAAGTAGATCACTGACCTCCATATTAGGTCCATAAGGCCCATCTCCACTACTTTCTATCTCTTTTGAAGATTTCTGTCATAATGCGGGGGGTGTGTGTGCATGGGCGTGTGCATGCAGGTATTGGTCACCCATTCCAATTCACTTTACTTTTCACATGCTTATTTTCTCCTTTTGTTGCAACCATTTTCTTGTAACCTCTCCATGAAGTTCACGGTGTGGGGTTCTCAGGAAGGAATGAACACTACGACACCTCAGCCTTAGGAACCCAGTCAAAGATTTGAACTCCTGAACTTCCTATCTCCCACACAGTATTCCACCAGTGGGATTTCTTCACTGCTGAGTTTGTGCTGTTTTCATCCTCAGTGAAGCTATTTCCCACCCTACCCCTCGTTTTCAACTCAAAATTTCTTGGCACTATCCAGGTGAAATACAATACCCATTAACCCCCATTAACCCAGTAGCCTCTTCTGTGAAGGGGCGATGTTTCCCAGTACGATGACAAGAAGTTCGGTCGTGCTGAGAATGCAGTGTTTGTTGGAAAGTCTCTCACATCCAATTCAAGATGGGGGAGGCACAGAGAAAGGAGAAGGAAGCATAAAAGGCAATGGGAATGAAAAGGTTGCCACAAATGTGAATCTATCATTGTTTACCTTCAGGAAAACAGGAAAACTGTTTCTGTCTTTTTCCCTTAATTGCTTGGTGGACCTCGGGGAGGAAAGAGAGAGAGAGAGAGAGAGAGAGAGAGGAGTCTAAGTTAAATGCACAACATTTCTTCTGACAATGTTCATCCTCTGCCCCTCCCCCATTCCTTTAGGCTGAGTACCCATGTGGTTTCTGCGTTTCTGAGCAGAGAGAGGCAGAACTGCTTTAATAGCCCTTGAGAAAGTGCTTCAGGAGGTATTTGCAGAGAGCAGGGTGCCATTGTGTTGTCTCCTCGACATGCCCCAGATATTGAACCTTCCAGTAACTACAATTACAACCCAAACCACAAAATGTAGATTTACAGATTGTTTTCAGCAACACCCATTCAAATTTACTTATATTTACACTAGAAAAATTAGGGTAAGTGCTATTGTGACCAGAGACACAGACCAGGATCAATAACCAACCAATTCTTGGCTAATAAAGCACTTCTCTAAGGTCTACGGTTGCTCTATTCTGACTTTGAGGTTGGCCTCTAATGTCTTACCCATTGACTTTTCCCGTAAATATGTCTAATCGAGGCCATGCAGGATTCTAAAGAGAAATGATACACTTGGTTTGGTAAGAATTGCTAATTAACCAAGTATGTAAAACCTGTAGCTGCCATGGCCCACAGTATTTTCTCCTGGGGTGAAAATTTATCCATGACAAGGAACTAAAAGTAAAGTGGCAACTTCCATTTTTCTGTGTGCATGTGCATGTGTTAATTCTCCCTCTTCCAAATCCTAATCGTTCCAAAAATCACCTTTAAAATGGAATTAAAACAAATGTCCTGAGTAGTGTTTGCTGGAGTTATAAAACCTTTAACCAGGAAAATAATGTGCAGGACATTCTCATGTTATGCAGGAATTTTTTAATCATGCCCAATCTCAGTGTATACAAAGTTCTCTCTCTCTCTCTCTCTCTCTTTTTTTTTTTTTATGGCTGCAAAAGATTGTACTTCATATTAGAAAGGTCAAGAGAGATTAATTTGGTTGCTTGTATATTTGAATCAGTAATTTTGTTCTGGTAACAGAGCGGGGTATTTCATCAAACCTAAAGGAGATGAAATAATGAAGGACAAGAGAAAGCACCAGGGAGAGACATCGAAAGGCTTTCCGAATGTACATTTCCAGTTGGGAATATCACGCCATGGTGCCTATTCACTCAAGGGCTCTCTGCAAAAGCCAACACTGCCCAGAGAGCATGCTTGATATATTTGGAATAGCCCCATCCTGATATCTCTGTTCCTTATGCCAGAGGCAACAATTCCTGCCCTCAGTTGTTTGGAGTCTGTGGCAACGGGGTGAAGGCTGTGATTTCCATTACCAGAGGGGACTGTTAGTGTGGCTCTAGCCTCAGTTCACAAACCTGCCCCATTCCCACATGTCAGGCCTCAGCTCACAGGGGGAATCAGGAGTAGCGTGATTCCCTCAGTTTCTCAGGACAAAGCTTTCACGGGCACAAGGGAGAATGCGTGCAGAAATGGCTGCCTTGCAGGTGAATGCCCAGTTTTATTGGCACCCTGGGACTCTTGTTTCCCTCCAACTTCTTGTTTTCATCCAATTTTTAATTTTTGTAATGTTTATTTATTTTTGAGAAAGAGAGTCAGAGCACAAGCAGGGGAGGGAGGGAGAGAGAGGGAGGTATAGAATCTGAAGCAGGCTCCAGGCTCTGAGCTGTCAGCACAGAACTGGATGTAGGGCTCAAACTCGTGAACCTTGAACCTGAGCCAAAGTTGGACACTCAACCAACTGAGCCACCCAGGTGCCCCCGCTTTCCTCCCATTTTTATGGAAAGGGAATATCCTAGCAGGTACGTAAAAGAAAAAGACTTGGTTTACTTAGGCAGAAACTAAATATAGACTATGCCTGGAGTTGACTTATGAAGACACTCTTAGGTTATTTGAACTGTAATGATAGTGGCCAAGGGATAGATTCCAGAGTCTCTGTGTCCCTGTGTCCTGGCTGGACCAATCTGGAATTGTTAGAATATTATATTCTGAATGTGGTAAAACACTTTCATACAACTTTATAAAACAAACCAACATGATATATTTGTAGCCAATTATACATTTGATCCTCAAGGCAAACTAGTGAGAGAAGAATTATTTTTATTCTAAGATTACAGATAAGGAATTTGCAAACTTCCATTCTTGAAGCCTTCATACTCATGTTGGGGTAACACTGTTATATTAGTTTATGACAAGGACTGCCATACAGATGTTTGGACAGGTGTTAAGGTATTAAATGAAGACTGCCTAGACCAGGGTCAAATGTAGGGTGTGCATTGCTGGAACCAAAATGTATTTAAAGATATGGGGAGCCCTCTATTATGAGATGTCATTGATAAGTTCTCAGACATTTGATCTTGAAAATTATGGGACGCCTAGTGGCTCAGTCACTTGAGCAGCTGACTCTTGATTTCTGCTCTGGTCATAATCCCAGGACTGTGGGATTAAGTCTCACATTGGGCTCTGTGCTGAGCATGGACCCTGATTAATATTTTTTTTCTCTCTCTCTCTCTCCCTCTGCTTCTCCCATGCTAGTGCATGCACACTTGCATTCTCTCTCTCTCTAAAAAAAAAAATTAAAAAATTAAAAACTTCCCTCCATTAAAGCACAATTTTAAAAATTAAAGGGATAAGTCAGAACCTAGAAAAAGACATTAACAACCCATATAAAAGGAAGAGATGAGAATTTAGAATATGTAAAGAACCCTTACAAATAAAAGGAAAAGACGAATATACCTAATGAATAAATAAACAAAAGATATGTATTGGAATTTTAGAGCAGAGAAAGTGCATATTGCTATCCAATATGTGAAACATTCTTAGTTTTATAAGTAATCATGTAAATGTTAATCAAGACTCAAAGAGATATCATTTAATACCACTATACTGGCAAAAATCAAAGAAGTCTAAGTAAAACACTTACATGTTGCTGGCAGGAGTGTTAATTAGTACGACTACTTTGAAAACAATGTAGAATTACTTTCACATATCCTAAGTCAGCACATGTGCCCCAGGAGAAATGTGGATGAATCTTCAGAGCGTCACGGTTCATAAGAGTAAAATACTGGACACAAACCAAATATCCGTCAACTGGAGACTGAATAAATAAATTGTGGGATAGTAAACATGATGATACATCTTCAGTAGTAATATTGAATAAACTATAACTACGACATGGATGAATTCTGGAAATATAACTCTGGAAATGGAATATTTTTTTAATGTTTTTATTTATTTTTAAGAGAGAGAGAGATACAGCATGAGCAGGGGAGGGTCAGAGAGAGAGGGAGTCACAGGCTGAAACAGGCTCCAGGCTCTGAGCTGGCAGTCAGCACAGAGCCCGACGCGGGGCTCGAACCCACGAACCGTGAGATCATGTCCCAAGCGAAAGTCGGACGCTTAACCGACTAAGCCACCCAGGCGCCCCTGGAAATGGAATATTGAATGACAATAGCAACACACTGAAGACATCATAGAGTATGATACCTTTATAGTAAGCAATCAATCAAAAGCAATGAATCAACCTATGTTTTGAGCATAATTCATATGTGATAAATAAGGTAAGAAAAAACTAAACACAAATTTTGATGAGTACTTCTGGAAAGAAGAATGGATCGGAGCACAGAGATGCAAGTTTTTGGTGGTAAAGTCTCATCGGCAAACATATTAGAACCTAATAGATTGACTGGGTAGGTAGACTGCACAATTACCTATATTTATGAACTGTTTTTGTAAACTATTTTTCAAAATGAACCAAAATGCTGTTTGCAAACAATAATGAAAATCAGGAAATAGGCCAGGCATAGCCATTCGTCATAAGAAAGTAACACCTGAAAATATGTTATAAAATAAATCAGCTAACTCCCCCCCCGCAAAAAATATTATTTTGAATTGCTTCGAAGAACACAAGAGTGAAAACCTCAGCACCAGATTTTTCATAAGTCAATCACGTTAAAACAGTACAGTCAAACTTAACACATGTGGCCAGGGACAGTGTTCCATGGTAAATTTAGAACCTTGGGTGCTGTAAGGAAATAAATTGAACTACTTTTTTTATTTAAATAATTATTTTAAAATATGTTCTAAGGATATACGAAGCACAGCATAATAAATATTAAAGCAGAAGACAATGGATCAAAGATTGGGAGAAATAAAATGTATTAGTACAAAAGCTCACTCTTTGGGGGGGAAAGGTAATTCCTGGGAAATTCAGTAAGAAAGAGTGAAAACAAACACCAAGATGACTAGAAAGAGAAAAAGAGTAACTGAAATAAGATGAACATGAGTAAGAGGCGATGTACTCCTTGTTTAGAACCAAACTGCCTTTACACTCTTTTCTTGTTCTTTTAATTTTTTTCATGTTTATTTATTTTTGAGAATGAGAAAGAGAGAGAGGGAGAGCACAATCGGGGGAAGGCCAGAGAGAGAGAGGGAAACACAGAATCCAAAGCAGGCTCCAGGCTCTGAGCTGTCAGCACAGAGCCCGACACAAAGTTCGAACCCACATGAGAGAGAGATCATGACCTGAGTCAGAGTCAGCCCCTCAACCAACTGAGCCACCCTGGTGCCCCTTCTTTCTCTTCTTGATAAACGATTAGGAGAGACACCCAAGGGCTGCTCTGGCCTTTGTTTGCATCTTCTTATTGATTTGATTACACAATATTGTAGCTAAGGGCACCTTATTCTTTGGATAGTCATTGAAATACTGGGAGGTACTTATGAACATTTAAAGACCCCATTATGAGTCATTTCTCAGTTATGGACAGTCCCCTTTGCACGGAGCATGGGACCAGGCAAAGTGCAAGAGCAGAGGAGGAAAGGAGGCCGGGGCACCTGCCTTAGCCACGGACTCTTCCAGCATGGTTATTCCCAGCCAAATGTTGCCTCTGGCAGATTCGTTATTTTGGTAGGACAGGAAGGAAGACCAGGCCAAGGAAAAATGGAGCTTCCTGATGGCCAGTGACTGTTCAGCAAGGGGCTTTCTGCATATAGTCCTTATTGGCCTTTCCAGCCCTTGTCAGTACATTTAGCCTAGAAAATTCTAGTTGTTAGGCTCTTTGGAAAACTTGAAAAATTATACATCAGTTACATATGAAATATGTGTGTGAGAGGCTAAGAAATTTTGTAATAAAATGTATAAGGAGTAATTTGACCTCTTCAAATTGTGGCATTATTATGTGTAATATGATGTACATTTATAGTTATTTCTTTATTGTATTACTGATATTGTCCATTTTGGGGGGGATAAATCCTTTCAAGGGCCAATAAGTTTAAAAACAGGAAGTGTAGGGGTGGCTGGGTGGCCCAGTCAGCTAAGCATCTGATTTTGGCTCAAGTCATGATCTGGAAGTTCGTGGGTTTGAGCCCCGTGTCGGATTCTGTGCTCACAGCTCAGAGCCAGGAGCCTGCCTCAGATTCTGTGTCTCCCTCTCTCTCTCTCTGCCCTTCCCCTGCTTGTGTTTTGTCTCTTTCTCTCTCAAAAATAAATAAACATTAAAAATTTTAAAAAAGGAAGTGTATATTGAATTAAAAACTCAGGTTCAAGTTCTTTATTTTTTTAATATTTTTTAATGTTCATTTTTGAGAGAGAGGGAAGCAGAAATAGAGAGAGATGAAGGATCTGAGAGTGTCAGCTGCATTAGCAAAAGAGAAAGATTGCAATGACTGAAGAGACATCAGTTTTATAGAAGTGTCATCAGATGCTTTAAGTAAGTTTAGCTAATTCCAAGAGTATTTTTAAAACCAATGTTTAGACTCAAATGAAGCTTTTAAAATCTATTCTGTCACAGATGAAACGTTTGACATTAATATGACAGTTACAGCTAATTCAACCAAAAAATTCAATATAAGAGATAAACTTTCTGTTGGTTTTGGGGTGACAAAGCAAATATAAATTTGAGGCAACATGATAGGGCAAAAGTAATGTCTCACTAATTAAATAAATCTATGTGAGGGAATATACTTACCAAATTATTTAGGAAACCTGTAACGTTCATAATTCATCAAAACACACTCTCATAATGTACCAAAAAAAGAAGCAGTTACAGTTAGGATTAACAACTATTTTGGGATGCCTGGGTGGGTGGTCTGTTAAGCCTCTGACTTCGGCTCAGGTCACGATCTCACGGTCTGTGGGTTTGAGCCCCGTGTCAGTCTCCGTGCTGACAGCTCAGAGCCTGGAGCCTGCTTTGGATTCTATGCCTTCATCTGTCTCCCCGACTTATTCTCTCTCTCTCTCTCTCTCAAAAATAAATAAAACTTTTCATGATAGTATTTGCCTTTTGCTGTCCCCATGACTTGGATTTTACATGTTGAGATTCAGAGAAATTTACCTGTAAATAAATATAAATGATGAACAAAGATAACATTTTTGGAAAAGCTTTGGTTGTGTTTTGTTTACTATCAGTTGAAAATGGTAATCAAAACATTCAACAAATAGGGGCACCTGAGTGGCTCAGTTGGTTGAGCCTCCAAGTCTCAGTTTCGGCTCAGGTCATGAGCTCACGGTTTTCTGAGTTTGAAGGCTGCATCAGGCTCTGCAACGACAGTGCGGAATCTGCTTGGGATTCTCTCTCTGTCTCTCTGTCTTTCTCTCTCTGCCTCTCCCCTTCTCACACTGTCCCTGTGTCTCTCAAAATAAATAAATAACTTAAAAAACTTCAACAAATAGGCCTCCAAATGCTTTATCAATAACAAAGCAAAAGCAGATAAACGATGACATTTACCCACAAAATCCAGGGTGAAACTGAGCCAAATAAGCAGTGAGAGCTGAAAAGCTATGTGGTTTAATTTTGAAAGCTCTAACTGCACATGGGTATATCTTGATTTGGGGAAAGCACTTTAAATTCAGTTCTTATGTTCAATTGAATCCATTTCTATTCTATGCTGCAATGGAATGGAATTGAAAAGGCCTATCATTTTGCAATATCTAAATTTGGTAAAACATTCAAAAGACTCATAAATGGAGACAATTTATTTGATGAGAGTTGTCTTTGAAAATAGTTGCTCTAACACTGAGAAGGGACACAAAATGACAGCATCTGTAAAAATATTTTAGCCTAACGATTTACATATTTTCATACAAAACAAATTAGAAATGAAAATTTTCTTCCTTTAACAGAATTTGCTTTTACCTTACCAGGTACATCTGCACCTGTAAGAAAATAGAAAATATTTCTTAATTAAAACTGTCGTGTTCTACATGGTAGTAATGATAGAACATGTCAACAATGGAAAATTATTAACATATATTTCAGCTCTGTAGAAGACGGAGGCAATCTGATGAAAAAGTTAAATAAGTAAAAGAATATATAAAACACCAGTGACATATTAGAGTCAGCTTATTAAAGATTAAAAATCTGGCTGTGTAGGGGCACCTGGGTGGCTCAGTCAGTTGGGCCTTTGACTTTGGCTCAATCGTGTTCTTGCAGTTTGTGAGTTTGAGCCCCGCGTTGGACTCTGTGCTGACAGCTCAGAGCCTGGAGCCTGCTTCAGACTCTGAGTTTCCCTCTCTCTCTCTGCCCCTTCCCTACTCGTGCTCTGACTCTCTCTCTCCCTCAAAAATAAATTATTTTTTTTCTCTTAAAAATCTTAAAAAATAAACTGCCTATGTAACAGAATCATTATTGTTTGCTATTTTAAATATGTATATAATCAATAGAATACATTTCTAAAATATACACAGCTTGATATTGTTTCCGTATTTCAGACAGATTTTTCCAAATATTTGTATTTTAGAGAGAGAGAAAGAGAGAGAGAGAGAGAAGAGAGAGCAGGGAAGGAGCAGAGAGGAAGGGAAAGAGAGAATCTTAAGAAGGTTCCATGCCCAGCACTGAGTCCCATGTCAGGCTCCACCTGGGACTCGATGGCTCGATCTCAGGACCCTGAGATTATGACCTTGAATAAAACCAAGAGTTGGGCACTTAACTGACTGAGTCACCCAGGAGCCCCTCAAATGGCTTTTGAATAAGATTGTATTATAGAGCCACCAGTACGGGGAAGCCAATCGTTGCCAACAAATAAATATTAAAAAATATAATTTATATTATTTTTAGCATTTTCCTGGCACTCAAAGCTCTCCTTCAAGAATATTGGATTACTTGTTTGGGCACCCTATGCTCTGAGGTTCCCTAGACTCAGTGGGGGTTGGGCATGCATGATGAAGCTATTGAAATAACCACGTAAAGCAACAGTGGAAAAGGTAAAGAATGAATGATTAGAGACTAAGAGAATGTCTCATATGCTGATGCTAGGCGTTCACAGGAAAGTGAGGCCACTGTTGCCTGGAGTGGATCTGGAAGGTGTTACAGAGAGGTATACCTTGAGTTAGGCTAAGGAATTGAGTGAGGCGTCTGAAAAGACCTGGGAGAAAAGAGGCACAGTCTGAGAGAGAACCTTGTGGATAACCACAGTAAAAATGGTAGTCAGGACACTGAGATGCAGCATGGAGAGAAGTCATCCTGACACCTTCAGAAAGAAAACACGGGCAGGTAAGATGAAAACAATCAGCTCTGTGATATTTAGGATATCCCAAACAATGTTCAAAATTAATTTCCAAACCAATTAGAAAGAAGTTGTTTATTCTTCTCAACAAAAGTTATGATTTTTCATTTCCAGAACTTTTCAGAGGCTGGGTAAGAAAGGTTGGGAGGTGGGACACCTGGGTGGCTCAGTTGGTTAAGCGACCGACTCTTGATTTTGGCTCAGGGCATGATCTCAGGTAGTGATTTGTGAGTTCAAGCCCTGAATCAGGCTATGCATGCTCACAGTTCAAAGTGTGCTTGGGATTCTCTTTCTCCCTCTCTCTCTGCCCCTCCCCTCCTTGTCCTCTCTCTCTCTCTCTCAAAATAGATTAATAAACTTAAAAAGAAAGTTTGCAAGGCATCAGGAAATTATAAACAACACCACTTTCCATTTTTACCCCAGCAATAACTAATCAACAGCCCACAGTGAAAAAAATCCATTTATGCTGGTTTCCTGCACGGCAATTTAAAAGGTTCTGATTTAGAAACATAGATGTGCTGTTCAGTACTGTACAGCTTAATTCTAATGAATTTTATGCACATGCCCACATCTTTTGCATATTATTTTCTTCTTCATATTTTTAAACTTTTTTGTTTGTTTCTTTTCCAAGTCCTGCTTGGGATTAGTGAGGAAGTAGTAAGAACCGGTTCAAAGAACCAAGGACTCAAAACATTCGTTTGCAATTCTAGCAAAGTGTTAGTTTTCCCATCTGTAACCTGGGGGTTAGTTAACCTCACTCATCTACGCATTGATCTTTTATTAAAATCTCTTACCCAGGAGACAGTGAATGTGGCAGGGCTCAAAGTCCAGAAAGTCAGATGGAGCAAATACAACATTATAGCAATGTGGCCTAGGTTATGGTCAACATTGGTTTAAGGAACTACAGGAGATCAGTAAGGAAAGGCTTTGTTGTAAAAAGAAAAGTGGCCATCGGCATTGACTCCTGAAGGTTGACTTGGATTTTGTCAGAAACATAAAGGAAGTGTTTCTAGGAAGATGAGAGAGCATATACAAAGGAGGGCAATGCAAAAATATTCTAGATTGTTGCGTGATCCACAATATATGAGATCCAGGGGCTCCTGGATGGCTCAGTTGGTTAAGCATCCGGCTCTTGGTTTTGGCTCAGGACGTGATCTCACAGTTTGTGGGATGGAGCCCCTCCTTGGGCTCTGAGCTGCCATTGCGGAGCCTGCTGAGGATTCTCTCTCTCCCTCTCTCTTTGCCCCTTCCCAGCTTGTGTGCGTGTGCACGTGCGCCCACCCCCCACATACACACACTCTCTGTCTCTCTTTCTCTCTCTCTCTCCTCCATCAAAATAAATAACTAAAACTTAAAAAGTATATATATCAGCTCTAAAATCACATAAGTAGAGCACTCTTCATTATTTTAGTAGTTTCGATTGAGAAGGGCCTTGTGCAAAGCAGCTGCCTATTTTTAGGGATTTGCAATGTGGGAGCACAGTTTCAGAACCATGGTTTGGCAAAGACCTCACCCCTACTCATCCTGATTTCAGGGACAAGATGCTGTGTCAACTGGAGAGTGTACCTGAGCTATGAGTCTCTTTCCTAACGGATTACCTTGCAGGGGCAGGGTATCTCCTTCGCTGAATCACTTAAAAATACAAGAAATGTCTATCTGCTGGGAACTTCTCAGTCTTCCTCGGAGCAGAGAACAGAACAGGTGGCCTCCTGGGAGGCTTACCAACTACATGCTCCCAAACTGAGAGGCAAAATGAAAATTAATGGAGATGATGGCTTTTTTTTTTTAAAGCTTATGTTCTCAAAATCGTTTTACAAAGCATCATTTACTAAATTTTCCTCAGCCCTCTTTAATATCTCTCTGTCTTAGTCTGTTTGGGCTCTGAAAAAAGAAACACCATGAACTGAGTGGCTTAAACAGCACATATTTATTCCTCAGGGTTCTGGTGGCTGAAAGGTTCAAGGTTCAGTGTCTGATGAGGACAAACTTCCTGGTTCATAGAAGGGTGTCGTCTGGCTGCATTGTTGCATAGGGAAGGGGTACTGTCTCTCTTGTATGTCTGGGAATCCCATTCATGAGACCCTGCTTCCTAATACCAACACATTCAGTGCATAGCAACTTTTTTTTTTTTTAATTTATAACGTTTATTTATTTTTGAGAGACAGAGACATAGCACGAGAGGAGGAGGGGCAGACAGAGAGGGAGACACAGTACCCCAAGCGGCCTCCAGGCTCTGAGTTGTCAGCACAGAGCCCGATGCAGGGCTCAAACTCACAAATCACGAGATCATGACCTGAGCTGAAGTTGGATGCTTAACCAACTGAGCCAGCCAGGCACCCCTGGCAACTTCTAGTTTTGTAACTTCTAAATTTGGGGGGCGAATGCACACATTCAGTTAATAGCAACCTCTATTACCCCAAGATCAAATAAAATATGCTGTAGGCATGCTTATCATGAAGACACTCTCCTAGGCTAGCGGAGTCCTCTGTACCAGAATGCTTGGCTTCAATCAGGCTAATTTATCATTTACCTTCTCTTCCATTTCTCTGCCTTCACACCAACGTCCCCAGTTCAGATGGACTTTCCTTTCCTTTTTCCTTTTTTTTTTTTTCCCTTAAACCTCTTTAAGGTTTGGTTCAAATCTCATAGATATTATCTGAGTGAAGCAAATATAATCTCTCCCAGATTAGACTTTTCCTTTCAGTAACATTGCACTATGTCAAGAAAAATCGTTCTTTTACACAGAACCAGTTCTTCCCAGAACGTCTTTTACTACAAATAGATTATTTCCCATTTTTTTGATTGATTTGCCTTCCCTTTTTCCAGGGAATATAACCAAGATTGGATAATTCACCACCTGTGGGAGCGGCAACATTTTGAGTTTTTACCATTCATTTGTTCACCGAGTACTTTTAAATCCTGAATTATTTACATGCTAAGGGGATTATCCTGCATAAATATTACATACAACACTGACAGTAGGACTTGAGCTTGCTTCATATAATCATTCCTTTTGGCAGGAGGGGGGACATAATGCTTAGACCTTAAAGAGCCACTGTGGTTTTTAAAAGGTCATATTTGGCCAGCCAGAATTTATTCTGTGTGTCTTTCAGGAACCTACAAGAGTGATTCAGTTGACAGAACTTGATTATTTTTTCCCATAAAAGGTTTTACAGATCGTCATAGGGAGATATAATTTGCAAACTGCATAGGCTTGGAAGAAATAAATCAATACAATGGACTGGAAAACGAAAAAGTAACAAATTTGAGAAACTAAACCAGATCAGAAGATGACGGCCAAACAGTAGTAAAATTACACCGACTTCTCAGTTCAAATGTCTCAAGGGTTGGAAAAATATTTGGTATTTTCCCCTACCCTCATATTCATAAATTAATGTTAGGAAGTAGAATTATAAATTAATAAGACATTTAAGGATAATGTGGTACTGGACACTGTTATTTTTTTCATATGTTTGCTCTAACTCAATCAGTTTAAGATAGAAAATACTCTTTTACTTCACTGAAAATAGTTTAAAATAACAAATAAAGTTTTCCTACAAAATGAAAATAGGTGGACACTTATTGACTCTCTCTCTCTCTCTCTCTCTCTCTCTCTGTGTGTGTGTGTACATATGTTTACCCCAGCTAATTTTTATTCTTTTCTTTGTTATTCACAGTTTGTTTTCCCAGAACTTGATCTAGAGTCTCTAAAGCATATTAAGAAGGCTTTTGGCTTGTTGAAAAACACAGGAGCTTCCCTAAACCTATTTCTAGAGGTTTATGCAATCCATCTTTGGAGCATTTTCTGGTTTGGAAACTATATTATCTTTATAAAGGTCAAAGGTTATATTTATGGTTGAAGGTAATAATATATTATTTCTTTTAAATTCCCAAGAAACTCACGTTTCCTTATTTATTTATTTATTTTTAAAATTTCATGTTTATTTATTTGAGAGAGAGAGAGCGCGTGCCCGCGCACATGCACGCATGTGAGTGGGGGAGGGGCAGAGAGTGAGGGAGACACAGAATCCAGACTCAGAGCTAACAGCACAGAGCCGGATGGGGGCTCTGTTGGAACCCACCAACTGTGAGATCATGACCTGTGCCAAAGTCAGATGCCTAACTGACTGAGCCACCAAGGTGCCCGTCACATTTCCTTAAAAAAATTGTTTATTTATTTTTGAGAGAAAACATAAGTGGGGGAGGGGTACAGAGAGAGGGGACAGAAGATCCAAAGCAGGCTCTGTGCTGATGTGTGGATGGAACTTCCGAATCAGAGATTATGACCCAAGCCAAAGTCAGAAGCTCAACCAACTGAACCACCCAGGTGCCACATCGCATTGCCCTTTAAATATGAAAATATATAAATATGGAAAATCTCATACTCTAATTGAACAAATGGCCGAATTTTCACAAACTAGACCCACGTTTGTAACCAGCACCCATCTAGGGAGCAGACGGACTGCATAATACATGTGATCACTTCAATGTGCGCAAATATATGAATCCTATAACCTCAAGGTCATGCAGATACCTTCCACTTCAGGCCATTCACTGGGAGGAGATCAGAAGACAGACAGTAAATTCATTCAATCTGGTGAATTAGTATGTTTGAGGATTTAGAGCCACAATTTTCCTTAAACACCATATCTGAAATAAGCAGGTGCATTGTGTTTCAAGCATTACTATTAAAGGAAGTTATGCAATTGCTTTCAGCCCAATGTCTCCAAATAACAGAACCATAGCTCTATAGAAGCTTTTCTAACTGGAAAGTATATTTATACTTGCCCTTGATTTTCATTTAGGAACACTAAAGTACAGCTGGCCTCAGGTTTTGTAGATGAAGAGCCAGAACAGATTCTTGGTCCCACGTATGGCCTCAAATATGTCCCTGGATGCTGCATTCGCTGTATAAAACCTGTGGAGGTCCTTACCTCCAACTCTACAACCCATCAGAAGTCCAGTAATTCTGTTGGTTAATCAGCCCATTTGTTACTCAGATAAATTTCCACTTCATCCGGGATGTTAAGGCAAGTCTACTTCAGAGTGTCCTCTCCAAGATCATTCCCTTCAACTTGGACAAGATGACTGTTATTGGCTCTTCTGAAACCCACCTCTTCCCTGGGGTCCCACAAAGAACTTGGTTTTCAGGAAGGACCCAGACTCCTTCTTCTGCCATTGGCTGCCTCTGGCTTGACCTTGCACAATGCACTCAGGCTCATTCTGACCCCTCTCTGGGTAAGAGTGCTGCTTCGCTTTTCCAATTATGTTGAAACTGATATTCAATTTGGATGCCTAAATATATAGTAATGATAATGGTGGTGACAATATCATGACCACAATTTTTCAAGTGTTGCTTTAGCCAATACAAATGGAGAGGCAATAGTTTCCCAATGTCAGGGGCAAACCCCAGCAACCCTGGGACACCTGGCTTCTCTAGGAACCAAATACCAAGAATATGCTCGTTTATTTCCTTTTGAAACTAACTTTATTCTTTTGGGAAAAGCAGCACTTACTGTACAAATTAAAATGATAAAAGAGATAACCATTATTAGCACTTTGGTGAACATCCTTCCAAACATTTCTCTAAGTGTGTCTACGCATGGTGCATGTCCTTTATATAAGTAAGATCATACTCTGCATGTTGTTTTCTATTTGCCTTTTCACTCAACCATATTTAATGGAACTCTCTCCGTGCCGACAAAGATGGCTGCATGTCCTTGTTGTAAGAACTCCATTGGTGTATGTGACCATGTTTGACTAAGTGCTTTATAGAACAGCATCCATTTTCTCTTGTGAATAATGCCTTAATGAATCTTGTCCACTCATCTTTTCCAGCTTGTATGATTATACATTAATTGAAATATTATGGTGAAATAGAACGGTCAGAGCACCCATGCACATGATATTGGATACATGTGGTAAAACTGCCTTCAAGAAAGATTGTCCTATGTACATGCTCTACACCTCAAGTGAGACTACAGGTGTCCACACATACAAAACAATGCTTTTTATTAATGCTCTAAATATTTGTCTCTGTTAATAAAATATAGTGTTGTGTGGTTTCATTACCAATGAATTTGAACACAACTACTACACACTTACCAACCATTTGTATCTCTTCATTCATAAATTGCCTCTTTACCCATCTTCCTTTCTTTTTTCTCTATTGTTATTTATTGTACATATCATTCTGGTTTTGTGGCTTGTGTTTCGATTGCTGTTTTATTTTATTCTGCTCTGGAGAAGTCTTGTTTGGTTTTAATTTGAAGTAGTCCAATGGATCAGCTGTCTTCTTTTTTGTGCTTCTTGATATTTACAACATACTTAGGAGGCCCTTGGCAACCGTATCAGCAAGCTTGAACCTTTTGCTTTTACTGCTCATCAAATGATGCCTTAAATTATTTGCCATTCCTTTCATGTATTATATTCATGTCCCCAAGTAGATAATTGGTCAAGGAGTAGATATTTTTTCCTCTCCTCTGAGTGTTTTGTTCTATTATTTCTTCATTGCCTATCTTTTGCTCTGAAACTCCTGTTATATGGTGATGGGAACAGATGGGTAGAGTCTCTATTTTATATTCTTGTTAATATTTTTATTTCTTTTCATGGTAATAGAAACTTTATTTATTATTTTGCAGATCTTGTCAGAGCTTAGTCAAGTCTATTTTCATAAAGCTTATTCAATGAATTCGAGGAGAGGGCATATTTTATGTTTCCTAGATTTCTTATTATTTGTTGGCTTTAGCCATACTTTCTTGTTTTATTGCTGTAGGACCTAACTTGAGAAGGTGGCCCATGGGTGGAGGGGTGGGAGGATAAAATGACACATCTTGGGAGGTTCAAAAAGACTAAGTGGGGCCTGGATTTGGGACTCAAGGGAGAGAAGGCTTTCTAGTTTCTTGTCCAAATTTGGTGAGAGCTCTGGTTTTCAAATGTGTAAAAGACTCACATAGCTCACAGAGCTCACTAGCTCTGGATTCTGTAGAGTGTGGCTTAGGGTCTGCTGATCTGTGGGATGCAATAAAAGGCAGCATTTGGTGAACATTCTAGAAAAGTATAAGGAAGGATGATGCAGAGGAGTGGTACTTACTCTCTGGACATAACTGTGTTTCAGCAGATGGGAATCTTTGGGGATAAGAAAATGGCAGTTTAGGTTGAGAGAGAAAACGTACGGAGATGGAACATTAAAGAAATGTTCATGGATGATGATGATGGTGGTGGTGGTGATGGTGGTGGTGCCGGTGGTGGTGGTGGTGCAGTGATAACTATTCTTATTTACTGAATATTTGCCATGTGCCCAGCACAGAGAACCAGACATTTCTTACATGCCCAGGTACTGGGAGTAAGTAGATATCTATATCTGAGTCCAGTCTCTCATCATTCCTGGTCAGTATTATTTTTCTCATCATTTATTAATATAAAAAACCCAAACCAAAAGTTAGAAAGCAAACATATAGATAAGAAAGGTGAGATTCAAACTTAGATCTTCCTGGTGTCAATGTCTCTTGCTCTTGACTGCTAGTATACTTGTTCAAGTCATCCAGCTTGTCTGGAAAAAGGAAAGGCTGCAGAGACCACATGGGTTCATTGGGAATCTAGCTTGGGGGAAGAATATTAGAAAGCTTTGTAGGCCATGCTCAGGAATGGAACTTTTATTTATCAGGCATTGGGGAGTCACTAAAAGTTCTGGAGCAGAGACATGTTATGAATGTGGATTACCTGCCTATGTATATGTTAGCAGATGGGTTTTGGTATAACGGAAAATAAGAAGGCCCATTAGAATTTGTTACATGGTTGATGAAGAAATCGCGAGGTTTGAGGTTGGAATAGTGATAGCAGGAAAAGAGATAAGTGAATCAGATGCATGAAGCCAAGGGAGAAGTTGGAGGGCTGGACTGTCTGGGGTGTCACAAAGTAGTAAAAGTGACCTAGAGCCTGAGGAGAGGGTTGGGAATGTTTCGTAATGGCTCTTGCCATGTTGAGAAGGGTCTAGAAGGCTCACTGGCCTGAGCACTCTTGTGTGAACTATTTGTCAATGTCTATAATGCCCACTTTGCTAGGCTTAGTAGACACAATGAAAGTACAATTTTCTATGACACTCACATGTGATGATTCCTTAGCAAGTGAAACAAGTAAAAAACTCAAAACATTATAACAGTGTTTTATACCTCAATAGATTGCATATAAAAGGAACATATCTTAACATAATAAGAACCATATATGATAAACCCATAGCTAGTTCCATGGTGGAAAATGGAAAACCTTTCTCTAAGATCAGGAACAAGGCAAGGGTACCCAGTTCACCAGTCTTATTCAGTATAGTAATAGGAGTCCTAGCCAGAGCTATTAGACAAGACAAAGAAATAAACGGCATCCAAATTGGGAAGGAAGAAAAAAACATTGACCTTATTTGCAGATGACATGATTTTATATGTAGAAAATCCCAAAGCCTCAACCAAATAAATTATTAGAACTAATCATTCAAGAAGTTCAGTGAATTTACAGGGTATAAAGTCAACATACAAATATGGTTGCATTTCCATATTCTAACAGTGAGACATCTGAAAAAGGAATAAAGAGAAATATCCCATCCACAAGCTTCGAAAACAACAAAATACCTAGGAACAAATTTAACCAGGGAAGGGAAATATCTGTACAATTAAAACTACAATGTTTTGTTGAAAAAAAAAAAAAAAAGTAAAGAAGACGCAACCAAACAGAAAGACATACTAATTTCATGGATCAGAAGAATGAATGTTGTTAGCATGTCCATACTCCTCAAAGCCGTCTATAGATGTAAGGCAATCTGTGTCAAAATTCAATGGCATTTTTCACAGACCTAGAAAAGGCAATCTTAAAACTCGTATGGAGGGGCGCCTGGGTGGCTTAGTCGGTTAAGCGTCCGACTTTCGCTTAGGTCATGATCTTGCGGTTTGTGGGTTCGAGCCGCGTCGGGCTCTGTGCTGACTGCCAGCTCAGAGCCTGGAGCCTGTTTCAGTCTGTGACTCCCTCTCTCTGGCCTCCCCTGCTCACGCTCTCTCTCTCTCTCTCTCTCTCTAGAGATAAATAAAACATTAAAAAAAAAAAAAAAAAAAAAAAAACTCGTATGGAACCACAAATGATTCCAAATAGCAAAAGTTATCATGAGGATGGTCAAAGCCATAGGCATCACCTTGCCTGACTTCAACTATACTACAAAGCAGTAATAATGAAAACAGTATGATATGTCAAGTAAATTTCAATTAAACAATAAAACCCCACAAAAAATCCACAAGGTTATATAGCGTTTACTTGTGTAATAGATTAGGGTACCCTTCTCTCTCTAATGCATAATTTTGTCCTGATTGTACAGCATAGATGCTGTGGTTGTTTGTGGGACCATGGTTTTGAGGATCTGCTTGGTATGCTCCACTGAAGGCTAAGGAAATATGAACATTTTACATGGTTTAGTTTGCCTTTCCCTCAAAAGGGTCACTCAAGAGATGTTGGGTGTGGATTCCTGATATATGGTTTTGACACAATAAAGTGGCATCAAGCTCAACAATACCTACTGCATTCTAGAAATCATAGTGACTGGCCAGACACCCAGTCCAAGTTCTGCTCTTTTCTTTCTTGTATATTGCAGCTGGCTATCAACCCCTCCTCCTCCTTTCATTCGGATGAGATGGTTATAAAAGCCAGAAAATAGAAATGGCCAGCCATCCAGTCATAGTGTCCTAGCTTTTTTTGTGACGTCAATGCAAGAGAGTTTGCCGAGACAGCTCATACAGTAGGGAGCAAAAAGCATGATTGTGAGTCTTCTTATTACCAAGGAGAGAATGACAATGGAGGTCGTGGTAAGGAGAAGAGCCAAGCCACCGGAAGCCAACTCTTATTACACCTGCAAATCTGGGCGTTTGGGTTTCCCCTCCTCCTTCCCCCTGGGTCAGCCTTGCAGCCACCCACAGTTTCGAGAAGTTGTCGGCCAGTTCCGCGCTTGCACCCTGTACACATAGATACAGCTGGTACTCGAACGGGTTTTGACAACACTAGAATAAGATGCACCTAGAAATCCACCTTTCATTGGCATTTTCTTTTCAGGATTTTCCCTCACCTTCCCGAATCAGGTTGCAAATTTGAGGACTGAAGTGGTCCCCAGGCAAAGGGGGGGCTACTTCGTGAAACCATCATCAAAGTGACCCATAGACTCCACGGGACACTTTCTTGAGATACTGAGGACTTTGAACTGGATTCTGCCCCTGTCAAACTGGCAGGGATCGTTTCCCACAATAAACAAAGCAATTAATGTGCCTTTAATTTGCACCTAACCAAACAGAAAAGGGTGCGTTTATTCCATGTGACATGTAGACGAATTTTTCTTTAAAAACAAAGTTTCATGCTGTGACTACAATTAGTGTAATTGTCAGCTCTTCTCTAAAAACAAATATGTATTAAGAGAAACGCTAGCATTGTGCCCTCCTCTGGTGTGAAAATGAGACAATCAAAATCTATTGTAATTACCTCAGTGATATTATAATTAGCAACGATTAAGTTATTCCATGCTGCTTTTTTCCTCTTGGCTACAATTAAAAAAGTATATATCTTTCTGCTGCACATTACTGCTGATCATTTTACCTCAATACATGTCTGGTAAGTGGATAAATTAGAAGTAATTTTAAAGCACAACTCCGTTAAAACATATATCTCTCTATTTAACTGCCTTAACCCTATAGCTGCATTTCTGTTCCTTGCTGATTGCTGCAAAAAAAAAGTGTATGCCCCCGGTTTCTTTACTCCTGCACTTTTCCCCTCTCAGAAATCAAACATCTTTTTAAATGGACAGTTCTAGATAATGGATTTTTTTTCTTTGTTAGTTTGTTTAATTACAGATATCCAAATGATATGATTAATCATTCAGTTCTTGCCAGGCCTGCCCACCTACCTCCAAATCCCTGTGCTGGGCAATAACCAGTTTTTCAAATAAATTGCTGAAAAGCCAGACAGCTGTACCATCACAGCAAGAAAAGGCCCTGGGTAGACAGGTTAGAAGAAAGAGTGAATAAGGCCATAATTATAAAGATGTCTTTTATTTATCACGCATATCATTTTTAAATTCTCACAGATGCTTTCATGCCTTCTCTTTCTACTTAATGTTGACGGGAAAAAATAAATTCATAAAAAATGCAGATCTGGGGCACCTGGGGGCTCAGTCAGTCAAGCATTGACTTAGGTTCAGGTCATGAGCTCATGGTTCGTTGGTTCGAGCCCTGTGTCAGGCTCTGCGCTGACAGTATGGAGCCAGCTTGAGATTCTCCCTCTCTCTCCCTCCCTTTCTGCCCTTCCCCCAATGTCTCTTTCAAAATAAATGAATAAGCTTAAAAAAAAAAAAGAAAATGCAGATTTCACTACAGTTTGAAGCTTGATTCGCTTTGTAAGGCGAGAGGTAGTTAATAAATATGGTGTGGCCTTCTTTATTGTAAACATTGGGAGCCAAATAAACTCTAGTGTCCAAGTATCTTCTTACAAGAGTTGCTGGTTTTCCCTATGATCTTTGATTCTGAGACAAATGCGCAAGTTTCATTCTCTTTGAATCTGTATAATAACCTTGCTCCAGAAAGGACAAACTCTACCCTTCCAGGGAAATGAGAGAAACATGATTTTTTCCTGTTATACATTGCTACCGCTAAGCAGTTCCTAGTATACATTGATTATTTTTCCCCCTGAACACATATGTATGATTTTTATAGCAGCAGCATCTACAACAAGCCTTTTGGATGTCTGGGAGGGCTGACAATGGAATTCTAAGGCCGCAACCTCCTACCAGGTCACACGGACCCACCAGGAGATTTACCGCATGGGTTGCCATATTTGGTAAGCATTTGCCACTCCCTGAGGTTGAAAGCAGAAAAGAAAAATCACTGAAAAAGAGATTTGGTGTGGAAACACTTTCTCTGTTTCACAAGGAAGATAACTGGAGGAGAAATACACTCTGATTTGGTAAAGGACAGAAGCACGTAGGCCTTTCCAGAATGCTCTTCTCAGGCGACATGAGATTTGCAGAAGGATAGGACATGGGAGGAGGGCAATGGAAAGTGAGGGAGGCTCACAGGACTTCAGAGGGAACCTGCCCACATATGAAACCCCCCTGAGACGTCACTGATTTGCATAAGACGCCATTTTGGAAAAGGAGGCCAATTTTTAAGAATTGAGGACCCAGTGAGACATAAAAGAATGTGTGCAGATGCTCTAAATCATGCAAAAAAAAAAAAAAAAAGTATGCATTTGCTTTATAGGAGTTCCAGTGCTTGAATCCTTTCTATAGGGCCAACTTCATAGGTGTGTGTCCTTTGCAATCCCTTGGAAGGGGACCATGGTTTCTCAGTGTTCTGCAGTACCCTTCTTGAAATTATTTCTTCAATAAAAAATTAACATTCATTCATTTTTGAGACACAGAACCCACGTAAAGGAGGAACAGAGAGTGGGGGGAGCACAGAATCCAAAGCAGGCTCCAGGCTCTGAGCTGTGAGCACAAAGCCCGATGCAGGGCTCAAATCCTCAAACCAAGAGATCATGACTTGTGCTCAAGTCGGATACTTGATCGACTGAGCCACGCCAGGTGCCCCTTGAAATTCTTACTTATTTTTTTAGCAAGGGGTCCTACATTTCTATTTTACCCTAGGTGTTGCAAACTCCCAAGCTCATGGTGCCTTCCTATTTCTGTGCTCTTCATGTAGCAGCAAACAAGCTTTGGTAGCCAATAGCCAACATCACCTTTCATCCAGAGTGGTATGAGAGACATTGGTCAGAACTAGTGTGTCATATTAACCACCCCAGCTGATGTGGGCATTCTAGATTTCCATATTTCAGACATTTTAAAAAATTTTTAATGTTTTATTTATTTCTGAGAGAGAGAGAGAGAGAGAGAGAGAGAGAGAGAGAGGCAGCTTGAGCAGGGGAGGGTTGGAGAAAGAGGGAGACAACAGAATCGGAAGCAGTCTCCAGGATCTGGGCTAGCTGTCAGCACAGAGCCCTACGCACGGCTAGAACCCATAAACCGTGAGATCATGACCTGAGCTGAAGTCGGACGCTTAACGGACTGAGCCACCCAGGCGCCCCTCCATATTTCAGACATTTCTGAAGGATATATTTGCAGGGATTTGGGGGGGTGGTATGTGTAAATGAATCATTTTACTTATTCCAAACACTGTTTCTCACTATTCTGTCAGATGTTCGACTTGTGCGCACAAGCTGATTAAACAAAATTTAAAACAGCCCCATGGAGTGTTACAGTCACACATGCACATGCGTGCACACACACACACACACACACATACACACACACACACAGGAACAAACACACCGGCTGTGAACAGAGTTTTTTCAGCCCAGACACTGTACAATCTCTCCCAGGATGCTAATGACTAGCTTAACTCCTATAGTGATATGAAGCATCACTCCCATTAATATCCATCGTCACCTGTTGATGGCATGTGGGAATTGGAAAGCCCCACACTCCAGGACACCCATCAGTGCCTCTGTTTATGAAGTGTCGCCCTCAGGAGCAAGCTGCTGGGTCGCTTGACTGGCTCTGAATACCTTGTCACCCCTGCACAGCTCCCTTAGTGTGAGTTTTGTTTAATACTTCTTATTTATTAGCAAGTTGACAGCTATTTTAGTTCATTGGATATTGCTTTGCCGGAAGAAAGGAGATCAGAGCATTGGAGAGAAGACAGTTCTGCCTTCTAGTGTTTTTGCAGTAACGTGAGAGGAGAGAAAAGGCAGTGGGTCTGTCAGGGCTGGGCACACAAAATTAACCCAACTTATATGACAGAATTTAGTTTATCCAGAGCCACACATTAAGTTTGATGGAATGAGAAAATCAGGCATCACGTTTATGAAACATCCAGGAAGTATTCTTCCTCCTTCCAGAACTAGCTGGTACCTTCTTTTCACTTCAGAAATTCCCAGGCTCCATAACCATTCACCTCTCTCTGCAAAAATATACTCGTCTTCCGTTCTCTGTGCTTTGGTAAGAGCTGAGAACACTATGCATCACTTAAGTACTATCCTGAACTGGAATCTCTCACGTGGGGACCCAGGAGTTGACTGAAATTGTAGTTATTTTGTCATTCTAAAGTAAATGCTACATGACTAAAGTCTTCTCTCCTCCATGACAATGTTTTCTTTGCTTTAAAGTTCCTATGGTGTGAATGTTTGTGTTGCCTCAGTATTCTTACTTTGAAACCTAACTTCCAAGGTTAGGTTATTCTTAGGAATTGAGCTTTTGAGGATAAAGCCCTCATGTATGGGATTAGTGGTCTCATAAAAGAGACCCCTGAGAGCTTCCTTTCCCCTTCCGCCACGGAGGACAGGTCAAGAATATGGTCATCTGTGAGGAAGCAGATCTCACCAGACATGAAATCTGCCGGTGTCACAACCTTGAACTTCTCAGCCTCCAGAAATGGGAGATGGAAATGTTTTTATTTATAAACCAAACAATATTCTGTATTTTTTCATTATAACGGCCTAAGATTACATACAATATGATCAAGACAACTTGGGTGTCATTCCTCTGTACATGATATAGACTGAATTCATTCAACCTTTTTTTTTGCTTTGAATATTATTTGAAAATGCTTTTTGGAATGAGGAATGATGTGTTAATGAATGAATGAATGAATTTGAACACACTATTCTAGATGTTTTTGAATGAGTAATGAAGGTGTAGGATAATATTCAAGTATAGTAAGACTATTACAGTATGAGTGTTGGATAGTCTAAGTTTTTAAATAGAATAATGTGTGTTGAACATGTGTAAAGCTTTCCGGCCAGAATGCCTGGGTTATAATCCTGCCTTTACTTTTATTGCCACGTATGTCTTAGGTTTCCTCAATGATAAAGATAATAATGATACTCATTTCATTGGGACGATTTGGAAACAAATTAGTTAATATGCATAAACATTTGAATATTCCCTGTCATATAGAAGTGATTCAATAAATATTAGCCATTGATATAGTCCTGAGTTGTGATTTTTTCCTTAGTTTTGTGCTGTATTGCTATCCAAACAACACTGTTTTGTCCTGATAAATTCAGCCTACTAATTAGTTCATTACTACTTTTTGGAATACTGATGGTCACACAATCCATCAGTGATCTGCCCCTGGCTTTTGTTAACTCTAAATTTGATTAGCATTAAATGTAATTTTTCCCTTCCCCTTAAATTCTCATGTTTTGGCTTTTACTCACCCTGTTACATTATTAATAACTTAGTAATCATTAGATATTGCTTGTTGATCTTGTCGCCATTTCTCTTGTATCTACCTATATGCCTCCAGACTGCAAAGAAATTGCGAGATGGTTTGTTGCCTCAACTTCCCCCCTGAAGCATGCTGCATGTGGACAAGTTTTCACTAAATCTGTGTTGAACTAATGAGCATAAATTCACTTTCATTTTGTCCGAGTTGTTCATTCATCCTTGAACTTATTTATTCTAGGATATACACCCCCATGAGAAACGTTCGATGTTTTGCCCATTTGCTTGGTTACATTACTATAGTCTGGAAGAAAGACTTAAGCATGAGGAAGTATATTATTAAAATTTTTACCATCCTATGCTTTTAGCAGATAGAGGACATGTCTTACCAATTAAAGTATCCCAGCTCAATTTTAATAGGTATTGAATAAATATTTGCCAAATAACACATAAGCATTAATACCAATTAGTGTTTATTTCCCAAAAATGGGATAGAAAAGTAAAAATATATTTTACATGACTTTGTAAATATTTCAACATGCATTCTCTCAACATGCAACACTAACCTTGTGACAAAAGACAAGTTCTTGTTTATGTGACCTGAAAGAATCTCTTTCATGTTGCATTCTACCTTCAGTCTATTTGAACTTGAACTTCACCATTTGAACTTCACCATTCCACCCAGTTGTTCTTCCCAAATTCACCGATGAACACAGAGCTCTTCATTTCATACTCCGCTCACTTGCTGACATCTCCTGGTCTCTGGCATTTTGGTAAATGTCACCAACATCTACACCATTGCTCAAGTCCAAATTCCAGAAGTCATACATTTTTCTTCTCTGGCTCTCATCTTCAATCCATCAGAAAGTCCTTTTTTTTTTTAATTTTTAAAAAAATTTTTTTAAAGCTCAAATTCCAAAACCTATTCCTAATGTATCTACTTCTCCCCATTTCCATCACATCCCTGTCCAACTGCAATCACCATTCACTGAGTCGCCAGCAGTAGCCTTTCAGTCTATCTCTGTTTTCACTCTCATCTGCCGTATGACCCAAATGAAAGCAAGTCCACTTACAGTCATTACCCTTAACAGTCTTTGGCAAAGACTTGTCTGTTGCAGAACCAAGTCCAACGTCCACAGCCTGGCCTTCCTGGACTTCCGTTGACCTTATTGATCTCTATCTTTTCTGTTCCCCAGGACCCCCAAGGCACCCATTACTCCTGCGACAGAGATGATGCCAAAGGGTTTCTCGGCTCCAGACTCCTCTCACTGCCCTCTTCATGCCTCTTTACATCCACAGGGGATGCCAAGCTGTCCTTCACGTTACTGCTTCCTTCATGTCACATGCACCTCCTTCATGATGTCTTCCTTGTCCCTTCCTGACAGGTTATCAATTCTTCCTTTGAACTGCTTCCACCCTCTGCACATGTCCCTTTCATGGTGCCCATCACACTCCATGATGGTTACTTCTTTCCTGTTCTTAGACCACTTGAAATTGTTGGGAGAAAAGCACTGTGTCTCATCCATCTGAATAGGCAGCGATATATGTCCTGTGCCTTCCGCAGAGTAAGTGTTCAATAGTGTTTGCTCCTTTTCCTTTCCTCCCTGGTGAGGCAGTGGGTAGCTTATTGGTGGTCATAGTAGCAAATAAAACGCATATTTGCAAGGAAAATTATCGTCACTTAGCTTTTTAGTTGTAGTAGCTCTATGTTGTGTGTTACAACGTTAAAATATATGGTATAATTTTCCAGAAGTAAACATCATCATTAGATATTCATCCCAATATTCACTTAAAACTGCAATTCTCAGGGTGCCTGCATGGCTCAGTTAGTTGAGGGTCTGACTCTTGATTTGGGTTCAGGTCATGATCCTAGAGTCATGGGATTAAGCCCTGCATGGGGCTCAATGCTGAGCATGTAGCATGGTTAAGATCTCTTTCTCTCTCCCTCTGCCCCTTTCCCCCACTCGTGTTTTCTCACACTCAGATTAAAACACAACAACAGCAACAAAATCTACAGTTGTCCCAGGTCACCACATTTTAGACGCTGTCTTGCTATCATCACAATCTGCCCCCAAACGCTACCATTCCACCCTAATCTTCAGCTACCTACATACCAGTTATCCTGAGTGACTCACTGTCGCTTTTCTAACATTTGTCGTTTCTCATTTTTATTTTTAATTGAAGTATAGCTGATGTATGATGTTATATTTCAGGTAAACAACACAGTGATGTGACACTTCTGTATATTACACAGTGCTCATGGTGACATATGTAGTTGCTACCATCTGTCACCATGAACATTACTACTATACTGACTACATTCCCTATGCTGTGCTTTTCATCACCCCAACTCCTTATTTTATAACCAGAAGTTTGTACCTCTTAATCTTTGTCCCCTCTGTTCCCTCTTTCTATATTGACTATATTCTATACGCTATACTTTTCATCCCTGTGACTTATCTATTTTACAACTGGAAGTTTGTTCATGCTATTCCTCTTTCTGAAATGTCCTGTTTCCCTTTCTCTGATTGTTTGAACTTTCCTCCCTTTTCAAAGTCCATCGTAGTTACGATTCCCCCTGGAGACACCTCCTCCCAGTTGTTACGGGGCAAACTTAACCATGCCGACCCCTGCTCGTCCTTCTGGTTTCCATCCACCTTGCCTGTAAGCTTGGTTCTGTCTAACATGGCTGTGCTTGGCTACTGAAGGATGGGTTCCATCGCTCCACAGATATCAGTGGCATGGCTTCTATCTTCCAATAGATCTTAACTTTCACCCTAAAGTTTTTAATGAGCGATTTCTCTCTCTCACTCCAGTCGGTCTTCATGGTCCTGGAAACCTTTCCTTAGCATATGGGTGGTGACTCTGAACAAATTTGTTACAAATTAAGAAAGGAAGGAACGAAAAATGACCAAATGAAGGAAAGAAAGAAAGAAAGAAAGGGAGGAAGAAAGGAAGAAAGAAAAAGAAAGAACTAAAGAAGAAAAAAAGAAGTCAAAACCTAAAGGCAGATAACAGCTGTGTCACCTCTAAGTCTTACATGTTTGGGGACCAAGTACATTTTACCCTCATGGCTCTTTATATTTTAGTACTCAAAATCCTCAGGCTGAGTGACCTTGAACTTAAGGTAAGCAGGTTTTCCCGTATGGGACTAAGTGGAAGAGTTGCCTATACCTTGCAGTAATGAGGTGTTTGGTTGCAATTCTTAGGACTATACACTGGCATTTTTATTATTATTTAAATTGAATCCTATGATCTGAGTGAAATACTCCCTTTCCAACACTCATATGAATGTATAAGATAGATATTAGTTTGGCTGGTACTCATTTCACTCAAAGGAATAAGAAAGAACAAAGAGAGGGATAAGTAAAAGTGAGAAAATTATTCCAATGTGTCATTGCTACCTAGATTTGGAACAAATTATTCCAGTGTCTGTGAGAACAAGAAGTACAGTTGGAAGGAATATTCAGTCCAAAAAAAAAAAAAGGTCTCTTGTGATTAAGATTTAAAAAAAACCAACAACTTTATTAAGTGGCCCAAGTTTTCCTGCTTCTTGTTCATAGGAGAGAATAATCCCATTAAACGTAATGACTGGAGATCGATGGCTCCAAGGTCTGCTAATTAAGTTTGTTCTGGGTGTAATGAGGCTTCTGCTTTCTCTACCTCCTTATAAATTGATGACATGGGTTGAGGAGGGAGCCCCTATGAATAGAATTCTGACACTTAAAACTTGAAAAAATTAATCTTAAATATCTTCAGATATAGGGATCCATGCAACTAAACACGGAGTTAAATGGCCTTCAGGCTTTAAGAAACAGTTTCTAAATCCCAATGATGCTAGAGACTTTATGATATAATCTCCTTCAATTTTTCTCTGTGCGATAAGTTTTACGATCTCCACAAATAAAGATAATTGGTTTCATCTACTTATCCAAAGTTATGCCAACAGGCATTTGTTAAACTGGGCTTTGAATCCATTTTTAGAAGGTTCCAGCATCCATGATGCTTCAGTGTTAGAAAGAGCCAAAAGCTATTGGTAACCAAGTTCGATGGACATGGTAGGATATCACACCAGCTGTTGTAGGTTGAATTGTGCCCCTAACCTCTCTGAATTCTTAACCCCTAGTACCTCCATTAGTGACCTTATCTGGAAATAGGGTCATTGCTGATAGAATTAACTAGGATGAAGTCGCACTGAAGTGGGGTGGGGCCCTAACCCAATATGACTTGTGTCCTTACACAAAGAGGACATTTTGACATAGACTAACACATGGAGAGAATGGCATGTCAAAATGGAGGCAGAGATTAGGGCAATGCTTTAAGAGGTCAGAAAAAACAAAGATGGCAGCAAACCATCAGCAGTTGGGGAAAGACTAGGAACAGATTCGCTCTCACAGCCCCCTAGAAGCATCCCCCTTTTCAACACCTTGACCTCAGATGTCTAGCCTCCAGAACTGTGAAACAGTAAGTCCTCATTACTTAAGTCACTTAGTCTGTGCTACTCTGATATAGCAGCCCCAGAAAATTAATATAGCATCTAATAGGGCTTCAAGGCAAAAAACAAAGCGGTTCCAGAAGCGAGCCAGACTGATATCCCAAGTATATGTCATACACTGTCTCAGAAGAAGATTCTGGGAATTATATACTTATTTTAACTTTTTTTTTTTTAATTGAGAGACAGAGAGAGACAGAGCATGAGCATGGGAGGCTTAGAGAGAGGGGGAAACACAGAATCCAAAGCCGGCTCCAGGCTCTGAGCTGTCAGCACAGAGCCTGACACAGGGGCTCAAACTAACGAACCATAAGGTCATGACCTGAGCGGAAGTCCAACGCTTAACCAACTGAGCCATCCAGGCGCCCCATATATACTTATTTTACATATGAATATAGAAAAAGACATAATTTACTTGTTGAAGAAAAAAGAATGATGTCTATTATAAAAAATATTTTTCTTGAAAAGTCATCTTAGGACTCTATCCTGTTAGAATATAGAAGAGCTTTGTCTCAAACACATTCTGAATAGAAAATATAGCTCCCAATTAGAAAGCCTCTCCTTTCATATTGTTGTGGAGAATTTTCACAGCCCTGACCCTACAGATTTCCCAAAATAGGCTAGACTGTGAGAAAGAGACTAGGGAATTTGAGTTTCTTTCTTTTCTTTTCTTTTCTTTTTTTTTTTTTTTTTTTTTTGCTAATAAGACTCATAAGTAATAACCATAGTTCTCAGTTCAAAAGTTGTTAGCCAAATCCGTCTACAGCAGAAATCAATGCGAATGGAGGGTGAAGGGAGGGGGGAGAGGGAAATTCACAAAGAAAGGAGAGGGAAAAAATATAGTCCCATTTTCTGTCTCTGACTCTCAGTCTTTTTTTCCCTTCTTTTATCCCAGGACCATATTGCATTTCTTCTAATCATGTTTTATGTTGCAAATTGTTTTTTGATCCTTAAAGAAATTCAACTGAAGGAGAATATTCTTTCTACTTTCAAGCCTTGAAACACACATAGTACCATTGCTGGTTAAAAAAACAAACAAACAAAACAGTGTAAATAAGAATATCTTATAACAACTGCATGTTTGCAAGTATTGGTATCATTCACATTGTATTTGTGCCTCCCTGTATAACACCTCCCACAATGCATTGCAGATTTATTTATTATCTCTGTCACCATTTAGACCGTCAGCTCCACAATAGCCAAGACCATACGTTTTTCTGTTTCTAAACACATTTTTTCTCTTTTTTTAAACATCTGGAAGTGTGGTCCCTCAATTTTCAGCCTCCTCATTAACTGTGAACTTGTCAATACAGAATCTTGGGCTCTGCCTCAAGACTCCTGGATTAGAGTCCGCATTTCACAAGATTCTAGAAGATTCCTCCTGCAAGGAGCATACTTTGAGAAGTACTGCTCTAACTTCATACCTAGATGCTGCCATATGAGAAGTGTGCATTAAGCATTTATTGCACAACTTAATATATACATTAATGGACTTGAGGTGTAGAGCCTGTTGGCTTAGGCTCACTGTGAAAGCTTTCTCCTACTCTTCTTTGTGTTTTAGAAAGCTCTGGGAGAGTCTTGGTGCCATCTTAAGTGCCAGAGAAATGAAAAGAACCTGGGAGAACTTGGAGATCTTTGAAAATGGAGCTGTGGGTGCCTGGCAGCCTCAGTCAGTTGAGCGTCCATCCCTTGGTTTCGACTCAGGTCATGATCTCACAGTTCATGAGTTCCAGCCCCACATGGGGTTCCATGCTGATAGTGTGGAGCCTACTTGGGATTCTCTCTCTCTCTCTCTCTCTCTCTCTCTCTCTCTCTCTCTCCACCCCCCTTCCCACTCTGCTCATACACACACTCTCTCTCAGTCTCTCTCTCTCAACATAAATAAATAAACTTTAGAGAGATTGGACCTGTGTCCTCATCCTTCCCCACCGCCCACCGCCACCACATGCAGGTCTGACATTCAAGGCTGCTGATCCGAACCCCACAGGGCCCCTGCTTCTATGGCCTGTTCTAATTTCTCTTTTCCTCCCACGGGCCCCGGCTGTGGAAACTGGCCACAGGAATTATCACTCATGACCCAGATGATCTGGAGCTAATCCCTACTCCTCTAGCCCCTAGTGCAGGAAGTCAGGTAGTGCTTCTCTTTAAAATCCTTTACTGGGTGACAGCTACCTCCGGGGATGGGTCCTGAGAGCTTTCCCCAGTCTGGACTCTTCGGTTTTTGAGTTCTCACTCTTCTCTGTGGCTCCGTCCACCACCTCTGCTCTGTCAGCTTCATGTTGCTTCCAGAAGCTCCAGCCCACCATGTTGTTCCAGGCCTCTCCACCTGCTAAGAGGACTGCTCTGATATCACTTCCTTGGGCAGGATTGACTACACTGCTCTTTAATGCTCAACGTAACACACAGTACATCTTTAGCCATTATTTAAGGATACGGCAACACTCTTACCTGCCCTTCTTCCCTATTGAACTCCTTGAGGGCAGCTATTACATCATCTGTATGTCTCGGTCACCTGGGGGCCACTCAATCAGGATGTGTGGATGAACAAATACATGCTTTTCTCACTGTCTTTGTGGAGTCAGTGTCATCTGCTACTTGTGTCACTGCGGCTACTGCCACGGCCACCACATTTACAACTCTGGTGATAAAAACAGATGAGCAGCCCCTTCATGGCAGAGATTATATAAAGTTCACATGTTTACCCTTGTACCCAGCAAAAAATCTAGGGCAGAGGAGGTGATCAGTAGAGGTTCACTGAATTTACATTGTAAAAAAATGTTAAAAAGTAAAAAAAAATAATAATAAGAAGAAGTCCATTGAATACATGGGTGAGGTGTAGACTTCTGTATGCATAATCCAAAGTACGGCCCAGTGAAGGAAATCTCATTACTATCATGTCTTTTTTACTCTGCTAGCTGTTTGTTTGGTTTTTACAAAATTTACTATTTAGTAAAGTACCTTAAACCCAGGCTACTTAACTCTGAACAGCACACACTTCTTATCATATCAGATTATTGCATGTATGTTCTTTTATCCCCCTGGTCACCGATCACCTTAAATGTAAACATGGACACTCATGATGTATGTTTCATAATACGTTTTCTATTAAATCAATCTTTCTCTGACTTAAATCACTATGTACAATCAGGAGAGGACACAAAGCAACAAAAAGCTTTGGAAACTCAGTTCATTCATTCATAAGCCAACACAGTACGTTATTTCTTCAAATGCGTGATTGTATCTGTATGAAGAAAGTAAAGAAAACATAACCAGGAAGGGAAATCCTATTCACTGCAAGCCCAATAAAAGATCACTTGGCAGAAGCGATAATGCTGGGCTGTTACACTTTAATTTGGAATGAAATATGGGGCAGTCAAATGAGATTTTTTTTCCCTACCAATTAGAAAAAAGATTAACCTTGTGTTGATGGAGAACAGATTTGTTCTGTTTCCCTTTTGTTACACATGCTGGGAACTCCAATGGAGATGAAATTGCACTGCCTTGAAATTCTGTCATGGGAAGAATTTACCCACACCCTATATTTTGACTTGCAAAAAAAAAAAAAAAAAAAATTAGCTAGCATCTGACCAGGGCTCTGATCTCTTCTAGGATCGTGATCATTTCGGTATGACTGGCAATGTGATGACTGAGGATGGCAAATTTTTAGTTCTGATTCTTGGGAGAAGATTATATTGAAATGGAAGAAAAAGAGTTAAACTATTCGTGAGACGGCAGTTTCACGGATGGGGTAATTCAGGACACGGGAGATGATTAGGGCGATCACCAAGCTTAAAACCATTTTGAGAATCTACATTACTGTCTTCATTATTTAAAATTTTATCCATGCTAAAAAGAATACATGAACACTGAAGTGTTTCATTCCGTTATGATTTTTTGAACACTTTCAAACTATTATCAACAAGGTAAAGAGAATCAATTGAATCAATCAAGTGGATTCCTCATTGTTTTTGGAGACTAGCAGAAAGAATGGACATGTTTTAAAGGGGGGGATAAAAAGACCTTCTTAAAAGTGTCTGCAAAATCAGTGATCTTATTTGCACTCTGGCTTTTATTCTATGTTTGAAACTTGTCAAAGCACAGAGAAAAATATCATCAATAAGCATACAGTTGGACAAGTAGAGAGACTACGCTTTGCCTAATTACTGCCACGTATTATTATTCCATTAATTCTCTATCCTTCATTAATTTAATCCTTCCCATTTTTATATTGTTCTAGGAAATCTGCATCATTTACTCACTTATATTGAAGTTTTGTTTTACATGAAGTCAGGACAGAAAAAGCAGACTTTTCTATGTGAGCTGACCATGAACATTGATTTAAATCTGTGTTCTCCAAAGAGGGGAACAGATGCATCAGGAGTATCAAGAAGGCCTAATCGAGTGTGGGAAAAATGCACTGAAATGTGTGCTCTTTTTCATTCAATAAAATAAAAAAATAAACGTTGCCACTCTTTTATATGTGACTGCACATGAGGGTTCTTAGCTATTGTCAATATATCAAATATTCACTCACCAGGTGAGAGGTACGTCTCTAAGATGAAATCTGGCTTCGTATTCATTTTTAGTATACTGTGAGATACTGCAATTCATAGATTATTTTTTTATGTTTATTTATTTATTTTGAAAGAGTGAGAGGGTGCACATGTGAACACGTGAGTAGAGAAGAGGCAGAGGGAGAGGAAGAGAGAAAATCCCAAACAGGCTCCACAGAGGCTGAGGCAGGGCTCAAACCCAAAAACCTTGAGATCATGATCTGAGCCGAGTGATCAAGAGTCAGATGTTTCACTGATTGAGCCTCCCAGTTGCCCCAGAATGAGATGGTATTTTGAGAAAAAGAATGTTCAGAAAGGTATTTCACTATTATGTATTGTGTATCAAATGTTTATTCAATGATATGTGTTCACGTATAAATTTCTGCATGTGCACACCTCACAGATAGATGCAAAATCATGGAAACATCATTTTTCTAATTGTTTTAAAACACCATTCGAGTTACAGCCTCAGTGGGTTTTAGCACCATTTCGTGAGCATGTAGAAAGGTAATACGTTTTGATTAGTTTGCACGATGAACTGATGGACAAAACAGAGCATACGTTTGTTGGATTCCAATAACAACTTTTGTGCAATCGGTGGGTGATCTTGACAGAATGTGGCCAACTTTGGTGAGTTTCCTTTTAACTATGACAACTGCTGTAACTGAGTAACTGGAATAAACCTAACTTAGAAACAGACCTTCTTCAGATTTGTGCAGATTTTGAAAGAGAGAGACTATTTCTTTTAGATATCCTATTAGTAATTTTAGCGAGTGTAAAAAGTTATTAAGACTGTTAATAAACAAAATAAATTCTTTGGCTAATGCTTTTTTGGCCTTGCTGTCTGTTGGTTCTATTGTTTATGTACCATGCACATAGTACTGTAATTTTGGAATCTATAAAAACATTCTATGCATATGCTGTGTTATGCAAACTGGTAAGTTTGAGTGAGTTGGTAGGCCACTGGGAAGTCTCATGGGCATCGGTATTTGACCCTATTTCGGTCTTGTCTCTCCATATTTGATAGCATATGATTATGTTTTCACTGCAGTGTGGCACAGTATTGTAAAAGATGATTTATTGATGGCATTAATGAAAAGGTTATAGTAGGAGCATTTGGCCCTGGAAGTACACTCTGATTGTGTGTGTGTGTGTGTGTGTGTGTGTGTGTGTGTGTGTGTGTAGATTATGCTATTACTTTGCTTAGGAAATATTATAAAACTAATTCAAAATATTGTAAAACTAGACCAGTTCAGATTAATTAGGATGACAAGCCTATCTACTTTAATAATTACAATAGAGTTAAAAGTTTATTTTAAAAGCAAGAGAGTGCTATTTTCTGATACGCACAGTGCCTTCTCTGGGAAGAGGGGCAACTTTCATGATTTTCAGTTAACATATACAAATAATTCCATTATTATATGCAAATACATGCCTCTCAAGTGTTTGAAATTTTCCCCTTAAATAAATATTCTTGCCTACTATTTTGTGTACACTGATAATTTGTCCAGCAAATTATTTTATGCAAAGACTTCTTTCAGCCCCACCTCAGTCTTATTTATTATAAATTCTAGATGAGCAAGGTATGAGTTACTTAGGCTTTGGGGGACTTCAGTTCAATAATTGGAGGGTTTAAATCTTGAATTTCTGTTTCCATGTCTCCCCATCTCCTTCATGAATGTGGCCTTTCTTGCCATAACCATCACTCTTACCATAATAAAAAGCGGGGATCGCCAGCTCTATTTTTCAACTAAACTGTCTCTTTTTTCACCTTAGCAGATCGGTAGCCATGAAGTCAGGAAGTGTAGATCTTAAAAGGTCTCTGAAGGCAATAGGCGTTGAATAAGCTGTTAAACAAGAGAATTGGGAGTCCTTTGTCATCATTCTGGGAGTAGCATTGATTGATGTGAGCAGGGCTCAATATTTGTTTTAGATAAACAAGATAAAGGCAAAGATTGAGAGAAACCGTTGAAGCTAAGGTTTAGAAAAGGTGGTTTAAGGCAAAAAAATGCCAACAAAATAATGAGGAACTTCATTATTTCTCTATTGCCTTTCCTCTTGCCAGGTTCACATCAACCTGTGTGCTGAGCTACCTGCTTCACAGGGGTGGTCAAGTCCTGTATGGATGTGTGATGTTCATTTACCTTCCCCACGGGATAGAAGGAAGAAGGCATATTCCTACCCCTATAAGGTAATGGGATGCACAGGAAACCAAAAGCTATACACAGCTTTTTTTATTTTAAGTATTTTTCCCCCTGGGTATAAAGCTGACAGCTCCCCGAAAGGAAGTCAAGTTCATCCTTGTGAAATTCCATGGAAAGAGTGATTGGAATCACAAGTGGATCATTGCTAAGGTACATGAAGAAGCTGTTGTTCTATACATCAGAGTTTTGGCATTATAAAAACCTTTATTTTTAGTTGGTATACTTTGACATATCCCAGTACAGTGTGTAGCCTCTTCTTGGAGAATAGATAAAAGGAAAGGAGACCACTCAAGTCTGAAAAATTGGCCCTCTGTGGGTAAGTTTGTAGTGAGCCCAGGACCAGGAAAATCATTTTTCACTTTCAGACCCTCATCTCAACTTTCCATTGTTGTTGGATGCAGGGAGTGACTGGTCCTTTACCTGGGGAAGCCAGCCAGGTGATGGGGTATAAAAAGTCCCAGGTCCAGTGAGGCCATCACTGCTGTTCAGATGTATTCTTCCTAAAATTGCTGGGAACCACTCCTCAGACCGGCATCTGCCGGACATTGGGTTCCCACCAGACAGCATGTATTATCCTTGTTGCTTTGTTGTTATCTTATCATTAGCAGGAAAGACTTAAGCTTATTTATTTATTTTGAGAAAGAGAAAGAAAGAAGGAGTAGAGGAGGGGCAGAAAGAAAGGGAGAATGAGAATCAAAGCAGGTTCCATGCAGTCAGCGTGGAGCTCGATGCGGGGCTTGAACCCACAAGCAGGGAGATCATAACCTGAGCCAAAGTCAAGAGTTGGATGCTTAACCAACTGAGCCACCAGGTGCCTTGGAAAGACCTTTTCAATATGCAAGTGTATTTCTTCCAAGAATTGCCCCAATGAGATCTCAAGAGTCCACATGAACTCCTTTTCTGGAAACTTCCTTTCCTCCAGTATGTATTTTGCTAAGTGTGGGGAAGATCTCACTCGTGAGTAAAACACAGTTGATTTCTCATCTCTTCCTCCACCAACACTGGAGTGTCATCTCACCTCATACACTTATTTGGAACATACACCTAAACTTACAAAAGTTCCTATTAGAAAATTCAATCTGCAAGGAAAGTTACTAGTGAATGTTAAACAGCATATAGTAGGCATGAAATACCATTGCTGGTTGCATGGGATATAGTTAAATTCCGTGTTAATAATTATTTATTATACGTCTTGTTTCTAATGTGATTAAACAGTACAGTTAATCAGCCAGAGATGTTATCTTCTTGAGGCTGGGGAATGAAGTCCAAGTCAGTGTTTATGTTTCCATCCCTGAATGCTTTTAAAAAATTCTGCAAAGAAAGCCATCGATATCCTGCCCTACTTATTCCCTTTGGCATTTTCTCTAGTGCCTTCACCTCCCGACCTAACTTTCTGCCCTTCTTCCTTCATGCTCCCGAAATTCCTTGGAGGCTTCTTCACAAACCAAGTAGTATCATCCATTGGAGCCTAAAATACTGGTTTGTTGGAATTTAATGGTCAGCTTCTGAACCAAACTAAGTAGATATCAGTTTGAAATTACTGAACGTGCTATAGATTTGTGAAAAAGAAATTAAGTGCAGAGTCTTCTTAAAGTGTTAGAATTAGAGTTACCGTTACCTTTATATTTATGATGTAGTTTATGTGGTCGATATTGTACACAGCCATAGCTCTCATAGGCTTTGACCTAGGAAACAACATGTAGTAATGGCTTTGTGGGTTTTAGACTCAAATTTGTATTTAAATCATGGTGTTCTACACCTGATATATGTGTGATCTTGAGTAAGCCATGTAACCTCATTAAGCTTTAGATTTCTTACGTATAAAATGAGGTAACATATCTTGGTGGAGTTGATGTGAAGATTAATTAGGATGGTTAGCGTGTAAAGGAATCAGTATATTTCTGGGCACAGAGAACTATTATTTTGAGAACCTAGGAAAATACCTTTGGAGAGGATTAGAAATAGTCCTTCTAGTCATTAATGGATTTGGTTGTATTCATTCATTCCTTCATGCATATGTCCATCTATTCACACATTCACCAAACAAGGATATTTTATTGTAAATATTGCATGCCCAGCCCTGTTTGGTATCAGGATAAAAGTAAATAGAAGAGCTATGTGAACTGATTGGTGTCCCACAAAATTCAGATATCAAAGCTCTAAACCCCAAGTGTGACTGTATTTGGATATATAGTTTTTAGGAGGCTATTAAGGTTACAATAGGTCATAAAGATAAATATTAAACCCCCCTCTTCTTTTTCTGTGTATGAATGGACAAAAAGTCATGTGAGAATCTATTGAAAAGGTGGCGTATACACAGGTCAGGAAAAGAGCTCTCAACAGAAACCTTGACCTTGAACTTCCTCACCTCCAAAGTATGAAAAAATAAATTTCTATTGCTTAATCCATCAAGTTTGTAGTATTATATTATGGAAGTTCAAGCAGATAATACAAAAATAATCTTGAATTCTTTACAAACTTAAAGAATGCTAAAAACTTATATTTTCTCTGGGCACCTAGTGGCTCAGTCACTTGAGCATCCAACTTTGGCTCAGGTCATGATCTTGTAGTTAAGGAGCTTGAGCACAGTGTCAGACTCTGAGCTGACAGCTCAGAGCCTGAAGCTTGTTTCAGATTCTGTGCTTCCCTCTCTTTCTTCTCCTCCCCTACTCACACTCTGTCTCTCTCTCTCAAAAAAACAAAAACAAAAACATAAAAACACTTAAAAATTACACTTTCTCCTATTTTTGAGACACTGCAAAATTGTTGGTTTATTAGTAATGGATAAAGTATTTGAACCACCAGTGCACTGGTGTCTTAGTCAAGTAAGGCAGTTTTGAATAGGCATTTCAAAGATCTATAAAACACATGAGAGAAGTATTTTCTTCCTTTTAATCAAATGATAGCTGTAAACATGCATTTTTCTTAAAAATCATCACTGGATCATCAGTAAATTCTCCATATCCCAAATAGTTAAAAGTAGATGACACTGAGACTTCAATTTCTGGGCAGACAGAGCACATAAAATACATTGCTCGATTCCTGCCCTAAATACAACAACACCAGCAAAAATCCATGGATGTTACCTATAGAACAAAACATGAAGACTCTGAAAGCTGGAGGGGTGCCTGGGTGGTGCCGCTGGATGAGCATCAGACTCTTGATCTCAGTGCATGTCTTGATCTCAAGGTCACAAGTGCAAGCCCCGCAATGGGCCCTGACTGAGGGTCGAGCTTACTTAAAAACTAGCAAACAAACAAACAACTCTGAAAGGTGGAAAGAAGAAAGTGCAGAATAGTTATGGGCCTCAGGCCCTAGAGAACAACTTGGTAGTGAACGCTTTGTGTTTGTTTGTTTGTTTTATATATTGTTTTGTCTCCTGTATCTCAGAGCGGATGCTAAAAAAGCAGGCAATCTTGTCCAGAAATTCACTGAACAAATAAGAAGAATGGAATAAAATAAGAAGAAAGTAGGAGGAGATCTTATTTTGCAAGGACCACATAATATTATTTAAAATGTGAACTTTTGAACATATAATTAGGAGATAAACAAAAAAAAATCAAGCAGGTATGGCCCATAAACAAGAAGAAAGCAAGTCAGTACAAGCTTTCTCTGAGGGAGTCCAGATGTTAGATTTACATTAGGCATAAAATTTAAATAAGCTTGTATAAATATGCTCAATGAAACAACGGAAACCAAGTCTGAATAATTAAAGGATAGTAGAGGAACATTTTACCAGGCAGAGAATACTAATAGATAAAAGCTATATAAAGAGAACCAAGTAAAAATTCTGCAACTGAAAAGCACACAAACTCAAATAATGTTTTAAAAAGTCACTGGAAGGGCTCAGGTGGAAATCTGAACTGGCATAAGAGAGAATCAGCAACCTTAAGCCTAGCTCGAACAGAGATTATGCAACTTAAAAATCAGGGAGACAGGGTCACCTGGGTGGCTCAGGTCATGATCTCATAGCTCAAAAGCTCTTGAGTTTGAGCCCCGTGTCGGGCTCTGTGCTGACAGCTAGGAGCCTGGAGCCTGCTTCTGATTCTGTATCTCCTCGCTCTGCCCCTCCCCTTCTCATACTCTGTCTGTCTGTCTGTCTCTCTCAAAAATAAATAAACATTAAAAAATTTAAAAAAATAAAATCACAATCAGAATCAGCGAGACAAAAGAATAGACAAGAAATGAGCAGAGACTCAGAGAAATGTAAGAAACCAAGGGGGCCCCAGAAAAAGAGGGGAGTAAAAGACAGCAGAAAAAGAGTGCAAAAGGTAGTGGCTGAAAACTTCCAAACTCGGATGAAATATGTTTGCCTACACATCTGAGAAGTTCAGAGAATTCCAAGTAGGATCCAGACCCCAGGCAGGCTGTAGTGAAAATATTGAAGAAAGACCTTGAAAGCCACAAAAGACAAATGATTCATCACATACAGGGGATCATCCATAAACCTTAGAGCTGATTCTGTCATAACAGAATAAATAGCAAGAACAACATGGTCATCTCAGTAGACAGAGGAAAAAAAAAAAAAACATTTGACAAAATCCAGTACCCTTTCATGACAAAAATACTCAACAAATTAGGATTGAGAGAGAACTTCCTCAACTTGAGAAAGTGTGTCTATGAAAAATTCACAACTAACATAATCTGCAGGGTGAAAACCTGAACAATTTCATCCTTTTTAAAATTTTTAAAATTATTTTTAATCTTTACTTATTTATTTTGATTGATAGGAAGGAGGGGGAGAAGGGCAGGGGCAGATAGAGCAAGAGGGAGGAGAGAATCTCAAGCAGGCCCTGTGCTGTCAGGACAGAGACTGATGTGAGGCTCAAACCCATGATCAGTGAGGTCATCACCCGAGCCAAAACCAAGAGTCAAACATTTAGCAGACTGAGCCACCCTGGCGCCCCTTAAAATCTACTTTAAATGGATGAATTTTATGGTGCGTGAATCATGTCTCAATAATTCTGTTATTTAAAAAAGAGAAAGAAAAAGCTGGGTGAATTGTCAAACAAAATAAATGTGAAGAAATACACAACCACAGATATAAGTCAAATTTGTGGAAACTAAAGACAAAGAAGAAATTTCAAAAGAATTAATAAGGAAATAAACCCTTCTCTATAGGGAAAATAATTCAGATAATGCCTAGCTTCTCATCAGAACCCACAGGAGGCAATAAAAAGCACCATAACATTTTTTAAGGGTGAAGCCAAGTAACTGTGCATTCATAATTCTCTGTCCAGAGAAAATATCCTTCAGTAATTAAAGGGAAATCAAGACATTCTCAGATGAAGGAAAACTAAGAAAAATTGTTGCTGGCAGAACTACCCTAAATGAATTGGCAAAAGAGAGTTTGCTACACAGAAAAGCAAACAAAACCAAAAACAAACAAACAAACAAACAGAAAACAAGAAACAAAAACGACCCTCAAAGAATCTTGGAACATCAATGTATTAGTCAGGTTTCCATCAAAGAAATAAAACCTGTAGGATATATACAGAGCCAGATGCGCAGCTCGAACTCACGAACCATGAGATCATGACCTGAACCGAAGTCAGACAACTAACTGAGTGAGCTACCCAGATGTCTCTGGATTATACTACTTTGAGGGGTGGCCAGGCTCATCTGAAATTCCTAGGGCAGGAAACTCTCAGGCAGGAGGTGACGTTGCTGTCTACAATTACAATTTCCATTTCTTTAGGAATACCTCAATTCTGCTCTTAAGTCCTTTCAACTAATTGGATAAGGCTCACCCATATTATTAGGGAAAATCTCCTTTCCTTAAAGTCAACTAACTGGAGATACTCATAAAATGTACAACAATGGCTTCACAGCAGCAACCAAGTTCATGTCTGAATAACTGAAGACTATAGCCTAGCCAAGTTGACATATAACATTGAACATGTATTTTGGCACAAATACACATCTTCCGAAACCATTCTTAATCTACAAATAGAGATAATAACAAAATCATACTTCCAGCTAATATGATATGACTATACTGAGTACAACTGAAAATGCACTAACCCCTTCCTCAGAAGAAGAGGCAACGTCCTCTGCTAATGTCTACTCTTCTCTTTCATATCCTATAGCTTAACTACTGAGATGTAAAGTTAACTAGTATTAAGCCATCCTATGTCAGGTAACAATAAGATAAGAAGAAAAAAAAAGGTTTACTAGACACCTCCATACATACACAAACATATTCATAACTAAAGAGGAAGAAATCCTCAAAGCATTACTGCTTTCATTTCTGTAACTTAACACATGGTTGTAAGTGGTATTTATAACTATGTTCTTCCACTATTCATTCCATATTTCCTTGGCTCTCAGCAAGTACCTCAGGGTTTTCTTGTTTTGTTTTTGCCTGGTGGAGTTAGTCAAGTCTTCATTTCTGTCTGAATTCCTTGGAATTTCTGCCTGAATTTTGGGTTGTTAGAGTTTTTCGTTGACCTTAATCACTGTAGATGCTGTATGAAATCTACTCTGTTTCATATATATATATATATATATATATATATATATATATATATATACTCATATATGTATATATTTCTCACCATACTTCCATGGTGTAGTGGAAGACCAATGTCCCCAAGATAATGACAGTGAATCACCCCAGCTAGCACAGTAATTCTCTTATTTGCCTGTTGATTCAGAGGTATGAGGATCCCAAAGTTGCCATGTGGTAGTCTTACATTTTATTTCAAGGAATCATTGTTGTGGCTCTTGGTAGAAATATTTCTCCCTTTGGAACAAGGGTCACTGGACCCACAGAGCATAAGTGACAGACACAAGAAGCAAATATTTTTCTATGGATTAGTGGTTCCACTCCCATATTCCATCTCTTGATTAATTATGTTTATTTATTTATTTTGAAAGAAAGAGAGAGAGAGAGAGTATGAGCAGGGGAGAATTGCAAGCAGGCTCCACACTGTTAGCACAGAGCCCGATGTGGGGCTCAAACTCATGAAACCTGAGATCATGTCTTGAGGCCAAACCAAGAGTTGGATGCTTACCTGAGTAGCTCAGCGGCTCTAACTCTTGATTCTTATGGCTATGAAACCTGGCTACAAGAGAAATAACACTATATGTTGAACAATGAGTTAAAGTCTATAGAGCCCGATGGAAGACATTTTCATCTTGGGCTAAAAGATGAAAGAAAGGTACTACCGCTTACCTAGAACTATCACTGAGTTGTCACAAGGCCGTTCCACCATTGCATCAAGTTAGCCACTTCAGGCTGCTGGGGAAATACAGAAAGACCAGTGGAATCCATGAGCACAGGCCTCCTGTCGCCTATCATTTGCTGTGAAGCAAGTTCCATGATCAAGCAACACTGTGCAGAATAAAGCATTTTCTAAGTCCACAGATGGTAGCTTTGGCAGAAGCACCACATGCAGGGAAACTAAATCCATATCCAGAGTATGTGTCTATTCCAGGAAGAAGAAAATGCTGCCCTTTCCAATGTAATCAACCTGCCACTAGGTAGCTGGTTGAACATCCCGGGGAGCGGCGCCACATCAGGGACTGAATATTGGCTTCCCTGCTGGCAGATCAGGGACTCAGTGTAACTCAAGCTAGGTTGGACTTGGTGAGATCAAGTTCATGCTCCTGATCCCTTGAATAACCTCTCTCCTTGCCACCACAACTCTTTGTTCATGAACCCATTGGACAGCATCAAGAGTGGCTGAGTAATGGGGCGCCTGGGTGGCTTAGTCGGTTAAGCGTCCGACTTTCGCTTAGGTCATGATCTCGCGGTTCGTGGGTTCGAGCCCCGCGTCGGGCTCTGTGCTGACTGCCAGCCTGGAGCCTGTTTCAGTCTGTGACTCCCTCTCTCTCTGACCCTCCCCTGCTCACGCTGTCTCTCTCTCTCTTCCTAGAAATAAATAAAAATATTAAAAAAAAAAAAAAAGAGTGGCTGAGGAAAGAGGCTGACTAAAATCCACAAGGTAGGTTGTCTTATATACTTAACTATTCAGCTGAGGTCATCCTTTAGGGAATACTCACAATCACATTCTTTTTTTGAAGTTTCTGACCCTAGGCGCCTGGGTGGCTTAGTAGGGTAAGCGTCCAACTTCGGCTCAGGTCATGATCTCATGGTTCATGGGTTCAAGCCCCATGTCGAGCTCTGTGCTAAGTGCCAGCTCAGAGCCTGGAGCCTGCTTCGGATTCTGTGTCTCACTCTCTCTCTGACTCTCCCCTGCTCACACTGTCTCTGTCTCTCTCTCAGAAAATAAATTTTAAAAATTTAAAAAATAATTTAAAAAAAATGAAGTCTCTGACCCTTCAGCCAAACCATTGACCAGATCATGAATCAGTGTAGGCTCACACCTCTGGCCATTTCTTTTTTTCCAAGCAAAATTTAACAATCAGTTACAATAATCCAAGTACTGCCAACCAGGTGGATTGTTCTTCTCTACTGTCCTTCAAGGATGTCCCAGGAAGGTGCAATAATACTGTAGCCTCCAAATCAGGGAAAGTACCTTCATTTCTAGTGCAGAACTATCAGTTAATCAAGCCCCAAATTTCTCTTCTTCTTCCTCTCCAACTGATCACAAGGAATGACTCATAAAGCCATGCTCGTAGTAGGGGAGAGAAGGTAATATAGTAGTAGTTTCCTTGGGTATTTGGACCAGTTTTTCATGAGGGCCTAGTTGAGTCCAAACTCACATACACTGCTTCCAATTCATCACAGAGTGCTATTGTGCATGCCAAATTTTATGGCTTGATGGATCAGACAACCAGTTCCCGATGAACAGCTGAAATCACATGGAAATTTGGTGGCCCACCACTGAATCTTTAATAAATACTAAGGACCAGAAACAAGTCCAAAAGGTGTTTCTCAGAAGGAGATTAGTTATCTTTCGTGTAAGTCAGGGCTGTGATCCCAATCCTAAGGGATCTCCTGCAATTCACCTACTGAAACATATGAAAGTTCCAAATGGCATTGGTCTCATGGTCCCATGTGCCTAGAGTAGCAGGAACAACACCCTGGACCTGCTGCAGAGGCTTTTCTTGCCCTAAGCCCCTCTCAGAACGAACAGATTTGAAAATCAGTTGGTACATGGGCTGAAGGAGCACACATACCCAGAAGAAAACTACATTGCCTCCAAGATCCAAAAATACCCACTAAATATGGTGCTTCTTTTTCAGTTGTAGGAAGGACCATCTGCAACAGCTTTCCCTTTGGAAGGGGTATCTTGCCGTAGTCCAGGCCACAGAAGCCTTAGAGATTTCAGCGAGGTTAAAAGGTCCCTGCATTTTTATCAGGTTCATCTTCCACCACCGATACGCAAATGCCTTAGCAACATAGCCACAGAAATTGTTACTGTTTGTTCACTAGGTCCAATCAGCATAGTTTCATCCATGTAATGGGTCGGCATGGTGCCTTAGAGAAGGGAAAGGTGAGCACACTACATTGTAACGAGACTGTAGAGGTGACATACCTCTGAAGGAGAAGGGGTAGAGAAATACAAGAAAGAGAAGGTATACTGTTGATCTTGCCAGATGAAAGAAAATTGCACTTGGTAGTCTTTTCCAACCGTATTGAGGGAACAAAAGAATTTGCCATATGAATAGCCGAATGCCAGGCAACCAAGGATGTGTACCTTTGCTAAAACAACAAAACTACCTCTAGAAACAGCAGCTGTAAATGTAGTTACTACCTGGTTACTTTCACAACAATCCATTGTCATTCTCCAGGATCCATTTGTTTTCTGCATAAGCCAAATAGGTGAGTTTGAATGGGGATGTGGTGGGAATGACCGCACTGCATCTTTTAAATCCTTGATGGAAGCACTAATCTCTGTAACCCATACACGAATGCAGTATTGACTTTAGTTTGCTGCTTTTCTAGATAGAAGCAGTTTTAATATCTTTCACTTGGCCTTTCCTACCATAATAGTATTCCCACCTAGGGTCAGGAAGCCACAACAGGGATTCCGCAAGTTTCAGAGTATGCCTGTTACGTATTCAGGAAATACAGAAATAACTACAAAACGGGATCTGGTACTCAAGTTCCAAAATCCATCAGTCAGGCCATTGAGGAGGGTGTTCTAGAAACTCTCAGACAAGAGCCAATGCTGTAGTTTACAGGTAGAATTTATTCTTCTTCAGGTCTTCTTTTAAGGTCTTTCAAATGATCGGATTACGTTTGCTCAAATTATCAAGGACAATCTCTTTAAGTTATCTATCATTTTCTGGGGGGAAAAATGAAGCAAAAACAAACTCAAGAATTGCCATTCTACAGAATATGATCCCTAAATTCATATAATCAAACTAAATTAATAGCAGAAAGGTAATAAGAAATTCTCCAAATACACGGAAACTAAATAACACATTTCTAATTATCCATAGGTCAAAAAAGATGTCTTAACAGACATGAAAAACAGATGCATTGAACTTAGAATGAAAATAAAACATGTTAAGTGTGGGGAGGGGAGACAACCTAAGCAATTCTGAGAGGGACATTTAAAGCATTAAATGCAAACATTAGAAGGTAAATAGCCTAAGTACCCATCTCAATAGTTTAATTTAAAAATAACAAAATAACTCCCAAAACAGAGAGGGTGAAAAGAAATAATAAAGATAATAACAAAAATAAATAAAATCTAAAACAGAAAAACAGTAGAGAAGAATCAAGAACAGCGAATGTAGTTTTTAAAATGAACAGTAAAATTGACAAAACTCTAGAAGGACTGAAAAAGAAAAAAATGAGAAAAGATACAAATTTACAATTTACCAAGAATAAAACAGGGGCTATCAATACAGAACCTACAGTTACAAAAAAAAAAGATAGCAAGGGGATATCACAAATAATTCTACACATAATTTGACAATGTAGGTGAAATGAAGCAGTTTCTCAAAAAACAAACTACCACAAATAATATGAAACAGATAGTCTGAAGTTTCTTACGATTGCTAAGGAAATTAAATTTATAATTTAAAAACTCCCAAAGACTATTTTCTGGCCCCAACGGTTTCAGTGGAGAAATTTAATAAACTCTTCAAGAATGAACCCTCATTCTAGAAATCTCTTCCAGAAAATAGAAGTTACAGTTCCTGATTGATTTTTTGAAAACTAGTATTACCCTATCTCCAAAAACGGACAAAACAGGGGGAAAAAAAGAAACTTGGGGCACCTGGTGGCTCAGTCGGTTAAGTGTCCAACTTCGGCTTAGGTCACAATCTCATGGTTCGTGGGTTCGAGCCCCGCGTCAGCCTCTGCACTGACAACTAGCTCAGAGCCTGGAGCCTGTTTCAGATTCTGTGTCTCCCTCTCTCTCTGACCCTCCCCTGCCCACGCTGTCTCTCTCTCTCTCTCTCTCTCAGAAATAAATAAAACATTAAAAAAATTAAAAAAAAAAAAAGAAACTATAAGGGCACCTCTGTGGCTCAGTCAGTTAAGTGAATGACTCTTGATCTTAGTTCAAGTCTTGCTCTCAGGGTACTGAGTTCAAGCCCCATCTTGGGCTCCATGCTGGGCATGGAGACTACTTAAACAAAAAAAGAGAAAACTATAGACAAACATTTTTCATGAATTTCACATACAAATCCTTAAGAAAATGCTGCAAAGAATTTAGCAATATATAATGACCAAGGAAAGTTATTCTTGGAATGCAAAGTTGCTGTGATATTTGATTATCAGTTGGTGTAAACCACAATATTAATACATGAAAAGAAGAAAATCACAGAACTCTATTAACGCAGAAAAGTCACCTGATAAATTTTGGTACTCAGTCATGATAAAGCTCTCAGAAAAATAAGAAGAGAAGAAGGAATTTTCTCAACTTTATAAAGAGCATCTTCAAAATATCTACAGACAACATTATACTCAATAGTATAAGACTAAGGGGTGCATAGGTGGCTTCATTGGTTAAGTGACTGACTCTTGATTATGGCTCAGGTCATGAGCTCATGGTTGTGGATCAAGCTCCACAACTGACTCTGCACTGAGCATGGAGTCTGCTTAAGATTTTCTCTACCTCTCTGTCTACTCCTCTCCCCTGCTTGCATTCTCTCTCTCTCTTTCTCTCTCTCAATAAATAAATAAACATTAAAAAATGCTCTTTCTTCCTCTCCCTCTGACCCACACCCCATGAATTCTCTTCTCTCTCTCTCTCTCAAAAAAAATGTAGAAGATTGAACGCTGTTCTTCTAATATAAGAAACAAAGCAAGGATGTCTGCTCTCACCACTCTTATTCAACATACTACTGGAAATTTCTTTTTTTTTTTTTTTTTAATTTTTTTAATGTTTTATTTATTTCTAGGAGAGAGAGAGACAGCGTGAGCAGGGGAGGGTCAGAGAGAGAGGGAGTCACAGACTGAAACAGGCTCCAGGCTCTGAGCTGGCAGTCAGCACAGAGCCCGACGCGGGGCTCGAACCCACGAACCGCGAGATCATGACCTAAGCGAAAGTCGGACGCTTAACCGACTAAGCCACCCAGGCGCCCCTCAACATACTACTGGAAATTTCAGCCATTGTAATAAAACAAGGAAAAGAAACAAAATGCATGCTGACTGTAAAGAAGAAAATAAAACTGCCTTCTAATTGTCTATAGAGAATCCTAAATATTCTTCCAAATAAATAGTCCTAGAACTAATAAGTAAGTTCAGTAAGATTGTAAAGTATAAAATAAACACACAAAACACAATTGTATTCTGATATATTATCAATGAATATGTAGATACCAAAAAATTAAATATAATGCTGTTGGGGAACCTGGGTGGCTTAGTCAGTTGGTTAAGCAACAGACATTTGATTTTGGTTCAGGTAATGATCTCACGGGTTGTGAGACTGAGCCCTACATCTGGCTCTGCAATGGACAGGTGCAGAGCTTGTTTGGGATTCTTCTCTCCCTCTCTCCCTTCTCCCCCACCCCACGTTCTCTCTCTCTAAATAAATAAACTTAATAAAATAAAGTAAATACAGTTTACTATTGCAAAATTTTTTGTTATTAAATATGAATTACTTTGTGTGAATATAATGAACCATGTATAAGATTTGTATGCTATAAACTATACAATGTTAATGAAAAAAATCAGAGAAGAGAATGGCATACCATGTTCATTCTTAGAAAACTCAACATCGTACAGATCTCAATTATTCTCAAACTGATGCACAGTTTGTGTGTGTGTGTGTGTGTGTGTGTGTGAAATTCCTACTGAAATTCCAGTAAGATTTTTTTATAGATACAGACAAAACTATTTAATGATTTTATGGTCAGGCAAAAAAACAAAAAAAAAAATTAAAAAAAAAAACCCAATAACTGAAACAGTTATAAAAAAGAAAAAGACACTGGAGTTAATCAGTTTACCTGATATCAAGACTTACACAGGTGTAGTAACCAAGACTCTGGTGGAAAGATATACATGGACCAACAGAACAAAATAGAGAGCCAGGAAAACCCACAAAAATAAGCCCAGTTGATTTTGACAAATGTACAAAAGAGTCAATGGAGAAAAGAAAAATGTTTCAGCAAATGGTGCCTGAGTCATTGTACTTGTGTAAACTCAAACAACAACAACAACTTTAACCCAAGACTTACGCTTCATACAAAATTAACTCAACTGGATCAACCCCAATGGAATCATGGACTTAAATATAAAATGTAGAAGCGGCTGCATGGCTCAGTCAGTTGAGCACCTGACTTCCAGCTCAGGTCATGATCTCAGGGTTCCTGAGTCCGAGCCCAGCGTTGGACTCTGCTGACAGCTGAGAGCCTGGAGCCTGCTTTGGATTCTGTGTCTCCCTCTCTCTCTGCCCCTCCCTTGCTTGTGTTCTGTCTCTCTCTTTCTCAAAAATAAATAAACATTAAAAAATGTAAAATGTAACAATTTTAAAGTATCAGGAAAAAATAGAAAAATCTTTGAGTTGTTGTGCTCAATAAGGAGTTATGAAACTTCACACCAAAAATGTATTCTATAAAAGAAAAAGTTGACACATTGGACATTAATTAGCAAAATGAAACACTTCTGCTCTGTGAAAAAGTCTATTGATAGGATGTAAAGACAACCTATACCTGACAAAGAACTAGTATGTAGAATATATAAAGAATTGTCCAAATTCAATAATAAAACAAAACAAATTAATTTGCAAATGGACAAAAGACATGAAGAGATATTTCATAGAAGTGTATACACAGATAGCAAAATAAGCACTTGAAAAGGTATCCGGCATCATTAGCCATTAGGGCAACACAAATTAAAATCACAGAAGATATTCCGATTGACTTGTCAGAATGGTTAAAACAAAAAAATAATGAAAACATCAAAAAATAGTGAAAAACATAAAATGTAGTAAAGGAGGATCACTCATGTATTCCTGGCAGAAATGTAAAATTGTGGCGCCATTTTGGAATACAGTTTGGTACTTTCCTATGAAACTAAGGGTACAACTATCACACAGCCCAGCGATTGCACTCCTGGGCATTTATACCAGAGCAATGAAAACTTAAATTCACTCAGAAACCTGTACAACAACAGCTTTATTACACAATTGCCATAAATTAGAAATAACCCAGATTTGTTTACTGGGTGAGTGATAAAAAAAAAAAAAAGTTTGGTACATTTATATCAGGAAATACTCCTCAGAGACTATTGATAAAATTATTTTGTTTTATATTTAAATCCTGATAACCTGGGTGAGTCTCCAGAGAAGTATGCTGAGTGGAAAAATTGTCAATCCCTGAAGGGGGCAAACAGTGTGATTCCATTTTATATAACACTGTGATTCCATTTTATATAACATTTTTGAAATGACAAAATTATACCCAAAACATAAGTGGACACCAGTGAGTTAAGCAGGGGATATAAGCAGGAGCAGAGCTGGTGTGGCTATAAATGGGGAACCTTAGGGATTTTGTGACAATAGAATGATCTGTATCTTCATTGTATCAATGTTAACATACTGGTTGCGATATTGTAATAGAGTTTTGTAAGATGGTGCCCTTGGGGAAAACTGGTTAAAGGGTACACAGGATCTTTTTGTCTTATTTCTTATAATTCTATGTGAATCTGTAATGATCTCCAAACAAAATATTTAGTTCAAAAATGTGAATGACATTAAATACTCATTTTGTTCTTGAACAAGAAACGACAAATTGTGGACCATATTTGAGTAATCACTACTGACTTAGTGTTTTAAATATCCCATTACTATAAAGACATTAAACAGAGGTAATTAATAAAATCAATCATAATTAATTACTTTAGTGTTCATACTCAGATGGAATATATTTCCTGAGGAATTTTAGTTAAACTGGACATGAGTGAAGATGGGAAATAGTAAAACAGTTTGGAATTTATGGAATAATGTACACTGATCTTAGATGGTAAGATTTTCTCTGTTGTTGAGAGGTATTTGTGGCTTTATAAAGCAAGGTTGGGAAGTTCCAATAGTTCATCAGGGTTATTTCATCATCGTGATGGATTTAACATGAATTGCATAGGACATAAAATAATAATATTGAGCTATTTTGGTTTCTTTAAGTCTACGTTGTTATTATATTTCATGAGATTTGCAGAGGATAAGCATGGTACTGATGTGTCTTTCATTTTTTAAAAAATATGTATTTATTTTTGAGAGACAGAGAGAGAGAGAATGCAAGCAGGGTAGGGACAGAGAGAGGAGACACAGAATCCAAAGCAGGGTCCAGGCTCTGAGCTGTCAGTGCAGAATTAGAGGGCTCAGAGTCATCGGGAGATGCCGACCTGAGCTGAAGTTGGACATTCAACCAATTGAGCCACCCAAGCATCCTGATGTATGGATGTGTGTGGGTGTGCGTGTGGGTGTGGGTGTGTGTGCGCGCACGCACACACACAACACACATGTGCTTAAAACAAGGTTTAAGTTACATGAAATGGAATAAATAGATCTGAAGTATAGGGTTTGAGCAGTTTTGACAAATGTGTAATCCATATCCCTGTAGAGATATAGAACGATCAAGTCTTTCTAGAAAGCGTTTTCTTCCCTACCCATCAAAATAACCATTTATCTCTTACTTCTTTTATCATGTCACTACTTCCTCTGTGTAGTGCATTCGAGTTTCTAAAGTGTTCTTATTTTAAATTGGGTTAATTTGAGTTTTAATTATTGAGTTGTAGAAGTCTATATACTTTATGGGTACAAATCCTTTGTGAGATATAAGTAGTCTGCAGTCTCATTAAATTTTTTTTAAAAACTTTGAATGAAATTCCACTTACCATTTTTTGTCGATTACCAATAACACATGGTTAATGATTACCAACTCCTTTCAGACTTTCCAAAGATTTCCAGAAAATCTTTGATTATCCCAAAGTTGTGAAATGTTCCCTCATGTTTTCCTCTAGAAACTTTCTTTTTGTAACTTTTATGTTTAGGTCTATGGCCCATCACAGATTAATAATTTTGTACAGTGTGAAAAAAGGTTCAGTTGCATTTCCTTCTTTAATATAAAGTGTGTTGTTTCAGGATACTTTTTTGAAAACAATATTCTGTCCCAAGCGTATTGCTTTGGTACCGACATGCAAATTCAATTGCCCATGTAATTAGGATTCTATTTCTGGACTTCGTTTTACTTCATTTTTTAACAGTTTTATTGAGATGCAACTGTCATACAGTAAAACATGCATATCTAAACTGTACAATTTGATAGGCTTGTCATATGCATATACTTATGAAGCCGTCATCACCGTCAAGATATTGAGCATGTCCATTATCCCAGTAGTTCCCTTTTGCAATGCAATACTCCCTCCTTCTCTTCATGTGTCCTCCCACCCTATGCCCTAATAATTACTGATCTGCTTTCTTTCACTAAATGGTAGTTTATACTTTCTAGAATTTCAGACAAACACAATAATACAGAATGTATTAATTTTTATCGGATTGTTTTGCTCAGTATAATTATCTTGATATTACTATAGAGTATATAATATATAAAATTAATTAATTCACTTTTATGACTAAGCACTACAAATATGCCATTGTTTGTTCATTCAATCAAATGTTGAAGGACACATAGGTTGCTCTCGGTTATGACTTTAACAAATTAAGTTGCTCTGAATATTTGTATACAAGTCTTTTCATGGATTTATGCTTTCATTTGTCTGTCGTAAACATCTAGAAATCGAATGGCTAGATCACATGGTAAGTGTATGTTCATCTTTTTAAAGAATGTCAATCTCTACAGAGCTAGATATTTGTCTGTTTGGAATGAGAGAATGGGCTTTGGTACCAGCCACTCCATGTTTTCTGGAACTGCGAGCTTCCTGGTCAATGTATATTTGTGTAGTACTACAGAAGGAATCGGCAAACTTAATAATATACTGATAGAGATTATTTAATCTGAAAAGGAGAAAAATGAAGTGAAAAATAGTGCACCATTAAATGCACTAGTACTTACAAAAGGGGAACACTAGAGAGAGAGGAAAGAGAGGTAGCAGAAAATTTTTCAAAGAAATAATGCTTGAAAAATTGCAAATCTAATGAAAAATATTAATTTAGTAACCCAGGAAGCATAACAAACCCTCAGTGGGGAAATGTAAACAGATCCAGAACTCTAAGCCATCATAGTGAAACTGTCAAAAGAAAAACAAAAAGGAAAAAAGTTTAAAGCAGCAAGAGAAAAATGATTTCTCACATGCAAAGCCTCCCCTATAAGTTTAGCAAGTTATTCATGATCAGAGGTAATAAAAGTCAGAAGGCAATAAGATGACATAGTCAAAGTGTAGAAAGAAAAAAAAGCCAAAAAGAATTTTTTAAATCAAATTATCCTTCAAAACTAAGCATCTACAGTTGAATAAAACTTAGAGAATTAGTTTATAACATACCCGACTTACAAGATATACTAAAGGAAATTCTTCAGACTGAAAGTAAGTGACACCAAAGAGCAATTTAAATCCACACTAAAAAAAAAAAAAAAAAAAAAAAAAAAAAAGCACTAGAAACAATAATTACATAGGTATTTTTAAAAGACTGTATAATAATATAGTTTCCTTTATTCTCATAATTGGCTTAGAAAAGCAAATTAAAGGGCACTCAACTGGTTAAGCGTCCAACCCTTGATCTCAGCTCAGGTCATGACCTCAATGTAAATGGGATCAAGCCCCATGGCCTTGGGCTCTGTGCTGACACTGTGAGGCCTACTTGGGATTCTCTCTCTCCCTCTCTCTCTGCCTGTCCCTTGCTCATGCTCTCTCTCTTAAAATAAATAAATAAACCTTCAAGACAGGCAAACTAATAAATATTACATATATAATTATATTTTAAGACCTATTGCATCTGTAGATATATTTGATAATAAAAGCACAAAAGAGCTGAATGAGAGCAAACTTGTACTGATGAAAAGAAATAAAACCAGATAGTAAGTTGAATTTGCAGCAATAAATGAAGAGAAACAGAAAGGAAAAATAAGGAACTTATATGACAAATCTTATAAATATATGCTTGTTCCCCTTTCTTAGCTTCTTTAAACACAAAATTATACAAAGTAATGGTTATAACAATATATTATTAGGTTAGTCACACATATAGAAGTAACATATATAAAAATAACTGCAAAATAAAAGAGGAAGGAAAGACTAGAGCTATCTAGGGATAAAGTTTCAACATCTCACTGTAAATTAATACAAATCTGAATTATATTCCACATTAAGATGTATATAGTAAGCATTATAGCAACCACTGAGAAAATAATTTGAAACTTGAAAAGAAGCATTATGTGCATTAAAGTGATACAGTAGAAAATAGCCATTTGGTACAAAAGGAGGCAAAAAAAAAAAAAAAGACACCAAAAATCAGTAATCAGTACCCAAAGGAAAATAGCAGATACGTAACCCAGACTAACAATTCAATCCAAAAGACTGAACTATGTGCCCTCTAAAGAAGTCACATATTCAATTCAACATAGATTATATGTAAAGGATGCAGAAAGATATAGCATGAAAACAGTAATCACAACATGTTGGAATAGGTATAGAAATATTGGACAAAAATGAACTTGAAATAAGAAAACATGAAGAAGAAAACCTGATCACTAGAGATAAAGTGGGGACATGTTTAGGGTCAGAAAGATATGAAAATGATTAATGTATATCCACTGAGCAAAAGGCTTTCAAAATACATGATGAAGAAATTCTAAAAATTGAAGGGAAAATAGGAAATTCAACAATAATACTAGTTGGAGACTTCAATAGTTAACTTTTAATAATTTAAGGGGTAATAAGAAAAAATATTCATATGGATATAGAAGACTTGAAAAACATTGTAAACCTCCTAGACATAACATAAACCTTTAAAGCATTGTATCTTACAATAGTAGAACAGACATTTAGGATATTTGGAGCACTCAGTAGGCTAGACCAAAGCCTAGACAATAAAATGAACATCAAAAAAGGTGAATGGATGAAAATCATAACAAGTATGTTCTTTAACAAAAAAAGAATAATATTAGAACTCAATTAGAAGGAATCTTGAGAGATTTACAAGTATGTGGAAATTAAATTCCAGTTCTAAAAATACCAATGGAACAAAGGAGAGAAACTAGAAAATATTTAAAGAAGAGAAAGAAAAATGCAACATACCAAAATTATGGGATGTACCTAAGCTACTGCTTACAGGAAAATATATAACTTGTAAACACTTTTATTTTAAAAGAAAAAAGAGAGGCACCTGGGTGACCTATTAAGTGTCTCAGTTGGTTAAGCATTCAGCACTTTATCTTGGCTCAGCTCATGATCTCTTGGTTTGTGGGATCAAGCCCCACATTTGGGCTCTGTGCTGAGAGTGCAGTGCCTGCCTGGGATTCTCTCTCTCCTTCTCTCTCTGTGCCCCTGCTCTGCTCACTTGCTCATACTCTCTCTCTCTCAAAATAAATAAATTGAAAAAAATAGCTTAATGGACGCCTGGTGACTCAGACAGTTAAGCATCCAACTCTTGATTTCAGCTCAGGTCATGATCTCATGATTTGTGAGTTCAAGCCCCATGTCAGGCTCTGTCCTGATGGTGCAAAGCCTACTTGTCTCTTCCCCTCCCCCCCCCCACCTCAAAATAAATAAATATACTTGAAGAAATTCATCTTTAAAAATGCTAGGCAAAATAATGACCCTTCCAAAGATGTCCACCTACTCCTAGCAACCACGTACATCTACAAGTGTATTACCTCTTATATAGCAACCATGTACACCTGTAAGTATATTACCTCTTATACAGCAAAAGGAATTAAATGTGTAGATGGAACTATGCAATTTACTAATCAGCTGACCTTACTTAGTGGAGGGAGATGATCCTAGATTATCCAGGTAGACTCAATGTAAACACACGGATCTTTAAAAGTGGAAGGGATAATAGGAAGGGGAACTAGAGAGTCAGACAAAGATTTAATGGTTCTCTTCTAATGGTTTTGAAGATGGAGGAAGACCGGGAACAAAGGGATGCAGGAAGCCTCTAAAAGTTGGACATGGCAAGGGAATGGATTCTCCCATAGAACTTCCAGAAGCCCTGCTGAGATCTTAATTTGAATTGGGGTGAATATATGCTTCACTTAAAATTACAGTACCGTGAGATAATGGCTTTGTATTATTCAAGCTGCTTAGTTTGCCAATTTGTTATAGCAGCAACTGGAAATGAATACACATATCAATAACCTTGCATTTAAAGGCTAGTAAGTTTGGGACACCTGGGTGACTCAGTCGGTCAAGCGGCTGACTCTAGGTTTCAGCTCAGGTCAGGATCTCACAGTCTGTGAGTTCAAGCCCTGCATCAGACTCTGCACTGGCAGCATGGAGCCTGCTTGGGATTCTCTGTCTCCCATCTCTCTGCCCCTTCCCCACTTGCTCTCTATCTTTTTCTCTCAAAATAAATAAATAAACATTAAAACAAGTAAATAAAGGCTAGTAAATTCAATGCAAAACAAGCAGAAAGAAGGAAATATTAAAGATTAGAATAAAAATCAAATTAATACAATGAAGAATAGAAAATCAATAAAGAAAAATCAATAAAAACAAAAATCAACAAAATCAAAATCTTTTAAAATATTAAGAAAATTGACTAACCGGTAGCTAGACTAAGCAAGAAAAGGAGAGAAGATTCAAAGAACTAACATCAGTAATTAAGGAGGAGATATCCCTACTGACCTTACAGAAATAAAAAATTGTAAGGGAATACTAAGAAAATTATGTGCCAACAAGCTAAATGAATTAGATTAAATACACAAATTTCTACGAAGACACAAATACCTAAAATTCTTCAAGAGGAAACACATAAATCAAGAGGAAACAAAAAAAGGGTTGCTATATATTGTTTAAGAATTTCCCTCAAATAAATGTCAAGTAAAAGATAGATTCACCAGTAAGTTTTTCCAAACATTTAAGAATTAATACCAATTCTTCGCCAACTGTTTCAAAAACTGATGAGGAGGAATTATTTTCTAATTCATTCTAAGAAAACAGCATTACTCTGGTATCAAGCCACATGAAGATATGGCAGAAAAAGACAATTACTACCAATATCTTTTATGAATAATGATATAGAAATCATAAAAAAAAAAGACTATTGAAAAATGCAGCAACATCTAAACAACAATTACAAAAAAGATTAAAACCAAGAGCAAGTAGAATTATCTCAGGAACTCATGATTAGTTTACTATCAAATGTTAATCCATGGAATGCATCATATTCATAAAGGTGAAAAGCCACACGATCATTTCAATAGATGCAGGAAAAGCATTTGACAAAATCTAACACACGTGCATGATGAAAACAGTGAATAAGCTGGGAATTGAAGGGAACGTCCTCACCCTAAAAAGTCATCTGTGAAAAATACAGTCAAGATCATACTTAATAATGAAAGACTGAGAGCTTTTCCTTTAAGATTATAAAGATGAGAAGGCCTATGCTAACCACTTTTATTCAACATCATGGAGGAGATTCTAGCTAATGTAATGGGGCAAGAAAAAAAAATGTATTCAGATATGAAAGGAAGAAGTAAATTATCTCCATTTGCAGATGACATGATCATGTGTGTGGAAAATATTAAGGAATTGACCAAAAACAAGATTGTGGGATGCAAGATCAATATGCAAAGTTTCATTTTATTGCCATACTCTGGAAATCAACAAGCCAAAATTGGAACGTATCAATTTCATTTAAAATAATGGCAAAAAGAATAATATTGTTAAGAATAAATTTAACAGAAGACATGCAAGTCTTGTGTCCAGCTTTAACTGTAAAACATTGTTCAAAGAAATTAAAGAATACCTAAATAAATGGAAGTCCTTGGCTGTTCATGGATCAGCAATCCTAAAATAGTTAAATGGTAATACTCCTCAAATTGACTTATAAATTCAAAGGAGTCTTTATAAAAATCCCAACTACATTTTTTTCAGAAATTGCCAAACTGATATTAAAATTCAATGGAGGAGGGCACTTGTGGGGATGAGCACTGGGTGTTATGTAGAAACCAGCTTGACAATAAACTACTTGTAAAACAAACAAACAAAAATCAATGGAAATCCTAGTAGAGTAAAATTTTTTAAAAAATCAAACATTTCAATAAAGAAGAATAAAGTTGTGAGTTCACACTTAGATTTTAAAACTTACTTCAAAGATAGATAAATCAATAAGGAATGGTACTGATGTGGGGATAAACATATTGATAAATAAAACAGAGTTAAGAGACCAGCATTACTTTAATACCAAAGCCAGATAAAGACACTACAAGATAAGAAAATTACAGAGCAATATCTCTCATGAAGATAGAGGCAAAAATCTTCAACGTATTATTAGGAATATTGATTCCAACAATGTTATGAAAAGAATTATATACCATGACTAAGTGGGATTTATTCTAGGTAAGCAAAGCTGATTCAACATCTGAAAATCAATTGATGAAATTTATCACATCAAAACTGGCTAACAAAGAAACATCACATGAACATATCAATAGATGCATAAAAATCACTTGACAAAATCCAACATTCACTCAGGATAAAAATTTTCAGCAAACTAGGGATACAGGGAAATTTCTTCCACTTGATAAAGAATGCCTGCAAACAAAACAAAACAAAACCCTAGAGCTTAATGGTGAGAAACTCAAAGCTTTCCTACTAAGATCAGATATAAGGCAAGGAAGACCTCTCACCATTGCTTTTCAACATCATATTGGAAGTTCTAGCCAATTCTGTAAGATAAGAAAAGGAACTAAAAGTTATACAAATTGGGAAGGAAGACCTAAACCATCTTTGTTCACAGATGATATAATTGTGTATGCAGAAATACAAAAGAATTGACAAAAAAAAAAATCCTGAAACTACCAAGTGATTATGGCAAGTTTGTAGGATACAAGGTTAATATATGAGAGTCAGTTCCTTTCCTATATACCAGCAATTAACAAATGGAATTTGAAGTTAAAAACACAATACCATCTATGTTAGCATCTCCCCTTCCCAAATGATATACTTAGGCATAAATCTAATAAAACAAGTTCAAGATCTGTATGAGGAAAATGACCAAATCAGACAAAGGAAATCAAAGACAACTAAACAAATAAAGAGGTATTCCATGTTTATGGATAGCAAGAGTCAATATTCTCAACTTGATACATAGAATCAATGCAATATCAATCAAAATCCCAGCAAGTTATTTGGTGAATAACTTGACAAATTGATTCCAAAGTTTAAATGGAGAGGGAAAAGGTCAAGAAAAGCCAACACAATATTAAAGAAGAACAAAGTTAGATACTACATTAACCAATTTTAAGACTCATTGTGAAGCTATATTAATCGAGACAGTGTGGTATTGGTGAAAGAATGGAAAAATACAGCAGTGGTACAAAATAGCCCAGAAGTAGACACCCAAAATTATGGCAATACAATGGAGCAAAAATAGTCTTCAAAAATTTGGGCTGGAACATCTGGACATCCACATTTAACAAATAAATGAGTCTAGACACAGACTTAACACCCTTCATAAATATTAACTTAAAATACATCATGGACCTAACTATAATAGGCAAATCTCTAAAACGCCTTAAAGATCACACAGGAGAAAACCGACATGACCTTGAGTATAACAATGACTTTTTAGATACAACAGAGGGGTGATCTATGAAAGAAATAATTGATAAGCTAGAATTCATTAAAATTAAAAACTTCTGCTCTGGAAGAGGTAAAATGTCAAGAGAATGAGAAGATAAATCCCAGGCTAAGAGAAAATATTTGCAAAAGACGCAGTTGATATTATGTCTAATGGTTTTCTAAAATATATAAAGAATTCTTAATGCTCTACAATGAAAGAAAAACTGACTTTAAAAAATGAGCCCAGGACCTTAACAGATACCTTCCCAAGATATACAGATAGCAAACAAGCAAATGACAAAGATGCTTCACATCATGTGTCATTAGGAAAATATAAATTAAAACAATGGGAGACTACTACCCACCTATTAGAATGGCCCATATCTGGTACACCAACCACACCAAATGCTGATGAAGATATAAAACAGCAGCAATAATTCTCTTTCATTGCTGGTAGGAACGTAAAACGGTACAGCCACTCTGGAAGACAGTTTGGGGGTTTCTTACAAAAACATGCTCTTCCCATATGGTGGCAGTCACACTCCTTGGTATTTACCCAGAGGAGCTGGAAACTTCTGTTCACACAAAACCCTGTGCGTGGATGTTTATACCAGCCTTATGCATCATTGCCCAAACTTGGAAGCAAATGGGATGTCTGTCAGTAGGTGAAGAGATAAGCAAATGGTGGTTTATCCAGAAAACGGAATATTATTTCATGCTTAAAAAAAAAAAAAAAAGAGGGGGAGGCTATCAAGCCATGAAAACACAGAGAAACTTTAAATGTACATTACTAAGTGAAAGAAGCCAATATGAAAAAGCTACATGCTGCATGATTCAAATCATACGACACTCTGGAAAAGGCAAATCATGGAGACACTAAAAAGATTAGGAGTTAAGGGAGCAGGAATATGAAGAGATGGAAGACAGGAATTTTAGGGCAATGAAAATATACTTTCTGGCACAATAATGATAGATACCTGTCGTTATATATTTGTCCAAACCCATAAAATGTCCAACACCAAGAATGAACTCTAATAGAAACTATATATAGAGTATAAGTGATTATAATGTATCAAAGTAGGGTCATCTTTGGTAAAACAATATACGCTTCTTGTAAGTGATGTTGATAATGGGGGAAATTATGTATCTATGGGGGGAGGAGATATATGGGAAGCTTCTGTACCTCTCTGTGAATCTTAATGTGAACCTAAAACTTCTGTAGAAAAGTGAAGTCTTCATGAAAACAAACAACCTAAGTTAAGAGTGCAGAAATAGGGGCGCCTGGGTGGCTCAGTTGGTTAAGTGTCGGACTGGGTGGCTCAGTTGGTTAAGTGTCGGACTTCAGCTCAGGTTATGATCTTATAGTTCATAGGTTCAAGCCCCACGTCGGGCTCTGTACTAACAGCCATCTCAGAGCCTGGAGCCTGCTTCAGATTCTGTATCTTCCTCTCTCTCTGACCCTCCCCTGCTCACGCTGTCTCTCTTTCTCTCTCAGAAATAAAGAAAACATTTTATTTATTTATTTTTTAAATGTTTTCTTTATTTCTACGAGAGAGAGAGAGAGACAGAGAGAGACAGCATGAGCGGGGGGGGGGGTCAGAGAGAGAGGGAGATACGGACTCTGAAACAGGCTCCAGGGTCTGAGCTGGCAGTCAGCACAGAGCCCGACGTGGGGCTCGAACCCACGAACCGCGAGATCATAACCTAAGCGAAAGTCGGACGCTCAACTGACTAAGCCACCCAGGCGCCCCTAAAGAAAACATTTTTAAAAAGAGTGCAGAAATAAACTCTTACTCTTGAACTCAACTGCTTTTTGACAAAGGGGCTGAGACAATGAAACGAAGAAAGAAGAGTTGTTTTTTGTTTTTTGTTTTTCAAAAACAGGTGGTAGGACTACCAGCTATTCACAGAGGGACACCTTGTTCTCATCAGACACAAAAACTAACTCAAAATTGATCATAGACATAATGTAATAGCTACAACTACACAACTATCAGAAAAAAAATCACAGGACTAAGCTTCTGTGGATTTAGCAATAGTTTCTTAGCTGTGACACCAAAAGTACAAGGATAAAAAGAAAGGGAATGAAATTGGACTACATCAGTTTCCTTCTACATGGTGTTGGGGAAATATCCTCAGCTAAATATCCAAATTTATTTTTGGCAAGTTCTGCTTTGCACATAATTCTAGAATACAACTGCAAGTTCTGCTTTGCACATAATTCTAGAACACAACTTAGCGAAGCTTTCTGGAACTCCTCTCCCTCTCATTTCAAATAATATATTCCCCATGTCTTTCTACTACCCCACCAGCAGCACCTATAATGTAGGTATTTCCACCAAAAGTCTTTTGATGACAATCAAGCATTTTCAAGAGATATTGGCTTTCTCTACCGTGTCCTTATTTCCTCACAGCCCTTAGTAGCAGAGTGTTTAATACTGTAGTTCTTTACTTTTGCAAGAGAGGTAGGGAGGCCCAGAGGGAGAAAGAAAGACTCTTAAGCTGGCTCCACACTCACCGAGGATCCTGATGCAGGGCTCAATTCCATGACCCCAGGATCATAACCTGAGCTGAAATCAAGAGTCTGATGTTCAAGTAACTGAGCCACGCAGGCTCCCCAATACTGTATTTCTATTATGAGTTTGTTTGTGGCTACTTCATACAGCGTTGGCAGGGACATAAAATGATACAGTCCCTTTTGGAAAGAGGTTGACAGCTCCGAAGTTCCTCAAAGCATGAAACATAATGTTGCTTTATGATTCAGCAATTCCACTTCTAGTTATATATCAAAGCAAAATGAAAGCATATGTCCACACGCACAGAAAATTGTGCATGAATGTTTGTAGCACTATTATTCATAAGAGCAACACATTTGGAACAACCCAAATATCTATCAATGTGAAAGGATGAACAAATTGTTATTTATACAATGGAATGTTAGTAGGCAATAAAATGAAAGAAATACTGATGCCTGCTATAACACGAATGAACCCTGAAAACATGTTAATTAAAGAAGCCAGACACAAAAGACCATATATTGTTTGATGCCACTACCATGAAATGGCCTGCATAAGCAAATCTGTACACGGCAAGCAGATTAATAATTGTCTAGACGTGAGTGAAGGGAAGTGGGGAAAATGAAGAGTGACTGCTATTGGTCAAAGCGTTTCCTTTTGGGTGATAACATTGTTCTAATGTTAGGCTGCTGTGAAAATCATGCAACTCTATTCATGTACGAAACATAATTTCATTGTATACTTTAAATTGGTGAGCTTTATGCTATATTAGTCAAATCTCAATAAAGCTTTTTAAAAAATTATTTTAATTGTAATTTTTGAGAGAGAGAGAGCATGGGTGGGGGAAAGGGGGAAAGAGAGAGAGAGAGAGAGAATTCGAAGCGGATTCGACGCTCAGCATGGAGCCCAACATGGGGCATGACTCTGGGATCGATCAAGAATCAGACTCTCAATTGACTGAGGCACCCAAGCGTCCCACAATAAGGTTGTTTTCAAAAATATTTTTAATATTCTTGAAATATTAAAAACATATTCTATAAATAAATATAAATAGCATATTCTATAGATACTGTGGCTATTCCTATCAAAGCCCCTAAAGGGCTTTCTTTGTAGAAATTGACAACCTGAACCCAACATTTTATAAAAATTCAAAGGACTCAAAATAACTAAAGTAATTACACAAAAGAAAAATCTTACACTAGCGGATCTTATGAGAGCTGATTTCAACCTTAAACTACAATGCTTAAGATGGTATGAAACTGATAAGTAGGTAAACACGTACATCAATGGGACAGAACTGAGATTACAGACAGAAATCCTGGGATAGTCGATTGATTTTTGATGGCATTGCTAAGATGACTCTTTGGGGGGAAAATGATATAGTCTTTTTAACTAATGGTTCTGAGGAAATTGACCCAAAACATCCCCAGAAACAAAAGACAAAACTAGGGTTGGTATCTCATATAACATACAAACATTTTTTTTTAATGTTTTATTTTATTTCTGAGTGAGAGAGAGAGCATGAGCAGGGGAGGGTCAGAGAGAGAGGGAGACACAGAAATCTGAAGCAGACTCCAGGCTCTGAGCTAGCTGTCAGCACAGAGCCCGACACGGGACTCGAACCCACGAACCATGAGATCATGACCTGAGCCGAAGCCTGACACTCAACCGATTGAGCCACCTAGGCACCCTGCAAATTTTAATTCAAAATAGATCATAGACAAATGTAAAACCTCATAAAACACTTTTAACACAAAGGGGAATAGGATCTTGGCCTTATATTAGGCAAATTTTCTTAACTATAACAACAAAGCACAATCTTGAAAAGAAAAAAAAATATGAATGAAGAGGGCTGCTTTTCCAAACATAATTTTTAAAAATTTCAATAAAATAGGCCAAAGTGAGAACAAATATTTGAAAATTATATATTTGATAAAGCCTTTCCCCATACTACATAAGACACTTTTACAACTCAATAATAATAATAATAATAATAATAATAATAATAATAATAATAAAAAGCCTAAGAGAAATGGGCAAAATACTTCATCAAAGAAGTATTTCATCAAAGAAGACACACACATGACTTGTTCATGCATGAAAACATCCCAATGTCCTAAGTCATTAAATATGTGAAAGTTAAAACTAAAATTTAATCCATCTCCACCTCTGCTATAATGGCTACAATCAGATAGACTGCCAATACCAAATACTGATGTGGATATAGAGAAACTGAAAGCCTCACATATTGCTACTGGGATTGTGAAATGATACAGACACATTGAAACATAGTTTAATAATTTACTATAAAAGTAAATCTTGACAATGTATCCATCAGCAATTCCACTCACAGATTTCTTCTCAAGAAAAATTTTAGAAAATATATAGAGTTGCCCAAAGATTTGTACATGAACGCTCATAGCAGCATTATATAACTATATAATAGTCCCAGGAAATAATTCACCAGTCTATCATCTTGTAAATGAGTAAACAAAATGTGGTACATGGAATTCGGAAATAAAATAGAATGGCATATGAATACGTGTAGGTTGACATCAGTTCCAAATAACGTGGCTACTTCACTTTAAGCTGAGAAGTTGCTCTTTTGTCTTAATAATTCTGAAGTTCAGTGTGTGCAGTAATGTTGAGGTTAGAGAATATGTTAGCGGACATATAGTAAAACCTTGGTTTGCAAGCATAATTCATTCCAGAAACAGGCCTGTAAATCCGAAGCATTCGTATATCAAAGCACATTTTCCCATAAAAATAATGGAAACTTAGGTGATTCGTTCCACAACCCAAAATTATTCATATAAAAATGATTACAATACTGTAATATAATACAAAATATCAAGGAAAACACAAAATATAAAGAAAAACAAATTATCCTGCACTTAACTTTGAAAACTTTCATGGCTGGAGTGAGAGAGATGAGAGAGAGGGTCCTTATGTAGGACGACTTTTACTATCACTAATGGAACCACTGCTACTGGCTCAATGAAATCTTTTTCTCTGCGCAACTTTAACAAGGAACCTGTCCAATGACACCTGCTTTTGACTCCTTTTCAGGATTTCACTGATATGTGACATTGCATTGTCCCTAAACAGATTCATTGCTCACACTGCAACAGGCTTATTCAAATGGTGCTTTTCTACAAAATTTTACAGTCTCCCACATTATACACATCTCCTTCATCTCATTTGAAGTGAGGGATTCCTCTGCCCTTTTCTCCTTTTCCTCTGAAGACGAGATGAAAATGTAGACTTCTTATAACATCTTGCAATTTTGGCTGCTTGCATACCTCTTTGGACTTCTCGATCCTGTCTTCTAAGCTTCCACTGTAATCATCTCCTTCTTCTTACTGCCTTTCTTTTCAACATTTTCCTGCCTCGGGGCCATTGTGTACCCTCACAGATGTTGATTACAGAATAGTATTAATAAACTCTTGTCATATACTGTATTTAATGTAACTGGCAATAAGGCAGCAGAGGAGTTTGTATCTGCAGGCAGCCTGACCTAGAATGAAGCAAAGCATTCCTAAGCTTACTCTTGTCTGGAAAAGCAAAGGACTGTCCATGGGTGCTTTGAAGTGACAAAAAAAAAAAAAAAATACACTAGTGCCAGTTGTGGGCACCTTCCAATGTTCTGAAAACTCGGTGATCTCTGGCAAACACCTCAGCCTGAGACCAAGCATCGGAGATGATCACCCATAATCCCACAGTGAGAGAGAGAGAGAGAGAAAGAGAGACAAGAACCATTGGCTCAGTTCTAATCATGTGACCTTCAGTGTCATGCACTACTCATGATGCAAGACATCGCTTGTTTATCAAGTTAAAATTTATTGCTCGTCTTGTGGAACACTCGTGGAACAAAGTTACTTGCAATCCAAGGTTTGACCATATATCTTTTATCCTCATAAATTTTTCTTTCAAGTTGTTAGAATTTATCTAAATATTAAGATAATCTAGGACAAACATCCAAAGTGACTTTTCAAAATTAGAAACAATGTCAAACATAGCATATTTTATTAAATCTAGAGTCATCTATTTTAATGCGCACAGGTATTTTACCGAATAGAGACAACTATTCTCCATTAAGTTATGTCACATCCTCAGTTGTAAGATGGATTGTAATGATAAAATCTAAGTCTTCATATTTATGAGATTTTCATTTATTTTGGCTGCCCCCAAATATATTGTATTGCCAATTTTCCGAATGCAAACCATTTCAGTTTGGAAGTAATGGTTACTATCTTCTTCAGAAAGTCACATTAACAGCAGAGTTTTCCATTTACTTAAAAAAAAAAATACTTACCTTTAATGGTTTTATAATAAAAAGAATCATCTTCATCTAGTTTCCTTAAAAGAAAATTGTCTGCCATCTTCATCCATCTATCAATCAGTGTAATACTCTAAGAACAGGATTCTTGATGTTACATAAGCGATCCACTCTGTTGGATAGATTAACTTGTTATTGGATATTTGAAATTATTATTTAATTACTGTCAATTCTGCTTCAATATTACTAGTAGGGAATCCTAGAATCCTGACACTCGAAGGTAATTTATTAAACAATCCATAGTACTGCTCAGCTAAGCATTTTTTACCGATTAAAATGAATTAAATAAATCTGGCAGAGTATTTATGTATATCAGTAGGAAAGAAATTTGAGCATATCTGGAGACTCACAATATTCATGGCTGGCTAATAAAACATTTTCTAGAAGAGCAAAGCTTGTTCAGTGCAGAACAATTGGATTTGTTTTAGTGCCACCTCTGAATATTCTTACCCTTCCTTCCTCCATCCCTGTTACTGCTTCTCCAAACCTCCCTTCTCTCTCATTTTCTTCCATTCTTCCTTCCTCTATTTCTTGTTCTCCCCATCCATTCTTTCCTTCCTTCTCTTTCTTTCTTTTGCATAAATAATGGAATTGTTGTCCAGTCTCTTCTGATTCTTTCCTTTCAGGATTCCTTAACATAAATAATTTAAAAAATAAAAACAACTTCCAATTCCTCACATACACAATTTATGGGGCGATTTATTTATTCAATTAAGAAATATGGATTAATTCTTAAATCTATAATCCAAAATCGTTTGTAATCTTTGTGGTCATGGTGGGGAGGCAAAAAAAAAAAGAACTTTGTCAAATTTACATATTGGACATACATCGATGAAAAATGTCAACGCTGACTTGACAGAGATTTAATACTCCTTGAGATGGTTTAACCAGAGTTATTTATTTTTTTAATATTTATTTATTAGTTATTTTGAGAGAGAGTGAGAGAGAGAGAAAAAGTGAGTGTGCTGGCAAGAGACCAGGGGAGGAGCAGAGAGAGAGGGAGAGAGAGAATCTGAAACAGGTTCTGTGCTGTCCACTCAGAGCTGGATGCTGGGCTCAGTGTCACAAACTATGAGATCATGACCTGAGGCTAAATCAAGAGTTGTATGCTCAATGAACTGAGTCACCAAGGTGCCCAGAGTTTCTTTTTTGGTTTTGCCTTAAAAATTGTTTCTAGGTGATTGGATAAAAGACACAGTTTAATGAATTCAAACCAGACATTGCAAATTCCTGAAAGCAAGGTCTTATATTACATGCTTGCCCTTCCAGCCCTCAAAGTCAACCTTGAGGTACCCCCAGGAAAACCCAACCCAGTTCCCGTGTGCTTTCACCTATGGACTGTCACGCAGTTTGACTGAAAATGAGGCCACCTCCCCAAATGTACTCCTTTACCTGGAATTTAGTCCCTGGTGTAAGGTCATCTGTGTCTCTGTCCCTGGCCGCATTGAGTAATGTGTAGTGCCTTCCTCTGTGATCTCGGGCTTTCCTCTTGCCTAGAGAAGGAGAGGATGGAAAATTTTTTTCCTGCTGAGGGATCCTAGTACCCAGATACTCAAAACAGTGATAGGAACTTGATGCAGGAAAAAATATGTCTCAGGAGTACCTTGAGGAGGGGGGCACAGGGCTCAGTCCGTTAAGCTTCAGACTCTTGATTTCACCTCAGGTCATGATCCTACAGTTCGTGAGACTGAGCCCCACATAGGGCTCCATGCTGATAGCACAGAGCCTGCTTGGGATTCTCTACCTCTCCCTCTCTCTCTCTAGTCCTTCTCTCTCAGAGTAAATAAATAAAAAAAAAAGGGGGAAAGTGGGTGATGGGCATGCGGGAGGGCACTTGTGGGGATGAGCACAGGGTGTTGTATGGAAACCAACTTGACAATAAATTATATTTAAAAATAAATTAATTTAAAATAGAAAAATAAAAATATGCTGCAAAAATGTAAGTATAACAAAAAGTGATAGCTGTTGGTATTGATGTTTTCAAGAGATGGAAAATACTAACATACAATGGCTTATAATGTGTCCACTCATCTGTGGACCCAGTGCATGTCAGCATGGATGTACAGGCTGAGGATATGAGGAAACTGCCACTGAAGCGTGGGCATAACTGGGAGTCCCACCCACAGTGACAATCTCATCATCGTTATTGACTCATTAAAGATGGTTTGAGTTCAGATGACCACTTTAATAGCAAGGGAAATTCCTAATTGTATCTTTTATCCTTAAAAATGAGTTTGGATTATATTTACCCATGCAAGTTAAGATGTTCACAAATATGTGATTTCTCACAATTTACACATTTGCAAATATTCATCAGTTTGAGACTTCTGATTAAGTAGAATAGGGCACTGACCTGATCTCTCAATCAATCAGATAAAAGTGATGAGAAAAATAATATAGCCACTGAGTCCCCATTAAGCATACTGTAAGGCTGAGACACCTTGAGGGTTACAACTGGCTTGATTTCTAGATATAAGAAGCAAAAACATTTTGTAAGAAATCCAAAATGGTCTCTTACTAGTTGTGAGACTGGAAAATGCTCTGTAGTAAGGAGGTCAGTCTCTTCATCATGCTAATGGAATAGCATATTCTTGTTTTCTTATAAAAATTATTTAAAGCTATAATGAGAACATTTATATTAAAATAGTTTATAATCTCTAAAATTTTAAGTTTCATGTGGTATTCATGAAATACTAAAAGTAACAATAGTATGAATCATAATCAGGAGACATAAGTTTAAATTCATTAACACATTCTGTAAGTTAGGTTTATTAAGATAAAAGATTTTTAATGTTTATTTTTGAGAGAGAGAGACAGAGCCTGAGTGAGGGAGGGCCAGAAAGAGAGGGAGACAGAATCTGAGGCAGGGTCCAGGCTCTGAGCTGTGAACACAGAGCCTGATGTGGGACTCGAACTCACAGACTATGAGATCATGACCTGAGCCAAGACAGACACTTAACCGACTGAGCCACTGAGGCTCCCCTAGGCTTGTTAATATAATGTAATTTGGTTCTTGATATTAAGTAGAATTGAAGATAATTATCAATAAGAAATGGAAGGAGAAGAGCCCAGGTTCTTAGATTAAAAGCTAAAAACCTGTTAAAAAAACACACAATGAAAAATGGGTATCTAAATATGCACATTTTAGGAATAGATTTAAGTGTATAAATTGATACAATTTGATATTACAGTTGGTTAAGAGTTGAACGTGGTGCCCCCTTAATCAGTGGCCCTTCAACAAAGGAGAGGATGTGTGTGTGTGTGGTGGGGGGGGAACCTTTCTTCCTTACTGTGTGGGGTTGAACAGGCATGTGATGTGGGAGGCATGAGATGATGTCAAGTAGTTTCTTTCTACCAGGAAGTGGTAGGGCTTCAAAGCCAATGGACTGAGTCCATCAGTTAAGACAATACATGTCTTTTCACTACATCCTGCATTGCCCAGGGTGGGGGTGGAAACCTGAAACACGATCAACCCATAGGCTGAAGTGCAAGGTCAAAACTCAATTTGAACTTTATCAGCAGGTTAACGTTATCTTTCCAAATTTCATACAGCCTTTACATGCATCCACTATGATGACTGTCAGGTAGAAAAGAGGGCAAAGTAATGTATAAGTCTGTATCACCAAATTAAATCTACTGCCTTTTTTGGACTTACTGTTCTCCCCAGTCACTAGCTATTTTCTCCAAAGATGTAAGCAAGAGAATTAAAATGAAGACTGAGCAGGATCATAGGGGAGTAACAGATGGTTGTAAGAGTGAAATGCCACTCCCGATAGAATTGCGGTGTGCAGCTGGAATGCAAAGGACTTTTGCCACGTGAGACCCATCACCACATTAGATTTTAGAAGGAAATGATGCTTGGGGTGCCTCATATATTAGCATAGGCTGCAGGTGTAAGTTTGAAAGGTCATTGGTGCTCTCATATTTTAATAATCTCAAATTCTTTCCCCTCTCTGAAAATAGCTTCTTCTGTCCCTACTGGCATGGAAGCTTGCAGAGGTGGGGTGGGCATATGGGAGAGAGAGAAAGTGAGAGAGGGAGAGAGAGTGAGATCAAGAAAGCAAGCAAAGGAAGAAAAGAGAAGGAACAGAGAAGTAGAAAGGATTGAAGAATGATTTCTTCTTTGCTTGTGGAAGTATCGGTTTTTCCCGACACAAAGGAGAGTACTTTGTCATTGTTTTCTTTAGAACATTGATGAATTTCTTGTTGAGTGCATATTGGGTTTTAGTTAAACATGACAGGGGCAGAGATTTATAGGGGGTCGCCTCGGAGGCTGTTTGAAAGGCTCCATAATGCCTCAAGGCTTAGATGTGTTTTCAGTGCTCACTTCTGGTAAATAACCAACAATTTCATACACTCCACCCCTTTGCCCTGATTAGAGCACTCTCCTTGAAAAATGAAGTATACTCGATGAAACTGAAAGCAAAGGCATGAAAGAGGGGAGGTAGGTAGGTTTGTTTTATTTTGTTATTTCAACTTAATGCATTCTCAGAAAGAACCAAGGTATTCATCTTGTCCTTGTTTGTTTGCTTGTTTATACAAGAAAGGTGATATTCTGGACAATGGATTATATTCTAAATGCTATTATGTTTCTCCTCCCACTCTGATGGCTCCAATTCTACGAATGGGGGCTAATATATGTATTTCATAAGCAAATGTTCCTTAGTGGAAGCAAAAGAGTGAAAGTAAGGACCTGAACACAAACTCCCCAAGATGAAGATAAACACAGCACTGGAAGGTTTCTTATCTCTATTTTTCCCTCCTTCACTCACTCTTTCTTTCGTCTGTGGTATGATCAGTTACAGGGGTTTTTGTTGTTGTTGTTGTTGTTGTTGTTCCAAACTCAAAATCCATTGAAATCTATCTTGTTATTATACACCTTCATTTAATGACTGTATCATAATTTACTTAACCCTCTGTTTTCAAATTGCCTGTTTGCAATGGTTCACGATTTTTGTATAGCACAGAGAGGAGCATTCCACACACAAGGCTTTTTTTCTGTAATTAGTACTATTCCCTTAGTTAAGGCTCCAGTAACTGAACTAACTTGATATTGAATATTTTAAGGGCATTTGGTTCATATTGGCAAATGGCTTTTCAAAAAGAATGGATTACTATAACAGCCTTTTTTGCCATCACCTACAGGAGGTATTTTCATATTTTAAAAGTATTTTGCTAATGCCAAAAGTTGACTAGCAAGGCAGGGTAAACCCTTTATAATTAATATCTCCCAAATATCTTCACCTTCTATGGCTTTGTGAAATCTCAGAATTTCTGTTTAATTCTAAATTTTATATACTAGAGCTACTGTCACAATACATTCAAGTATTTATTTCCCAGATTCCCTTTGCCTTCAAGTTTCAATTATTTTAAAGGCTTTCTTCATTGATGGCTGAATTGAGATTAAACAGAAGAACAAGGCTTGGTAGCATCTTTTAAAGAGGTATTAGGGGCGCCTGGGTGGCTTAGTCAGTTAAACGTCCGACTACGGCTCAGGACATGATATCACAGTTTGTGGGTTCGAGCCCTACATTGGGCTCTGTGCTGACAGCTTGGAGCCTGGAGCCTGCTTCAGATTCTGTGTCTCCCTCTCTCTCCCTGCCCCTCCTCTGCTCATATTCTGTCTCTCTCTCTATAAAAAATGAAAAAAAATTTTTTTAATGTATTAGAAGTCCTTGCCTTCAATAAAAAAAAGACTAAAGAGGTAAGCCATTGCCTGAATAAATGTTAGGAGAAGACAACTGAATGGCCTATGTATTTGGATAAAGAAAATAAAATTCAGCAGAACAGTACCTTCAAATCACATCTATAATCTTCACATCCTGCAATATGCCTTTGGGTTCCTTGGGTTAAGTTTATCAAAGGGTGGAGATCAGATAATGGCTCCAGTTTCTATGGTGCTATATAGAACGATACTGTTTTACCTTGGACTCTGTAGCCGGAAATGGGAACAAAAGTCGTGTTTGGCCGACATGGCCCTGATTAAGAGTGAGAGGAAAGGGAAAGCAAGAAGGTGTCCCCAGAGCAAAAGAACCACTTCACTGCTTCCAGAAGCATATTTCTTCCTTTTACCTGAGCTTGTCATGAGCCATCTCATCACTGGCACTAACCCAGCCAGCAGGGAAAGGCAGGTATGTGGCAAACCATGTAAATGGGAGCACCTCTCCGCACTGTGCTCGCTCCCTCGGATGCTGCCATATTTGTCTTGTCCAGGAACCCGATGATAACAGAAGCGATGCCCAGAGTTCACAAGAACAATCTCCCACAAAGGGAGAGGTGTCAGAATGAACTGTTTCTTAATTCATCTCTAGAAAAGTGCATCTACAATTTCAATAGAAAAACAAATGGAAACAGGTAAATAGTTCCTTGGCTGGGCAACCTCCATAAAGGTGTCCAGATGTGAGGGGAAGAATGCTAACCATTTGGGCCTTGTAAAATCATCCACCAGTGGAACAAATATCAGCCAAATGCCTATGGTGAGCCATGCTCTGTACTTGGCTCTAACCTTATAAGGATGAAGAAACATTTTGTCCTGACCTCTGTTTGTTCATTACTGCCAATGGCAGATACAGGGATACTCACATATCTTTTTAAAACTTTTAAAAAATGTTTTATTTATTTCTGAGGGAGAGAGAGAGAGAGAGAGAGATTGAGAGAGACAGCATGAGTAGGGGAGTGTCAGAGAGAGGGGGAGACGCAGAATCTGAAACAGGCTCCAGGCTCTGAGCTAGCAGTCAGCACAGAGCCTGATGCGGGGCTCGAACCCATGAACCATGAGATCATGAATTGAGCCGAAGTCAGACACTTAACCAACTGAGCCACCCAGGCGTGCCCTCACATATCTTTTTAATGCATTCTTTTTTCCAAATGCCTAAGATTCTTCTCTTTACATCAGAGGCAATTAGTTAGTAGGAAAAAAGTCAGAAATTTATGAAAACTTTTGGGGAGCACCTTATAAAACTGAGTTTACAGCATGAATTACCTGGAAAGGAATGTCTACCACTATGCCACATCGGTACTAATTTCATCAGCGCACTCACCGAAGCCATGCTACCTTATTGCAGATTACCTTCCCCTCTTGATCTCTGTATCTATAGACTCAAACCACTGAGGTATGTGCATCTATGACAAAGATGGCCTGCCTTATTCTGATACAGAAAGGACTCTGGAGAAAGGGTAGGTACACAGTCAGTATATGCTGGACTTCCCGCTTGGTTGACATTTGGCTTTCAGAGCGTTTCAGGACAGCAGGGTTTTCTTGGTAGGGTTTTCGACGGGCTCTATTTATTTTCTATCCCACAGCAATATAGATTAATGTAGATTAAACTCTTGGTTGAGAGGTTAAAGAAGTCAAGAAAACTTCATATTAGTCATAAAAACATGACTGTTGGTTATTTCGATACCTGGGGTAGCAAAATGGTGGTTTAGTGATTTTATTCCCAATCTATTAATTCCCAAGCATGAATTCAATTTTGCTTGATACCTAAGAGGAAGAGCTTCTGAATGTGGCAGATATTGGTTCAAAGTTTGACATTCCTTGGGGGCTGGTCTTGTAACGTTTTAGAAGGTTCTTGGCCTCTCCAGATCTCTATTTGCTGGTCTAAAATAGAAATAATAGAGGTGCCTGGGTGGTTCTGTTGGTTAAGCACCCGACTTCAGCTCAGGTCATGATCTTGTGGTTTGTAGGTCTGAGCCCCGCGTCCAGATGTGTGCTGGTGGCTAGCTCAGAGCCTGGAGCCTGTTTCAGATTCTGTGTCTCCCTCTCTCTCTGACCCTTCCCTGTTCATGCTCTGTCTCTCTCTCTCTCAGAAATAAATAAAACATAAAAAATTTTAAAAAAAGATAAAATAGAAATAATAAAGCTCACTCTACAGGGGTATCATGAAGATTAAGCTAGAGATTGTTGTTTAAGTACATAATGAAAATGCCTGATTCAACTCTTGTTTGTTTTTTTGTAAGTATTTTTAAGTATATGAAGTAGTGGTGGCCTGAGCTTTATGTGGGCTTGGGGCATTAGTGGATGTCTGGTTTTCTCTGAGCCTCCAATAAATGCTCTCCGTTTGGAAAATCCAAAGTCTTCCACCACCAGCAGAAAGTGTAAAAGAAGCTATAGAACACATGTTCTTTTTTTTTTTAATTTTTATTGTTTTTACAAGTAGTTTATTGTCAAGTTGGTTTCCATATAACACCCGGTGCTCATCCCACATGTGCCCTGCTCCATGCCCATCTCCCCCTGCCCCCCCACACCCATGAGTCCTCAGTTTGTTCGCACCATTCAAGAGTCTCTCATGGTTTGCCTCTCTCCCTTTCCCCCACCATTTCTCCCCTTCTTCTCCCCCATGGTCCTCCGTTAAGTTCCTCCCAATCCTCTTATATGTGCAAACACATGGTATTAGTCCTTTTCTGCCTGACTTATTTCGCTCAGCATAACACACTCAAGGACCATCCATGTTGCTACATATGGCCAGATTTCATTCTTTCTCACATATTCTAACCCTGAGAAGACGTGAATTGGGTATCTCTACTGATTTCTTAACCTCAAACTCCCTGTTGAATGCTGGTCTCCTCTTTGGCTTCAGCTCCCCAAGGGCCTCTTTCTGTGCTCTCATCTTGCCGACTTCCCAGATCCCAAATTCTGATTTAGTTTTGACCTCAAGCCCACCAGAGCCCTAACCCACCCATGGTCTCCTATTTCTGGGTGCAGCCTGGCCAATGTTGTCTTTCTGAAGCTTGGGCCTGACCTCAATTCTGTACGTAAATCAATCTGTAGCATGTCCATTTTGATTTCCTTCCTTCTGAGTCAGCAAGAGCCTTCTTCCCGATTCTATTATCTTATGAGAAGGTAACAAGATGGAGAAATAACCAGATTTTTGTTTCGAAGAATTAAGAATGAATATACACGGTTTACTCAATGAATACAATGCTTTAAAACTCTTGATTTTGACAGAAGCCCTTTATAGTGTTGCCTTTACAACTAAGTGAAGTTGTTGCCTTTATAGTGGCTAACAGAACACTAATCTACCAGAAAAAAAAAAAAGATCTAGGTCTAATATCTACTGCCATGGCATATCCAGTAGGGAGTAGTGAACATCAGTAATTTCCTTAATATCTAAGATCTCCTATTAACAGGAGTTAATACTAAACTCAGTAAGGTGTCCAGCAGGAAGGCTTCTGCTATTTAACTTCAATAATATACCAAGGTCAGTAGGGAGTTGACTCTTGTTTTCAGCTCAGGTCATAATCTCACATTTCATGAATTTGAGCCCCTTATCGGGCTCTATGTGGTCAGCACAGAGCCTGTTTGGGATTCTCTCCCTCTCCCTCTCTTTCTGCTCCTCCCCTACTCGCTCTCTCTCTTCCTCTCTCAAAATAAATAAATAAATAGACATGAGAACAAAATTTAAGAAAATATATAGCAGAAGTCCCTTCCAAAGAATCTCTTATCAGAGAAAAAGCTTACTTTTTATTTTGAATTTTACTTTTTTCATTTGAATTTCAAAAGATATATGTCAAGGTAAATAGTGTGTCAGTACAATTTTTTTTAAGTACATACAATCTTTTCCTTCTGCCTTCCTTGAGAGTAGTTTAAGAGAAGCCTAAGTGATCTTATGCAAAGTTGTGTAACTGGGGAGTGAGGAGGAGCGAGTGATCAAGCAACTCAGATTCTCCATACTTGACAGCGAGCAGGACCTTTAAAATAAGTTTGCTGCTGCAAAAACAGGATGGATACTTCGGGGTTCATGCCTGAAGAACATGGCAAATGGCCAGGCTGAGAGTCAAGGAAAGCTGAGTCTTTGCCAATCATCTGCATGTCCCACGAGATTTTCAGAGCCTCCTTTTCAACCACAGAGCTTCTGCACAGAACATTCCCCTCAGTGAGCAGGTCGGTTCTCTTATACTGGGGATGTTTTCCAGCTCATAGAATTGTGTCCTCAGTGTTTGATCTTAACTTTACCATCACAATATTGTGACTCTTCTAACGTCCAGATGGAAGTGCAGTGGATGGAAATATGGGGAAAGAGAGCTTTTCCTTCTGAATTTGTATCAGAAGTGTCCATCCATCTCTGACTGTTTGCTTATCCTTTGCTGCATATCAAACCACCCTAAAACTCAGTAGCTAAAAAATAATAATCTTCTCAGAAATATTCAGTGTAGGCAAGATCTGAGATGAGGTGGATGGCTTATCTCTGCTCTACCCACTTCAGCTGGGGTGGCTCATGAGGGCTGGGGGGACCCACTTTCAAGATGGCTCCCTCACATGACCTGCAAGTTGTTGCTGGCTGATGATGGGAGCCAGCTGTGGTTCTTTTTCTATAGGTTTCTCCCTGGGCTGCTTGGGCTCACACCATGGCAGCTGTGTTCCAAGACACAAGAGTAAAAGTCTTAAAAGAGCAAGGCAGAAATACAGGACATTTATGACTCTGCCTCAGAAGTCACATGGTCACTGACACTCAATTGGTTAAGGCAGTCGCAGGTTTAAGAGAAGAGGACATAGACTCCACTTCTCATTTGGGGAAATGACAAATGTCTAGAGAGGCTACGGGATAGGAGACATTGCTGTGGCCGTCTTTGGAAAATACTGGGGGCCACAGTCATTATTGTGATTTGCACTGAGACCAGCTGACAGCAAAGTCACTCTTGTAATTTTCATATCCAGAATCCGCAAGTGGAACCCACAGCCTCATATTAAAACACAAGCAATGGATTCCAGTGTCTGAAACCTTTACTTCTTAGGTATTCCTGCCCTCGGAAGAAATGGCAGGAATTAAAGTCTCCAAGTGTTCTGCGTTAGTGACCTTGAAAACCTAGACTTGACCTTTCAGCTTGGCTCTTGAGAATGTGTACAGCATGAGGCATCCCTGAGGCCACATGAAAAGTTATTCCTGAAAGATTTCTCCCATGGAAAAAAAAATTAGTTTTGAGCATTTGTGATATATGGCCAATCAGTGCTCTCTGGGGATGATTTTTAATTTGCTCTTGTCAAACAATTACATTCAAGTAGTTCAGCTTGGAATGAAGTATGCAGAATTTAAAGAGGGTTTTGCATCATTCATACGGTTTCAGTATTATTAATGTCAGGAAGTGAGCCTGTATCCGTCTGTACCAGTCTGAGCTCTCAACTGCCAGCAATAGATACTGACACAGCCCATTGTAAGCATCAAAGGAATTCTGAATATTGAGTAAGTCATAGAATTTCTGGGAAGGCTATAGCATCAGGCTTATGAAAAGAGGGGCTGGGAGACAGTGAGAATCATAGTTTATGTCACATCCCAAAACAAGGGCAGGGAAGATACCAATGCCATCTCTGCTGACCAGAGGATGTCATTGGCACTGGACATGGGAGTCTATTGCACGCCTCATTACGACAGTTGGTACCAGATTAATGTATGCTGTTGCTTCAAACATTACAGCTTTTCCTGTTTTCTTTTTTTTTTTTTTAAGTATATTTACTTTGAGAAAGATAGACAGAGAGACAGAGAGAGACAGACAGACAGAGAGACAGAGAGAGAGAGAAGCAGAGAGAGAGGGAGAGAAAGAATCCCAAGCAGGCTCCATGCTGTCAGCGCAGGCTCAATGCAGGGCTCTATCTCACGACTGTGAGATCATGACCTGAGCCCAAATCAAGAGTTTTAGGGATAATCGAATGAGCCACCCAGGTGCCCCTCTTCTATTTTTTTTCTAATCATTTCATTTTGAGACAATTCTAGATTCACATGCAACTGTTAGAAAGAACACAGAGAGATCCTATGTACTCTTCATCCATTTTTCCCTAATGGTAACATCTGCATGATTATAGTACACACAAAACCATAACCATGAAACAGACATCGATATAATCTACTGATCTTACTCAGATCCCATACGTTTTACATGTACTCATTTGTTTGTGTGAGTATGTGTGTGTGTATTTTGTTCTATGTAATTTTATCATGGGAATACACTCATATATCACTACAGTCAAGATTAGAGCAGTTTACCATTACCAGAATGCCCTTTTGCTGCCCTTTTATAATAAATAATTTTTTAAAAAACCTCCCCTATCCATATTAACCTCTGAGAACCACTGATCTATTCCATTTCTGTAATTTTGTCATTTTGAGAATATTATATAAATTAAATTTTACAGGGTGTAACCTCTTCAGATGGGCTTTTCACTCAACATCATTTCCTTGGAGTCCATCCACTTGTGACATGTATCAATTGTTTTTTCCTTTCTTATTGTTAAGTAAGAAACACAAGTACAAACTTTTGTACAAACACAAGTTTTTATTTTTTTCGGGTAAAAGTCATAGAGGGTAATGGCTGAGTTGTATGATGATCATGTGTTTAGTTGGCAAGAAATTGCTAACCAGTAGTTTTTTGGAGTGGTGGTACCATTTTATATTCCTACCAGCCATGAACGCGGGACCCAGTTTCTCAGCATTTGGTATTTTACTAATTTTTAAAAAAATTTTAACCTTTCTGTTAGGTGTATAATGGTCTCACAATTTTAATTTTTATTTCTCTAATAAGTAAAGACATTTGATGTGTTCTCATGTGCTTATTTGCTATCTGCATATCCTCCTCAATGAACTGCATGTTTTCCTTGGTTTTCCTAATTTAATTCTTTGGCTTTCCACTCTGCATGAATGATTTCTTTATATATTCTAAATACTAATGTTTTGCTGAATTTATGGTTTGAAAATAGATTCTTGCAGTCTGTAGTCTGGCATATGATCCTTTAAAAGGATCAAAAATTTTCGACGAGATCAGATTTATGAGGTTTTCCTATTATTGCTCATGTTTTTGGTATCATGTCCAAAAAAACTCATCATGAAGATTTATCTCCTATGTCGTTTCTTAAAAAAATTATCATCTCATCATTTATTACAGTGTCTTTCAATAGGACAGTAAGTTATTCATTTTTTGTTCATGTATTTTTCATATCTATTTGATTCCCTTTAGCATCATATATCAATAGCTATATTAATAGTAGTTTTGAGGAGTGCCTGGGTGGCTCAGTTGATTGAGCATCCAACCAACTTGATTTCTGCTCAGGTCATGATGTCAGGGTGGTGGGATCGAGTCCCACTTTGGCTCTGTGCTGAGCATGGAGCCTGCTTGAGATTCTCTGTCCCTTACTCTCCCTCTCCCTCTCTCTCTCTCTCTCCCTCTCCCTCTCTCTCTCTCTCTTTTTTTCTTCTGTACCTCTACCCAACTTGTGCTCTGGCTCTCTCTCTAAAATAATAGTAATTTTGAGACCTGATTCCCATATTTGCAGATTTCTTAGACTTTCACTTCCATGCATCTCTTTCTCCCTCTTTTCCTCTCTGCCTTCAACACATATTCAGTGAAAATCCTCTGCTGACCAGTGCACTAAATGCATGCCAGGTTGAGTACTTATTTAATATTGGAAACCATCCTATAGAGAAGGAGCTATTTGAATTGTTTCTTTCTTTCTTTCTTTCTTTCTTTCTTTCTTTTTTTTTTTTTTTTAAGAAAAAGAACTGAAGACCTAGAGAGTTTCAAGAACTTGCTTTGGACATAAAACTAGCAAATGGTGAAGAGAGGGCTTAAATTCATACAGTCTGACTTCAGAGCCCCTCTACCCTGTACTGAATTGGGATGTATAACTACCTATAATAAGATAAATTATACACATCAGTGGTATTTGTATATAAAGCATTACTAAAGCCAATGTGAACAGAAAAGGCTGATTATAACGTATTATCATCCTAGTGGTTTCTCAGATCACTTTTTCTTCCTGTTTACTCAGGTTAATTACAGTCCTTTCTTGCGAGGCGCCGCCCTGGACTTTCTAAGGCAAGAATGTCTATGCTATTCCCACATTTCCTGGATGAGGACAGTGTTAATATAATCTATCCTCCGAGCCCTGCAATACAGATTAAAATTGAAATGCCAGGAAGCATGAAAAATAGCGGAGTGACAATATACTGTGTCAATGCTTGCAGTGATGGGCTTTTAATATCCGGATCATTGAACTACTACTATATGGATGATGTACAGTATCAGCCCAGGAACAGCGTGACTCCGCTGGCTGGAAGGGCTTCCAGCTTCTCCAGACACCTCTGTCCGGGACACCACTGGGGACGATTCCAGTGCAGCCCCAGGACGGCTTCCTGAAGATCACAAAGATTCCAGCACTATTTTGTTTAGTCCTCCTGCATTGCCTTGGAGAATGTTCTAAAATCAACATTTAAAGAAACTCTCCCGTTACATTACCAGAGCTTTCCAGATGGTTCCTCTGTAGAAAGGAGTCCACGTGCATGAAACTAGATCTTTTACAATGTAATATTTGTTTTTGAAGTCAAAGGAAGAATCTTACAGTTCCTCCCCGATCTTACAATTATAACCCTGAATTTTCCCGCCAATTTAAAATATAATCTACGGTCCCGTTATAACCTTCCCATTCAGTTAAGAGAGAGAGACAGAGACAGAGACAGAGAGAGAGAGAGGCTGAAAAAGTGTAAAAGAGAAGCATTGACCAAACAACTCAACCCCCAATTCAAACAAACAAATAAAGAAACTTACAAGTGTTGGTTGCCCTAACTGAATGAATACGTGCATTCTCCATGTTTCAAGAAGGCAATAGAGTCTGAAATGTATTGTATTTCCACTTCCTATCAAATTTGCATTCAGTTCTGGTGCGGTCCTCCTTTTTAGATCCCCTCCTGTACGTTTCTTATCATTAGTGTTTCACTGTTGCAAGGGGTATTGCATCTATAGATCTTGCTATAGACAAGAAGACATAAGTGAGAGTTAATAACCATCAAATGTGCCTATTTCCTTTTCCTATAAATTAGAGCATGCTTTCCTTCTGAATTTTGCAAAAAGGAAAACAGACTCCCTCCTGCTGATGTGAGGAAGTAATGCTAAATCTCCCTCAAGATTCACTTTGGCTTCTTACTGCTGTATGTTAGTACCTTTTTATATGCAATTTTACTTCATTTAGTCTTTAAGGTTGTGCCTGAGGTTAGTTTAAAAGGTTAGTTAAATGTTAATGGATGTTAATGCTGCAATTAAATTGTTAAATCAATTGAAAACTGTGGCTCCGTCTCTATCTGCGTTAGTGCCGGCCTGAGCTGCATTGGCGTATAAATTAAAAGCTGTAAATCTAGTGAAGTCTAATTAGAGACCAAATTTCTCATTTATCTTATTTTCACAGGACTGTAAGCACTGATAGATAATCAACGAAGGGCTAAAACTTTTTAACATTAAAAAACTATTTTATCTATTTCAGGATTCAGGTGACTGATTATAATTCAGATCCAATTACTGTAAAAGGTCATATGTGAAATGAAGTTCTTTTAGACACTCCAAGTTTTATTTTACAAGTTTGCATACAACACAGCACCATCCCCACCCCCGAAAGCAAATATAAATACATTATTCAACACTGACTTTAATGGCATCTGAGACTAACCTTGGTGCTAAACAGCATGTTTAATAGACTACAGCATTGACCAAAAAAAGAATAAAGATGGATTTGGGTGCTTCACGGCACATTCTCAGTACAGAGCAAAATCCAGCCTTCTTTGGATGCCTGAGGTGAGAATTTTTCACTGTTGTTTCAGGTTGGCTGTCGCCATCTTTCTTTGCCGAAGTCTGAGAAAAGTTACATAGGAAGGCATTTGTGAAGTTCTAGCATCTTCAGTTTGCGGCGGTAGAGCCACTCTGCTGAAATTCTTCTGTGTGTGACTTGACCTTGGTCCACTACATTGGACCATACTTAAAGAAAAAAAACAAAACAAACCTTCTTCATTCTTCTCTAAGTTAGGGCACTTAATGATGAGATCTAACCATAACTGTTGAGGGACCAATGTTGACAGGAAGACCAGTTAATATGCAGCTGAACTGTAAGATCAAAAACTGTCTCTCCAGAAAACAGAAACTTTCAGGTTTCTGTTTGCAAAGCTGATCCCTTGGTGTTATTACTCTTGCCATGATTATTACTATTGTTATTATTTTAAATACCATATGGAAGGGGCGCCTGGGTGGCTTAGTCGGTTAAGCGTCCGACTTCCGCTTAGGTCATGATCTCGCGGTTTGTGGGTTCAGGCCCCGCGTCGGGCTCTGTGCTGACTGCCAGCTCAGAGCCTGGAGCCTGTTTCAGTCTGTGACTCCCTCTCTCTCTGACCCTCCCCTGCTCACGCTGTCTCTCTCTCTCCTAGAAATTAAAAAAAAAATAATTTTTTTTTAAAAAATACCATATGGAAGATGATATTCCCTTACATGTAATTTGTCTAATAAAATCTTTTGCTCAGAAAAGTACTATTTAAGGAGATCAAGTTATAAATGTGTATTTAATGAGACGGCCTCAGACATATGATGGCGAAGACATACACTGCGCCCTTCCTCACGTTCTGAGTCAGGTTTCGGTCTTGATGAGACCACAGAAGAGCATCAGAGAGCGAACTGCTGAACAGATTGAATGTCCTGAACGTTCTGCTTTCTTAATTTTGTCGTGAGTTCTGAGCTCCTAAAACTCTTCATCGTAGACTCTGCAGGGAAAATGCCATATTAGGTTGCTTGTCCCCTGAAGCAAATGAAAAAGATGTTACATATTTTCTCTCCCTTGAAAGAGCACTGATTTCCCGACAGCACATTAATTTCTTACCTGCAAGCATTTCAAACTCAAGAACAAACTCCCTGTAGCCCACAGAACCAAAATCAGTCTGTCTTTGTGTGTGTGTGTGTGTGTGTTGTTTTGTTTTTATTTTTGTTTTGTGACTTGCTGTGACTTTCAAAGGTAGTGGGCCAAAAGATCGTAGCCACGGCCTTTGAATTTACGTTAAGGTGCACATGGCTTTCCACTTAAGTACTTGATGTGGACCCTGAAACCCAGCTCTCTCTTTATTTAGCTAGGTAGCAAAAGCAGTATCAAAAGACACCATTTTGCCTCTTTTTGAGGATATGAACTATCACTCTGCTTATAGAAAGATGCTCAGGTATTCTTTAGGTAGAAAAGCTACTAGGATGGGATATTCCATTTCCTTGATCACCAGTCTTTGGGGGACAGGATGTTTTACATTCAAGTGCTGACAGGCAACTCTCTGCTGACATGACGACACCTAAGGCTTAGTTGATTTCTGAGAATAATCTGCAGCCTAAAATTCTACTGTTAGAAATTAACCATTTGGGGAGGCGCCTCGTGATTTCTGTTCAGGTCGTGATCTTGCAGTTCCGGGGACAGAGCCCTGTGTCGCTCTCAGAGTGGAGCCTGCTTGGGATGGTCTCCCTCCCTCCCTCTTTCTCTCTGCCCCTCCCCCACTTGCATGCACTCTCTCTGGTGGAGGGCTTGGGTGAGGGTGAGGTGGGGCCTGACAAAGGATCTCTCAGCGGAGAGAAGCAGGATAGAACAGCCTTAACAAAGTCTGAGCTCTGGAGGCAACAAGCAACTACACTCAAATCCAGTTCTTACACATGTGCATTCCAGAGTCTTCCACCTGCTCTCGGTTTTTCTCCATCCATATTCCCATAGCTTTAAATCCCCCCTAATTGCAGATGATAATGAACTGTATTTTTGGCTGTATTCTGGCTCTTGATCCCAAAGTACATTTATCCAGAAGTTACATGGACTTCTCTACATACGTTCAATCATGTATTCAACCATTTGTTCATTCATTATTGGGTGTCAACAGTGTGGCAGCCATTGCATTGGGCATTAGGGGTTCTATAGTGAGCAGAGTAAAACACCTGCCTTTTCATCATTTATAGTCTTGAGAGGGATATTCATTGTTTAAATGAACAACAACAAAAGTGGAAATGTCACATACTTTTGAAAATAAATATATTCTATTGAAAAATTCAAGGCAGAGCAGAAGCAGAAAGTGACAGAATGTGCTATTTGGGGTTGATGGACTAGGAAGCAGAAAGCTGAATGAATTGTCTCTCCAAACAGGCCATTATCTAACAAGTATTGTAAGTGGAATGCGTTGAAGACAACATTTGTGACTGTCTGCCTTCCTAGTTTAACTTTCCTTCCAAATTTCCTTTTCTCCCTGTTTTCCCCATCTCCATTAATGATACCACTAGTTACATATCGATTCAGGTCTAGAAACCTAGGAATCTGGTTTGATTTTTTTTTTCACCCTCACTATTCCCATCTGAATACTGTTCATCAGCATCTACACTGGCTTGCAATCCCTGAGAAGAAGGCTAATATAAAATTATCATCGTATAGAGGACTAACTGATGCTCAGTGGAGTTAAATGACTTGCCCAGGGTCATACAACCAGCCAGTGGTGGACCCAAAGGTCGTTTGAAGTCAGACCTCCTGGTGTCCATCTTTGCTTAGTGTCCCCACCCGCTACATCTGAAGGGCACTTGTGAAAGGGTCACAAAGAGCAATCAGTTTCATGTATTTGTCCTATTGCCAAAGTTTTCCTCACTTTGCAGCTTTATCACGCCTCGCCTTGCAATCTCTACTGCCTCCTGCAATTACTAAGCCAGTTTGTATTCTGCCCCACACTTTCTCCTACATTACTTTGCAAGTTCTCCCTCATCAGTTCATGTATGGCCTGTCTCACAGCTACATAATAAGGAGCTCCTGAAGGAAAGAGGTCAAGTCTTCCCTCTCCATGCATATACTTGGTGTTTAGTAGCTGCTGCTACATTAAACATAGATCTCATCCCCTGTTTTTGGAAAAGTTGCCGTGTAGCTAATGCCATAAACAGGGACTTGTGACAAAATTAAATAATGGAAAATCAAAGTGAGTAACTGAATATTGTAAGATGGGAGTACTTCACAAACTGGGAAGTCAAAGGAATCACTGGAGAGCTGCAGAATGGGATACATTTTGGTTGATGAGGAGAAGAAAAGGGAAGAATGGAATAAATAGCTCTTTTTTTAAATTTTGAGAGAGAGCAAGCTGGGGAGAGGCAGAGAGAGAGGGAGACAGAATCTTGACAGAATCGAGGCAGAGCTCGAACTCGCAAATTGTGAGATCATGACCTGAGCAAAAATCAAGAGTTGGATGCTTGACCGACTGAGCCACCCAGGTGCCCCAACTCTTAAAGATGACAATGAATATTTCATTTTCAGACTGACATGATGACAGCTAAGCATTCATTTTATAAATGAATTCATGACTTAAATGTTTATCGAGTACTTACCGACATCATGTACCCTATGGACGCATACAATGGTGACTGAAATGAATATAGTCTTCTCATGTATTTGACAGGTTGGTGAGGGAAGACCGAGAGGTTAACCAGAAGGACTGACCTAACAGGCAAAGTGTGGTGATGGGAGTTCATTCCAGAAGCATCTAACTTTTTCTTTTAGAGGAAGCAGGATGAAGATCAAGAGGGGCATTTTGAAGGAAATGCCATTTGAGAACTGGGGAATGATTAATGGAAAGTTATATTTAAAAAATACAGGTTCGACTGCACTGGGTAGTACCTTTTATAGGTGCAAACAGTGGACAAAATGGGATACCCAGGCAGAGAAAGAGGGGAAGGGAAAAAGGAGTGGGAGAAGAGCCATAAGGAGGAAGAGGTTGGAGGGAGAAGTTAATTGGAGTGTGAAGTGAGGTCTTTTGTTTTAAAAGCACTACAGGGAGGGAATGTTGTTGTTGTTGTTGTTGTTGTTGTTTTGATTTTTTAATTTTTACAAATAGTTTATTGTCAAATTAGTTTCCACATAACACCCAGTGCTCATCCCCACGAGTGCCCTCCTCCATGCCCACCCCGCCTCCCCCCCACATCCACCAGTCCTCAGTTTTTGTCAGCATTCAAGAGTCTCTCATGGTTTTCCTCTCCCCCTTTCCCCCACCATTTCCCCCCTTCTTTTCCCCCTTGGGCCTCTGTTAAGTTCCTCCTAATCCTCCTATACGTGCAAACATAGAAGGACAAATATCATATGTTTGCACGTATAGGGAGGGAATGTTTAAAAGCACTACATACCCGAAGAGGGAATGTTTCTTGAGAATATCTGTTAAAGAGGAACGATCCTAAAGAGGGAGCCCATGTTTGGCCTGCAGATGTGAGAGTCTGGTCTCCATCTTTATGCTCCATCTCACCCAACCAACTGGCCCTTCATTTCTTGCCACTTGCAGCTCTACCATTGTACTCCTCAATTTCCTCCTAATTTTCTATTATCACTGTCACTTGCTCCCCCTTCGCCCACTAGTCCAAAAGGAACAGCGTTTCCTCAAGATGTGCCATTGTCCCTACACTTCCTTAGCAAACTCATCTAAACTCTTATTATCAGCCATCCTCTTTGTACAAATTCCTCCAATTACTTTCAGGTAAAGGGAAAGATACCAGACCAAGTGACTTTGCAATGAGTAGAGTCTGTCAAAATAAAGTGAAAAGAAACTGTACCTAAGTGCTGTACTTTATCTGAGACCATTCTTTCCCATGGTACAATAGAGGCTAACAATTCTGACATTACACACAAAAAATCTACACACGGTGACGGAGATATGGCAAAAGGGCATAGGAACCAACAGAAAGTGTTCTCAATGGCTTAAACTAGGACAGTTTGAGCAAGAACACAAGTAGTACTGGTTTATACTTTAAAGTCTAAAATAGATACCCATATGTCATACTTATATAAATAATTGGATTTATATGAGTAAATAAATAATTGTGGGAAACAGAATATGCTTTGTGCTGAAGAATTTCAAATAATTTATATAGATACTTTACCCTTAAGGAGGATAAAATACCTCCCCTCCTTACCTAAGTGACTTCTTTTATTTATTTATTTTTTAATTTTTTAATGTTTTATTTATTTCTAGGAGAGAGAGAGAGAGAGCGAGCGTGAGCAGGGGAGGGTCAGAGAGAGAGGGAGTCACAGACTCTGAAACAGGCTCCAGGCTCTGAGCCGGCAGTCAGCACAGAGCCCGACGCGGGGCCCGAACCCACGAACCGCGAGATCATGACCTAAGCGAAAGTCGGACGTTTAACTGACTAAGCCACCCAGGCACCCCATAAGCGACTTCTTTTTAAAGAGTAGAGAATGGAAAGTAAAGGAAAAGGAAAGAGTAACGTTATAATGGAGAAATCTGACAAACATGACCTCAGCTAGGTCATCAAAGTGAATATCAACAGTGAAGTTCATATTAATAATATGTACCCTTGATATAATGTAATGATAATGGCACTGTGGTCTACCTTCCAAAGAATCATAGCGTAACTATAATCATTGAAAAACATCAAACAAATCTTAAGAGTGACATTGAAAATACCTGAGCAATATTCATCAAAACTGTCAAGGTCATCCAAACAAGGAAAGTCCGAGACTCTGTAAGAGCCAAGAGGAGCCTAAGGAGATAAAATGATTAAATGTAATGTAGTATCCTGATTGTGATTCCACAACAGAAAAAGGATATTAGGGGCCCCTGAGTGGCTCAGTCCATTGAGCATGCGACTTTGGCTCAGATCATGATCTCAATTTCGTGGGTTCGAGCCCCACGTCAGGCTCTGTGCTGACAGCTCAGAGCCTGGAGCCTGCTTTGGATTCTGTGTCTCCCTCTCTCTCTACCCCTCCCCTGCTCACCTTCTATCTCTCTCTGTCACTCAAAAAATAAAAAACACTAAAAAAAAAAGAAAGAAGATTAAGCAAAAATTAAAGAAATCTAAATAAACAATGGGTTGTAGTTAATAATAACATATTAATATTAGCTCATTAATGTTAAGAAATGCATCATACTTATGCAAAATGTTAATAATGGGAGAAATTTGGTATATGATATATGGAAGCCTTCTAAAGTATCTTCACTGTTTTTCTATAAACCTAAAAAGTTCTAATTTTATTTAAAAATTATATTTTTTTATCTCAGCTCCTATCCTGAGCACAAAGACCACATTCCTAATTACCTGCTGGATTGCTCCAAGGCAGTCTTCTGTGGGAACCTTAGATCATGTTGTCCAAACCCAAACTCATCATCATGAGCATCATATAAGCTAGACTTTATAATGTGTTTACCCCTGGTATAGGCACCGTACGGTCATTTTACAGGTTTACCAGTCTGGAAACCTGACAGTCATACCCATTCTTCCCCTTCTCTTATGTAATGGACAACAGGTACCAAATGTGTATCTTATCAGTTGCCTAGAGTGACTTTTGGGTTTATCTCCTCTTTTTGGTTATGATTGTCACATTGTTATTTAGATACTCATAGAGCTTTTGAGTCATTTCCAAGGGCTTCCCAAATGCCCCTTGAGTTACTCCTCCAAATATATTTTATTGTCTAAGTAACGTTACTAAAGCATAATTCCTATTATGGATTCTTCTAAAGAATTGGAAGGACCTACCCATGCATGACATCCTCAGTTGAAACTTCTTATCTGGGCCCTTTGTGATACATCCTCAACCTTACCTCCCCACCTCTATCTCCATGTTTCTCTGCACAAAGCATCTCAGCCTCGCTCTTTCATCTTATCAGATATCGCCCTGAATGATAGAGGCAATATGGTAAAGTGGCTAAAATCACGTGTGCCCATTTAAGGCAGACCTGAGTTTCACTTCTTTGCCTTTAATTATTTTGCAAAATTAGACATCCAATTTCCTCTTGAAGTATCTAATAGAGCATCTAATGGAGCATCTGTAAAATGGAGAGAGGGTGAAGCTGGGAATTATACGAAGCAAAGCACTTGGCAAACGTTCCTGGAACACAGGAGTCTTTAAAGTTTACTTTAAAATTCCATCGAAGGTCAGCTTTGTAGGAAATCTGGCCTGAGTTTTTGTTGCTGCTGTTGTTCTAGGTTTTTCCCTCCCTACTGGTTGAGACTCCATGGGGTACCATCCCTGTCTCCCGAATGCTACTTTTTAAATTTTCCCCTTTGCCCCATGATGATTCATATTCTTGTTTACAGCATTGAACAGTAATAATTCAACCCGCCTCTGCTTTCATTTGCTTCTCTGTATAATGGGATAATGAGACTACCTCCCTTAGAGGATCCTTTGAAGGCTAAATGAGTTTATGCGTACACGATACTTAGAACGGTGCTGGACATGCCGGTAGGTGATTTTACTAGGTGCTAGTATGTGATTTTAGTTATTGTGATTCTTACTATCTCATATGCCAAGAAAGTAAGCAAGGAGACTTCTTTATCTTTCTATTCCCTTAAGTGACTTATTTAGTATATTCCCTTAAAAAAAAAAAAAAAAGCCCTGTATACAGTAGGTGTTCAATGAAATCCAGCTAGAGCACAATCTGATGCTGCCTTTGTGAATGGACGCTGTCTTCCTTCTCTGAGGAGTGAAATATGGACCAGTCAGAACCAAGGGCCAAGGCCATTCACAACCAATGTCTGCTTCTGTGAGAAAGAATACACATTGTAGAAAGGCCAGGTCGAAAGGAGAGAATCAAGAGGGTGAAGTTGCCGGGAGCAAAAGCCCTGAGAATGAATCGTATTAAATAATGCAGTTGTTATTGGTGCCTGATGAATAAATGAACAACACTAATGTGACTTCATGCGTACCCAGAGATACGTTCACCTCCAGGGTGAGTTGCTAGATAACAGTATGCAGTCAACTAATGTCCAACATGAGACATGAGGAAAAACATCCCCTAAAATTGGAGGTCTAAGAAAAATCTTTACGTACCCTATGGCTTGATGTTATTGAATGGTATTTCTTTTTAACTTGGGTGATTTCAAAAGCTTATATTTATAAGCGTGATGTACAGGTGCTGGTGTGGTTTAGAAATAGTATGCAGTATCCCCATAATTTCACTAGTAAGCAGAAGATAGTAGTGATCATCTCCCTGTTGTATAACAAGAGCTGTTGTAGAAGCTCCAGACATATCCCAGTGGATGTTTAATTTTCCTTCTTCCCACGTGGTCTTCTTATCTTCTGTCTGTGACTTCTGAACAGAAATGAAAACCTAAAACATAATCGTGCTAAGTCTTGTTAATTAGAAAGAACTCTTACGCCCCTATTGCCTTTTTGCGGGGAAAGAGAAGAAAATGTGTCTGAATGATTTTTGGCTTGTCTTTTTAAATCAAACTTGAATTTGGAAGGCACCAGACACTCTCGCTCCAAGGGGGTTAGGACGTTCCAAATTCAGAGGAAAGACCAGAATATCCTTCAACTGTTTACGCAGAGGCAGGGATGGGGTCTGCAAAACCCAAACCAGAGAAGCAGACTGTCCTAAAAGAGGTGACCTGAAGAACCCCATTACTTTTATGAGCTTGCCCTGAACCCTCGTAAAACTCTCCTGTGTGAGTCCTCAGGACAAAATGAATCCTGGAGACATCCAGAAAGGGAAATGAACCCCTTCCGGCCTGTATTTAAACCCGACCCCGAAGCATATATGTTTATTGGCCTCATAAACCCAATGCAACCGGAGCGTTCATGAATCAGGACGAGGGCCTGCCACAGAGGGTAATTTGTCACCGGCGATGACGTCACTGTTATCACCTACATCATCTTCCAATATGTCTGGACATCCCTTCGCTCGGCCAGCGCACCAGCTTCTCTGAGAACAGCAGACACGTGGCCTCCCCTTAGCAGTTCACAGAGGCCCGATCGGAGGCAACAGATAAAATTATTCAGCACTTCTAAGGCCACCCTTGTGAGGAGCAGTGCATTAAACAACCGAATACCAGGGCTGTTAGGAATTAGGCCATGCTTGTGGGGCATCACGTTCTCCCCCCCCGTAATCCTGCGCTAAGACTTTAGACAGGCCTAGCGGTTTGCCTTTGGAATCTCTCTAGACTATCTGAATTCTTGCTTGCCTCCACCTCTGGTTCTAGAAAAAGTAGGTGGGGGGAGGGGCGAGGGAGGAGGGTGGTGAGTGGAGGGTCTTGAAGAACTGCATCAGCCCGCAGGTTAGCTCACCGCATCCGGGGTCTCATCATGAGCCCCCTTTTCCACCCCATTTCCAGAATACAGGGGAGCACTGTGGACAGGGGGCAGGGGCCCCCAAGAGGCACAACTCCGTTTGAAAAGTCAGTCCGCCCACCTTCCCAGCAAGGCAGCCCCCCGCTGGCTCCCTCCAAGAGGATTCTGAAGTGAGGTGGGTAGCAGTCTCTCTTTCTTCCTCCCTTCCCTGCGCATCCCTTCCCCTCCCCCACCCGCACCCCATCCCCCGGCGGTGGCAGCCAGGCCAAGTTTGTTGCTCACAGCAGAAAGACTCAAACGCTTTCGTGATCCGACTGTTTTCAAACAGGCTCGGCTCCTGTGAGCCTTACCAGCTGTGACTAATAGCAAAGAGAAGGGGGTAAGAAGCTTCTCGAGCCTGCAGGCTTCAGACAGGCAGGCTCTGGGGGAAACAAGAGAAAGCCATTAACTAACCACAGTGTTATCTTGATTCTCTCTCGGAGAAACGAGCTAGGGACGCCTAATGAACTAGCCTTAACGTTTCAAACTGAATGTGCCTCTGGGAACTCTCCCAAGAACAAACAGTGTGACAGATCAATGCTTGGTTCCTATATCAAGAGAAAAGGTTATTCTCTCCTCTAAGGAATTAGAGGATTGGTATATCTCTATGATATATTTTCTCTCCTTTTAAAATTTTAACTTTTCTTAGAATGTTCAGGTATAAGGAGTGGAGCCTCCGCATGGTGGTTTTAAAGTTCATTAATAGGGTGGATACTCCTGTGAGATACAAGAGCATTTTTTTTTTACACTTTCTAGGTAAAGTGTAGGACTGACAAGTTTTCTTAGCTAAAGCCTCCAAACTGTTCATATTCTAGGAAGCTTACCTCGATCAGGCACCTTTTGAAGAATTTCTTGGTAGGAAGCGATGTAAAACAGAAAATTCTGGTCAGCCAATAATGACTGGGATTGGAGTGTGCTCTGGATGTGAGACCGTTGAGGATCGCCCAGGGGAATGCTACTTATATCTTTGTAGAAAACTTGTCTCAGAGTCTTGGGTTAAAGAACAGAAAGAAAGAAAAGAGAAGAAGGAAGGAAGGGAAAAGGGAAAAAAAAAAAAGTTGTAATCAGTACCCCAGTTCAAGAAACTGTTACTTCAGTCACATTCACCCTTGAATTCTACTTACCTCTATTCCTGCAGAAGATTTTTATTTGAAGTGGGCCACCATTTTCTTTTTTGTAATTTTCAGCCAATAGTGTATCTCCAAATTCAGCTAATTTGGTAATTTGGCTTTGAGAAACAAAAGTAAAGGCAAATTATGTCTCTTTGTCTCTCAGTGTCTCCCAGATTTCCAAGTGTTCTTTTGGTACCTCAGTCCTTGCAGGGACCCTTAGTGTGGACAGCAGCTGGTCTATGAGAAGGATTTACGTAGAGTAGCCATCTTCACTGATTATTGTCCAGCAATGGGCCAGCTCGTTGTGTAAAACTGTAGAGAGGAAGGTGATACGTAGTTAATATTTCAATGAAAATTTACTCCGTCAAAGACTTAAGACATTCATACTTGATGCAGCCAGTTCAGTTGCAACTTCAACTATTTTTTTCTAAGAAAATAGTCAAGGGTATACATACAGCTTTACCTGTGGGGGGGTTTATTGGCACAGCAGTAGTTAGAATTTGATTTTCCAAACTATCTGTCTACCTATCTTAGAGTCTTCCGGTTTCTTCTTTCACTTCTTCTATTAAATACTGTGTATTTGCTAACATAACCCGTTCTTCCTAAGTCAAACTGGGAGACTTAGGTAAATCTTTCCTTAATTATTGCAGTGTATTAGCCCTTTTGAACGGCTGTAACCAAATAGCATAGCCTGGGTGGCCAAAACAACACAATCTACTTCTCACAGGTCTGGAGGATAGACGCCGCAGATCAAGGTGCTGGCAATGTAGGTTTTATCCTGAGGCTTCTTGTCTTGGCTGGGAGATGGTCACCATCTTTCCGTGTACTCCTACCACCTCTTCTTTGCGTGCATGTAGGGAGAAGGGAGGAGGGGGAAAGAGTGAGGGGGGAGATGGAAGAATAGGGAAAGAGAATTTAAGACAGAGAATGAAAGAGAGACATTTCTTTGGGGTCTCTTCCTTTAAGGACACCAATCCTATGGTATCAGGAATCCCACCCTATTGACCTCATTCAATCTTTTTTAATGTTTATTTATTTACTTAGAGAACAAGCAGAAAAAGAGGGAGAGAGAAAGAATTCCAGGCAGGCTCCAGAGCCCAACTCAGCTACTGTGGTGTCATGATCTGAACCAAAATCAACAGACGCTCAACCGACAGAGCCACCCAGGAACCCCATTGACCTCATTCAGTCTTAATTAGTTCCATAGAACCCCTTTCTCCAAACGCAGTCCCATTGGGGGTTAGGGCTTCAGCATAGGAATTTGGGGACACAGAAGCATTCAGTTTATAATAGAGTAGACAGTTTCCTAGTCAGTGGGAGTTTTTCTTAATAAGACATTCTCTAGATAAAGATTTCACTGAATTTCAAATAAGATTGTATAATTAGGCCAAAGAAACTTCACACCGATAGCTTGAAGAAAGTTCTCCTTGTTGCCTTTCACACATGCAGTCAGAGGGTCTGGACTCTACCCTTAACTAGCTACTCGACCGGAAACAAGGCCCATAACCTTTCTGGCTCTTGATTTCTACAACTTTAAAGAGAGGGGTTTAAACCAGATGTCTTCTCAAGTTTCTCTTAGCTCGAAATTTCATGCCTCTTGACTGTTTCGTGTGGCTCAATGTTCTCACACCTGTGATACAACTGTCAGAAATTATAACATGGTAAATAACATAGTTTATAGAATTTATGCTTATAAAATTTGCATGTACAGATAATGTATGCATGTGTGCTTATTTCCTCACCAGTTCCATTTATACAAATCATTCTGGATTATTGTCATATTCAACAGAGTAAACTACATAGAATTCTCTTTAATTCGACCCTTGAAGTTGGAAGCAAATGGAATGAAATACAACTCAAATTTAAAAGAGAAATTGGATCCATATTTGGAATTTCAGCAAACACAGAAACAAGGAGGAACATTCCAGGAAAGTAACATAATTCATTTTTATGAGTAGAGTATTAGCAAGCATATTTCAAAATCTGAGCCTTATTAATAATTTTTATTAATATTTATTGCCTAGCAATTTCCTCCATGTATGCCATAAAACAAAGACAGTTTTGTGTGATGAACTCCTAGATTATATAAACGAGTTGGGAAGGACATAAAAGAAAAAAGGGAAAAGGATAAATATTGGACGTTACATCAACAGTTCTATAAAAATCTCAAAGGTCTGAGGTTATCAACTCTGGTTTCTCTCTTGGGTTATTCCTCAGTCAGTTAGATTTATAAAGGAAGAAACCGCTGATGGGTACGTTGGATTTGAAACAAGCACCCTTAGGAGGGATTGCGATTCAGTAGTGAGTGAAATCATCCCTGGAGTCGAGACTGTAGAAAATGTTCCAGGGTTATTAGAGACCAAAGTTACCATTCAAGTGTTTAGTATTTTAATAGGTAATTACTTTAAAAGACACTCATTAAACAATTCCATTAATAGACCCCATTGGGCATAGATGGTTCAATTCTCTAAGGTTTTCTGGGTGTGTCTTTCCATATAGTACTTTTTAAATGTTTTATAAATCTTCTTTTACATCCCATTTTCCACTACCAACCCTCACTGGCTTGGATACAAAGATCTCCTCCCAACCGACTCCATGCTAGAGCCAATGTAATTTTAAGATACACTGGATAAAACTGGATTTTAGAGAGTAAGGGGTAGAATCAGTGAGGACAAAAAGCACAGCACTACCTTAAATGGGAAAATAAGCCAATGTTAAGGAGGAGGAAACTTTTAGAAGTGGCGGTCTCAAGGTAAGGCTATTCCCAAAAGAAGGTTAAACTGGACCATTATCCAGAGAAATGACTCTGGGTAGGTAAGGAATTTGGAGGGGCACAAACAGATATAGAAAAATGTAGCATTTAATTATCTGATTATGCTGTCTCTACACTTTCCATATATAATTTCCAATTTTCCTTTTGGTTTTTCCGGTTTGCAGAACTAGTCATGTATTATTTCACAATGACCTACAAAGCAGAGATTGGGAAGAAGACTGGGGCTTTACAGTTACACAGAAGTGAGTCCAAATACCCCACATCATGTAGCAGCTGTGTAGTCATGGGAGGATTATTTCTGCCAACTTCTCCAGCACTACTTTTTGCTTCCCAGGCCTCAAGTCAGAGAACCCCAAGTTAAATAACCCAGTAATGTTAACCCCATTTAGCCGTAAATAGCTTCCAATTTGTCTTTAAGATATTATTCTATTTTATTTTCATCCCTGACATTCATACTAGCTGGTATTTTCTTGTTTATTTTACGTGCTTGCCCACTGAATTGTAAATTTTGTAAAAACAAAGCTCTTTTCTGCCTTGTTTACCTCTGTTTCCGAGACCTAGAATTGTAACCTGGCACATAGTACTTTCTTGGAACGAACCTGATATAGGTATACTGAATGAATGAATGAATGAATGAATGAATGAATGAATGAATGGGTGAATGAATGAATGGGTGAATGAGCAATATTTTGTTGCCTCATCTCACTTGGGGGTGGCATTGCCTACCTAAAAGCTGTCCTGACCACATACTAGAGACATTTGATTTTAAGTGGTTTGCCTAAGAAATACCCAGGAAATATTCATTCTTTCCCCTTCCCCCTTTCCTTTGTATATTTCCTGATTGCAATTAATGAGAGAAACAAAAGTTTTCATGAGTTGAACTTTTGACCTCTTCTTCTCTTTTCCTTATTGTGAAAACACTAAATACACCTCCAGGAAATAGATATGCCTGGAAGCCCTTGATTTCCAACAAACTCCCACCCACCGCCTCTCCACAAAACAATTGTTAGGATTCTGTGATTTTTCTTTTTCTATTGGCGGTTCTGTTTACGAGAGCGAGAGATACCTTTTTAGTTCGTGTTTATGTGTGTTGTTTTTCTTAGTCTTTCCTCCTCCTCCTCCTCCTTCTTCTTTTTTTTTTTTTTTCCTAAGTGAAGATAATCAGGTTCTCATGTTACTACTAAGTGTTCTAGCGGATGGAAAAAGGTTGCCACATGAGGTCATTGCTGTGTGGATGAACTTGTAGACACTGACATATCAGAGAGCATCTAAGGGAAATATTATAGGGGCCATCAAGGCCGCTTCAAATTTCCTGATTGCATATATTAAAACAGGATAAGCTCCAATTACAGGAGTACTCGCTTCAATATAATGGAGAATTGGAGCTGTGTGTGGATTCTGATCTCTCTAAGCAGCCAAGTGTGTCTGAAAATATGAAAATAAAGTTAACTATCTATAGTTGGGAGATCAGGACAGCAAAGGAGCCAGGCCCTATCATTTTGTGCAAGGAAAAAACAAAAAGGTTTTAAGAGTTCACTTTAGGTTTGTGGCTTTTCACCAAATACAGCGTAAACCTGAAATGCATAGCTTCAGATTTCTTCTTCCTGGTGATTCTTCAGATAAGATATGGAAACTTAGCCCTAATGGTTTGAAACCATTCTATCTGCGACCATAAAGTGACCATTTACAAATTGGAGTGCTTTACTGACCTCAGCCCCACTTGCTTCTGAAACTGTCACGGCAAGTGGGACTTCCAGCTGAAACAACAGCCGACTCGTGCAAAAAGTTTCCCACCGTCTGCCTGAGGAGTCGTACTGGAAGACAGGTGCTTAGAACAGCTGTCTACTTACACAGGCATCTTAGGGGAGAGTGATTAATGAACTCACATGGGCAGCGAGGAGTCCGGTTCACTGATCCCATAGTTGCAGCACAGGTATTGATGTGAAACTAATGAGAAATTTGATGCTCAAATTTGAATGTTTATTCCAATTACCAGCCAACGGATCCAAAGTTTTTTTACGCTTAAAGCGTTAACCTTTTGTTAGGAATGGGCGCCGTCACACTGTGGTTTTACACTGTGTGCTAGAACTTGCGAAACGTTGATCGGTGGTACTCCTCTTCTGTACACGGCTTTCTTTGAATATCATGTTAAGGTTTTAGCCAGGGAAGGAAGGACAGAAGGAGATACCTGCCAGGTGCTTGTCATGCTGGCAGCCACTTAGCACTGAACACATGGATGAGATGAAAAGTCCCTCCTAAACCAAATGAATACGACCCTGTACGGAATATGTGTCGGTGCGGAGTCCCAAACAACGGTACTGAGACCCTCGGTCTTCTCTGTGAGCACGAGACCACCCCTCAATGACTATGCTCTGCACTGACTTTCGCCCTTTACGAGAGATATTAACCTTTACTCTGGAGAAAACGAAAGCATGGCAAAGACAAAAAAAAAACCCTAAGAGGCTCGTTTAGAAAAATGAAGACACAGTTCCCCACCCCTCTTAACTGGGGTATCACTTTCCACATTTTATTTACCCATGGTCAACCTGGGTCTGGAAGCAGATGTTCCTCTGTCTGACTATGGTCACAAGGTCAATAGTAGCCTGATGCTACGTCACTGTGTCTACCTCGCTCTCCCTCATCACATAGGCATTTTATCATTTCACATCCTTACAAGAAGAAGGATGAGTACAGTACAATAAGATATTTTGAGAGACAGACACCACATTTATATAACTTGAAATATATTGAAGTATATTGTCAGCATTGTTCTAATTTGTTATCAGTGATGGTTGTTAATTTCCTACTGTGCCTAGTTTATAAATTAAGCTTTATCATAGGGATCTGTGTATAGGGGGAAAAAACAGTATACGTAGGGTTGATAAGATCCACAGTTTCAGGCATCCAGTGGGAGGTCTTGAAACGCATTCCTTGTGGAGGAGGAGGGGCTACTAGCTACAAGTTAGAGAAGACCGGATAATGAATGAATCACAGCGAGTATATTGCAGGTCCACAATATGCACCAACTACTGAGTATTTACTGCCCGTCCCTGTCTGGTGTCCATGGCAGTCGCTGTAAATCAAATGAAACTCCTGTTTACAGGAGCCAGGATGAGGCTGGCTTCCCGACTTCTGTATGCAGATCGACAGCATTACCAACCAATCAGAGTCAAGAGGAGAGGTGAAGTCTCTTTGCCAGCCCAGAGTGGGAGGAGTCAGGATATCTGCTATGTCTCCTCCATCCTTCAGGTCTCTGCTCACATACAACCTTATAAGTGAGGCCTTCCCTGGCCACCTGATACAAACCCCAGCTCCCTTCCCTACCCCTCAAGCTCCAGCAGTCCCCCCTGCTAAACATTGCTCCACGTGACGCTTTATATTTTCACGTATTTGTTGGCCTATCTTCTCCCTCTAAGCTCAGACCACAATGTGAGTTTCATGGAGGAGAGGACTGTGAGCTTTGTTTACGGCCGTATCCTCAGCAACGAAATGGGTGCTTGACTCATAGTGGGTGCCAAGTTAAGTGGCTGAATACAGGGAAGATTTAATTAAAATTTTAGTAAGTCTATCTTGTGGGAAAATAATCAGTTCTACTCTCTGAAGCCCTCTAGTACAGAAAGAGCGTGAGTGGTTAAAGGTTTTGAGGGTTGATTATGGCAAAACATAAGAAAGTAGTTCATAGTAGAGTCATCAAATGCAGTGAAAAGCTGCTTTCTGAGGTGGGAGTTCTTTGAGGGCGAAAGACTCGGTCCTTGGTGTGCATCCAACAGAAAAACAATAAAGCAGATTCAGGGATCATACAGAAAACAAACTCATCCCCCTCTGAGGTCCATTCCAAATGTTATATGACATACCTGTTCCTTCAGAGGTTGAATGTCCTGGTTGAAGATTTAGGCTGTTCCCTGAAAGCCACTATGCATCGCCTGAGGGCTTAGAGGGAGTTGTCATTGTAAGATTCACACCACTGTCCCTTCTTCGGAGAGTGCTAAGAATATTCTTCTTACCATTCTTGTTAGGCCCTACTAATGGAAGTCTAAGTGTGATTTTGGTATATTCTTTCCAGGGATGATTGAGGTTATCACAGTATGTAAGCTATATCCTCAAAGCAAGGATCCTTTCAAAGCTGAGGGAAATATTTCAGACTATTAGAATCTTATTTCAGAAATGGCAACCTTATTGCGTGAAATTGGGCCAGGGTGTGCCGTAAGAGTTAAATGTTCTTCCAGAAGAGCCTGACTCTAAGCCAGGATATGGCATTAAGCACAGAGAAAATTGGGCTGAATAATCCCTTCAGACTCTTTAAGGTGCTGAGCTGACATTTTGATATGCTGCAAGTTGGCAAGTCAACGCTTCATAGTTTATCTTCAAATTCCACATTTTAAAAGTCTTATTTCCCTCTTCCAAAAAGACTATACCTGCAAGCACCTTAAGCCATACCTACACAAAATTGGATATCTTTTTTTGTTGTTATTCGTTCGATAAAGGGAGAATTCAACATCCCAAATTTTGTGGAAAAGGGAACCGCTTTTCTTCTTAAAAGCCATGCCTTAATTTTCATAGCTGTCACAGAATCCTGTCAGGACCCCAAATTATGAAATGATAGCAAGATGCAAGATATGACAGTGTCCGTGCTTTTGAAAATAAAAAATGTAATATATGAAGTACGCGTTTTAAAATCAGTTGGGGCTCTTTCATGTGGCTTGATTATAGATGTCAAAATATAATTATTTTTCTATTCTTAATCAGACAGACTACTGAGAATGTTTCCCTGCTGGGATTTCCAAATTTAATTATAAGGGAGTTTTCAGATCCAACTAGTGTGTGGTGGGAGCTAAAGGTAGATAAGTCGGAGTGGGGTTGGAAAGAGAGGAGTCTGAACATTTCTGGGATATCAACAGAAAACCAGTAAAAATCAGGTCTGTAAGTCGCTCATATATTCATTGTCCTCCCTTTGCAGAGAAATATTCTGTTCTCCATAAAGCTTCCCGTAGTTCTCAGCCTGTTTTACATGTCCCATCAGGATCCGTTGCTTCCTCCTGAGGCTCCACACAGTAGCCTTATCTATCCCATGTCACCATCCTTCAAAGAGTGCGGGCGCCATGATTGCCCGGCTGTGAGCATTGTATTCAGGTGTCTTCAGGCCCTCTTATCAATACCCCCCCCCCAAAGAAAAATCTCCAGCCTGACTTCAACCATCCCAACTGGGAGCTCGTCCATGACTTGCTGGGGCATATGAAACTAGTTTCCTCCAACCCAGAGGCTTTCAGTAGATGCAGAAATAGAATATAACAGAAGTGCACAGGACTTTCCTTAGCAGCTATGATATCTTACGAGAACTTCCAAGAGCTGCTTGATAGTGTAAGAATGGTCATCAATCATCTGCTTATGAGCAGGTTGGCTTGGGAGGAAACACAATTGCCTTCAATTTGCCGATGTGGGAAGTTTAGGCCAAGGAGTCTCTGGCCTATTCCAGAACTTGCTAGTGACACCCATGTCATATGTTTACTTTGCTAACTCTGCTCATTAATTAATATGTAAGCATCCAAGGACTCACCATGGATTGAAAGACCACAGCCCTGTGTATCTGTAGCAGAAAGAATCCTCTAGTATAACAATAGAATTTTGTAGCAACAATTATATATCCTGTTTTTCATGTATCAAGTAACGAGGGAAAGAAACCTACCTAGCCAGAAAGGCTTAGCTGCAGAATTTCTATCCTATGCAAAAGAATAAGAAACGACCGTATTTCACTCTGTTCCTTCAAAGCGATGGAATTCAGTTCAAATAGAGATTTCGAACTGCAGAGTCCCTAGACTTCTCAGTGACTTCTAAGTTGTTTATTTCTGAAAAGATAGTCTTATTTCGATTTCCTGTTTTTCCTCTAAGTACATGTGTAGTGTTTCTGGATTTGAAAGGCTTCTTACATGCATGCGCGTGGGCGCACATACACACACACACACACACACACACACACACACACACACACACCCTTGAAATAAAGTGCCTGATCCCTGCTTTGGTTCTTGTCCCCCTGGTCGGTGAGGGGTCTCTCTCTGAGGAGTTTCCCTGCGAACTGGCAGTCATGCAGAACCTGTTTGCTGGCATTCAGCCTGCACTTGAAAGGGAGTGCCATAGAGATGGGCTGACCTTCCTGGCCTAGCCACCAAAAGGGAGCTCTGTGGGGAGTACCTGGGAGGGGCTGTTTCTCTCGTTGGTCACATCAAGGTTGTTCACTTCAGTGGCTCTGTTTTAACTGCTCCCTCGTATTCTTTACTAACCACTGGAAAAGGCGATTGTTTTCTTGCCCCAGCTTCAGAGGCATTAAGCCCTTCACCTTGACTTCTCTTACAACGGCAGAAGGAGGGAAGGAAGAAAAAAGAAGGGCTTGAGGGATACCAGCAAGGCCCTTGGTGCTCTGATCACATGGGTAATTACTGTGCTCACATACGTGGGCATCTGTGGAAGGCAGCGGCTTGCCGTGTGAGGGGTTGCTCTTTACAGTGCATTTTGCGCTTCGTGTGCGCAGGAAAATTTTAAGCTGCTAGACACGCCTACCCTGGCAGGTCAGGAATCTTGGTCACCACGTTATTCTTGAAAGGCCTGTCCTCTCGACAGGCTGATGACTAAATGATGTTTCAATTATGGATACATTTCCAAAAATCAATGGCCTCCCTGCCTTTTGTGTGGCATTATGTAAAGGTGTGGGGCTGGCCCAGAATGTGTTTAAAATAGGGATGAATGCTTGAAGTTTTTGATCAGGCAAATACATATTTCAGGCTATCTTTATTTGGCTTTACGAACTCTATCAGAGCTTCAAAGACCGCTCCTGGGAGCTTTGCAAGGATTCAATATTAGCCTTCGGACAAAGGCTTGAATATCTTTCATTTCACGTCGGACAATTACAGGCCACATTTCCTTTAAATGTTGCAGGGAGGCGAGTTAAATTTGGAAGGGGAAGCTTTCTATTTGAGCTGCGTGAACAAAGGCAAGTTTGTGTACCGGAGGGCGGGCCCGGGGGACTTCTGCTAAGAGAGATTAAAAGATTGTGGTGAAATCAAACCACCTCTGCAGTCTCTTTGTCCAGTATGTGCCCTCTCCTGGGTGTTCTTTCACCTGGGAAAAAGTCTGGCCGTGGCCAAGCAGGACTGGATCAAATGAAGCAGGGATGAATGTGCCTGCCGACCTCCAGGGGCCTCGAGGATGATAAAAAAAAAAAAAAAAAAAGCAGACAATGCACGAGAAGCTCTTTGAAAACTGCAAGATGTTATTGCTGTTGCAGTTATGATTGTTAAGTATGGAAACTGTGTTCATGGGGCATTTGCTTTAGTCCCCTCCTCCCCCCCCCCACACTGCTGGAGAAAGTAATCAGAGGTAGGATATGTCTCTCGTCTACCTGTATCCTTTGAACCGAGCTCAGATATGACAACAAAATGATCAACTCCCCTTTTTCTTAAAGAGTCTGAGAGAAGTTGGTGTTTATACAACATACTCCGTGTAGAAATTGACAAACCCATTATATGATGTCTGTGATGAACTCATACTGATTTTGAAAGACAAAAACACACAGAGTCTTTTTTTAATACATGACTCGTAAAATCCTTGGCACCCGGGAGGTTGCATGTACCCCATTTTACATACAAGATAATCCGGGGAGATGGTATTTCCCCTCCCAGGATGAAGAGGTGATCCCGGATTTATAGTACTGTCACAGAGTTGTTGGGCTAGCTTGTCCAGAGGAGCAAATGATAGACTTAGTGCCATCTTCCTTAGCGAATGAATATCCTTAACTTGGGTGGAATTAATACCGTTGTACCCTAAAATCCGAGTCCACATATATTTGTACTTGGATCCGGTTACACACTGGGATAAACGCCCAGCTAACAGGCTCGTTCCCCAACTTCTCAGTAGCATCTGGCCAATTTTAACTTGTGGCTGGAGGTTGAAACCATACAAAATCCTGTGGTTACAGTAATTTCCACCAGGAAGCCATGAGACACTGAGTGGTATACAGATGAATAATTTTCAGCCGAGATTATTTTTTTTCCAAGTTGGAATTTGAGGTTTGGTAATATACAAGGACGAAAGTAGCAAACAAGTTCCACACACAGTTCTGGAAGTGGACATTTTGAAGTATCTCTTTCCCTGAAAACTGTTACTAAAAAAATCATTTGTGGAATTTAGTGACTGAGAGAGAGTCTTTCTAAGGGGAAGCAGAGAGGTGAAGTTCCTCCCAAACTTTCCCTGATCACTAAGAGTTACCATTTTCCAAGTGGGCTCCTTTATTGCCGTGAATCCAGACGACAGTCTGTGAAATTGGCATTATCATTCCCTTGCAAAGGGTAAATGAGGCTCTGAGTGGATTTCGACAAACACACAAAACTTCAAAACCTCGCCACTTTCTTCCTTGCTATACTAGAGATGGGACCTCCAGTGCCCCCTCCCCCTCTTTCCACCCAAGACATTGTTTTAACTTCTTCAGATCTTGGAGATGGAGCGATTCGAGTAGGGGAGGAAACCTGTCATCGGCTCTTCGCCGGCCAGGGCTTCAATGTGTTCTAATCATCACCCCCAAAGCATTAGCTCTGTTGTTGGAATGCCTGGCAAAGGGGACTTCTTTGCAACAGTTTGTTCTCAAGGTTGGTGGCCTCCAGTCAGGCTTTATCTGTAAGTTACTTCTCAGGAACGGGGCCAGATCAATACTGTATTCTTTCAGACCTCTCTAAACCCAGCGGGGAAGGCAATCACCATAGTGCCGCTCTCTGCACCTTCTGGAGCAGATCAATACTCTGACAGCGTGGAGCTTTGTTCCCGCCCCAGCTCTGAGATGTTCTGCATGCTCTACATGATTGCTTAAAGGCCCGCGTCCCCTTCCCCCATGACAACAGGGCTCCCGCCCTCGTCTTCCCTAATACCATCACTGTAATTGCCAGGACATGAAATAGCAGCACAAACCCAGCGCCTGGGCTTTGAGTTGTTTTATCTTTTTTTGAACATCTCTATTAGTAAAAGGTGTTGATTTGGCTTTAATATGTGGTCGGAGCTTTAATGCAAACCTGCACTTATTTACACCGGTTTGGGAAACCCACTGTGATGATTTTACCAATGGGAATGGTATAGGGGGCTGTTTCAGGAGAAAGGGAGAGATAAACTCATAAGCCCAAGAATATTAGCTTAAACTCGACGTGGCTTGGAGCCCGTTATATCTACCCCATAGCGCCACAGCAATCATCTTCAAAGGGCTCTGCGTCTTATTTACTATTTAAGTGACACTGCATAAAATGAAATATTTATTTTACTGTTTTCGGCCAACATTCCAGTAAGTGGTAAATAACACAAAGGCTCAGCACATCTCATTTTCCCAACTCTTCTTTTTGTTGTTGTTGTGATTGTTGCCTGCTAAAGCGAAGTGTCTTCACCTAATTCTCATCTACCTCCAAAAAAAATCCCTAACTAACCAAACCCCAAACAATTAAAAGATATCTTAAAATATGTATTGCAAAAAAAAAAAATATGTATTGCATGATAATGTTAAAAATAGAAAACTTTAAACAATACCCACTACTTGGTCTAAGGACTAAACGCCGACCAGTTCAGCCTCATCCAGCTGGCTTCAAGGTCATCTCTGTGGCTTCTCCTCCCTGGATCGGCCCCTGGCCCTGGGTCCTGAACTCTATTATGCCCTTTCGATGTTTTGAGTCTTCGCCATACTGTTCCTTTTTTCCCTTCCCCTCAGACACATATTAACTCTTGGCCTTTTAGTCTTCCTAAATGGTCCAAGCTCTCCAAGGGCCCATGCCAATCTTTGCCCCTTCAGTGCCTTTGGAAAGGGTTCTACCCAATGGGTCATAATGGAATACATTATGGAATACATCGGTGATGGGTCAGATTATAGCACATTTGCAGACCTGAACTGTTGAACTTCCAACATTTGCTAAGGATTTGTTTTTCTAAAACAACAATCTGAGTGGCACATACTGATCTGTATCAATTGATCGATTGATCTATGAGAGTTCAAGATTATCCTTTTTTTTTTAATTTTTTTTTCTTTTTTATTTCTAGGAGAGAGAGAGAAACAGCGTGAGCAGGGGAGGGTCAGAGAGAGAGGGAGTCACAGACTGAAACAGGCTCCAGGCTCTGAGCCGGCAGTCAGCACAGAGCCCGACGCGGGGCTCGAACCCACGAACCGCGAGATCATGACCTAAGCGAAAGTCCGACGCTTAACTGACTAAGCCACCCAGGCGCCCCGAGAGTTCAAGATTATCCTTAATAATCTTATTCCTTCATGCCACACTGATATCCATTTAAGAATGATACAAAGAGGTGAACTCACACACTTAACTGCTCCTCTCTTCATACTCATCTCTTAGGACCCATGGGTCACTTATGCCACCTGCTGCACCATGCTGGGTGTCTAAGATGTGAGATATCACATTCCCAAATGGATCATTTTTATTTGCTGGGTCATCCACAGACTCACTACTATCCCTTATCTATACCATCAGGTGCAGAAAAATTACATATTAGTGTGCTGGTTGATGGAAGTCTCCCTTTAATAGAAATCAGGTATGTCATGTGGACCGTATGTGCACTGTGACTATGGGGGAAAAAAAAAAAAAGCATACCAGAGGGAAATAATTCAGAGTGTCTCCAGAATTGCAAACTAATTAGATGAATTGTCACATCTTATGGCAGATACACCACGCAAAGTTGCTTTAGTTAGTAGTTGACTTTAATTTAATGCTCAGTCCATTTCAGGTTGAATATTCAAGCACAGCTCCTGAAGATGTTGGACTGCTAAGATATATAATTAAAAAGTCCAACTGAAATATTCTGATGTTTTAAGCTGTTACATATAGCCGAGAAAAGAAATCAACTTGTCAGACACTTGACTGTCTTAAGGGGAGAAAAGAAAAGAATTGGTTTTACCAGCTAAAACTCAGAATGACAGCCATGGAACAGTGTGATGCCTCAAAATACAACATGTAGCATATAATGTGTAGAGATGATAGAGAGGAAGGAAGAACGAAAGCGACAGACTAAATTATTTCCCCCTCATTCATGCAAGTTGATTGCAGGTGAATTAATATGCATTTTCAAGTACCTTGCCTTATAACCATAGACGTTACAAGCAACATGGACAAGATTTTATGAAATTTATTTTAAAAGCATCGTCTGAGATACTGGTGTCGACAATGCAACTATGAAGGACAAAACTCATTACATGGGGGAAAGCAGGTTCGCGATGAGCAATAGAAACATAGCAGTGTTGAAAGCGGAAAGAAAATTGAAGTTCTGTTTTTAATTGATAATGTAATACAGTTTGAACAAAGAAAAGGAAAATATATTTGGAAGAAAATTCCATCTTTCCTGCTTTCCTCCCTCTGCTCCACCCCCTTCCTATCTTCCTCTCCTCTCTTCCTCGTCTCTCCCCTCCTTCTCTCTCCTTCCCACTCCCCTATTTCCCTCCCCTCTACCTTTCCTTCCTCTGTTCCTTCCCTCTTTCCTTTCTTCTGTTCCATCTTCCTTTCCTTTCCTTCCTCTCTCCCTCCCTCCTTCCTTCCTGACTTCCTAACTTTTTTCCTCCCTCCCTCCCTGTGCCTCCTCTCCCTCTTTCTCTCTGTCCTTTTCTTGAATTCTATAAGAGGAGTTATCAAACTCCTCAGTTCAGGCACCTATATGACCTGGTGAGAAAAGCCACTGAACTGGCTAGTCCTCTGCTGTTTCTGACCTTGGGCATCTCTTCAGTTTTGCGGATAATTTTCTCTTCAGTTTCACAGTGGTAATTGGAACTGTCTACCCATATCCTACTCTCGCTTGGTGAGAAGGTGCTGCACATCCTTTCAACTTCAAGGATGAAAAGTGCTGAACACCAAAGGAAAGGAATGATTGATAGGATCGTTTTCTCAAGTCTCCCATATTTCTTGCCTGCAATATATTACTATTCATTGAGCATTCACTATGTGCCAGGCCCAGATTTGTAAAACACTCTTGGATGGCTAAATATCTCTAGTGATCGACTGTACTACATTGCTGAGAATACTGTTTTCAGCAGGAGCTTAATATTGTCATTTTAGCTTTTTCCCAAGTCTACTGGGTAAAGTGAACTCATTTTGATGCCAGCAGCAGCATGGGTTTACTATTTAGTGTTTGGCATTTTAATTTTTATTCATTCATTCAGGTCCACATTTTAATTCCAGTGTAGTTGTGTGTGACATTTTTAAGCCCATAAAATCAAGCTGGCTTAATATGGACTTTTTCAGGGGCACCTGGGTGGCTCAGTTGTTTGCACATCCAACTTTGGCTCAGGTTATGATGTCTCAGTTTGTGAATGTTTGTGAGTTCAAGCCCTGCACTGGGCTCTCTGCTGTCAGCACTGAGCCGTCTAAAGATTCTCTTTTCTCCTCTCTCTCTCTGCCCCTCCCACCTCTCAAAAATAATAACTAAACATTTTTGGGGTGCCTGGGTGGCTTAGTCGGTTAAGCGTGCGACTTTCGCTTAGGTCATGATCTCGCGGTTCGTGGGTTCGAGCCCCGCGTCGGGCTCTGTGCTGACTGCCAGCTCAGAGCCTGGGGCCTGTTTCAGTCTGTGACTCCCTCTCTCTCTGACCTCCCCTGCTCACGCTGTCTCTCTCTCTCTCTCTCCTAGAAATAAATTTTAAAAAAATTAAAAAAAATAATAATAACTAAACATTTGTTTAAAAAAGTACAGGCTTTTTCAATACAAATAACCTAACTCAGGGAGAAAAAGTAACCTAACAACCTAAATGGTCACCTACCCAGGCAATAGGGACACACAGACATTGTCTTCAGATTATCTATCCCACTTCCTAAAATTAATAAGAATCACACATCTTTTGAACCAAATTTTTGTTTGGAAAAAAATGAAACTTACAGATGTTTGTAAAACAATAGTGCCATGAATCTACAAATGATTTCTACCAGCTACACATAGTTAGGTCACACTTCACAGGTTAAAAGCACCATCCTTTACAAAAGTGCTCCCCATCATAAATGGAGAAGACCTTGGGCCATCCTCACTCCTCATCAAGTAGCCTCACATTCAGAGGTTCCCACTAGCCACTCAAGTTTGATAATCCACTAGACTAACTCACAGAACTCATCAGAGCTCTCTATTGACGATTAGGGCTTTATTACAACAAAAAGATACAAATCAGAAACAGCCATGGGCGAGGCACAGAAGGAAAGGTCTGGGAGAGGCTGAATATAAATATTATACTACTGTCTTTGAAGACATGTCAGTCACACTCTGGCACATCCGTGCATGACGATATGCAGATCATTGCCAACCATGAGAGCTCATGCAAGCTTTAGTGTCCATAGATTTTATTAAGACTTTGTTATGTAGGCACAGTTGATTGAATCACTGGCTGTGTGACTCAATAGCCAGGCACCCCCCTCCCCTCCCCTCTTCAGATACCAAGTGGCTCAAAGCTCCAGCCTTGTAATCACACAGTTGGGCTTTCTGGAATCACCATCTTTCATCTTGTGTAAGTTTGTTAGCATCAACTATCTAGCCACCCCCTGCCCCTTCACCTAGTTCGTATAAGCTATTAGATGAGGTCCAAGGGTCCTACCATGAATAGCAAGGACAGATACTCAAAGATGAAAAAGAGACTTTCCCAAGGACAGAAAATTCCAAGTGTTTAGAATATACTTCCGGGGATCCAGGGACAAAGACCAGTCAAGTTCTTATTTTGCCAAACCATATAACATAAGATAAAATCTCCTAAGCATTTCCACATGTATGTCTCATAAGAACAATGATATTACAGTGGAGTACAACATCCATAAGACAATCATTAAACTAGGCAACATTGAACAGAAATATAATAGTATTATCTAACTATAGTCCAAATTCAGTTTTCTGTAGTTGTCCAATTTATTTCCTCTTTCAGTTCAGATTTCAGTGTAGAATCACACATTGTGCTTACTTGATATGTCTCATTAGTTTCTGCAAGCAGAAATGGTTCTTTAAATTTTATTTTTCCTTCATGACATTGACAGTTAGGTAAAGTATAGATCAAGTGTTGTTTTTTTTAAGTTCCCCCAGTTTGGGGTTGTCTTCTTGTTTCCACAGGATGTGATTCAGGGTGTGCATGTGCTGGTAGGGATACTCTGTGAGCTGTTTTGTGTTCTTCTCAGTGAACCATAGCAGGAAGCTCCTCATACCTTGATTTAGGTGTTTACACACTATTTTTCTATTATAAAAGTCTCTTCTTTCCTTTAAAAATTTTTTAAGGTTTATTTATTTTTGAGACAGAGAGAGGCGCACACACACACACACACACACACATACACACACAATCTGAAGCAGGCTTCAGGCTCCGAGCTCTCGGTACAGAACCTGACACAGGGCTCAAATTCATGAACTGTGAGATCATGACCTGAGCTGAAGTCAGATGCTTAACCAACCGAGCTGCCCAGGTGCCCCTCTTCTTTACCTTTGTACTTAATAGAAAATCTATGCGGACATTTTTAGAGACTATGTAGATACACTATTAAGAAAATTTTTTGCCATAGTTTTAGTATCTATTGATGCTATTCTATTAATTCTTATAAATTATATTCATTTACTTAAAATTCTATTGATTTTATGACTGTGGTAGTTGCAGAGAGGTGATTTCCTCATCCCCTTTTTCCTCCTGTATGTTACTTAGTGTTTTACTACAGGAAAAGAAAGCTTTTTCCAAAATAAAAGAAAGAAAAAAAGGAAAATGCTTTTCCTCACTCCTTTATTTGTTTAACGCTGAGTCTCTGAGTCATGGGTTTTTATCATTTGATATGCTATTATAATTCTGTGAAAATTTCACATATGATTTTATATGTTCAGCACTAACTGCAAGTAGCTATCTGTGAAAGGGCGTTCTTTAGAGAGTATTGTTGTATATCTCTTACAAGTAAGAGAGCTGTGATTTAGAATTAGTTGCAGTCAAAGTCTTGTACTGAGTCCTTAACTTTCTTTTCTTTTCTTTTTTTTTTTTTCTAGGAGAGAGAGAGAGACAGTGTGAGCAGGGGAGGGTCAGAGAGAGAGGGAGTCACAGACTGAAACAGGCTCCAGGCTCTGAGCTGGCAGTCAGCACAGAGCCGACGCGGGGCCCGAACCCACGAACCGCGAGATCATGACCTAAGCGAAAGTCGGACACTTAACCGACTAAGCCACCCAGGCGCCCCTGAGTCCTTAACTTTCTAAACCTTATCATAGACATATCAGTGTTGCAGTGAACAAGGCTCATTTCAGACAAACAAATAAACAAGCAAAGGTACAAAAAAAAAAAAAAAAACTCTCTGTAGTTGTGACTGCACTCTTCCAGAAAATGAGTTTTTATCCAAATCAACACACACACAAAAATGAACTCAGTTTGTGTTCCAGAGTATACCTTGTATTGGAAGAGGAACTGAGGGCATCCTTCAGGGTCAGTTGGTTTTAAGATAAGACCAATCTGGTTCAGTGTTACGGTGTGGATTAGAAAGTGATTTGAGTAGGAAGGAGATGAAACTTGTCCCGTACAATAAGGTAAGCGAAGAAGTGGAGAGAACGGTCTCCTGAATATAAAGTTCATCACTACCTTCTGACACATGGAACCCCTTCTGCGCCCCAATACCTGACTGTCAACACATGGAACTCCATCCTTCACGGTTTCTTTCCTGATGTTTCATCTAGACTTTTCCATGCATGTGTGTCATCTCCCTGTTCTGCAGATAGGGGAGAACACATCAATTAAAGATGAAATCCGTCCCTTTCCTGAAGGAACACTCAGAGCAGGATTCAGGAAGGAAGATGGAGGGGACGTAAGGATGCTGGGTGCCAACCAAGAAGGAAGTAATCTGGGAGGAGTGAGGCGGCTGAGCCCCCAAGACGATATAGCCTATTTCATGGCATGGACACTCCGGTAACCTAGACACACTTTATTATTATCTTTCAATGTTTATTTATTTATTTTGAGACATAAAGACCATGAATGGTGCAGGGCAGAGAGAAAGAGATGGAGGGAGAGAAGCCCACACAGACTCCATGCTGTCAGCACAGAGCCCCACCAGAGGAGCCTTGATCTTGCGAATTGTGAGATCATGACTTGAGCCAAAATCAAGAGCTAGATGCTTGACAACTGAGCTACCCAGGTGCCCCTAATCTAGCCACACTTTAATAGATGCTTTCTGAAGACAGTGCATTAGCTCACAGCAGGGATGTTGGCAAGCCATTTAGAAAGACACTTCCTCAGACATCTGTAAAACCAGATCACGGGGCACCTGGGTGGCTCAGTCGGTTAAGCGTCTGACTTTGGCTCAGGTCATGATCTCATGGTGTGTGGGTTCGATCCCCACATCGGGCTCTGTGCTGACAGCTAGCTCAGTGCCTGGAGCCTGTTTCGGATTCTGTGTCTGCTTCTCTCTCTGACCCTCCCCTGCTCACACTGTCTCTATTTCTCTCTCAAAAATAAATAAAACTTTTTAAAAAACCCAAAAAATCCAGATCACGCAGCTGGCTTTGAACTTCTGGTTTCCATGCCCTACTCCACTTTTCCTTTTGTTCATAGTTCTCCTCCCCTACTAACATATCATAGAATTTATTTATTCACGATGACTTTCTTCTTCTCTGCCTATCTTCCCAGACAACTTTTACCACTCCCCCAACTAGAATATAAGCTTCAAGAAGGCAAGTACGGTAAAACCTTGGTTTGCGAGCCTAACTCATTTCGCAAACATGCTTGTAATCCAAAGGACTCGTGTATCAAAGCGAATTTAAAGAACCATAGGCTCAGTTGTGATCATGTGAGGTTCGGCATTAGGTACTACTTGTATTGCTCTTTTATCACGTTAAAATTTATTAGAAATGATTGCTTGTCTTGCAGAACACTCGCAGAATAAGTAAACCTTGCAATCCAAGGTTTTGCTCTATTTCTGTTTTATTCTTTGTATATGTTGGGTACTTACAACATGGTAGGACCGCCAATTATTGTGGAATGAGTGAATGCTTATATAGCAGATGCAGTGCCTCTCTCAAATCCCTGTAAATGTATGAGGGGGATGGAAGTTTGTAATTTATACACCATGGTCTTCTTAGTTTCCGTTATTTAGAAACGGGACAAGTAGACACATCCCAAGTCTGCTTACTAATATTATTTTTCTACCGAGACATTTGCCACTGTTTTTCGCTATTTTGAAAACAATGTCTTTTATTGTTATTAACATTTTGTTAATATTATTGTTAACGTATTATTATCATTATTATTTACTAATGCGATTCTCAGCTGGATTCTTCTATTGTATAAACTTCCTTTTAGAGTTGAGTTCATGCATCGGGATACATTGCAGAAATAGAAGATATAAGGCTACCTCTGCAGATGACAAACTTACTTACAGGGAGAGTGGTCTTGAGGATCTCATTCCGAGCCCTCACAGAGTCAGATTCTGTGGCTGGCTGGTTATTGAATGCAGAGAAAGACCAGGGTAGTCTAAAGTTAGGAACACAAACCTTTTCAAATCACTGTCATCTCCTTATGCATCAGACCCCAAAAGGACTCCCTACCCTATTAATGGACAAGCAGCTCTATTAATCCTTGTTGACAAGACATTGACACATGACTGGTGTGCATTTCCTGCCCAGGGATGTTCCAAGGAATGGGTGTTATTGCTTTGACCTATTTCCATGACACTTGCAACCTGGAAAAGCTGTTGGCAAACTTCATCTCAAAGAGCAAACTGTAGTTCTTAGGCCTTCTGTCATATGACTTAAAGCCAGCAATGCACGTCAGAAATCCTATGCCAATGGAGAAGGAAGAAGCCCACTGTTATGAAGACTTCTATGACTTAGCTGAAGAAACTTCCCAGAAGTTCAACCTTTGCTTGTAACATTTGACTAGGAACTTAAAGTAGCTTCTGTATGAATAGTAGAATCATTTTAGAGCCTGCACAAATGTTGTTAACATAATGTCCACAGGTTCCTAGAAGATCTAGTTCTGTGTGTGCATGAAGTAATCTGAAAGAGCCCCAAGAGCCCCAATCAGAAAGAACATTCTGAGAATCATTGTCCTCCTCTTCTGTAGAATGAGCCCAATCACATTAGCTTTGTTCACAAGTCTGTTTGGAGATTCAAGGAGGTCTGTGGAATGTTATTTATAGCTCCTAATTACTTTTCTTACCATCATGAATAGTATTATGTAGATAATTTCCTGTATGTATATGTGTGCATAAAACTACATGAATCAAAGTTGCCCAGGTGTCATCTATGATTGCTGTGACACTCAGGGTCACTAATTGCCTGGATTCCACAATCGGGAAAACACAAACCTTTCCAGTGATAGCCATGATTTCCCAGGAAGAGCACACTTTCCAAGAGAGACCCTCCCATCTCTCTGAGGCTTTGCAAGTAGAGTAGATTTTACTCAACTTCTAGGTTGTTATGAAAAGGAATGTGTTGCATCACTGATAAATGCTATCAACTGCTGTCAACTTATTTTCTCCCTCATTTCCATTCTCACACGTAGTTCCTTCAGCTCCTAACATTTTCTCTTCTATTTTTTAAGGCTATGAAATTGGCTACTGTTGCCAAACCAGAAAAAGCACTGACATTAATAGGATTCACCTTCCATAGAAGGTGGATACGGTAAGAGATGACAACATGTATATATTGTTTACTTAGTCTGCCAGTAATTCCAAGGTACCATGAGAAGTATGAAATAGGCATGCAGAATGTTTTGTAGTATCACTTAAAAATAAACAAGTAATGGTTTGAGAATGTGAAAAATCTCAAAGGGAGTAGGACATTCTGGACAGAGGGTGATGTCCCTTATGCAAGTAATCCTGGAGAGATCGACTCTGTGCCGGGTGCTGATTTCAGTTCTGGGATACCAAGGTCTACACTTTGATATAAGGAAGACATAGAGAAAACAAACTCTAAGCAAAAAATTCCTCAGATGATTTCATATGGTAATAACTTCTGAAGATGCTGAGAATAATCTGGAAGAGACAGAGGTATGCAGAGGGAAACCATTTTATCACATAGTCAGAGGCCTCTCTGAAGAGGTGATATTTGATCAGATGCTGAGCAGATGAAAGAGAAGGCAAAAAAAAAGCCTGGAATCAGGAAGCAAAAGTAAAAGGTCGGTGTTTGAAAAACAGAGAGGTGAATAACATGTGATTGATCCATTGGCTGGGGGGTGGGGGAAGCTCAGTTTGGAAAGATGGCCCATGTCTACGAATTATGAACTTTAACTGAGAGCTTTTATTCAGAAGCTTGTCATAACAAGGTTTTAGGTGTTAAAAGAAGAGCAGTAAACACCGTGGTTGAAAGGCAGAGTGATAACCAATGGGCCTCTCTGAAGGACATGATGGTGGTCTCAGCAGAAGGAAGGAAATGATGATGGCTTATGGAGATGGAGGAGAGGGAGACAATTCATTATGAGGGAGAGTCACTGGGACTGGAAGCAGTCTTCCAGGGACAGGGAGAGGGACCGAGAGAGCTTTCTAGGTTTCCAGTGGGAGTGACAGCATGCAGAATAGCGTCAGCATTAGAAGGTGAGCTATGAGAAAGGGAGATAATGAACCTGCATTTGGACATTGAGGTAGGTGGAACTATAAGCAAATTTGATACATGGCTTAGAACTAAGGAGGTGAAATACATCATGTAGCTGAGATTAGGTATTTTTCAGAGCTGTGAGTGTGTTAAAGTATAAACTTGGGAGTGAGGACTCTGTTTTCTTCATTGTTGGATCCCTGGTACATAGACAATTGCTAGGCACGTGGTGGGTCCCCAGGGACCATCCACCAAATAAACTAAATAAATGAAGTAGAAAGAAAGGTACGCGTCTATGTCAAATTATTGGCCAACAGTGCCAACCGGTGTATATTTTAACATCATGAAATGAATGGATTGACTTTTCTTCAGCCTGAAGAATTTGCTTTCCTTGACATCTGTGAAGCCTGATGTCTTTTTCTTTAGGCCACTGGACCCTTCACATATTTGCTTCTAGTCTCTTGAGGTCTCCAGCGGTGCCCCCAACACGAGCTCTCCTTCAAACCTCTACTACAACCATCATATTCAAATTAAGAGGTATTTGCTCATCTTGAGAGAAGGATGACTTGGTTTTCAAAGAGGACAGACACTTACTTGAAGGGATGAATGACGAACAGTGAAATCTCAGGCATGTTAGCTATAAACAGAGTAACGTGTAGACTACAATCAAAGGCTTTTGGATTTAATTCACATTGTCATGGGAAGGCCATTTAACCTTCCCATGACTTTGTTCCTTCATCTGCAAATATTATGAATTGTGGCTGCCTCACTTCTCTTTTCAGTAGGATGCTGCCAAAATAAAATGTTGACGTAGCAATCATGTCCTCTAGCTCTCATTCTATTCTTGGAACATTATAAAATAGCTTGCTGTGCATGGCAGAGCCTTAATTAGTACTTCTGCAACATTATTGAAGTATTTCAGGTGAGAGATCAGATAAAAATGGCCCTGATTCATTGTAGAATATTATTCCTACAATTATATACTTGGCAAAATCAGTTCCTAGAATGTAGCTGTGAGGAGACGGTTAGAATCAGCTCATTTTTAAGACTTCTCCAAGATGATTGACCTACACCTTTGTAAAGTGTGTTCTATGAAACCAGAAGCAAGGATCAATATAAACACAAAGTTCTGTTGGGAAATTCTTCGATTTTTCTTGGTTTTAGGATTGACAGCGGAGATATATACTGACTTCTAGTCACATTTCTTTAAAAATCTATCTTGTGAGAGTCATGGTACAAAGCCATGTGAATGAAACAAATAGTAATAAGACTTGTTGTCTCAAGAATTCAGTCATGTGCATGTGTGTGTATGTTTACGTGAGTGTGCATCTATGTCTGGAGGCAGCAAGGGGATCAAGATATAATTATAGTATTGAACTCAACATGCTATTATTGAGATGGGCACAGAGTACTGTAGCAGTGCAGGAAAGAAGCCGTCAGCTTTCCAGATGGTCCATATTCTATGGCTATCTTGGCCTCTTCCATGACCTTAAGGTAACAATCAATATGTTGAGAGGGAGCCATAGAAAGCTGTTTACTCATGGTGAGATCACCCTTTGCTTCCCTCCATCTTGCCTCCATCGACAGATGTCCAGAAACCCATCTTGCCTCCATCGACAGATGTCCAGAAACATGGAAATGGTTCACTTTGGAGGCTGCTGGTGACTGAAAGAGAACTCCAAAGAGGCTGGTGATGCTCTGATCTTTCATTTGAGTACTGACGACATGGATGTTTTCAGCTTATGCAAACTCATCATTTCTGACTTCTGTGAAAAGTCATAGACTTCTTTTGCCATGTTGTCTTGGCTTATTATCATTCAATTAAATGGGGGGAGGGATAAAGAATCCCTGGAGCAACATGTGTCTGAATAAGACTCCCTTACTCAGCTGTCACAGTGCCGTGGCAGACTGAAAAGAGGCCCCATCACTGTGTCTCCCAAAAGGACACTGAATCTTCTACACCTTTCTGCAAAGATTCCTACAGCTTCACACCATTAGCCTCCTTGACTAATTCAGGGCTAGTTATCTACTTCCGTTCTCTTGGCTGATTGTGGTTTTCTTTCCTACCCCATATCCACTGTTTTAAGGGGTAGATATTTTCTCTCCTACACACCTTTTGTCATTTGGTCTGGAGGTGGGGCAGATGTCTTTCTTGCTCTGCATGTGCTACCCACCTTCCTAAACACACCACGTCTAAATCTCTCGTCATCAAATTTATACAGCCCATTGATCTCCTTTTTGAAGTTATCCGTAGATTCCTGGGTCCTCCATTTGTCTTTTGAGATTTTAGCTCTTGGTTCACCGTCCTTCAATCCAACATCATTGTCATAGTCCTTGATGATTTCATTCTCTGCATTGACGACCCTCCTATTATCCTGACCTCTCATGCACTTGACCTCCTCTTCTTCAGTAAATCTTATTCTCCACTTCATGTCAATCCCTCACTCCCATGGCTCAAACCTGGATCTTGCCGTTATGGATGTCTGTAACAAACCAATTTCTTCAATTGTGAGCCATCCCTTTCAAGCGATTCTGGTTTTCTAGCTTACTCCCAGCTGCCCAACTCCAGCTACCCTTCACCCACTGGAAACTACAGTCCATTGACACACTTCCTTTTCACTCTAAGCTGCCTGCACCTTCCAGACCATACACCTTCAGTTCCATGGCAGACCATTATCATGACCCTCTCCCATTACTCAATTCCTCTGCCTCCCTCCTGCTTCAACTTCCCAACTGGCAAAACCCCTACATAGTTAAGTCCATTTTTCTCTTCATTTCATAAGCACACCTGCACATCTTCATTAGCTACAGAAATAGTCACTTCATGTAATGTAACTTTATGGTCACTATTCTGCGCTATTTTCTCAGTCCATTTTCTCTCAGTCAGAAACCAGTTCTTCTCAAAGTTTAGTACACATGTGGATTGTCTTGTTACAAGGCAGGTTCTGGTTTATACATTTGGGGGAGAGGACTGAAATTCTGCACGCTGAAGAGGGTCTCAGGTTCTGCCACTACTGCTGATCAATGGGCCACACAAGAGATAGTGAGATCCAATATTTCTCTTTCATACTGCGTCATTTCCCTAGACCTCTGCCCTCTACTTCTCCATTTACATCTAGCTAATGCTGAAAAATCAGACGCGACCAGGGCTGTCAAACACTGTATCTATTTGCTCCACTGCATGTGGACCCACACACTTTGGCTTCTCTATTAGTATCAGGGATGACCTGGCGGTGACATCCGTCACAGCACCTGTCCCTGGGCACCGAGTTCCATGCCCTCTCACCAACTAAGCCTGTTTCCTCTTCTCTCCCTTTCCTGCTCAACTTTTTTCTTCTCTGCTGGTTCTTTCCCATTAACATCCAAACATGCTGTTATGTCTCTCTTTTTTTGAAAAAGAAAGAAAGAAAGAAAGAAAGAAAGAAAGAAAGAAAGAAAGAAAGAAAGAAAGAAAGAAAGAAAGAAAGAAAGAAATTGTTACAATGGTTATGAAGTCTAAAAACTCTCTGGATCCAACTTGCCCCTCCAGTGATCACCACTGTTCTGCTTTCCTGTCCAGCAAGACACCCTTTAAGAGTTGTCTGTATTCACTGTCTCCAGTTCATTTGATCCCATTCTTTCCTAGTTTCACCTCAACTTCGCTTTGCTCGCTCCTCAGCCTTTACTCACCAAAACTGCTCTCTGTGAGGTCACCTATGATCTCTCTGTTGCTAATCCGGTGTTAAATCAGCAGCCCGTATCCTTCTGGACATGAGAGCAACATTCGATATAGTTCACCACTTCATTTTTCTTGAAACCGTTTCCTCACTTGGCTTCCCAAACATCCCAATCCCCTATTTGTTTGCTTTCTTCGTTTTTATCCTCAGTAGTCTCAGTTTCCTTTTGTTGATTCTTCCTCATCTCCTTGACTTCTTAAGACTGAAATTTGTTTCAGGTTAATTGCTTACACCTCCGCCTTTCCCATCTATACTCATTTTCCATAGCGTGCAGATGCTCTACAGAGACTATCGACTATAGGGTCTCATGCTTTAACTTCAAAATTTTACTTATATGGTTAACATATAACTTACTGTTTAAATAGAGACATTTTGAGTGTAAAAATGCCTAAAAGTAATTAAATCTATACAATTTTCAAATATGTATTTATTATTTATCCATATGCAGAAGTGATCATTATAGGAGTAGACATACAAAGTCTTCCACTCAAAAGCTATTTTCAGGAATAAAATTATTTCACAAAAAATGAAAACAACATAAATTCATATGCATATAATTATTAATGGAACTAATTAACATAAGTCAAATAATTGTTCATTTGCTTCAAGGGATTTCTTATGTATAGCTGTATTTAATACCATGCCATTAGTATTTTTATAAAGAGTAAGTTTTGCAATATGATTTTATTATTTTTTTATTTTTTTCACGAAATTCCCAGCAGAGATCATCAAAGTTGCACTTTGTGGTTAAGGGTTTTAAAATTGTTTTCTGTCTTCAACTGACCTTAAAAACTTCGTTTCATAATGAACTATGTAAATATATTAAATCACGTGTACTGTATTACTGTATTACATTGCTGATAATGTCCCAACAAAAATGTGGAAAGAATATGAGTCTCTGAAGATATTGCCAAATCACTAAATTTAACAATCTTTGAGGTTTCTTTTTTTTTTTAATGTTTTATTTATTTCTTAGGAGAGAGAGAGACAGCGTAAACAGGGAAGGGTCAGAGAGAGAGGGAGTCACAGACTGAAACAGGCTCCAGGCTCCAAGCTGGCAGTTAGCACAGAGCCCGACGCGGGGCTCGAACCCACGAACCTCGAGATCATGACCTAAGCGAAAGTCGGACGCTCAACCGACTAAGCCACCCAGGCGCCCCCAATCTTTGAGATTTCTTAGTATTAAACCAGTCAGACATTTTTCTATAACTCGCCTAGAAAGGGCCTTATTAGATAAGGTTTCTGTGTTCTGTGAAAATCTTCAAGGTTTTCAACTACATCCCTGTTTTCTGCCATGCTGATTCTGCTTCTCAGTGTTTCTCAGTGTAAATCACCTTTCTTATCCATCTTCCTTCAATCAGCTCTTTCATTTTAGTAAGATAAGTGTTATATTATTACCTCTACTATCAAAGAGTCTATTTTCCTATATCTTATTGTACACATAGATGAAATAAACACAAACATACAAATGCATACATATACAGATGTACATATATATGGAATATAGCTAATTTTCCTCCAAATTAGGCCCTTTCTCCATATTTTGGGTACAACATCCATCCTTGGTGGTTGTTTTTGCTGCCAAATATTTGTAGATACCTTGGCGAGTTTGTTCTATCGAATAAATAGAGGCCCCCCAGACTGGTCCCCCCAGAATGTTCCCTACATTATACCTTAGAATGTTCAGGCATGGAGTTGAAAGTGGTTTTATTAATAAGGGGCCTTCTTAGTCCTTCATTTCCCACAGGGCCCCTTTTGAAATTTTCTTCAGTCAGAACTTTCAAGTTGCCTATTGTGTAAATCCCCTGGCCCACGATTTGTTGTTCAGCGGCCATGTATTCATGTGAACATATTGCTCAGCGGAGGGAGCTGCCTGGTTAGCCAGCTCTGAAAGTTGAGATTTATTTCTTGAAGGGCTAAAGCAGTCGACAGTTCTTCCTTCGCCGGAAACAGTGAACGAACAACTGCAGAAACTACCTCTCAAGTAGCTTTTCCAGACTTTCCAAACTTTTGTTTTCCTCAGAAAAATGTCTTTTCAAACACAAATTTCTGCTCCTGACCATGGTGCTATGCCAGAAGTGGTATCTGGTGTGGAAGACTAAGGGACGTCTGTGGGCTCAAGCTCACACAGGAGTGCTAGTTCCGAGGACACTTCATGCCCTGGTACAGCTTTCCCAACATTTATGGGTCACGGGCTTTCCCGTCCTGTGTAACGTAGGGTACTTAATTGCAACTGAGAAGTTGAGGTGTTGCCAAAGAAAAATTGTGGATATAGTGGTCAGAGAAAACCAAACAAAACCAAAACAACAACAAACCTTTGTATTTGGATGATATAAAGTGCAATGTTCTGGACAATAAGTATTTCTGTTCAAGCATCAGCAGAGCACTGAGGTGACGCCCGGTAAGTGAAAAACATGCCAACTGGGGACACCATTATAGACCCTCTGAGGCACCCGACACAGTCCTAGTGAGGGCTTTGCAACTAGATGTGAAGGAGAAAATCATTTTGAGTGCTTGTGTTTCTGCAAAGAAGCCACACAATTTGTGCTTTCCAAAAACATTCTTCAAATAAGACTGAAAACCACTTTCAAAGAAAATGACGGAGGGGCACCTGGCTGTCTCAGGCTGCTAAGCATCCGACTTTTTAGTTTTGGCTCCGGTCATGATCTCACGGCATGGTGAGTTCAAACCCCACATCTGACTCCATGCTGATGGGGTGGAGCCTGCTTGGGATTCTCCCTTTTCCTCTCTCTGCCCTTCCCCCACTCACACTGTCTCTGTCTCTCTCAAAAGTAAATAAACTTAAAAAAGAAAATGATGTGAAATATTTGGGTCAATGCCTTCCCCTTCAGATAATGGGAGTATGGGTCCTTCATTTGATTCATGGAGGCCTGTAATTCTGCATTGGGGGTGTACACTGAAGGTAGACAGATGGAATCTATTTTGCCTCAGACTCTGCATCCTTATTGGAAATTCTTCCTGGAATTCCAAAGTTAACTTCTTTGTTATGGACTGATTTGTATCCCAACCCCTCCTCCAAGTTCATATTGAAACCCTAATTCATTCTGTTTGGAAATGGGGCCCTTCAGCAGGTGATTAAGGTTAAATGAAACTATTCACACTTATTCATATATATGTATGTATAGAATCATTCATAACTTTGTTTCTTTTAAAAATATCATTCATTAAATTTTCTAATAAAGAAAATGTCTTTTTCTGGTGCAGGGTTTGGACACATTTTCTAGCATGCTCCATATAAATGACATACTGTGTAGCTATTGAGGAACCTATATCACTGGTCAGTGAAAGAGGTAATCCATACAATGAATAAAACTGTTACATATGGCCTAAAGTAAAATTAACCAACTCAGTGTTCTTGGTAATATCATTAACCATTTCAAACATAGTCATGGTCATAACTACTTTTAGTATAAAAATGGACCTTGAATTAAAACTACAAGAGTATCAGGGAAAGCTGGGTCGCTCAGTCAGTTGAGGGTCTGACTCCCGTTCAGATCATCATTTTGTGGTTTGTGAGACACAGCCCATACATCTGGCTCTCTGCTGTCAGGTCAGAGTCCTCTTTGGATTCTCTGTCCCCCCACCCCCCACCCCCCTCCCCTTGCTTACTCTCTCTCCAAAAAAAATAAGTAAAAAAAAATTAAAAATAAAAAAATACAGAGTATCAAATATCAGTTTACTCAATTTCAATTTCAATATGAGAGAGGGGTCTAGGGGGGCCTGGGTGTCTCCGTCGGTTAAGTCTCTGACTCTTGGTTTGAGCTCAGGTCATGGTCTCAGAGTTCATGAGTTTTAGCTCCATATCAGGCTCTTCTGGGAATTCTCTCTCTCTCTCTCTCTCTCTCTCTCTCTCTCTCCCTGTCCCTCCCCTGCTCATTCTTAATCTCTCTCTCAAAAATATAAATAACTAAAATTTAATGATGAGAGGTCTGTATAGACACAATATTTCAAAATGGATTGGCACTTTTGAATAAAAGCCATATCCGGAGACTGTGGGGCATAGAAGCAAAATTCCTACACTTAATATACACAAAATATAGGAAATCGCGCTAATTGGAGTAAGAAGATATAAAATAATGAGGCCATTCAGTGCGTAATATTCTCAGGTTAGTGAGTTCTTGAATAGAAATCATTAATTCCTCAAATTTAGTCTTCTGTGTGATACTTTTAGAAGCACAGGAGAGTTCAGCACTCTTTTGAAGCAAAAGTCCCAGCAATTATGACCTTTCATGATAACTTACCTTCTAACTTTGACTTTTATGTGTTGGGAAATACATGACAATTCAATGTCCCCTAAGAAACGGATAGTTGGTAGTCAAAAATGCTCAAGAGTATAGGTATTGAGACTAGCAAGAAAGAAGTCCAGCATTAGCAGTTATGAAAAGTATGGCACATTTCAGGAATATATCAGCACATTAGAATAGTAATGAACTTTAAGAAAAATTCCTCACATGCTGGTAACAACATTTCTTACTCCACATCTCATCAGCTGCATGAGGATTTGCAAAAGTAGACCTCAGATGGAAATGTGAACTTACCCATACTATTTTCCTACTGCAGAAATGTTAGCTAGAACATTCTATTACATAAACATATACAGTGATATCATTTCGGGGATTTCAGAGGCAATAAATACTAAACGTTTACCCAGGTGCTTACATGTTGTGATTAGCTCTATGGAGAACTAAGCTTGTGTTGGTTTATTTGATTGGTTTATTTTTGCTCCCCTCCCCCCACCACCCAATAAGGGATATTGCTTGAAGAGGAATGGCAAGTTTTATAAATACTGTTCTCTATATTCAGGACATCCCAGGGGGATGTGAAAAAGGCCTAGGGAAAATTATGAATTATAATTATATATTAATCATTTGTTTATATTTTATTTCCAATACAGTGGCAAGAGTAACAGCGGTAGCAGGAGATCTAAATTTTGAGAGACAACCCTCCATTAAGTCTCTCATATTTCTGTATATTTTGTGAGTGGAGTCACTGTTTTTTGTTCCAGGCTATCTTTTCAAAGATGTCCATATAGAAGATGGAAATGGTTTCTTCCTCCAGGGTGAAGAGGGAAGATCTGTTTGTCTATATAAGAAAGATAATGTCTTCTTCTGGGCCAAGATGCAAATAGGTTTTCTAGCATCCTGTTAGAAATTAATAGGGTTTCCTTAGTCTGAATTCCTATGCTGTGATGTGTCACAATGTGTATACAGCATCTTTCTGACTCTGTGTTCTCATTGCCCCCTTGGGATTTGGGGGACGAGTGTAACTGACATGAACATGAAGCTCATCCCGCCTGCTATGCTGTGAGTAATAACGTCTTTATTCTATGACCCAGGAATCTCGTGTCTTCTGCCAGCATTTATACAACTTGAGGCAGGTTAACATGTTAGCATGGAAATAGCAGACCCTTTACATTCTTCACAGAGATATGACAGCAACACCAGTGTAATGCTATGGCAGTAGCATTGTGAAGCAACAACAGGAGAAACACGGGGTCTTTTTTGTTTATGAAGTCCTTCCAATGTACTGTCTCAAGCTACAGAACGAACTGAAATTTTAAAAAGTGCAGAATCATCTTTTTTTTAATGGTTTTTTTTTTAAATTTATTTCTGAGAGACAGAGAGAGAAAGCATGAGCAGGGGAGGGTCAGAGAGAGAGGGAGACTCAGAATCTGAAGCAGGCTCCAGGCTCTGAACTGGCTGTCAACACAGAGCCTGATGTGGGGCTCGAACCCATGAACCGTGAGATCATGACCTGAGCCGAAGTCGGAGGATTAACCGACTGAGCCACCCAGGTGCCCCCAAAAGTGCAGAATCTTCTTAAAGGGTCAAGTCATATTCTAGTAGCTTTCTTTGTAAACTTCTTCCACTTTTTCACTTTTAATATTCTTTCCTTTTGCAATTTGTCTTATTGATAGATAAGTCTAGCCTAAATTTATTCTAAGTTTAGTCTTTTCAAAGAATCAAATTCTGGTTGTTCCCGAGCAAAAGTGGAGAAAATTTTCCATAATGATAGAGGGGGAAGAAAATGATGGGTGGAAGAAAAAGAGAAAGAAGAAAGTTAAAAAGTACATAATAATATAAGAAAAGATACATCAGACGGAATAAAAAATCAGATATATCAATAATGATCACTCATATACACAAATTTAAAGGCAAATTATTGTTGCTATTTGCTTCTTTTGGTCTTATCTGTTTATTTCCTTCCTTTGAGTGTTTCTGTATTTAGTCTACTAGTTTTTGTTTTTTTTTTTATGGTGTCCCTTTCTTTGTGTGTTGGGCACACAGTTTCATTCACATTCTTTCTTGTTCTCATATGTGCTTCTCAGAGTACAAATTCTGTAGACAACAGTTTGAGCAATATGATACATGATTTAATAAGTAGGATTTTCATCGTGAACTTAGGTCTATATAATTTTAAATGTTAGTCATTGTTTCTGGATTAACCAATTAATTATAGTCTGAAAACATGGCCTGCTAATAACACGCTTTAAAAATATTTATCGAGACTTACTGTGCCTCCACTCCAGCTCGTTTTATTTCTCAATTCTTCTATGTTGTTAATCATTTTTTGTCCACTTGGCTTTCCGTTGTGAAAGGGGGATATTAAAAATCTTATAACACGGTTTACTTGTCCATTTTTCCTTGAAATTCTGTCAACAATTTTGATGATTTTTAAGGTTATTTTGATAGAGGCGCATAGCCTTAAGTAGTTTTTATCGTTTCAGAAGATTGACTCTTCTATCAGTATCCAATAATGCTTTTATCATGATTTAAATATGCTAAGTCATAACAGAGTTATGACTTTTGCTTAAAGTCTGTTTAGTATTGGCATCACCTTTCTTTTGGTTAATACATTTTGTTTTAGACGAACTCTTAAAATTAGCTTCCAGCACATATTATTTTATTTTAAAAGAAGTAAATCAGGGCTTACCACATATATATCCTAGAATTTAATAAAGTAGCAAAAGATAAAACAATCACTTAAAAATCTCTTTAAAGAGTCCTTCCATTAAATGTCTTCAAATGACCCAATCTGAATTTACCATATGTTTCCTTTGGATGTCTGATTGATCCAGGTACCAATGCAGATGTCAACTCAGCTGATGTGATGATGACATCATGTCATAAAGCAATTAACTAGCCAAGGCGGCTTTCAAACACATGAGGATATGACTTCAAAACCTGTGATCCTTCACATACATTGTCCTGCTTCCGAATGTCCAACAAATGGTAATGCATGATGTGGCCAGCCAAGCAAATTGTGGAGCGATTCCAAAGTACCTTAATAATAAAGTCTTTTGTTAATGTTTTCCCGGGCTCAAGTGATGAGGGTTTTGAGTGATTCCTTGAAACTTATCCATTATATATATATTTATACATATATTTTTATATATGTATATATATTTATATATAAATACATATATAATGCATTATATATATATATAATATATATATATACACACACACAAATACACACAGACACACACACTTTTGTTTGTTTCAGAATTAGAGACATCTACTACTCAGCAGGTTAGACCACATAGAAAATTTGTTTATATTGGGGATATAAAAATTTTTTAATGTTTATTTTTGAGAGAGATAGAGTACAAGCTGGGGAGGGGCAGAGAGAGGGAGACACAGAATCAGAAGCAGGCTCCAGGCTCTCCAGCTGTCAGCACGTGGCCCGACATGGGGCTAGAACTCACAAACCATGAGATCACAACCTAAGCTGAAGTCAGATGCTAAAAATATATATATATTTATATTTCAAGGTAGTTAACATACAGAGTAGTCTTGGCTTCAGGAGTAGAATCCAGTGATTCGTCACTTACATATAACACCCAGTGCTCATCCCACCAAGTGCCCTACTTAATCCCCATCCTCCATTGTCCCTACCACCCTTATCAACTCTGTTTGTTCTCTGAATTTAAGAGTCTCTTATGTCTTGCCTCCTTTTCTGTATTTATCTTATTTTTCGTTCCCTTCCCCCATGTGAAAGAGCAGTCAATTATCCTAGACTTAGCAAAGTGGGGGGAGGAGAGGGTCATCCACTCCTCCTTAGTACATCCTGAGTGACATGACACTAGAGGCTGAGACATAAAGAGTCATGATGTAAGAATAGACAGGAAACAGCTGCTGGGAATAACCAGAACCTACAGAAAGCATGGAACCAGCATGTTGTACATACTTGCAGACACGTGTGTATATACACACGCGTGCACTCACACATGCACACACCCTAGAAGTACAAAGCTAAGAGACAGCTAAAAGGCAATGAGGAGGGGGGGGCTGGATGGCTCAGTCGGTTGAGACTCTGACCTCAGCTCAGGTCATGATCTCACGGCTTGTGGATTTGAGCCCTGTGTCAGGCTCTGTGCTGACAGCTCAGGGCCTGGATCCTGATTTGGGTTCTGTGTGTCTCTCTGTCTCTCTGCCCCTCCCCTACTCATGCTCTATCTCTCTCTTCTCAAAAATAAATAACACTAAAAAAATTGTTTTTAATTTAAAAAGAAGGCAACAAGGACATCAGGACACTGCAGAGCTACAATCATTGTGTTCGGACACAGAATAAATAATTGTGTCCTGAAGGGGGTTCTTGCCTTTCAAACTCTCATTGACTGAACTTTCCCCTTTAGTTAAGCTATGGCAATATTAATAAATGACACTCAAAACTATTTCTCCCCCCTGGAGATGCATGTATTATTCCCTGGAGATGCTTGGGATGCCATGGCTACTGTGGAGAAAGCTCTAGTGCAAAGAGTGTAAGGGTACTGGCTTCAAGTGGCCAGTCTGCCCTTTCCAGAGCTTTCCCCCAGAACCCAACTGTGCCAGGGACGCATGGAGGAAGAAGTGGCAACTACGTTTCATGGTGACCTGCTAAACTGCCTGCAGGAAAGTGTCTCATTGCTAACAGTGCTCCCAAGTAGAGACCCTTTGGGCTGAACGAGTCATCTCAGGTGGGCCTTTTGCAAACCAGCCTGATGTACTTTCTCATTTGATGCCCAGGCTGTCATACTCCACAAGGGTGTCAGGCAAGGTGAACAATCTTGTAACCTGTTAATTTGCTGGAAATAATGACAGCAATAATCTGATCAGGTTTGCCAGGCTGTCTCCATTTAAGGTGGACAGTGGTTTCTCCCATTAAGATGTGACACATTAAGACAGTGTGTGATTATTATTTCTAGTTATGGCACTTGGGTAACTTGAGACGCCCACTGCTGTGTGAGTAACCCACATTTACCACCCTTTACGTCTATTTGCTATGACTGACATACGGCTATGCTTGAACCTGTCTCCAGGTCCCTTATTTTCTTCTGGAACTACATCAATCACGAATTCCTTCAGCTGCGCTCCAATGTATTTATCAATACGTTAACCACTCTCTGAAGATACTACAACGGAAGTTATTTCTAGGCTATGCTGTGAAAGCTACTTGAACTCACTAACTAAGGAGAACAAAGAGACATATCAGAGTATTGGAGAAGGTTATATTTAGCCTTTTTTTTTGGTAGAGTAGGAGTGGGATCTTTGTTTCTTTCTAGTACATGGGGAGTTTTCCACCTAAAGTCTCTAAACATAGCATGCAATCATTCTTAATACCCAAAACCGAGTCAAAAGGAGAGTTTGAGAATAGTAAGTCACTGAAATCATTTCAGTTTAGGTAAGTCTATTTTGACAATTGCTCTTATGCAAACTGGTCAAATATCCACTGTGTCTAATAGATGACAATTTGGGAAATGTCACTTGAACTCTCCATGAAAACATACTAAGAGCAAATAGGTCAGTAATTCAAAGAAGTGGTCATGAGATTTTCCCCCCCAATAGAGTCCTTTCCTCTGAAATAATTTAGACAATTATTTAAACTTAATTAAGGTCAGGGTTGAGATATTTTAGCTTCAGATATATTAAGACCAACCTTAATAAGCTGCTTGTGGTCATATCCTTATTTTTTTACTTTCTATTTATTTCTTTTAATGAGAGAGACAAAATATTTGATCATAACAATAGACAAAATCATGGGTAAAGAAAATTAAAGTCTCATTCTCGTAAGATAATTTTTTAAAATTCTCATTTAAAAACATCATTTCAGGGGTGCCTGGATGACTCAGTCAGTTAACCGTCTGACTGCGGCTCAGGTCATGATCTCATGGCTTGTGGGTTCGAGCCCCGAGTCAGGCTCTGTGCTGACAGCTAGCTCAGAGCCTGGAGCCTGTTTCACATCCTGTCTCCCTCTCTCTCTGACTCTCCCCTGCTCACGCTGTCTCTCTCTCTCAGAAATAAACAAAAAATATTTTTAAAAGATTTTAAAAACATCATTTCAAACAAAATTTTTCTAACATTTACATTTTGAATCCCTGGTCCAGGTAAATAACAATAAAGGTTGCTAAGAGAACTGTTCGGTCAGATTTGAGAAAGCTGGCCTTCATGAGGAGCAAGCTAAAAAACTAGGTACAAATATACATCCCAATGGAAAAAAAAAAAAACAAAAATATGAGGAGGCAAGATCTGCAAAGCCTAAAAGGTTTGGTTTGGAGTCACTGTTCAGGAAAATTCTGGAAGCAACTATTATAATTGTCAAAGACATAAGCCATCATAGGCAGATTTCATTTACTTGGTAGGTTATTCTTTTTACACTTTCATATCTAGCCCTCTGCCTTTTTGCCCTACTTTTTATCTTACTCACTTCTCACTCTGCACATTGAATTTGTCTTCTCGTACCTCTTCCAAATCTGATCACTTGCCATGACATGTTTCAGTAGCCCCCTTGTGTTTTATGAATAAGTGTTAGAAATTCTTTGTATAGAATATAAACTTTATCTTAATTTGGCCATTTTACCAAACTTGATGTTGTTCCCAACCCTACCATCTCTGCCAGGCATCACTTGTTAAATTCCCAGTGATTCTTCAACATCTGGCTCGGTCATGATCTTGCCAACTTCCTGTGACTGTCTCCTCCTCTTTCTCTAATAGGAGGTGGTCATTCCCACCCTCATGTCAAAATATAGTGTGCACCTGCCATTATTGAATAGATACAGTAAAAAGTATTGAGATGTAATTTTTATGTTACATTTCTGATGTTTCTCAATAGGCTGTGAGCTCCCCAGAGCAGAAACAATGCCATTGCCTAGTTGTTTTCCCCAGATAACCTGTAACATAGGAGAGAAAGAAACATTTGTTGTGTTAAGACATTAAGATTTTGGAGCTTGACAATGCCAATTTTCTCCAAATTGATTTATGGACCCAATGCATTTCCTACCAGAATTGTAGCATATATTTTATAGAAATAGGAGAGCCTTTTTAAAAATTTATATAAAAATATGAAGGATCCAGAATAGATCAGCAAAGAACAAAATTGGAGGACTTGTATTTTCTAATTTCAAAACGTACTAGAAAGCTACAATAATCAACATGATGTCATTCTAAAATACGTATATAAATACAGAGCAATACAACAGAATTGAGGATCTGCTCTTATATGTATGGTCAAATGATTTTTAACGAAGAATTGGGAAAGTTTAGTGGGGTAGCAGACTTTTCAACAAATAATTTTGAGATGGATATTTGCATATAAGAAGGTGAATTTAGGTCCTTACCTAGTGCCATAAACAAAAGGGAACTCAAAATGTATAAAAGACCTAAATGTAAGAGCTAAAATAATAGAATTTCCAGAAGGAAATATAGGAGAGAAACTTAGTGACTTTGGATTTGGTAATGAGCTTTTAGATAAGGGAACAATATAATCCATGAAAGCAAAAATGTAAGTTTTACATCATTAAAATTTAACAGCTTCTCTGATCTAAAAGCAGACAAGGCCACTATAAGAAAAGAAAATTACCAGCCAATATCCCTGATGAACATGGATGTGAAAGTCCTCAACAAATTATTAGTAAACTGAATTCAATGATACATTAAAAGTATCATGATCCACATGATCAAGTGGAATTTATCATGGGCTCCAAAAATGCTTGAACCCACATAAATCAATCAGTGTGGTACAACACATTAACAAAATGAAGGGTATAAATCATATGACCAAATTAATAGATGCAAAAAATCATTTGGCAAAATTCAACATTCATTCATGATAAAAAATCCTCAACCCACTGAGTATAGAGGGAACGTTCTTAACATAATAAAAGTTATATGATAAGCCACAGCCAACCAATCATTCTCAATGATGAAAAGCTAAAAGATTTTCCCCTAATATGAAGAACAAGAGAAAGATGCCCACTCTTGCCATTTTCATTCAACATAGTACTGGAGGTTCTAGCCAGAGCAATTAGGCAAGAAAAGAAATAAGAGGTATCTAAATCAAAAAGGAAGAAGTAAACGTGTCACTATAGAAAAGGCTAAAGACTCTTACTGTGACAATAAACAAATTCAGTAAAGTTGCAGGATATAAAATCAATCTACAAGAATCTGTTGTATTTCTATACACTAGTAACAAACTATGAGAAAGAGAAATTAAGAAAACAATCCCACTTATAATTGAAGTCAAAAAGAAAAAAATACCTAGGAACAAATTTAACCAAGGGGGTGAAAAATCGGTTCAGTGAAAGCTGTAACATATTGTTGGAAGAAATTGAGTCACAAATAAATGGAAGAATATCTCATGCTTATGGATTAGAAGAATTAATATTGGTAAATATCCATACTAACCGATCTATAGATTTAATGCAATCTTTATCAGAATCCCAATGGATTTATTCACAGAAGTAGGAAAAACAATCTTAAAATTTTTATGATGGGTGCCTGGGTGACTCAGTTGAGTAAGTGCCAACTTTGGCTCAGGTCATGATCTCACGGTTCGTGGGTTCGAACCCCACGTCAGACTCTGTGGTGAGAGCACAGAGTCTGGAGCCCGCTTCGGATTCTGTGTCTCCCTCTCTCTCTGCCCTCCCCTGCTCGTGCTCTGTGTCACTCTGTCTTTCAAAACTAAATAAACGTTAAAAAAAGTTTTAAAAATTGTGTGAAACTAATAAAGATCCCAAATTAGCCAAAGTAGTCTTGAGAAAGAATAACAAAGCTAGAGGCAGTACAGTTGCTGATTTGAATCTGTATCACAAAGCTATAGTAATCAAAACAGAATGGTATTGGCATAAAAACAGGCATGTAGAGCAATAGAACAGAGATCCCAGAAATGAACCTAAAATGGTTGGTTAATTTATGACAAAAAAGACAAGAATGTAAAATGCAGAAAGGATAATCTCTTCAAAAGAGAATGATGGAATGGCCATCACCAAAAAAGACAAGAGGAGCACCTGGGTGACTCAGTTGGTTAAGCATCCAAATCTTGGTTTTAGCTCAGGTCATGATCTCATGGTTTGTGGGTTTGAGCCCCATATTGGTTGGGCTCTGCACTGGAGCACAGGGCCTGCCTGGGATTCTCTCTCTCCTTCTCTCTCTCTGCCCCTCCCCCGCTTATGCTTTTTCCCTCTCTCTCTCTCTCTCAAAAATAAATAAATAAACTTTAAAAAAAGATAAGAAATAACAAGTGGTGGTGAGAACGTGGAGAAAAGGGAACCCTTGGGACTATCAGTGAGGATGTGAAGTGGTCCAGCCACTATGGAAAACAGTATGGAAGTTCTTCAAAAAATTCAAATTATAACTACCATATGACTCAATAATTCTACTTCTGGTAATGCAATCACTATCTCTAAGAGATCCTTTACCCACTTGTTCATTGCAGCATTAGTTACAATAGCTAAGATATGGAAACAACCAAAGTGTTCATTGATAGAAGAGGAGATAAAAGAAAAGGTGATAATATATACAAGGGGCATTATTCAGCCATAAAGAAGAAGGAAATCCTGCCACTTGTGACATGGATGAACTTGAAGGCATTATGCTAAATGAAATAAGTCAGAGAGAGAAAGACAAATGCTATATGATCTCACTTACATGTGGAATCTAAAACAAAAACAAACAAAAAGAAAACACAACTCATAGGAACAGAAAAGACTGGTGGTTGCCAGGGGTGGGGGTGGGGAGATGGGGGAGATGGGTGAAGGTAGTCTCATGGTACAAACTTCTACTTTTAAGATAAATAAATTTGGGGGATGTAATGTACAGCATGGTAACTATAGTTAATAGTAACTATATTGTATATTTGTAATTGTGAGGAATATAGATCTTAAAAGTTCTTACCACAAGAAAAAAATTGTAACTGTGTAAGGTGAGGAAATGTAAACTCACTGTGGTAATCATCGATATATGTATATGTTATTATATCTAAATGTTTATATAATCATTGTTTTGTACACTTTGACCTAATACAATGTTAAACATCAGTTATAAAACTGGAAAAAAAATTCTGTAGACCCTATAAACAGAATTAAGTGTCTTTTCATCATCAATCACACAGATTGGGAAAAGTATTTGCAAAACACATATCTGAGAATGAATTCATATTCCAAGTACTCTTCAAACATAACACCGAGAGAATAAATAACCCACATGAAAATAGGCAAATGCTCTGAACAGATACCTCACCAAAGAAAATATGCTGATGACAAATAAGCATATAAAAAGTTGCCAAACAGCTTTTGTCATTAGGGAATTACACATCAAAACAAAAAGAAATACCTCATTAGAATACCTAAAGTGCAACATTCTGACAGTAGCAATTGCTGAGGAAGAATCATAACTCATAGAACTCTCACGCGTTGTGGATAAGAACGTAAAATGGCTCTGCTACCTCTGAATACAGTTAGGTGATTGCTTACAAAACCAACCGTCTTAATGAACAAGTTTGCTCTATCAGTTGTGCTATTGATATTTACCTAAATATGTTGAAAAATCTATGCCCATGGATAAAACATTCATACTAAAGATTATAGCTGTTTTATTCATACTCTTCCTAACCTGTAAGCAAAATGGCTGTCAGTCTATAAATGGATACACAAGCTGTGGTACATCCCTGCAATGGAGGACTATTCATCAGTAAAAGGAAATGGACTATCAGTTAATGAAAAACCATGGACACATATTACGTGCTCCAGGCAAGCTAAGGAAACCAGACAACAAAGACTTTTCCTCCATCATTTTCTGTTTCTGGAGAGCCTTCCATTTATGTATGAGGTATCCTGGATCTATAGCTCCAGCCTCAATCTTTTATCTCTTATGTCATGATTTCTCCTTGTACATGGTTTCTGTGTGCATTAAGAGGTTTCTTGGACTTCACTTCAGGTCAGAGGCAGAGGTTTCAACACTAAATAGATCCTTACACAATACATCTGAGGCACTGTTTCATTGGGAGAGTTTTTCTTTTTTTAGCTCAAAATATAGTTTTTATTTTAAATTTGAATCTCTTCAAGTGTTGCTGTTTTGTTTTGTTTTGTTTTGTTTTTTAAATAATTCTCTTCCCCTCCATTATTGCCCAACTGCATCCTGTTATGGCTGCAGGACAGCAACTGCTGGATATGTTAGATGAATTTTGTTTTGTGGCTGTTGCTGTTGGTTCACAGGAGCACTGACTTGATTGCATATCACAAAAGATGGCTGTCTCACCTATGATAAAAATGCTACATCTATTTATAACATATAGGTTTGGAACGCTGCCAGTCTTCTGCCGAGGCAAGGTACAGTGGACTTCCTGTTCTACCTTCCTTCTCAGTCCCTTGCCTTTAGGGGCAGAGGTACTTGAACTCATCCTTCTTGGCATTTCGAGGCTCGAGGATGGCACATTTACACACTCAGGGCCCTCTCTGATGGCCATAAAAGTCTTCATGCAAAGCTCTTCTCAGGCTTCAACAGTCTGTAGCAAACTCCCTATGACTTTTTCTTTCTAGTGTTTTGTTTTTCTACAATGAGTCACCTTTTTATTATACTATATGGTAACTTTTTTGGTAACATCTTTTTTGACATACAATTCACATGACCATTTAAAATACACAATTCAGTGGTTTCTAGTATATTCACAGAATTGTATAACCCCTACTGCAGTCATTTATAGAACATGTTCATTACCTCAAAACATAAACTCCATACACATTAACTCACCTCCCTTCCATTCACTCATACTCTCAGCCCTAGGCAATCAGTAATCTGTTTTCTATTTGCATAGATCTGCCTATATGTTGTTGGATTTGGTTTGCTAGTATTCTTTTGAGCACTTTTGCATCTATATTCATCACAGGTAACTGAGTTGTATATTTCTTATGTCTTTGTCTGGTTTTGTATTAGGGCTATACTGGTCTCATGAAATGAATTGGATAGTGTCCCCTTCACTTTTCTTTTCTTTTCTTTTCTTTTCTTTTCTTTTCTTTTCTTTTCTTTTCTTTCTTTCTTTCTTTCTTTCTTTCTTTCTTTCTTTCTTTCTTTCTTTCTTTCTTTCTTTCTTTCTTTCTTTCTTTCTTTCTTTCTTTCGGAGATTTGTGAAGAATCAGTTAATACATTAATCACTTAATTATTTAAATGTTTGGTAAAATTCACCAGTAAAGCCATACAGGCATGCACTTTTATTTGTTGATAGTTTTCCCATTACTAATTAAGACCCTTCTTTTGGTATATGACTAGCATGATTTTCTATTTTTTCTAGATTCAGTTTCAATGATTTGCATCTTTCCAAGAATTTATCCCTGACTTCCAAGGTATCTTCTTTATTGGCATACAATTTTTCTTAGTCTTTATTATTTTAGTAGAGTAGTAGTAGTATCTGCTCTTTCATTTCTGTTTCCTTTTAGTGAGTCTCATCTCTTATGTTCTTGATCGATCTAATGAAAATTTTGTCATTTTGTTGATATTTTCAAAGAACCAACTTTTTTTAAAGTTTGCAGTGTTTTGGTGATTTTCCCCCATCATAGTTTATTGTCAAATTGGTTTCCATATAACACCCAGTGCTCATCCCAACAACCTCCATGCCCATCACTGGCCCTTTCCCTATCCCCTACCCCCATCAGCCCTTAGTTGTCAGCATTCAAGAGTCTCTCATGGTTTGCCTCCCTCCCTCTCCCCAACTATTTTTCCCCTTCTCCTCCCCCATGGTTCTCCATTAAGTTTCTACTGTTCCAGTTATAAGTAAAAACATATGGTATCTGTATTTCTTTGCCTGACTTATTTCACTCCACATAACACCCTCAAGTCCATCCATGTTGCTACAAATGTCCAGATTTCATTCTTTCTCATTGCCATGTAGTATTCCAGTGTATAGATAAACCGCATCTTCTTGATCCACTCGTTAGTTGATGGACACTTAGGCTCTTTCCATGTTTTGGTTATTGTTGAGAGTGCTGCTATGAACATTGGGGTGCATGTGCCCCTATGGATCAGCACTCCTGTATCCCTTGGGTAAATTCCTAGCAGTGATATTGCTGGGTCCTAAGGGAGCTCTATTGTTAACTTTTTGAGGAACCTCCACACTGTTTTACGAAGGGGCTGCACCAGCTTACATTCCCACCAACAGTGTAGGAGGGTGCCCATGTCTCCACATCCTCACAAGCATCTAGAGTCTTCTGATTTGTTCATTTTAGCCACTCTGACTGACATGAGGTGGTATCAGTGTGGTTTTTGACTTGCATTTCCCTGATGATGAGGAACACTGAGCATCGTTTCATGTGTCTGTTGGCCATCTGGATGTCCTCTTTGGAGAAGTGTCTGTTCATGTCTTCTGCCCATTTCTTCACTGGATTATTTGTTTTTTGGGTGTGGAGTTTGGAGCGGTCCTTATAGATTCTGGATACTAGCCCTTTATCTGATATGTCATTTGCAACTATCTTTTCCCATTCCTTCAGTTGCCCATTAGTTTTTTGATTGTTTCCCTTGCTGTGCAGAAGCTTTTTATCTTGATAAGGTCCCAGTAGTTCATTTTTGCTCTTGATTTCCTTGCCTTTGGGGATGTGTCAAGTAAGAAATTGCTGCAGTGGAGGTCAAGGAGGTTGTTTCCTACTTTCTCCTCTAGGGTTGTGATGGTTTCCTGTCTCACATTCAGGTCCTTTATCCATTTTGAGAGTATTTTTGTGCATGGTGTGAGAAAGTGACCTCATTTCATTCTTCTGCATGTTGCTGCCCAGTTCTCCCAGCACCATCTGTTAAAGAGGCTGTCTTTTTGCCATTGGATACTCTTTTCTGCTTTGTCAAAGGTTAGTTGGCCATCCATTCTGAGTTCTCTATGCTATTCCATTGGTCTATGTGTCTGTTTTTGTGCCAATACCATACTGTCTTGGTGATGACAGCTTTGTCATAGAGGCTAAAGTCTGGGATGGTGAGACCTCCCATTTTGGTTTTCTTCTTCAATATGACTTTGGCTGTTCAGGGTCTTCTGTGTTTCCATATACATTTTAGGATAGTTTGTTCTAGCTTTGAGAAGAATACTGGTGCAATTTTGATTGGGATTGCATTGAATGTGTAGATTGCTTTGGGTAGTAATGACATTTTAACAATATTTATTCTTTCAGTCCATGAGCATGGAATTTTTTTCCATTTCTTTGTGTCTTATTCAATTTCCTTCATTAGTTTTCTATAGTTTTCATCATCCAGATCTCCTATATCTTTGGTTAGGTTTATTCCGAGGTATTTTATGTTTTTTGTGAAGGGGATCAGTTTCTTGATTTCTCTTTCTGTTGCTTCATTATTGGTGTATAAAAATGCAACCGATTTCTGTACATTGATTTTGTGCCCTGCAACTTTGTTGAATTCATGGATCAGTTCTAGTAGGCTTCTGGTGGAGTGTGTCAGGTTTTCTATATAGAGTATCATGTCTGCTATATCAAAGAAACAACTTTTGTTTTTGTTGATTTTTTTGTTTTCTATATTCTATTTCATTAATTTCTCCTCCAATTTTTATTATTTACTTCTGCCTGACATAATCTTAGTTGGTCCTTTTTTTTTATTTGCAGGTTTCTTAAAATGGAGGGTTAGATTAATTTACATTCTTTTTTTTTCAGTGTACACGTTTATAGTTATAAGTGTTCTTTTAAGTACTGCTTTCACTGAATTCCATAATTTTTGGCACACTGTGCCTTCACATAACTTAATTAAAAGTAATTTGTAGTTTCTCTTATTTCTTTTTTTTGGTTTTTCAGTTATTTAAGTGTGAACTATTTTAATACTTACATATTTTTTAGTTTCCCCAGTTTTTTCTGTTATTGACTTCTAACTTCATTCTATTGTAGTTAGAGCATATGAACATTTACATTCTTTTAATTTTTAAAATTAAATTTAATATTTTTTATGACTTAGTGCCTATCCTAGGTAATGGTCTTTGCACACTTGTGAAAAGTATACATCACAGTGTTCTAGAATGTTCTACTGAGATCTGGTAGTTCTACTTGATCTAAAGTGTTGTTCTAGTTTTCTATTTCCTTCTAGATTTTCTTACCCTGATGTGTCTATTTGTGGATCTCTTTGTATTTATTCTACCTGGATTTTTTTTTTTTTACCCTTTTGGATCTATGGATTAAACTTTTTCATGAAATTTGGTAATTTTCAACTATTATTTCTTCAGATATTTTTCTTTTCCATTTCTCCCTCCTATCCTTCTGGAATTATCATTATGCATACTTTGGTGAGCTTCATGGCACCCCCCACATTTATCTGAGTCTCTCTATTTTATTCTATGTTTTATTACTTTTTTATTACTAAGATTGTATAATCTCTATTGATTTATCTTCAAGTTCTTTAGTTCTTCTGCAGTTCACATATGTTGAAATCTTCTAGTAGAATTTTCTTTCAATTATTATAATTTTCAGCTTCAAGACTACTATTTTTTAAATATATTTACAATCTCTTTTTCATATTTTTTTTTAAATGTTTGTATTTATTTTTTAGAGAAAGAGAGAGACGAGTGCTAGCAGAGGAGGGACAGAGGAGAGAGAGAGAGAGACACAGAATCTGAAGTAGACTCCAGGCTTTGAGCTGTGAGCACAGAGCCTGACGCGGGGCTCAAAGTCACAAACCACGAGATCATGACCTGAGCCAAAGTCAGATGTCTAACTGACTGAGCCACCCAGGCGCCCCTCTTTTTGATATTTCTTATTCGTTGCAACATTATCGTCATATCTTTTTTACTTTTTTCAGCATGTTTTTTTCTTTAGTTTTTGAACATATTTATAGTTGTTACTGTGAAGTGTCTGTAAAACCTGACGTCTGGTCCCTCTCACAGGCATTTATATTTTCCTGTTGCTTAGTTTCTTTTTCTGTGTGTCAAAACTCCCTTTATCTTTGCATGAAATACATATTACATTGATGCAATTGGGGCAATACCATGTTGATACAGTTGTTATATATATTTTTTAATGTGCAGCCCTGCCACCCCCCACTATTTAATTTCTTTCTGTCTGTAAATATTTAAACATTTAAACAATATATTATAGCAAGTTTCCATATTGTCCCCAATCCTATCCCTCTGGGATTTGTTGTTCTATGTGTTCATAATTTTTTTAATGACTAGTTGTATTATTTTAGCAAAGTCACCCTTATGGTGTGAGCCGCTGGTGTGAAGTCTAGAGCATGAACACCGTCATGCTAGCGTAATGATGGTTTTCGCATGGGTGTTTTGTTTTGTTTCGTTTCATTTCGTTTTTGATGTCTCTTTTCTTCATAATAACCTGCCTTTAAGCTCCACTCATTTCTGGCTTCTCTGTCATTTTCATCAGTGACCTGGGTCATATATTTCTCCACAAATATTATCCACTAAAACGCTGGCTCCCTTACAGGGACAGTTTTTGAGGTTTGTGTTTCAGATCCTTTTAAGCACAGAAGGGTTCTCCTTAGCTGTCTATTTCCTGTTATTATTAATTTTTTTTCTGGGAATTGTCAGGTAATGGTGTAGCTTATATTACTTAGGAATTCTCCAGTTTCCTTTTAATTTTCACCACACCTCCTGTTGTTTTGAAAATTCTAAAGCTGCACTCTGTTGCAACTATACCAGTTCCTTGAGAACAGATTCAGAGCTCTCTGTTTTATGGCCTGCCTCTGCCCTGAGGTACAATATATGCATCAAGGCTCTGGAGCTGGGTAGTGAGGACAATGGAATACTTTTCTCTGGTTTGATACCCCTAAGAAGGTAGGCATTAGGCACAGGATGTTGAGTTCTAGACCGGGTTATAGCCTTTGGTCTTCTCCAATTGCTTCCCCCAAAACGGTACAGAGAAACTGCAGTGATGGTGATCTGGGTCCAGTGTTCTCAGTGTGCTTCATCCAAGACAGCGTCTCCAGCTCACAAGTGGGAACAAGGCAGAAGAACCTGAACCCTCACCTTTTTGCTGTACTTGTTTCGAACAGTCTGTACAACAGGTAAGTGGAGCGTGATGGAAACTATTGATGTCGTACTTTTCCTGGGAAGATACCATCGGCCTTCCACCAGGACCCCGTGGAGAGGGACCCATGTGCTCTTGATTACACCCAGCTGGAATGGAGTCCCCAGCACATTAAGCTGGGGCATGGGATGGGGGGCGTGGACCAGGTTCAAACGTCCAGATGCACTGTTCTCACCAAGTTATAGTACTGTTTCCCAGTTAAATATCCCTTCATTTGCTGTATGCCCTTAGGACCATTTCCAGAGATTTTTAAATTGCCATTTTTTATCACTTTCACCAGCTTCCTTTGGGAGCTGGTCTGGTTATTCCTCAGGCTGCCATACCAGAAGTCCACTTATCAGGGCTTTTTAAAAAAACTGATCTCCCGGGGCATCTTAGTTGGCTAAACATCAGACTCTTGATTTTGGCGCAGGTCATGATCCTGAGATTATGGTCCTGACATTGAGCCCCATGTCCGGCTGCTTTGGATTCTCTCTCCCTCTCTCTCTGTCCCTCCCCCAATCACACACACTCTCTCTCAAAATAAATAAATAAAGTTACCAAAAGAACTGCTCTCCCAAGCTGTCTTGGAGATCTGGCTTCCACACTATTTCTTTCTTCAGAAGCTCTAACACAGCCTAAGCCTTCAATTGAGCCCAACTTTTTGGGTCCCTCCCACAGCTGTTTGTTTTAGGGAAAGTGAAAGGAAAAGGGGTCACACCCTTATCACCATGGTTCATAAACCTGCTCTCCCATTCTCTCTGGCATAGTGTCACTGTACGAAAGAACATGACTCCCAACAATTTATTAATGTGAGCAAACTTTTCCGAAACTTTTGGTTCACGCTATTAAAATTGCCACCATGGTAAGGAATAAAATCCAATTCATTATCTTCAGACCCTAAGTTTAATTCTATGAAAATCTTCCACAGCGCATATATTCTGCATGAATAATTTCATGGTTCTTTCCCTTTGACCTTCAGCTATATTAAGCAAAGAAATCACAAGATTTATCATCAAGAAACACAAGAAATATACTGCTTTGAATTTAAAATACATAACATTTCATAACAAAAATGAATGTTTTGCTAATTTGATCTCAAAAGTATATTGTTTAAATGTATTTATGAGGAAGAAATATAGGAAAATCTAATTGATCTGTGTCTGAAATAAAGATATTCATGACAATGAACTCTACATCCCATGTGTTAATGGATCATAGAGAGGTCTTCAGTACATTTAATAGTTGAGTCTCCTTGTTAGCAAATATTTTGAATGATATTTTCCATTATTGTTTGTAAAAACATTTATATTTGCCATCGGAAGCATTCTTCATTGTCTTTATGCAGAAACATTTAAAATAATTTTTGTGCACTCTATTTTGTTCATCTTCAGTGTCTTAATCATTGATGCCAATGTTTTTTTTTTATCAGAAGTGTGGATTTCATCATGAATTAATGTGATACTAGAACTAAACAGAAGTACATTGGTAAACAGAGGTTTAAATGAATTAAATGAGTGAATTAAGTGGATTAAATGAATTAAAAAGGTGTATTAGATATCAGAGTGAGGATAGCTTAAATCTCAATACTGACTTTAAACAAAATAGAGTATAGTTACAGATATCATTTTCTCTCTGAATGAACCCAAATTCTGTCAGGAGATAGGGGAGAGATTCAATGGGATAGTTCTATAGTTGCTAAAAACCAGGAGAGAATCTTGTTCCTCTGAGATACGTGTGAAAAGTAGGACAGGTTGGGGTGTGAACTCAGTCCCTGGGAAACAAGAGAATCCAATGGGATTCTGCTTACTCTGCAAGGTAGGCTCCTGAGCTCAGCTCTGGACAAAGGTAGAAAAGCCAGTGTGAGAGCAATGATAGGTACCTCTCCTCCCCGACCATGTGATACTGAGATAAAGTTCGTTTATGAAGAAAATACATCTTGAAAGCAAGAGGCACAAAAAATGGCAAAAATATCTAAATAGAATATTATGGTTTGATTTGTGACTATCTACAATGAAGACTGAGTTTTCCTGGAGAGAGAGATATACCCCAGAGTTGCCAAGTCACAAGTCCAAAGTGACACAGCAAGTATCCAGAAATCAAAGGAGAATCTCAGGTTTCTTGATGCCTGCCCTTGATTACTTGTGATCAGCTCACCTTGCCTCAAATCATACTTTGCTTTTGGTAGATTATTTTGGATTTGTTCTGCTGGAATTGAGATATTCATTGCATTTATTAATTTCACAGTACTTTGAAATTTGTTACAGGTCGTCATGTTGAATTTATGTTACTTTGGTGTGTCTGGATCATGTACTCTCTTTTATACCTGCTACTACTCAGGGACAACAAGGCTGAAATGTGCTGTCTTGCTCTTGGATAAGAACATGGCAGCAACACTGGGAATTACTATATTACTGTTATAAAAGGAAGTGTGACATGAAGGTTGTCATATGCGTACAAGCACATGTATTGATCTTAGCTTTAGATAGAAGACGTGCTAGTGAAAGATACATCTATCTAGAACATTATTAGCCACCACCACCCGCCCACACACCCCCAATGAAATCAGTTCAGGCCTACAGATTGAAAGTTTCTCACCCTGATATTCTAGTGTCTTCTCTAATATTTATTAGTATCAGTATTTTTAATCTGGATTTTTTAGACAGAGAGAGCAAGCAGGGGATGAACAGAAGGAAAGGGAGAGAATCTTAAGCAGGATCCATGCCCAGCACAGAGCCCAGTGTGAGGCTTGATCTCATGACCGTGAGATCATGATGTGAGCCAAAATCAAAGGTTGGATGCTTAACCAACTGAACCACCAGGCACCCCATTAATCAGGGAATGCTTAATCAGTCCACCTGGGCACCCATATCTGTCCCCAATCATTGCTGTGCCAACACAGATCCAGGGTAAATTGTATTAGTTTCCTGTGGCTGCTATAACAACCGATCACAAACTGGATGGCTTAAGATAACAGAAATATATTCTCCCACAGCTCTGATGTTGAAAGGCCCAAAATTAGTATCATTGGGGTTACATCAAGGTGTTGCCAGGGCCACGCTCCTTCTTAAGGTTGGAAGGGATAATCCCTGCATCTCTGAGCTTCTAGTGGCTTCTGGGATTCTTTGGCTTGTGGCCACAATGCTCCAATCTCTGCCTCTATTCTTACATCATGTTATGTGTGTCCAAATATCTCTCTGCCTTTCTCTTATATGGACTCTTGTGATCGCATTTAAGGCCAACTAGATAATCCAGGATAATCTTTCCATCTCAAGGTCTCAACTTAATCACATTTGCTTGGTAGTTACCTTTTAAAGTAACATAATAGGGATTAGGACCTGATATCTTTGGAGTCTGTTATGCAACCAATTACAAAAGTCCTCATTTACATTGCATGGAATATCCAAACTTTGCTTGATAAGTTTAATGAGGACAAGATTTGGGAGTCATTTTTTAAAATAAATAGTATTAAATGCAAATGAGTACTGCTATTTCTTGGGGAATGAGAGAATAAAGAGGCACAAAGCTGAGCCTAAAGCCCTTTAATTTATGAGTCAATGAAATGAGGGTTTGAAACAGAGTATTGAGAAAACGGTGCCAGTGGACAAAAAAGGAGAGGTAAGTTAGGCCAACTTTTCCATCAATGATATAAATACTGAAACAACCAAGAAATATGTCCTGAGTAGTAGTAATGCAACAGGCAATGGGCTGGGGGTACACTCTTCAAGGAACTGGAAGAATCCCCACAAGGAGGAAGAAGTTATGGTCGCAACAAAATCCCCATCTTTTCATTAAATTCCCATTCAATATGTGGAGTTAAGAAACTTTATTTGTGAACAGGCCTTCAGACTTTAAGTCCCTTTTCTAGTTGTTTTTTGTGATAAGAACAGAATATTAAAGTAGTACTGCTTGTTCTTCTCTTAGAAAGACAGCATTAAGAAAATGAAAAGAAAACCATAGTCCATGGGGAAGTATTTGGAAGGTATCTATCATTAAAGGTCTCATTTTCACATTGTATACAGAGAGCTTACAACTCAAGAAAAAGGACAACAGTGCAATAATCCGATTCAAAATAGGACCAAAGAAGAAACACATCAAGGCTGTTCAGTTGGTTAAGACTGGGTGGCTCAGTCGGTTAAGTGTCTGACTTTGGCTCATGTCATGATCTCATAATTCGTGGGTTTGAGCCCCAGGTCAGGCTCTGCACTGCTAGGTTCTGTTTCATTCTCCCTCTGACCCTCCCCTGCTCACTCTCTCTCTCTCTCTCTCTCTCTCTCAAAATAAATAAATAAAGATTCAAAAACAGAATAGGCATATCAAGATACCCTCATGAAAATTAAAACCACCATGAAATACCACACTGTATGTATTAAAATAACGAGATTAAAGAAAGTAGACAATACAGAGGGCTGGTAAAGATGTGAAGGCACCGGAGCCCCAATATTGCAGAGGAGAGTGCAAAATCAGGCAGATACTTCAGAAAATGATTGCACAGTGTTACAAAATTAATTGCTCATCTATATGGCCCAACAGTTCTACCCTTAGGTATTAACTAGTGAAAGCATAAGTACATGCAAAGATATATATGCAAATATTTATAGCTGCTTTATCAATAATAACCCCAAACTGGAGGTAATTGAGCTATCTACCCATTAGTGAATTGTTAAGAAAATGAAAAAACTGGTGGCACGTCAATAATATGGAATACTACTTAGCAGTAAAAAGAAACAAAGATCCTATAGATAAAACAAAACAGGTGAATCTCAAAGTAGTACCCCACATGAGAGAAAAAGCAAAGGAAAAAGCTATAAAGTTGATCCTTAAGCAACTTGGGGGTTGCTATAGGGGCACTAACCCCCATACTGTCAAAAAGCTGTGTATAACCTTTGACTCCTGCAGAAGTGTAACCACTAATAGCCTACCACTGACCGGAAGCCTTACCAGTAACATAAACTGTTGGTATAGAGTCAACTGTATATTGTATTTTTTCATTTCCATGAACTATGGCTTGAGTCATGTACTTGCCCCAAATCTGTGTGTTGACGTGCTAACCCATGGTTATCTCTGAACATAACTTTATTTCCATGTAAGAGTGTTTCAGAAGTAGTCGAGTTAAATGAGGTCATTAAGGTGGGTCCTAATACGATATGACTAGTGTCCCTATTAAAAGAAAAACTGGGAACAGACAGAGAGGCATAAAGAAAAACTAACATGAAAACAGAAGGAAAAGATGGCCATCTTCAAGTGAAGGAGGGAAGCCTGAACCAGAAAGTTCCCTCATGGCCCACAGAAGGAACCCACCCTACCTATGCCTTAATCTCAGACTTTTATCCCCCAGGACTGTGAGACAATAAATTTCTGTTGTTAAGCCCCACAGTGTGTGCTACTTTCTTCCAGCAGCCCTAGGAAAATAAATACAGACGACTTCTGGAAAAGGCCAAAATATAGGGACAGAAATCAGGCAAATAGGTTCCAGAGATGAAGGGAAGGAGAGGATAGACTGTGCAGAGGGATGAAGGAACTTTCCTGGACTAGCGACATTTATTTACACACATTTGTCACAACTCGCCAGACTCTACATTTCAAAAGGAAGGATCTGACTCTATGTAAGTTACATCTTAAGAAGTCTGACTTTCACGTGGTTTGCAACCTTTCCTCAGTTGTTCGGCTGTTGGTCTTTATTGAATCTGCCATGGTTATTGGTAGGAGTGGATAATGGAAGAAGAGACCAGGAGAATTGCTCCATGCGGAGCTTGAGAGGCACAGCGGAAAGAGAGAAAGGGATGAAGTGGAACCAAGAAGCAAGAAGGCAGGAGATGAGATGCAGTGAGGCTAAGCACTAGAAGATGATGGGACTTCTGAAGAGCTAAAGAGACTTACATAGAGTCATGAAGAGTAACTTTGAGGAGAGGACAAGTACAGAAAAATTTCAGGAAGTGTTACCATATGCAACTAAATGAGTTCTTGTCCATCATTATGCCGTCAAAGAAACCGTTAGCAAACATCTCCCTTGCTCGAGGCTTTTGGAGTCAGACACAATGTTCATTTTGTTCATTCCTTCAAGAGGAAGCCAGACCCTGTTTCACTGAGGTTTCGTGTTTATTGATTTATTTACATGCCTGCTTCCCCCATAGAGCAGGGATCAGAGCTGGTGAATTTACCCTCTCTCTTTTCTGCCTCTTGCATCTAGCAGAAGTTCAGGTGCGACCTGATGGCTGACCATCGAATCTACACTGAAGGACACTGACTTTTCCATTTCACACAGTGATGGCCTTGGCATACGGGATATAGTAATCCCAGAAAAATAAGCACATGGTGCCATTGGAACAAACTGTATGTGCATTTGCACATAACCTTGCCTATCTACCTGTAAAGGTTTTTAAAGTTTATTTTTGTTTATTTTGAGAGACAGAGAGCAAGTGGGGGAGCGTCAGAGAGAGAGAGAGAGAGAGAGAGAGAGAGAGAGAGAGCGAGAGAGAGAGAGGAAGATCTAGTCCTAAGCTGGTTCTGCACTATCAGCACAGACCCTGATGCGGGGCTCAAACTCATGAGCCTTGAGATCATGACCTGAGCCCAAGTTTGACACTTCACCAACTGAGCCACCCAGGTGCCCCTACATGTCAAATTTTTGTAAGGATATGTTTGATTAGGAGACTTGCACATAACCCTGCTATTAAATAAGACTAAAATGTGTTCTTTGACTTTTCCTATACATCAGAGTATGAACAAATTTGGTCTTTGATTTTACACAACAATTAAGGCAGTGCTTTCGGAGTGTCCAAAGGTGAGTTTGATGTTGCTGCCAATATTGCAAACACTGGGTATTGCCGTGGTGCCAAGGTCCCATTTTGTTTTCTATGTATGTGTACAATCAGAGACTGGGAACATTATTCCCTCTTCTAATAGTATTTCATGGGAAGAAGCATGGCTTTATATTTTATAGAGAATCCGGAGATTAAATAAAGAATCATATCATCAAAGGAATAATGGTGCATTTCAGAGTCTATAATGTCCAAACATTTTAACCTACAAACATTTTGACTTTTTTTTTCTTAACGTGTAAGAACATTATGGCATGTGAAAAAGAACCTTACAAACGACTGTTTCTTTAGAAGCTGCATCTGAGTGGAGACAAGCACAGATGTCTTTATTAGGCTCTAGTCTAAGTAGCTTCCCTCGAGGGGACCCTGGCGGGTGAGTATTAACAGGCTGATGCCTAATCTGAGCGAATCTCTGTGCTCATTACGGTGCTCATTAGTGGTGGGTGACCTCACAAGGAGGGATGTGGTACTGCGATTTCTCTCCTTAGGCCGTGTGTTTACTCTTGGGGAAGCACGTGGCCTTCCAGACATATACCCTTAAAATGAACTATTGTTCACATACTGATCATGGGCACAGTTCCCACTAAACATCCCCCTTCAACCTGAGGTTCCCCTATGATGAAGATAATGAGGAGGCATTTCCACGTGTGGCCGTTTTATTTGCATCTATTCTGGCTTTCACACAACCGCTTTTCTGGGGCAAAAGCGCTGTACGATTAGCACAGGAATCTTCAAGTTGTGAACTTCACTTGTGTGTTGATTGTGAAAAAATATGAAGTTATGAAGTTGTTTTCTTTTTTTTTTTTTTCGTTTAATTACTGCCATTTTCGTTATAAGAAGCACCAGTCTGCTTTGATCTCTGGCTGTCACAGCTCTAACTTCTGCCATAATTCAGGTCACATGAAGGAAAAGCCAACAGCATTGCTCCACAATGTACTGAAAATTTAAATATATGCTGTATAAAGTGGCAGAAAATTGAGAAGTAGACGTGGTTTTCTGTGCCATAAGCAGTTTGATTTTTGTGAGGGTGACCATAATGGAGTTTTTTTTCTTTTTGATGTAAAAATTGAATCTCATTTTACACACACACACACACACGCACGCACACACATACATACACACACGATACACTTTGGCAATAGCTCCGAATCTTACCTGAACTGTCATCATGTCAATTTCTCAATCAAAAGCAAATGTTACACAATTCAGCAATCAGTGTTTTTTTCAATTTTTTAAATCGTGTGTTTGTTTTAGAGAGAGTACACACGTGTGTGCATGCAAGTGGGTAGGGGCAGAAAGTGAAGGAGACAGAGGACCCGAGGCAGGCTCCATGCCCAGAGCAGACATTCTGATGCAGAGCTCGAACTCACGGACCCTGAGATCATGACCTGGGCTGGAGTCAGAGGCTTAACCGATCAAGCCACCCAGGCGCCCCTCAACACTGTTTTTATACAATTTCATACTCCATAAAAATAATGATAACACTTTTCATTAAAGTTCCCTGTTCAAGTAAGCACTCAAAACTGGATTAGAATCAGGAACTAGACTTCAGGATCATTGGTGTTGTGTTGGTAGCAAGCACAGTCAGAGACAAAAAAAAAAAGGAGTATGACATGGACTTTCTTCCAATCTATGACTACATTGCCATTTCCTCTACATTCATTTGGGAAATTAAAAACAGAAAACTCATTTGAAACTCTTTTTTTTAAATAAGAGAATCCATTACAAACTCAGTGACTTTGCATATTTTCACTGATTTTATGTCCGCCTACACAGCAAAGTACTTTTTGTGACTCACTTGGGGGAAAAATAGCCTTGACCCTCGCTTTGAGTCACTTGCTTAATAGAAACTGGCTCAGGAACACTGTAAATGTGGTTAAGCCACAAGTTAATTAACTTTGACACCATTGCTGGGAGTTAGCAAGGGTGAAAAGAGAATTATAAAGTTAGTACTTTGACACCAGGGAGATTTCTTTTGGTTAAAAAAATAAATAAAAGTTGTAACCTTACATTAGGGAATTAATTTGCATAGAATCAAGAGAAGTTTGTTTAAAATCTTAGTTCTTCACACCTTTCTGATCTTTTGTATTCTCGTTGTAATCCATTCCCTGAGTTTTTGCATCAAAAACAAATATTTTCAAAGATACACACACACACACACACACACACACACACATACACACACACACACTCAGGCAATAGTGTGCTAAAAGGAGACCACCCAAAACTTAACTGGAAGATGCCGTAAAATGGCCTCAAAATTGGAAAACAGCATGTATTACCCCATAAATAAAATACAAGGATATGATTTTAAACAGACAGACCAGAAAAAAGCTATAAAATACATCAGAAGAGTCTGGGGGAATTTTCAGACTAGACTCAAGCAACAAGAGATTGAAATGGTGTTTTCAAGTTGCAAGATATTCTTGGTGAAGTAAGGGATCTTCTAAAAACTATCCTTCTCCATTATAGGAGGTGTAAAGTATGCCTCCTCGGTATAGTTATGTATATGGAAAAGTGAAAGTCTCCCCTTATGCTAGTGGTAGATGGGAAATACAGCTTCTAGGACAGGGGAAGGGAGGGCACAGTATCTGTATGAACCTCTCCCATGCACAGGGCATTACAGTAGTTTACAAAGGGCATACGAGGCTCCCAGGGTGGCAGCAGAGGACATTCTTCAGGCTACTGCTCCTGGAGCTCACTCACTGTGGGAATCACTGACTTACTATTATGGCATCTCTCCTTGGTTATATTCAGGACACGTCTCAGCAAGCACAGGGATTTTGAAATAAGGGCTTAAACTTTAATAAAGGGATCTGTTAAAAAAGAAAAATGCCAACCCTCCTCTATGACAGGAACTAACAGGTTAATGAAATTAATGGATTCAGATGGGTCAGCGAGAGAGAGCAATGCTGAGTAACAAACAGAACCGATTGTAGTTCGGCTCTAGTAATCACTCTCAAGCCCATTTCAAAAAGCGAAGATCTACAATTCTTCATCTGTAATTACACACTCCCAATAGGTCTGTTTCTCCATGATTTGGTAACAGAACTTGATGCGTGTTGCCATGATGCCGCCCAGTACTGTCTCTGTTTTTCCTACTCCATGTGACTAGCCATAGATTTCAGTCAGAAATTTAGTGGGGAGATGAGGGGTGTCCCGACCACACTGAGAACAGGAGATAATGTACCTTTCCAAAGTCTGAAAACTGAATTTAAAGTTTTTTTAATGTTTATTTTATTTTTGAGACAGAGCATGAGCACAGAAGGGGTAGAGAGAGACGCACACACACACAGAATCTGAAGCAAGTTCCAGGCTCCATGCTACCAGCACAGAGCCCGATGCAGGGCTCGAACCCATCAACCAGAAGATCATGACCTGAGCAGAAGTCAGATGTCAACTGACTGAGCCACCCAGGCACCCCTGAAAACTGAATTTAAAAATTTTTCCTATAGTTATTGATTTGAGCTGTCGATGTCTTGGTCTGCTTTTCTGCTTTCGAACCAGGTCTTCTCTCAAGTGATCCACACCAGCCAGGCCACTTGACCCCAGGGTGGCCCTCACTTCTGGGATTTTCACTCTCTCCTTCTACATTGTGGGTTCAGTCTTCACTGGTGTTTGTATAGACGTAGGTGTTTTTTTCCACTCTGATCGGCTTTTGAGCTGCTGGTGGCTGAGGAGGTCCAGTCCTTCAGTTTGGGTGCTGCTTCATTTTTCTTGGAATGGTTTGTTTCCTCCCTGCTGTTCTTGAGTGAAGAGAAAGATTAAAGGGACACATAGTGAGCTCTGTCTTTTCATAGTTAAGTACTATTCCAAAATCCTGTTGGTTTTTCAGACTTTTTTGCAGAGGACTTTCCAAGCTTATCATAGCCAAGTTCTCCTAGGTCCTATACTCTTGGGTTTTATATTTTGCCCATTCTTAACCATTTGGAAATGAGCCCCATTTTCACTTGTGCTAAAATTCCCCCCAAACCTTGTAAGGTGAGTGTTATTAAACCCATTTACAGATTTGGTAAATGAAACTCACAAATATTAAGAAACGTATCTAAACTCTTCCTGTTCAGCATTTGGTGTGGGGACCTGTGGTATCACTATCACCCAGGCACTTGGGCGAGATGCAGACTCTCACCCCCCCACCCATTCCAGACCCGCTGAATCAGATTCTGCAATTTAACCATATCTCTGGGCGATTCTTACATGCACTCAAGAATCCAGGTCTCAAATTAGGAAACAATCAGTTACATTGACATTTTGACCAAAATTTTTTTAAAAAATCATAAAAGTAAATAAGATGTGCAGAGACACTCAGCATAAAGAGTTCTCCTAAAAACATGATTTATTTTCAGACTCCTAATTGTTTCCACACACCCTTCCAGAGCCTAAAACAACTACTAACGCTGCTACTTTGATAAATGACTGGTGAAGAATGAGATGGTTGATAATGATGAGGCAAATGTTTGGCGTGATTGCCTGTGGACTTTTAGAGTGCAGCTGGTGGCTCACTGAGTTGGTGCCTGGCTAATAAGGCCAAAGGTCAGTCCCCCTTCCAGTCACTGTGTGCATGATGAAAAAGCCAGAACAAGGGGGCTGATCCTTGAAAATTCCTCTTTCTCCAGACCCTCCAAGGAGGGGGATGCGAACCAACTGTGATCCTGAAGTCTTGACTTTTCTATCAGAAGAGGAGTTTTTTCCCAGTCTGTAAGGCCCATGAGCAGCATATAGAAGAAAGCATTGTCCTCAGCTGTCCAGCTCCAGAAGGCTCTGGTAGCCTCTACGCATGGCCAATACTGCCTCTAGCTTTCCGCTGTTTCACTTCTACTTGCATCTGTGCATCTCTGACCGTGACTCCCATTCAGGCAGTCCATAAGCCCTGGACACAAGGATTCTGGTATAATGCTTGAACAACAGACCTGCACCCTATTTACATCTGCTCTTCAACTTGGTGATCCCTCTGCCGAGCCTCGGTGCACTCCCTTTCCCCACCGTTACACAGGACATAGGTGGGTCTTGGAAAGGTCCAGTGACCAAAGTCACACAAGTCTAAATGGCAGAGCTGGAGTCAATGTCTAGGTCTATTTGACAGCAATTTGGTTGAAACTATCATTTCAGACCTCGCTCGTCAGCCAGAACGAATCACTAATCAGGAGAACCTTTCTACTCTAAAAGAACATCATGGTGAAAAGTTATTTTGATGACGGATTCTGTGGTGTGGGTTTGAAGCACTTGGAAGCACCTGGAAAGTGCTATCGGTTCAAAGACATCTTCTCCCAGGGGTAGAAAACTGCTGTCTGAAGGGCTGACTTTAGACCACAGGTTTAGTTGCTCCATTGGTAAAGTTCATTGTTGTTCTTCTCATTGCTATTGTTATTCTTTTATTTGAAATATCTTTAGGCTTAGCCATTCTTTCCAGCTCCTGAAGACATCATCTCTGTTTACAGATCTACGCTTTCTTGGTTCATAATTCACAGATATTTGTCTCCTGATTGAATCCACCCAGATATTTGAATTTATAACTGCTGATTTCCCTTTCACTGATGAAACAAAGTACGATTGTTTGGCCTTACAGCTTCACACGCAGTATTTCCCGAAAGCAAAACAAAACAAAAGAACAAAAGCATCCCTCAAAAGATACTATCAGTATTTATGTTCTTCATTTCCTACTCTGTGATATTACCCCACCTTCTCTTATAATCATATATCCTTCACAGGGCTTAGGGGGAATTGGGGTAGGGGCCATGCTTCAGTCCTGACACATACTTACAGAGCTTTTATGGCCATCACCAGTTTCAAGCTGTCAGAAAGCTGTGTTGTGCTTGGCATCATTCACATCTTTTCGATGCTCCCATTGAAGATGAGAATACTTTGTCTCAGCTCAGCTGGGTGGGATTTGTCCTATTTCAACAGAATATACAGGGTATGGTGGGGTAACACATAGTCCTAAAATCTCAATGGCTTGAAGCACTGAGGTCCTTCTGGTGTGACATAGATGCTCTACTCTTAGGACACCAAGAGGGACTGAGCATTCGCACTCCATCCATGGTCAGTCATCACCCTGGAGGGGAAAGCTCTCCACAGGGTCTGCGTCTGGCAGTGAAATGCTTGATCTGGAAGTGACATGCATCATTATGTTCGCAGCTCACTGGCCAAAAGTTTTCACATGGCCCACTCACAAAGGGGCCAAGAATTTCACTTCTACCATGGTCCTAAGAGGCAGAGACCTCTACCCCTCCTGTTTACCTCTCTCTTTTACTGTTCCTTTCTCGTAAAGGATTTTTTTTCCTTAAGTTCACTGACATTTCTTTTTGCCTGGCCCTCAAAAACAATTCCTAGATCATTATGGCACCAGTGAATAAAGTTCTGAAATGCAAATGGTGTAGCCAGAGTACACCAATAGCCCCCGCTTCCTATTAGATGAAGCCCATTATAGACCAGCTAGGTCATAAGAAAATCCACTTTTATGATACTATTTTCTTGCCTTCCTTACTCAGAGACAGGGGTCTTATTTAATTACCCGTATTTGTAGACATTCAGTGTGTGGTGATTCTTCGGGGATAGTGATTATTTGGCTGTAATACATCTGAAAGTATCTGGTACCATTCTTTATGAGCAGAAATGAAAGAGATCTACTCATTTAACCCAGAAGAAACACATCGCTTTAAAATGAAAACATCTCGTTTCATTTCAGTTTGTGTAACTGGATTTATGATATTTATGCTGCAATACTTTTTTTTTTTTTCTGGGCTCAGTAGTCTTTTAGCATTTAACACTTGGTTGTTCATCAGATTTCCATTGGATTCTCCACATGAAGGTATCCTTCTATTTTATTCTGGACAGAATGCACCACCCCCTAATTGATCGAAATGTATCCAGTACAGTAAGAAGTCATATTGCCAAGGAGAAAAAGACTTCTATTTCTTTTTCCTCGTGAAACTCCCAATTTGCTGTCTCTCTGCCTTTCCCTTAGTCACATTGTTTTATCTGTCAAAAAAAGTGTTATGAGCCCCAAAAATGTAATTCATACAGGTCATCTACCCTATTATTAGCGACTCTGGGACAAAATATGCAGATGATTTACTAAGGCTACTTGGTTCTTGTAAAAACCTCTTAGGCAGTTCGACAAGAGACTGTCTTCCCATCCTGTTCGGTCAAAGCCAGCCTGCATTTAGCCAGATTGGGGACAGATAACATGCACAGAAGAATGTTTCAGACTCTTGATGTCAACATGATAAGCCTGTAAAATTATATGGACGCAAATAAGGCGGCGTTCTGTAAGCAACTGACAGAAGCCGGTGGCCCAGAAATTCAGAAAGGCCCCCTCATGTAGCCAGAGAAGGCAATGGCCCCTGGTCACCGGCTCCAGCAGGCCACTCCCTTCAGAGCTTGTCAAGTAGCAGAGCAGCTCACGGGGGTCTGTGAAGTCATTCCACAGAGCTCACCATGGGAACCGAGGGAGAGCTCTCTGCTCCGAGGACACACAGCTGTGATGTCACAGGCACAAAGATAATAATAAAATGTGGCCAGTGTGGTGTTAGCTACACCTTGGCCCTTTTGTCTTCTTTGCCGGCTCGTATAATTTTGTATCCTTGTGCGAATCGCCTCATTAGGGAAAGAGACTCAAAATTGGGGTCAGAGTATTTAAACCTGACCTGTGCAGAGGCCAGGCAAGGCCGGGGCCCACCGAGGTTTCACTTCAGAGCCCCAGACCACCCCCGAGGTGACACCAATTCAAGCCTCATTTTATAAAGGCCTTATTAATTATTGTCCTTATAAGAAGGAGAAGAAGCCTTATAAAGAAATGTGTCATTCTCCGAGTAGGAGTGGGCAGACAAAAAAAGGAAGAGAGAGGGAGAGGGAGAGAGAGAGAGAAAGGAACAGAAGATCAAAAGGGAGCTTTTTTTTCGCTTTTGCTTTTCATGCCTCCAAACCTCAAAGGAGGTGGGGGAACAATCAGGCTCAGGGGTCTCGTGTGCTTTCTGGCAATTAGACTCAGCTGATGGGCTGAAAAGGATTGAATGGCAGGGTTCAAGGCCCTTCTCCCGAGCTGCAGACAACAGGCTTTTCCAAAGCAGCCGAGCAGCAGACACCATCGAAATCATTTCAAATGGAGACTTACAGAGAGGATTCATTAATTCACTGGCCTAAACAATTATGGGAACATATAATGTCTCTATAAACACTTTGATAAAGACTGTCATCTTAGACCTTCATTTTCCCTATTTTATTAGAGAGTTTTAATGCCGTGTTGGAAAGGCATCTTTTATTTCTCCAATTACTAAATTATAAACCCTTTTGCTGAAAATCATCGAGCCCCAAATGGCTAAAGATTTCATTTTTAACATTAGGCTGCCAAATTCAAAAGAAAGAAATATACTTGCAATATATAAGTATATATGTAGATACATATATGTGTGTATATGTATGTGTGTTTGTATATGTATGTGTATATATGTAAATATGTGTACATATATAGATGTACGTACGTATACACTTTCTACCTTCAAATCTATAAAGCTTAAGTTGTCATCTGGCTCAAGCCAAAGCAAATTTGTTCTCTGGTTTGGTGATTCTTGCACAACCTTTTTGTAATACTCACTTTCTCCTCCTCTATTTGAATTTTAGTTGATAGAGAAAATAAGGTTTATTGTCAATTTAGCGATGTTAGTTAATCAGAGGGGAGGTGGATATAATAATCTAGTATGGTGTGTGTGTGTGTGTGTGTGTGTGTGTGTGTGTGTGCGCACGCATGCACACGTGTGTGTAGTGGGGGCTGGTCAGTGATTTTTTCTATCAGAGGGCATTACTTAGATTCAAAAATAAATAAAGCAAAAAAAAATAAGCTTAGGCACTATTTGGTCTTCGGGACAGCTGGACATTTGGAAGCCGAAAGAAAACCCAAGTGTTGGGGTTCCAGCAGCGCAGTAAGAATGAATGAGGCTGCATCTCAAGTACCCCACTCCCCCTGTGTAAGGGGGAGTCACAGTGATCATGGCGGGTTTGGTCACAACCCAAAAGAGAGGTAATTTACAAAAAGAGCACCATTAACCGGCCTTTCCAAAGATGGGGCTGATTTTTAAAACTGTCTCTGAACCGAGATCAGCTTTGCAGTCCCAGTTTTATTTTCTCCACAGGGTTTTTCCCCTATCATGTCTGTTAGGCTTTGATTTTTAGGAGGAGCTGACCTCTTACGCAGCACCTGCGAGCAGAAATAGTTGCATCTCTTTGCTCACCGGCATGGAGAAAATGTTTATACGTGTGTGATCACATCGGGCTGCTCAGCAGGGCAAGAGTTAACTACTTACATACTGTCGACCCCTTTCAAGCAGGGACTGAGAATCGCTGCTTCTAGGCAACCACGTCAAGCACATGAGGGCTTTGGTAATCACTGATGACAAAGTAATAATAAAAAGAAATATGGCCACTCTCAGAGCATCTTTCATCAACAGGTGGGGCGCCTGTTGCACAAAAGGCCAGAACTTCTCTTACATATTTGGAAACTGAGGTACCAGGCCCCTTTGCCTTTCCCAAAGGCACTCAGGCTGGCTGGAAACCAGACCCAAAGCACTTGACTTGTCTACCCCGCCTGGGACAGTGGGCCCATCTTGAATCATAGGAAAATGGCACCCTCTTTGGTCTCTTCTCAAGTGCAGGAGTTCCCTTGGGAGCCAAGAGGGAAAGACACGTGGGTGTGGTTATTCATATAGGAGGATGGTTAGACTTCACAGAGAACATCTTCCCTGATACATGATACCCTCAAGTGCTGGACATAAGCACCTCCTAAGAAACAGGCTTGTAGTAAAAAATCTCCCTGGATATGATACATTTAATATATAAGCTTTGAATGGTCTCCTTGACTTTCCTGGTGTAAGACAGGGGGTTGCCAGGATCACCAGGGAACTGGAAGACTTGGAGTTTTGGGTATATTGGATATAGAGATCATCCTTCTATAAACACGGTATTGTCAAGTAACAAATAGAGACTAGTGTTCATGGTTTTGATTACTAAGCTTTGATTTTTCTTTAATTTTTTTTGAAATGTTTATTTATTTTTGAGAGACAGGAAGACAGAGAGTGAGAGCAGGGGAGGGACAGAGAGAGAGGGAGAGACACAAAATCTGAAGCAGGCTCCAGGCTCTGAGCTGTCAGCACAGAACCCGATGCGGGGCTCGAACTCATGAACTACGAGATCATGACCTGAGCCACTTAATGGACTGAGCCACCCAGGCACCCCTGAGCTTTTATTTTTATGCAAACGGTTCACAGGTTACTTTTCTTCTCAGAGTGTGTGAAAGAATTTTAAAAGAGGGCATGGTGTAATCTGGAAGTAATGGTTGTTTCATTCTCTGGTGCAGAACGGGAGACCAACATAACCACTTTTGTCTTCATCTCAATGCGAATGGCTGAGGGGAGACAGGCCACCCTTGCTGGTCCCCGTGTAGAGGATGACTAGAGGGTGACTAACATTTTCCAAGGGCTATGTGCTGACTAGCTTTCTAACTGGATCCTCTCCCTTCCTTATAGATGGGGAGGTGAGATTACGAGAGGTGTCAGACTTTCCCCAGGTTTGCAAAGCTGGTAATGCCCTTCCAGGCCTTTGCCAAAGTGGAAGCCATCATCACTTCGTTCACTTGGTTATCAATTTCTTCAATTACTCATCCATCCATGCCTTCATCCTATCATTAATTCTCAACATGTCTGACAACCAAATGTCTGCAGACCAATGAATGGATAATCAAAATGTGGTGTGTGGGGTGCCTGAGTGGTTCAGTCGGTTAAGCGTCCGACTTTGGCTCAGGTCATGATCTCGCAGTTCACGAGTTCGAGCCCCGAATTGGGCTCTGTGCTGACAGCTCAGAGCCTGGAGGCTGCTTCGGTTTCTGTGTGTGTCTCTCTCTCTGCCCCTCCCTCACTCACATTCTGTCTCTCTCTCGATCTCTCTCTGAAAAATAAATAAAAATGTTTTTTAAAAAGTGTGTATATACTATGAGATATAATTTAAACTTAAAAAAAAGAAGGAAATTCTGACTCATACTAGAATGTGGATGAATCTCAAGGATATTATGCTAAATGAAATAAGCCAGGCACAAAAGGAGAGAGACTGTATGATTCCACTTCTCTGGGGTCCTGAAATTGACAGATTCGTAGGTTTAGCGAGTAGAATGGTGCCTGAAGGGAGCATGCGGTGGGGAGAATGGGACCTCAAGTTTTAATAGGTACAGAGTTTCCATTTTTCAAGATGATAAGAGTTAAGTATGAATGTACTTAATGACACTGAACCGTACTCTTTTTTTTTTTTTTTTTTAATGTTTTATTTATTTCTAGAGAGAGAGAGAGAGCGTGAGCAGGGGAGGGCCAGAGAGAGAGGGAGTCACAGACTGAAACAGGCTCCAGGCTCTGAGCTGGCAGTCAGCTCAGAGCCCGGAGCGGGGCTCCAACCCACGAACCGCGAGATCATGACATAAGCGAAAGTTGGACGCGTAACCGACTAAGCCACCCAGGCGCCCCTGAACCGTACTCTTAAAAAGTGCTAACATGGTAAATCTCATTGTATATATATTATACGATTTATTTTTTAAAAAAATTTTTTAACTTTATAAAAGTTTTTGTTCTGGGGAGGGAGGGGCAGAGAGAGAGAGAGAGAAAGAGAGAGAGAGAAAGAATCCCAAGCAGTCTTCTTCCCAAGCGCAGGGTTCAATCCTATGACTCAGGGTCATCACCTCAGCCACAATCAAGAGTTGCACACTCAACTGACTGATCCACATAGTCGCCTTTATATTTTTACAATTTTATTTTATTTTTTATTTTTTTTAAATATTTTTATTTATTTCTAGGAGAGAGAGAGACAGCATGAGCAGGGGAGGGTCAGAGAGAGAGGGAGACATAGACTCTGAAACAGGCTCCAGGCTCTGTGCTGGCAGTTAGCACAGAGCCCGACGCGGGGCTCGAACCCACGAACCGCGAGATCATGACCTAAGTGAAAGTCGGACGTTTAACCGACTAAGCCACCCAGGCGCCCCTATTTTTACAATTTAAAAAAAATGGTTTGAAAAATTATTCTATTCTATATACTGCACTAATCCCAGAGAATATGGGGGCTGAATCTAAAGATGACCTTTACAATTAAAAAAATCTTTTGTAAAATGAAGGCATTTTTTCCTCTCTCGCTCATGGTTATCCCAGACTGTCCTTCAAACAGGCTGCGTCTGAATTGAACAAGATGGCATTCACTGCCTACATTAAGGAGGATGAACACATACATATGAATATTTTTTCCTGTTTATCCAAGACAGTGTTAGACTTAATTTGAACCATATTTCGATATACGGGTAGAACTTGCAGAGACTGTAACATCGAATAAAGTGGAGAGATTTCATTGTCTTCAAATGTTCTCTAATTGTCATTCCGGGTGTCTTTTGTCCCTTCCCTTTACTGTTGTCACACTTTATTGCAACCGAAGAAGTTGTTCTCATGTAAAATTTAAAAACGTAAGTCCCAACGTTATTGTTGTTAAGATAGAAGTATCTTCTGGCAGCGAAGCAAGCGAGTTGCCTATGACGTGTAGAAACAATACTTCATTTCCTTTACACTTACCTCTGTTAATTTCTCCTGGATTCGGCTTTGATCTACATACATTCTTCCTTTTGTTTTGTGTCAATTAAATGTGGAGCTTGTCGGAGGGCAGTCTCTCCCTTACCCCTTTTCCTGGTGTGCCCTTTCTCTGAGCACAGGGCTGGGCCATGTCGTGCTGCTGTCTTGCTGTGTGACACACAAGTGCGTCTCCAGCATCTGAAATATTAATGCCCAGTGTCAGGTAGCACATCACCCGGAGAGGCACCTGCCTGGAGACTTGAATTAGCGTTCCTCACCCCTCTCTCTTAGGAGCCTTTGTGGTTGTTGATATTTGTCTCCAATGTACATATTTTGACATCTGCCAGGTAGATTCAAGAATTTAATTTCAGAAAGGGCCAAGCTGTGAATTTAAACCCCATCATCGTTGCGGCAGACATGTACATTCTTTATTCGTCTCCAGTTCTTTTGACTATCTGTTTGCTTTACAAAATCTTTCCTTTTTTTGTCTGAATGGAAATGGATGCAGAATGCGTTTTGAAGGAGGCAACGTGGACATGTGTTGGGCTGGTTGAAGAGGGGTGAGTGTGTGTGTGGGGGGGTGGTGAGGAAGGTTGTAGATCCCATCCATATCAGTCTGGTTGACTCCCCTCCGAGATATGTCTCAGCCATTTATGAGGGCACTCCCACTGAACCTCATTTGAAATGTCAAATGATTGAATCTCTTCCTAGTCAACCCATGTTTTCTTGGGCACCTCACAATCGTCTTCTTTTGAAGATGTAGAACATGACATTAGATGCGCTTAAAGTGCACATTTCCCTTCATGGCTCATGGGTGCTTCATTGTGTTCTGTCTCAGCCTCCAAAAGTTTTCTTTACATTTTTCTTCCAGAGAACAACTGCTCATCTGTTTTGGGCCCTCTCACAACTTTGGATCATGATAAATAATCCACATTCCTCTCTCTGCTGGTCACTTAACCATTTCAACTTGGGAGCAAATTCTTGTTCCCAGTGAAAGATTATTTAGACCTCAGCTTGTTACCAGTAACTCAACAAATATTCACTGAGGTTTTCATTGGGCGTCATCAGGGATGAATTGGTTCCACCCTTCCCTTCCAGAGACTTGCAGACAGGGCATCCTAGGTGACTCACAGCATCTGACTCTTAGTTTGGGCTCAGGTCACGATCTCTTGGTTCGTGAGTTCAAGCCCTGAGTTGGGCTCTGGGCTGATGGTGCAGAGCTTACCTGGGGTCCTCTCTCTCTCTCTCCCTCTCTCTCTTTGCTCCTCCTCTGTGCTTTGTCTCTCTCTCAAAAACAAATGAACTTTAAAAAAAGAGGGAAAGACTTGAGGACAAGTAAGGGGTGAGATGCATACGTTTGTGTATTGAAAGACTGTGAAAAAATAACGTCATGAACCAAAGTGCCCGATGGGTGCCAGGAATTTTTCATTGTTTCTGCTGATCATCATTGTAAACCAGCAACTTTTATATTTTAATCTTCATTTTTTTTTTATTTATTTCTAGGAGAGAGAGAGAGACAGCGTGAGCAGGGGAGGGTCAGTGAGAGAGGGAGTCACAGACTGAAACAGGCTCCAGGCTCTGAGCTGGCAGTCAGCACAGAGCCTGACGCGGGGCTCGAACCCACAAACGCGAGATCATGACCTAAGCGAAAGTCGGACGCTTAACCAACTGAGCCACCCAGGCGCCCCTTTAATCTTCATTTTTAACATATGACGAAATAGAGGTTTCAGAAAGTTTAACTGAATCAGATCGGATCTCAAAGCCCATGTTTTTTTCTCTCCAACACATCACCTAAGGGCCATTGCACAAAGACCATCAAGGCCCTCAATGTACTAGGTGACACCGTAGCCACAGTGCTATTGGGTCCTGCCCCTGCACATCATCGTTCTTAGGCTCAAAGTAAACAGCACCCATAAGCTCCCAACTATACTCACTTGGCAACTTCTAGAAGGCCAGGACCAGAGCTTGTGAAATGAAAATGAAAATACCTGGCACAGTCGTGAACTCTAGCAATTGACTTATATCGCTTCTCGGCCTTTTGGCTAAGATCAAGTGTAGTGACAACTGACTTATGATCCAAAATTATAAAAGTAATAGGTGAAGCCTAATCAGTCCCTGTGGATCCCAAAAGCTCTCTGGAAAAGCCTTGCAAATTCCCGTCACGTGAGAAGTGTGTTAGACCTTTTGTGGCAGAAACAGTTTTTAATGGATGCTTGTCCGTGGAGGGAGGTGTTGGCAGGGAAAGAGTTAACTGAACGTGCCCCAGAGCCATCCAGAATCTTCAGCTAAGAGGGTGTTCACTCTGCTGTGAACCCCAATTAAAAATAAAACCCCTAGCTGGGCGAGCCCGCCCCGTCCTTAGGATAAACAAGATTTGATTCAGTGCAATTGCACTGCACTAACTGTGTGCAGAGTAATACAGTATATATCCCTCCTCTGGGGAGGCACAAAAGAGGCCGCTTAATTATCATGGAGCCAGAAGGGTGGGGCATAGTTAACACCTTTCTGGGTGGGCTGAAATTAATGACCCCTGCCCCCCACTATTGCCTACCTCCGAGCCCCTTTCTAAATGACTATACAACACAGTAGTTGGTATTCAGATCACAAGAGAGGGCATTTAGTGAAAGCATTTGTCTACAGGGTTTGATCTCTTTTTAATTTTATTCAGATTTACAACTGTGTTATTAAGTAAGATAACTGGATCCTGTCTGAAGTAGATCAGGGCCTTCCTCGCTCACATCTGAACATCTGAAGTTAACATTAATTTTCAAGATTGGACGCAATGCGTTTTCTCTAAGTGTTTTCGCAGGCTGCTTTCTCGGAGCCACACCGAACCCTCCATTCTGCTGGGCTGAGTGTGTGCGTAGCCTGCCCGTCCACTTCAGGCAAAGAGAGTGGGCTTTGGGGACAAAAAGGATCGGACTTCTGAAGTGTGTTGGAGAAGCTTTAAAATTTCACAGATGGTCAAATGGCAGGGGAATTTGCTTCCTCTTTGGGCAAAGAGAGAACTACCATATCGAATAGTGATGCTTGAATGTAATGTAGCATTTTCTTCTTTAAGTATACAGATACGTATGGGATATGCATATGCAGGTACGTCCACTCGCATAATCCTTCCTAGCATCATCTCCTTAACTCATGCTTTTGATCCACTTTGTGGGTCCCAGAGTGATGAGAACAAGATTGGTGATGTCATGGGTGCCATATGATGTCATTAGGTCATGTGGTAATCCACACTACCTTCTGGAAATAAGGACACTACTAGCCTTACTTTACATCTGAGGAAAGTGACCTTCCAAGCCCAAGTGATTCATTCAAAGCTAATAAGGATTAGAGTGAAGACTCTCATCCAGCTTTTTTTTGTTTTTTTGACTCTAAATTCAGTCGCATTCCCTTATTTACTCTGCCTTTTCTGAAAGTAAAGTCATGGTTATGAGAAGTCCACCTTCTCATTCTCTCAACTGTCTTTCTCTCAAGTGGCCTTAACGGTGCAGTGGTCAGGAGTATTGGGTTCAATTTCCACTTGCAAACTCTGTGTGCTACTTGGGTGAGGTATTTAACCTCTTTCAACTTGATCCCTAGAGGTAAAAATGGAGAGGGGGGGGAAGTACTATTTAATGAAAGTTTCCTGAGGACAAAATAATGCTTAGAGTCTGTTCTCAGTAAATAACCTATTCCCTTCCTTTGGAGATTTATGTGCATTCTTTATATGACAAAAAATTTCATTCTTTGCGTGCCCACATGGTATCTGCTAGGAGTCCTTAGATCTTGGTTCAAAAAAAAAGGTTCATCGGGCACACTTTGAAGATCAAGACTAGAAGTAGGAGATTTCATAATTGTTGTTCTGGTGCTCAAAGTTAGCGTGTTTATTCACATAGTTATCACAGGAACAGAATCTTTCTATCTTGTCACTCCTGAACCCAGATGGGTCACCTTAATGAGACTCTGAGGCCAGGGATGTAGCCTTTTAAGACCTTAAATGTGGTAGCCAAAATATGAAAACACCTAAAGCGAATGATTACAAAGACAATTAGGCCAAGTAGATGTGACCTTGAAGGTCAGGAAAAGAGGCAATGGAGTCAGGTTTTGTTGAATGCTTTACTCCTATTTCATTTGGCTTTTATAGATCTCATAGAGAAAATGCCAGTCCTTGGGAAAGCCTAAAGGTATCACATATGCTTTTAACAATCAGTATTAATATCTCATTCTCAAAAGTTAATTTCTTCTCATAATGACTATTCTACAGAGTAATACAGAAGTCTAGAAAACACTTACTCATGCTGAAAAAAAAGGTCCCCCTTCATTTTTCAAAACATGTACTCCAGGGACCCTTCATTTATTGAAGATATTTAATAAGTACATACTATGTGCTGAATATTGGAATAGGTGGTTGGGATTCAGTTGTGAGTATATGAGTTTTAACAGCCTACACTCTAGTGGGGCAGACAGACCATCATCCAATAAGCATAATAACAAACACCTAAGAAATTCAGAGGTGAAATAAAAATGAGTACCAGAAGAGACAGGAAAATGGTTCTCTGGAAAGAGATAAGAAAGAAATATGACTTTATTGGGAGTACGGAATTCTACAAAAGGATTTCCTGAAGAACATTTAGCTTAAGCCTCTTAGGATCTAAAGGATGGATAAGAAAGAGCTAGAAGGGATGAGAGAAAGGGTTAGAGAAAGAAAGATGAGTGTGTGTAAAATCCTGATGGTGGGAAGAAGAGTAGCTTGTTGGAAGTCCAGAAGGAGCCAATGGGGCTGGAGGAGAGAGGATGAGGAGTATGGAGATGTGGGACTCAGCTAGAAAGATGACCAATGACCAGACCATGTGGTGCTATCATCTTCCATTAGGATTGGTGGGAGACCTTTCCACAGTGCCAAGCAGAGATATAATAGAATCAGATTTGCTCTTTGAAAAAGGTATTTGGACTGCTTTGGGAATAATGGGCTCTGGGAGACACGTACTGCTGGAAAGAGAGAGTGACAGCTTGGAGATGGTAGTGGAGATCATGAAAAAAGTCAATAAACTCAAGAGATATTTTGCTGGTGAAGTTGAGAGATTGGGCAATTGCTTGGCTAGTTCTGGAGGTGAGGGGTGAAGTCAAAGACAATTCGATAACTGAACACAGACCAAGGTCACTCATTAAACTGGACAACACTGAGAAAGGTTGAATTTTGAGGATATCAAGATTCAGTCACCTTGGGCCATTCAAGCAGACACTAAAGAGAGGAGATTGGATGTTTGGATTTAAAGATATTGGACAGTCTCTGGATGCACATAGAATATTGTGAGTCATTGGCATTTGATGCTCTAATAATGGAAGCCCTAGACTTAGATGAGATCTTTCAGGGGTTCTATTCTTATAGAGTGATATGAATAAAAAGTGAAGATAAGAGACTTCAAACTGTAAAGACTCGGTAGATGTGGATTAATTGGCAAAAGATACTGTGAAGGTACAGCAAGAGAAGTAGAAGAATTGGAAGAATGTTGTGTCATGAAAATCAAAGGAAGAGGAAGGAGAGATTAAGAGTGTAAAATGCTCGGAGAAGTCAACATGCATACTAAAAATCATCCCCTGCATTTACCAGGGCTGTGGCCACTGTGACCACTGCAGACCCATTTTGCCAAGTGAAGAGATCATCATATGGTAGATGGTGGCATGAGTGGAAGGTTAACAGATGAAAACTGAGCATGTACAATATTCTTACGGAATTTGGCAAAAAGGACAAAGAGGGTCTCATCCATTCTCGTGACTGTAGAGACCATCTACACATTCCCCGCACCCAAATCTGTAATTTCTGGACTTGACTTCCTTCAGGGCTTCAGATCCTATCCACGTGACCTTAGAACCTCTTCTGAAAATCATACGTATCTCAACTCCATTAAATTACAAAGGGAGCTTGTTCCATCTGCCCTTGGCCCAGACCTCTTCTTCCAGCAGCGATCTCCAGCTCAGCGAATGGCACCTTCCTTCACTGAGCTCACTAAGGCAGAAAGCTGGTGTTTGTCTTCACTTCCTCTCTACCCCCAGGCTACACATTTCAGTAATTACTAAGTAATTACCTATACCTCAAGTCTATCCCCTTCTCTAACTGGCACCTCTCTCTTGCATGTCCAACTAGGAACTCTTGATTTGTACCCGCAACCACTCAAAGTTCTCACAACCTTCTCCCACCCCATTATATTTGAGTTTCTGTGGCAGGAAACACCTCAGCACTTCCACTGACTTCTTTCTCTCTCACATCCAGCCAGTGAGAAAATCCTGTTGGCTCTTTGATAGACATTTGTCCAGAAGCCAACTGCTTCTCATTGCCATGGCTGTTACTCTGATCATGCCACCAAGAGATCTTGCTTGGACTATTGCAGTAGCTCTGTCTGTTCTCCTTCTGGACATTCTTACTTATAATTCCACACATGGAAGCCAAAGCAACCTGTAGAGACTTTTCCTGGCTTCCACATCTAAAATAGGTTTGTCACATCGCTTGTTTTATTTCCTTCACAGCAAACGCAGTGATCATTTTGGGGAATACATATAAATAATTTTTCCTTGTTTTCTAAAATATTTTTATGTTTTTCCTCCCATCAGAATGCAAGCTCCATGAGAAACAGAGATATTCACTGTTGTATTGTCAGCGACTTATACAGTGTCTGGTATATAGTAGAAGCTCATTTAAAAAGGTTTGAATAAATAAGTGTGGGAATGACGATTAGCACAGAAACAAGCTAAGAGCCAGAACTGCTGACAGACCCTCCAATAGTTCTGACTATAAAAAAGGGTCATGGGCACCTGGATGGCTCAGTCAGTTAAGCGTCCAACTGCAGCTCAGGTCATGATCTCACGGTTCGTGGGTTCGAGCCCCGCATCAGGCTCTGTGCTGACAGCTAGCTCAGAGCCTGGAGCCTGCTTCAGATTCTGTGTCTCCCTCCGTCTCTGACCCTCCCCTGCTCATGATGTCTCCCTCTCTCTCACAGAAATAAATAAAACATTAAAAAAAAAAAAGAAGGGTCTTACTCAGGGCAGCAGGTAAGAGGTGAGGATGTGCACAGAAAGAGCATTACAGGTGAAATGTATCTGTTAACTTGGACTTCGCTGAAGAAATATCAGATTTTGGTATTTGATGCTATGAATTCTAATTGTCAGTTTTATTATGGAAGAGGTGTGAATGGATGGCATCGAATAAATATGAACACCCTGCTGATCCTCTACTAGTATTTGAAGTCTGCTGTAAATTTCTATTGTTTCAAAGAGAGTCATTGCTTATTAATGAATTCAATTTCTCTCCATGCATTCCCTGAACTAAACATTATTGTCTGACCCAACAAAGCAAATCCATCCCTTTCAAAACTGTAAACATTGGATTTGGATGGAAACAAAGCCGTGATGCTCTGCGGAAAGCAAAATTGGTCACGTTGGGAAAATTTTCATCCAAATGGGATAAAGAAGTTGATTAGGAGAGAGTCACAGAGGAGCATGTTGTCATCTGGGCTGGTCCATGGTAATAATAATAATAATAAATAAATAAAAATGAAATAAATCTTGTTTACTTTCTGTTGCCAAAAGTCTTGTTAAAAAAAAAAAAAAACAACACCTGGGCTTTCCAACTCATGGAAAGGGAGATGAGACTTACAGTTCCAAGAGATAGGGAATAGATGAAGGTCAAAAGGAGCAAAATTCTGGTCCTAAGAAAATAAGCACTAGGGATATAAAGTATAACAGCATTGATCATAGTTAATACTGCTGTGCGGTTTACAGGGAAACCGTTACAAGAGTAGATCCTAGGAGCACATGGGTGGCTCAGTCAGGTGGCCATTTGACTTTGGCTCAGGTCGTGATCTCGTGGTTGGTGGATTCGTGGGTTTGTGAGTTCAAGCCCCACATTGGGCTCTCTGCTGTCAGCACAGAGCCTGCTTCGGATCCTCTGCCCCCTCTCTCTGTCTGCCCCTCCCTGGCTCACTTGCTCTCTTTCTCTTTCTCTCTCACTCTCACTCTCACAAATCAATAAACATTTAAAAAGAGAGAGAGTAGATTCTAAGACTTCGTATCACAAGAAACAAAAATCTGTCTCTATCTGAGATATGGATGAAATTACATCGCATGACATACGTACCTCAGTCGCATCATTATGCCATACACAGAAAACTTGTACCATGCTGTATACAAATTGTATCTCATTAAAACGAGGCAGGGGAAAGAGTTGGTTTTGAGAACAGGAGTGAAGGAAGGCATAAATGAGCATAATGAATGGGTCGGCAGATGATTTCCACCAAGAGAAGAGAAACGCAGGAAACAGGGCAGAGAAGGGGGTCAGGAGAGGTATTCAAGAACCTCAACCAAGTCAGACTGAAGCTGAGCCAGTGAAAGAAACGGGTGCATCTCTGTCGCTTTTCTCCAAGTCCATAACAGCCGTCTGAGCAACACATGGTACATCACAACCCTGTGGTTTCAATAAATAATTCATTCACGGCTGTGTGCAGGTAGGAAGGAAATGGCACCATTCTGACTTCCAACTGGTACTTCCACTTTTCTTCAAGGAAAATAAGTACTTCTCACCTTTGCTCACATCTTCCAATTGCAAGGAAGGTGGTAAGCACGTTTCTATACCTGGCTGACAAACAGCAGATCTGCCTTCCTTTGAATTCAGAAACTGTCACTTCTGGGTTTCTTTTGTAAGAAGCAGTTCCCATAACAACATGAGAAGCCAGACCTCTCGGGGACCTCCTGTGGAGCTCTGGAATCTTCCTTGCCTCATAGGAAGGGAGGAGAATGCCAGCAATCCTGCCCAGGCTTCCTTGTTGATGTGCACTTATATTTGGAAGTGGGCCAATCGGCACCACCGAGGGCAGCTCCACTGTGCTCCCAGGTTATTGTAAATGACGCAGCATTTCATATGGTAAAGCTGCATTTTTATTTTTTTAAATGTTTTAAAAATGTTTTATTTATTTCTGAGATAGAGAGAGAGAGACAGAGTGAGCAGAGAAGGGTCAGAGAGAGAGGGAGGCACAGACTCTGAAGCAGGCTCCAGGCTCTGAGCTGTCAGCACAGAGCCCGAGGCGGGGCTCGAACCCACGAACCGTGAGATCATGACTTGAGCCGAAGTCAGACGCTCAACTGATTGAGCCACCCAGGCGCCCCAAAGCTGTATTTTTAAATGTAGCACTGGGTGTTATGTGGAAACTAATTTGACAATAAACTATTTGTAAATAAATAAATAAATGTATCAACTAATGACCGGAAGAAGGAACTATTGTAAAATATTCTCATAGTCTGAAAAATAGACGTATGTCTCAAGGAAATTTAAACACTGATGTTGATAAGTACTCTCTACATTTCAAATACATTGTATAAATATATGTGCATGAACACATTGGCATATGCACTTAACTATATGTAGAGCCCTTAGCAAAGATTAGTCACTTAAATTTTCTAAAGAACATTGGTTTCGGGGGAAAAGTGAGATCAACAGAATTGAGGGCAATTAGCTCCTTTGTAACTGTACCTTAGATGCATAGCTCTGCTTGCACAGATGCCAAAGCAAACATGTTTAGAATAAAGTTCCAAATTCAGATGAGTACCTGCTGAATTACAAAGTAACAAGGAAATACCTAGAAATGTCCTAGTTTTAATAAATCCACTTTGTAGTTGCTTTTTAGTTTTTTAGTAATTTTTGTTATGGTTCTTTCTGTATTGCGATTAATGACTACATTATCTCTGATTCATTATTAAAATTTAGCTAGACCAAAAATGATTGGCTGCGGCATGGTAATATCTCTGTAATGCAAGTTTGCAACAATAGATCACTTTCTCTTCACGTTATTTTATATTTCTAGACCTGCTGTAATAGCCCAAATGATTCCATTATACAGGTATTTTTCATAATAATATTAAATTACCTTTACCTCTTCCATAAATTGTACATGGTGATTTGTGCTGTGTCCATCTTCTTTTCTTCTGCTAGTTGAAATGAAGGTTTGCCATGTGATTTTTTTTAACCCCAAGCTCTCCCAAGTACACCCGTTCTGCATTTGAAAAAATAAAAAATAAACAAGATAATGGACCCCCAAAAACATATGCTATTGTTAACTGACCAACACATACAAGATGAAACTAAAGGGGTTCTACTAAATCAGACTGTCTCAGTTTAATTTTTTCCCTTTACTACATTTAAGTTGGTTTGATTTGTTACATTACATAACGCCGTGAGCTTTTTCATAAAACTTTAAGAATTCAGATTTTATAAATCTACATTCTTGTCCCTCACGTTAGCAGTGAATGAACTAAATTTAACTTTATCCTATGTATACTAAAGGACAAAAGTATGCTTAATAAAATTATTACTTATAGTTTAATTCTTCTTATGCTAACGTGACAATGGCGTTTTGTTGAGTAGAATATTTTGCATTTGGGATCTGTATGATGTTTTCTCATGGTCAGGTTCAGGTTATGCATTTCAATTCAGAATATTACCATAAGAGATGTGCCTTCAACACAACACATCTGTATACAGATAATATCTATCACTCCGTCAAGATGCTCTCTGAATTCCACATTATATAGTGATGGCTTTTCCCTTGCCGTTCTTTGGGCAAGACTTTTAAAAAATGTTCAATAATCCTTCTTCATCAAAATCTGCCCTGCGCCCCACTTTAGGGTTTTTGCGTTTTGTTTTGTTTTTGTTTTTTGTTTTGTTTTTGTTTTTGTTTCGTTTTTCTCTACTTCACCTTAAGGAGTTGTTATTATTCTACTTGGCATTTGTACCTCCCTGAAGAAGTGTCTCTTTCCAGGTTTTGGAATAGTCATTTGTCCTGTGAATTCAGTTATCAGATGGATTCTCCAAAAGGTAATTTGCTCCCTTCTGGGTTTTCCTATTGCAAGGAAAAGAGCTTCTGTTTTTTTAGCTCTCTACTTGTCCCACCTGAAATTAGAATTCTCGGGTTTTGGCATTTGAATGTTTAATCCATGTGAGGCTAATTCTCCTATATTCAATGAATTTTAGCTTACTTATTTATATTTACATTCTTTTACTTTCGTATTTATTTTCCTGTGTCATAAGGAAAGATAAAGAGTTTAAAGTTGCCGTATCCCTTGGCAGTTGAGTAATTTCTTTTTTAGTATGGGGCACCAAAGGAGGTAATTGGGATTCTGAAAACAAAGAACTCATGAGGACTACCCATTACAATCTGGAACAGTCTAGAAAGAAGCTTTCTAAAAATTACCTTAAACATTTATAGCATTTCAAGTATCATTCTCTTTAATCCCCAAGGCTATTTCATGATGAGACTCATTAATGATTCTTTCGCTTTAGACCTTTTGAGTCATGGGTTTGGGTCAAATTTCTATCTTAGTTTTTCTCTTATATTTGTCACATCTTAGGTCTCATTATTGCCTCTCCTTGTCTGGTAGCTTTCTTGTATCTGTAGGAAAGTTGCAATCTGTCTACTGCCTGTAGTGACAGGGACTCAAGATTTGGAGTCAGAGCCATCTGGGCTTGAGACCTGGTTGTCAGGCGTTATTTAACCCCTAAGACACTCAACTTTTACATCAGTTGTACACTGCTAGGCTATTTTAATTGTTACTAGCCTAGGACATTTTTCTCTTTTTAAAAATATCCCTCTCAAACTGGATTCTTCTCTGAGGTCACCTGTACCTCAGCGTGGGTCTGTGAGTTCCAGTTCCTAACGTGACTACAGAACCTCACCAACCCCAACTTCTCTCTCCTTAGATGGTGGCCAACCCCACGTCTTCAATACCATGTATAAGCCGGTGATTTTCAAATTCTTCCTCCAGTCATGAACTTCTTTTTTTTTTAACATTTATTTATTTTTTATTTTAAATTTTAAAAAGTTTTAATGTTTTTATTTTTTTTTATTTTTTTTTGAATGAAAACAAAATTTTACCATCATAAAGGACTTTTTCAAACCATGTTTTTTTTGTTTTTGTTTTTGTTTTACAAATAGTTTATTGTCATTTGGTTTCCATATAACACCCGGTGTTATATGCTTCATGCCCATCTCCCCCTTTCCCCCCCACACCCATGAGTCCTCAGTTTGTTCTCAGCATTCAAGAGCCTCTCATGGTTTGCCTCTCTCCCTTTCCCCCACCATTTCTCCCCTTCTTCTCCCCCATTGGGAGGAACTTAACAGTCTTGAATTTCTTTAATGCCAGCTGGAAGCCAAATGTCTAGGTAGCATCTTCACTTGCCGTTCCAATGGCTGCTTCAAACTTAACAGTATGGACCCTTTGACATCCACCACATAATATGCTTCACTCACAATGATCCTCTTTTTAATATAGCACCAACCTTTACCTAGTTGTTTTGAACCAAATCGTTTGGAGTTATTCTTGACTCCGCACTTTCTTTAGAGCCTGTGTCCTGTTTGTCAGCAAATATACATCCTGAATCCTTTGAAACGTATCCACTATTGTACCCTAGTTACACCATCAGCAGCTCTCGCCTAGAAAACTAAAATTCTCTCCTAACTGATATGTTCTGGGAGTCAGAACCTGCACAGTGTGGATTCTATAATAGGCTCTTATGGCCCCACTAGAACTATTTCTACCACTCACAACCCATTTCTTCTAAATGCTATGTATCTGTCTGGCCTCATGAACCTTGCTCGTCATGAAGTTCCCACTTTCTGCACTTTTATTTGCCATATACTTAAAAGAGACACTTATCTGCTCTATACTTGACTATCTAACTGTATCCATTCTGCAAAACACAGACTGAATGCTGTCTGTTCCATAAAAGTGTTCCTAGTTCTCAAAGCAAAAAGCAGTATGCCTTCGTGGAAATCCTATGATACATTTTTTACATATATTTGTTATCATCTTTTTCAAACTGTGTATTAATAATTTTAAATTAGAAAAATAAGACAGGTTTGTGCTGAAAATCAAAGTAATACAGAGGGATAGATTTTTTTTTTTTTTTAGAGAGAAAGAGAGTAAGTGGAAGAGAGGGGCAGAGGGACAGAGAGAATCTCAAGCAGGCTCCACACTTGGCACGGACCCCAATGCGGGACTCGATCCCGTGACCCTGGGATCACTACCTGAGCTGAAGTCAAGAGTTGGATGCCCAACTGACTGAGCCACCAAGGCGCTCCCAGACGGATGGATTTTAAAATAGATTTTCCTTTCTCTTCCTTCATCTCACCCCTGATTCCAAGAAGTAAGCATTGTTAAGAATTTCTCATATTGAGAAGGACAAATATCATATGTTTGCACGTGTAGGAGGATTAGCAGGAACTTGATGGAGGAACAAGGGGGAGAAGAAGGGCGGAAATGGTGGGGGAAAGGGAGAGAGGCAAACCATGAGAGACTCTTGAATGCTGACAAAAACTGAGGACTGATGGATGTTGGGGGGAGGGGGGGAAGGGCATGGAGGAGGACACTTGTGGGGATGAGCACTGAGTGTTATGTGGAAACTAATTTGACAATAAACTATTTGTAAAAAAAAAAAAGGAATTTCTCATATTGAATATATTTTTCTAGGGTTGTCACATACCTTTTGACTTCGCTGTTTATGAAATTTACTTTACTGAATGGTTTAAAAATGTGTCAACTTGGCTAGTCATTTTCTTCTGTCCATATTAGAATGCAACGTCCATAAAGTTATCACAATATCTTATACATTGATGATGAGTAGATATTCTATAAAATGGGGGGTAAAAAGTCAATGACAGAATTTTTAAAAAGCTGCTAGTTGAGCAGTGGTTTAACTATAATACAATCATACTCTATAGTGTCTAGTCAGAATTTCAGCATGGCTTTCGGTAAATGTATTTATATGACCAGACCAGTGATGCCCTACATCACGCCAATATGCTATTCAGCTGATTTATAACAGCCATAGCCAACTGCCTTTTTAAGAAACAATTTAATTTAAAAAATTACATGTATAGAGTTTTTGTCCTTGACCTTCTTACAAATATTACTGAAAAATCAAGCTAAAAATTCTCCAAAATCTCATAAATTACCTCACTCCTATGGCTTACATCATCCTGCCTCTTCCTTGACAGCTGAATTAATTTTAAGAAGTCCCATGGAGTCATCCTCAGCCATTTATTATCCCAGACTTGTCGCAAAGCCCTATACAGGCATTTGCCAACTTGTCCTTTTAATGGTCTCCTGATGATAAATTGGCCTTGAGTGATTCTGCGCTCTATCCCTGTCCCTTCCCTGACTTCCTTTTCTCTTCCTGGCCATTGTTCCCTCCTATAGGGACCTTTTTGGAAGCCACAGCATCACAGTAGAAACAAAGACCCACCTAATGATTGTCTCTGCCACGTAAAACCAGGCATGCCTTCTGCACACAATTTCAACCCTATCGAGTTAGTCGACACCTCACTTTGCTTCTCTTCTCTCGGTTCTCTATGTTTGCCATTGTTCTTATGAAACCGAGTGAATCCAGCTGACTTTCTCCCAGCTCATAAACCCCAAATGGGACGTCTAGTTCCACTATTTCCTTTCTTAATCATGGCCTTAGCTTGACCATACCCCTTCGTACTTGGCCACACCCACTCTGACTCAAGATTTCTCTACCGTCCACCCTTTACCTCTCTTTCATGGTAGAGCTGACATTTCTGATGCTTTATGCATTACCGCGTAACACCCAGGATCCAGTCAGGAAAACAACAGCTACACTAGATATGTCAACAGACAGAATTTAATATAGGTTACAGAGGTGTTGGCATACTGGTATAAAGGAAACAGGAAGTAGTTCAGAGATACTAACCGAAGGAGGATACCGTCACCCAGAGGGCAGGAAGAAAGGGGAAAGGATGGGATTGGTATAACTAGGAACAAAGTAGATGCCACAGAATTGCAGTTACCCTTCTGATAAGATGGCTCCTCACTTGTGGTTGGTGTCCCTAAGGTGTGGCTTGTTCTGAGTGTGCAGAAAATAGCTGGACCTTGAATCAAGAGGTGCTGTCATAGTGAACGGCCATTGCTGGGAGAACCCTGACAAAAACAGGAAGAGGGGAGGGTTCTTCTCTACTTCTCCAGCCTTCTTGTCTTCCTCTAGTGTCCCACTATCAAAACCTAATAAGAAGTCAGCTGACGAAGGAGAAACAAACTGTCCACTCTGTCTTCACAGAACAGAATATAGGAAGGTGAATTTGAAACTAAAAGGCCACCAACAGAATGGGAGAAGATAATTGCAAATGACATATCAGATAAAGGCTTAGTGTCCAAAATCTAAAAAGAACTTATCAAACTCAACACCCAAAGAACAAATAATCCAGTGAAGAAATGGGCAAAAGACATGAATAGACACTTCTCCAAAGAAAAACATCCAGATGGCCAACTGACACATGAAAAAATGCTCAACATCACTCATCATCAGGGAAATACAACTCAAAATCACAATGAGATACCACCTCACACCTGTCAGAATGGCCAACATTAACAACTCAGGCAACAGCAGATGTTGGCGACGATGTGGGGAAAGGGGAGCCCTTTTGCGCTGCTGGTGGAATGCAAACTGGTCCAGCCGCTCTGGACAACAGTATGGAGGTTCCTCAAAAAATTAAAAATAGAGCTACCCTATGACCCAGCAATTGCACTACTAAGTATTTATCCAAGGGATACAGGTATGTTGTTTCAAAGGGGCATATGCACCCCAATGTTTACAGCAGCACTATCAACAATAGCCAAAGTATGGAAAGAATGCAAATGCCCATCGATGGATGAATGGATAAAGAAGATGTGGTATACACACACACACACACACACACACACACACACACACACACACACACATACAATGGAGTATTACCTGGGAATCAAAAATAATGAAATCTTGTATTTGTAACTATGTGGATGGAACTGGAGGGTATTATGCTAAGTGAAATTAGTCAGTCAGAGAAAGACACATACCATATGACTTCACTCATATGAGGACTTTAAGATACAAAACAGATGAGCATTAGGGAATTGAAGCAAAAATAATATAAAAAACATGGAGGGGAACAAAACATAAAAGACCCTTAAATATGGAGAACAAACAGAGGGTTACTGGAGGGGTTGCAGGAGGGGGGAGGGGCTAAATGGGTGAAGGGCATTAAGGAATCTACTCGTGAAACCATTATTGCACTATATGCTAACTAACATGGATGTAAATAAATAAATAAATAAATAATGACATAAATAAGAGAAAATTACTTCATAATTAACACTCTTAATTCCCTAAATTTACTTCATCTTAAACTACCTATGATTATTTTAAAGTTCATTTATTTACTTTTTGAGAGAGACAGAGAGGGAGAGAGTGTGAGCAGGGTAGAGACACAGAGAAAGGTAGAGAGAGAATCCCAAGCAGATTCAGTGCTGGCAGCACAGAGCCCAGTTCAGGGCTCTATCCCACAAACCACAAAATCATTACGTGAGCCGAGATTAAGAGTCAGATGCTCAACCGACTGAGCCACCCAGGCGCCCTACCATTATTTTAAGTGTCCACACATCCATTTCTCTGCCTGAAGTGCACTTTCTCTCCCTTTCCATTTACTAAATTCTTCTGTGGCACGATTTTGTTTTCTGTAACTGTTCTTTTCCATTTCTTAGATGAGAAAGGAAAAGAAGTTATTTTTCCCCTAGGGTGCTGTAGCTTTTCATGCACAGGACCGCAGAGCCCTGGGCAATGTGTCTGCCTATAGTTATGACATGTGTCTGTCTACATGGGAATCAGAGCCCCTTAAGGATGAGGACTGGTATATCCAATGAGTCATACAGCCTGGTTAAAATAAATGGTTCAATTTATGTTACAATGGTGACGTGAGTGGAAGAACTTGGGTGATGTACACTTCTTTCCAATTCCACTGGCCAGAGTCCAGCCTTATGACCCAACCCAACTGCAAGGGGGCTGGAAAATGTAGTCTTCCTGTGTCCCCATGTCCCATAGGAGGATGAGGAGAGGGATGAGGATTAATGAGCATCCAGATAGCTGTGTCATACTGTCCATCTTCCAGTATATTTCACCTAACAAAGAAAGCCATGTAGAGCAGTACCCCACTAGGTGACACTTACGTGTGCATGGACTGAATGATAATACATCATTCTTTATCCAACCTGAGTTATGGAGAAGATTTAAAAGATGACCATACCAGAGAAGCATCTTTATATTACCAGGACACATTTTCACAGAGCTTATTGAATTAGGACACTTGACAGTAACTAGACAGTGAATCTGCAGAAGGAAACTAAACCATCTAGATTTATAAATATTGAGTCACGGTATTTTAAATGAATGGAACATCCCTCCATTTATGTTTTTCCCTCTATAGGTAGATGGAGGAGAGCTATTACAATTAGGATGCATTTGGGATGCTTGGGTGGCCCAATCGGTTAAGCATCTGGCTCTTGATTTGGCTCAGGTCACCACCTCAAGGTTGAGTGATCAAGCCCTGTATTGCTTGAGATTCTCTCTCCCTCCCTCTCTCTGTCCCTCCCCACTTCAGAATAAATACAAAAACATTTAAAAAAAAATTGGTGTGCCTGGATGGCTCTGTCGGTTAAACGTCTGATTTTTGGTTTTGGCTCTGGTCATGATCCCATGGTTCATGGGTTCTAGCCCTGAGTCAGGCTCCACATTGATAGTTGTGGAGTCTACTTGGGATTCTCTGTCTCCCTCTGTCTCTCTGCCCCTTCCCTGCTCTCTCTCTACCTCTCTCTTTCTCAAAATAAAGAAATAAATATAGAAAAAAGAAGCGTTATTATCCATTTGGATTCTATCATTTTGGAGGCATTTTCTCCAATAGTCCAGTTCAAGGATATTAATGACTTTTTGCATACATTCTGCCCTATCTAAGCTGCCATTCTTCATATATATCAGGTAGTATTTCCTGCATTCTCACATTTACAAGTGAATAGATTTTAAAAAAACCTCAATATTTCTGGCAGGTTCAAGAGAAACAGTCATCTCTTACCTGGGATGTAGCTTTTGCATAATAGAGACAATGGTGAGTTTGGAAACCAAGGACATCAGAGGGTAGAAGAAAACTTTAGAAGACTGGCATTTGGGAAGGAAAACTCTCGAAACAACTGCAGGCATCACAGAGCCATAGCAATATCGGAAGTCTAGATGCTTGATTGATCATTCCTCCCAAACCAGGTTCTTCCACCCTCTCCCTATCTTAGTGGGGATTCTATCCTTTTGGTTACTCAAGTCCAGATTCCTACAGTTATGCCTGAGTCACTCTTCCTCTCTCACATCCCACCTCTGGTAACTCAGTAAATCCTGTCGTGAGTACCTTCAAAACATAGCTCTCTATCTTACCGTCTTCAGTCTCACCCCATCCGTTCTCACCCAGCCTAGGACAGTCATTCCTAATTGAACTCTTGGAGAAGGCACTCTACTCTACAGCCATTTCTCAACACAGCAGCCAGAGTCATTCTTCCAAAATATTCCTCCCCTCCAAGACTGCCCTCAAAGTGAAGGTCCAGAGTCCACCTGTGGCCTCCCATACATGCCTAGTCTACCCTCTTTCGACCTCTTGGACCTTACCCATCTCTTCCTTCCATCTTGCCCACATCTTAATATGCCTTCACTCATGGTGTGTTTCTGCGCAAGTCATGCTGGTCCTTTGTCTGCTGGATTAACACTGAAATCCCTTCTTCATCATCCTGTACCTTCCCTACTTTAGTTTTCTCAAGAGCACTGCCCCCTTTCCAACATATAACAACTGTTCTTATTTATTTGACCATTTCTGTCTTTCCCCACTGGAATAAAATTTCCACGCCAACAGAGACTTGTCTCTATCTTTTGTCTGCTGTATCCTCGGTGCTTAGAACCGTGCTTGACACATTGTAGGGAACCAAGAATTACTGGTTTAATATATTCCATAAAATGCGAGAGAGGCTAAACAGAACAATAACTGTCTACTTCACATGATTGTTCTGAGCTTCCAATTAAATTAGTTTACTTTGCAAATTAAAAGGCATGAGCTACATATATTATTATTAATGTTAATTATAATACCCCAAGGTTATGGAGTTTACTTCAACTGGACGCTGGGCAGAGTACTATGCATTTTCTCATTTAATTCCTATAATGCTCAGTGGGGTCACTGCTGCTATTATTCCCCTTTCGGAAGGGAGAAGCTTGTAGATTCACAGCCTCCACACACGCCTGCAAATTTAACTCTGAAATTTGCAGTGAAACTGGCCCAGAAGTAACAACAAAAGCTGACTTTCTCACTTCTGTCTTTTCTCAGCTTGCTAAAATTGCCATTCTTTGGTATATTTCCTTTCCAGATGAGTAAAATGGGCATGTATCGTTGTGCAGGAAATCTACAAAGTTTTAGGCAGGCCTAATGAAACTGATTTATACTGGAGTCTTGAGCCAAAAATAAGACCGAAACAACAAAAATTCACTTTAGTTATTGCTACAATATAGTTTGTTTCGAAATATGATCTTTTGGGGGGCCATCTGGGAGGCTCAGTCAGTTACACATCTGACTCTTGATTTCAGCTCAGGTCATGAGTTCACAGTTTTGTGAGTTTGAGCAGTGCAGAGCCTGCTTGGGATCCTCTCTCTCTCTGCCCCTTCCCTGGTTGTGCTGACTCTGCCTCTCTCAAATAAATCATTAAACTTAAAAAAAAAAAAGAGAAAGAAAGAAAGAAAGAAAGAAAGAAAGAAAGAAAGAAAGAAAGAAATATGATCTTTTGGAACAGGCAGTTTCTTTTTTTTTTTAATTTTAATGTTTGTTTGTTTTTGAGAGAGAAGAAAAGAGAGAGTGTGAGTGGAGGATGGACAGAGAGAGAGGGAGACACAGAATCCGAACAGAGACACAGGCTCCAGGTTCTGAACCTTGAACCTTGAGGTCATGACCTGAGCTGAAATCAGACACTCAAGAGACTGAGCCACCCAGGCACCCCACAACAGGCAGAGTTTCTTAAACAGAACACAAAATGTAACCATAAAGGAAAAACATGATAAATTGGGTTCTATTGACATCGAGATTACGTGTTCATCAAGGGCCACCAGAAAGTGAATAAAATGAACCCTGAACAGTATAAGGCTGTATTGACAATAAATGCATTCCACAAAAACTCATCGCTAGAATATATATGGAACTCTTAACACATCAATAGGAGAATCAACCTAATATGAAAGAGTGGCACATTAGCCGAATACACAGTTAACAAAAGAGGGTAACCAAGTAGCTAAAATGCATGTTAAAAAGTTACACAGATGTCTAACTATCAGGGAAATGGAAACTAATGCCATGTGAGATAAAGTCTAAGGCAGCAAGTGCAAGTAGCACAATTTATAAAAAGAAAATACCTGGGGGGCCTGGGTGGCTCAGTTGGCTAAGTGTCCGACTTTGGCTCAGGTCATGATCTCACGGTTCATGGGTTTGAGCCCCACATCAGGCTCTGTGCTGACAGCTAGCTCAGAGCCTGGAGCCTGTTTCACATTCTGTATCTCCCTCTCTCTCTGACTCTACTCTGTTCTCTCTCTCTCTCTCTCTCTCTCAGAAATAAATAAAACATTAAAAAATTAAAAGAAAATACCAAATATTGGTGATGATGTGCAGCGACCAAGGCCATCAATAAGAGACACTGCTAGCGGGTGTTAAAACTCGAACTTTGGTAAACTACTCAGCCGTACCTATAAAAGCTAGATGTGTGGCTACCCTCTGTAACACAGCAATTGCATTTCTAAAACCATACCCTATAAAATTGCTTACTCATGTTTGCCCAAAGACAGCCTTATTTGTAACGACCAGAAGTTGGATACTACCCAAATGCCCAAAACATGAGAATGGATAAAAAAAAAAAAAAAGTGTGGTGCATGATTACTGTCATATGAACCCTGTAAACAAAGAGAATTAAAAATCCATTGTTATATACCACAATATATATGAATCATATAGAGATAGCGGTGTGTGCAGGATGCTATACACAAAAGAACATGGAATGTGTGATCCACTGACTTCCGGAAGCAGAACAAACTAAACCCGTGTTGTCCGACGTCAGACAGAGATTGACTTTGGTGATGAAGGTAGGGAAGAGAAGGGCAGCTTCTTGGGTGTTTTTATACTCCTGTTTCTTGATCTGGGTATGTTCAGTTTAAATGCCTACGAAATGTGTGCTCTTCTGTATGTGTATATTTCAAAGGAAAGCAAGACAAAAGCAAAAGGAAAAAAGATTCTGTTTGCCCACCTGGCCCCATCGGCCCCTGAAATAACATTCTGCATATCCGTTTTGTATAACTGTGGAGAGACAAAAATATAGCCTCCCTTGCAGAAGACATCTCATTAGGACAGCATGTTCAGAACACAGGGTTACAAGGTGGGCACTTTTCAGGAGTGGAAATTCAAGCCACAGACAAGCCATTTGACAGTGTCCGATCCAAGATGTTTATGACGCTAGTGATCTATCATTCTCATGCAAGGGATATCCCTCATACAGGGATATTTACTTACTTTTTTTGACAAATGCAGATTTCAGCCCATCCAGTGCTGTCCTTCCCTTCTGTTAGGGGTGTCTTATCTGCTGCATGCGGTTTCCTCCAACACCGGCTTGCTTCCTTCTTTCTGATCCTGGACACATGGTTTGGGGACCACAGGGAAGGGAGGCCGACAGGCATCCCAGGGATGTGCACGGAGGTTTCCCTCCTCCCTTTAATGTTTACCCTCTCTTGTGGACAAACATAATGCAGTTCTTTTAAAATAAGTCCATATTTGGGGGCACTTGGGTGGCTCAGTCGGTTAAGCATCCGACTTCGGCTCAGGTCATGATCTCGCGGTTCGTGGGTTCGAGCCCTGCATTGGGTTCTGTGCTGGCAGCTCAGAGCCTGGAGCCTGCTGCAGATTCTGTGTCTCGCTCTCTCTCTGCCCCTCCCCTGCTTGCGCTCTTTCTCTCAAAAATAAACATTAAAAAAATAAAACAAGTCCATATTTCTTTGTGGTTTGTGTGATCCTCAGAGGTGAGCTGTTTCAGACAGGAGCCCTTTTACCCTCACAGGCAAAGGACTGGAGGCCGCCGGGGCTGGGGTCCCTGCAATCCCTAGAGACAGACAGACGGGCAGTGCAGAGGGAGGGCAAAGGATCAGAAGGGCATAGCGGCTGGTTCATCGAAGCCGTGTGGTCAGAGTGGTCTGTGTCCCTTACCCGGCAGCAACGAGGGAAATGACCCCGACCCTTCAGAAAACACCGCACTGACTCGCGCAGTGGCTGTCTAACCAGTGGCTGCACTGGCCTGCTCCCCAGTTTTCAATCCGCGCTAAACTTTCCATCCGTCCCTCTCTCCTTGGGCCAGTTTTGCCAGTGTTTCTCGACATCGCATTAACTTCCCTCCTAGTACAATAATCGACTCCAATCTGCTATTATCACGGAAATAGAAGAGGTAAAGTGCCTGTAATAGGATCCAAATCAAATCACTTTCACTTCAGCCAGCTTTTGCGGTGAAGCCAAGGATTCCCCAGGGAGATTCAATACAGAGAAACACCTGCAGACACAGGCTGAGGCCCGGGCAGTAGATGGAACACGACAGGCCCTGCTCGCCTGTAGCATCTTCTTAGTTATAAGGCGGTCAGCTCGGGAGTAATGACCTCAGGCAGGCTCTGATACACTTGTGACTCAAAGGCGACACGGGGATCGGGTTCTCACTCTGTTCCCCCCAGCCCGAAGCAACACGTTGGCTTCTAATTCGCAGCGCCAGGACTATGGTAACATAGACTGTCCCAAAGCATTTGCTGTCAGAAGGGGTTGCTTTTGCATGAATGTCTGCTGGTTCTTTGAGCAGGCCACCCTCAAGGAATAAATTAACATGTACGTACTAGAGGTTTCTCCCGCTCTGGGAAAGTAGAGCCTTCCAAAAGCCAAAATGGTGTAAAACAAAGAGGCAACTGCCAGTAATTTACATGGAAAAATGTTAAGCATTTCCAGACCCACCAAAATTGCCTCTCTTAGGCTTTTCTGATACCTTAGGACATGTCCTGCTATCGGATGTACAAGGTAAATGGAGATGAAGTACAGATGCTCCCAGACACAGGTCAGAGCTCTAGGGGTTTGATGTTGTGATGCTGAGGGTAGTTCCCAGGGAACGAGCTCGGAGGGAGCCACACTCGTTGCTGGAGAAGAACACTGCCTTCATAACAGCTTGCTGGAAAATGAACACTATATCTTTTCGACACTTGCCTTTTTTTTTTTTTTTTTTTTTTTGGTAAGAGCAAAAAAAAAAAAAATCCCCTCCAGATTTCTTTTGGTTAGCAAAAACCAGTATTCATTACATCTTTCATAAAAACAAAGGGGCATAAAATGACCTTTCAAAAAGTGGGAGATAGGTGGACTCACTCTTATGAAAGAACAAAAGCCAAGGATGCCTGGGTGGCTCAGTCGGTGAAACATCCAACTCTTGGTTTCGGCTCATGGTTTCACAGTACGTGAGTTCAAGCCCCACACTGGGCTCTGTGCAAACAGCATGGAACCTGTTTGGGATTCTCTCTCCCTTGCTCTCTGTCCCTCCTCGGCTTGCTCTCTCGCTCTTGCTCGCTCTCTCTCTCTGAAAAAATAAGTTAATAAACATTAAAAATTTTTGAAAAGGAAAGAAGTAAGAAAGGCCAAAGCAAACCAAATTGAACATAACTCAGGCCTGGCAGGGGGCGAGGTAGGAAGAGCCCAGCCCATCATCCTTTGGACATTCCTGCACAAATATCACACACTTGGTCTCTCCTGCCCCACTCTCCACATGGTTGTAGGTTAAGATTCTTTAGGCAAAAACCCTTTCTTTCCATATGCAAGTCTGTTACTTCACATCTATTTTGTTGACTTCCTTGCATACTACTAGTTCAACAGCAAGGTTGTATACATTTGCAATCGTACCACAACTTCTCATTTGGGCTCCAAATCGGACACAGACTTGGCAAACAAATCTTCTAGTTGATGCCTACTTATGTGCCAAAGTCTGAAGATTTTGGCTGCCCAGACTAATTGAGAATTCCTGTAAGCGAGCTATCAGATAAGCAAAAAAGAGCAATTATGGTCTTCATTTCACAGACCTATGAAAAAAATCATGGCAGATATTTCCAAAGCAAATGGAAACTTCATGGAGACATTCTCCAAGGGTCTCGTTCCATATTTTCTTGTAGTTTTGCCCTTGACCTCTGTCTGACACGTAGAAGGAAAACAAGCTTCGCCTTAAAGTTGCACCCCTCAGTAACCATGTGACTTTGGACAAATGTCTTCATCTCTCTGAACCTTGAGTTCCTCTTGAATAGGATCATCCCTCATTTCCATCATGAATGCCCCATGAGGTCAAGTATTTGAAAACACTTGGTTATTTCTAACCCGATAGACTGAGACAAGAAACAACAATTTTTCTGGAAGTGTTATGTGATCACAATGAAACAGGGTTGAGCCACAAAACATTTCTTCTGAAAATAAATTTAGAAGGACCAAGAGACGACTGTTCTTGGAGTGTGGGGCACTTCTCAGGAGCGGTTCTGCTGAGAACCGCAGTCAGGTGGCTCAGCCATCAGTGGGCAGGTAAATCCCACTGTCACAGGTACACAGGGCTACATGCACCTGTAACTGATGGTAATGGGAACTATGGCTGCCTTGGGGTCTGATCACACTGACTCTTGGTCCCTAGGGCAACCAAGCCTGTGGGATTGGAAGAGGCAGCCTGTGGACTGCTGTGGCCTGATGAGCTTGAGGGGGTGGCTTCAGGAAGGAGTCACTTGCAGACATCTTTGTTGTTTAGAGGAAGCATTCTCCATGGAACACTAGAGAGATTCTCCAGGAATGAAGCCATTAGTAGGATTTATGTCTGGGCTTCTGCATGATCTCAGATCCCTTAAATTATAAGATGTATTGAAGGAAGATGGTTTCACAGTGAATGTGGGTATCAGGGACGTAGTTGATTGCTGTTAATAGTGACAAGCCTGTCTCCTTTAGAGCCCTTGATGCGCTCCACACTGGGATTCCAGACAACACAAGGGTGTGGCAAGGTCGGAACTAGCTTCTGTTATATACAGCAGGAGATGTAGGCACACACTGTGCAGACAGCAACCTGAAGCCAAGACAGGTCTGGTTTTTGTACAATTCATCCATTTCAATGAAGGGTTTTCATGTAACTACCTCTGGCTTAATATACATAGCTTTGGGAGATATACAGATACATGGAGCTACAAAAAAAAATCACAGAATCTGATCTGAAGTTTGAAATCAATGGTAAGTTTATTCTGTCCATTCAGCAAATGTCTGTTGGGCACTCAGAGAATCTGGAGGACACGCAGGGGGAGACAGTCTCTGTGTTTCCATGCCATGTGTATGCAAGATCGGGGAGGCATGAAGGCAATTAGCTATAAGAAGCTGACATACAGGGCTCCTGGGTGGCTCAGTCAGTTAAGCATCTGACTCTTGACTTCAGCTCAGGTCATGATCTCACAGTTCGTGGGTTCGAGTCCCGCATCAGGCTGTGTGCTGACAGCTCAGAACCTGGAGCCTGTTTCATATTCTGTGTCTCACTCTCGCTGACCTTCCCCTGCCTGTTCTCTGTCTCTCTCTGCCTCTTAAAAATAACCAAACATTGAAAAAAAAATTGTTTAAGAAGCTGACATGCTTACAGAGGGCACCTGATGAAGAAGAGAGCAGAAGAACCAGTACCAATTCCTCGTCTGGAGTTGCTGGGGGTCATCTCAGTGATGAGCTGATGTCTGGGTCAAGGTGTGGAGGACCAGTAGTCAGAGGGAGCACGGCCAGTAGTCAGAGGGAGAGAGCATGTGGAGAAGGCAGTTCAGGTAGAGAACACGGCAGATGGAAGTTTTTGGGGGTAAGAAAGCATGTAATACCTTCTGCATGTGCACACTGGCCTCTTCTTCAGACATGCCTACAATAATGGGAACACACAGGCCCTAAGAAGAGTCTTAAATTCCACACTTCAGAATGCATAAAGCCTAGTAACCTGTGACTTTACAATGGCTAAGGTGTATGTCCAGAGAAAATGATCACCAGGAAGAGTGGTCCCCAGTGGGCTGCCCTGTGATCCCTGATAAACCTGGTTTTCTTCCAGCACCCACCCCCTTCTTCCTAATGACCTCCCCAATTTGTTGAACATATAATATGAGCAGGGCGTTGCCATTCACAAGTCAAGGCTCAATCGCTTGCTCAATGACACAGAACTGAGTGATGATATCGGGGGGGGATGTTCAATCAAAGCTCTGGCTGATCCCCAAACCAGGTTCCCAAACTCTTCCTTCAATTTCCTCACCAAATAATGGGCTGAGATCTTACTCACATCCTTTCTAATTCCTTGTCTCACTTTTCTTAGAGACAGTCCTAGATCAGGTCTCTAAGCATCGGGGACAAAATAAAAGTGCCCTCCAGCTCGCCAGTTGCTGCTGCTTTCTCAAGCCTTTACACCAGCCTATCAGAGGGACCTAGTTGCACTACAAGGGAAGTTAGCACCCTAAGATGGTCCCCTAAACTGGATTCCATGGACAGTTTGGGAGACTCGCCCATGATCTCCTCATACTAGGGACTCCAATGCATGTGAGCATATTCAAAACCCTGGAAAATTACAAGCAAAGAAATCTGTGCAATTCACTATTTCTCTATCTCCTTTGATGTGACTTTGCCTGTATACTTGCTAATATCCTCGGTCAAAACAGTTTGAGGAACACGCTTTGGGAAACACTGCCTCACGCCATTACCATTTCTTTCTAGCATCGCCACCAACACTACGGCCATTGCTTGGCCTTTTCCCCCAGAGGTCCTATATTCATTTGCTAGGGCTGCCATAAAAAAATACCATAGCCTGAATGGCTTCAATAACAGACATTTATTTTCCCACAGGTCTGGAGTCTGGAAGTCTAAGAATAAGGTGCCAGCATGAATGATTTCTCCATAGGCCTCTCTTGTTGGCTTGCAAATGGCCATCGTCTCCCTGTGGCTTCGCATGGTCTTTCCTCTGTTCTTGTGTGTCTCTGGTATTTCTTCCTCTTGTGATAATACCAGTCATATCAGATTAGAGCTTACCTTTATTACCTCATTCAACCTTAAATACTTCTTTGAAGGCTCGACCTCCAAACAGAATCATGGGCATTAGGGCAATTAGCATATGAGTTCTGAGGGACACAATTCAATCTGTACAGGTTCCTTTTACTATCCTATTCCTGTAGCAAATTGTCCAGTATAGAGGGATGAGCTTGTTTTCTGACATACACATGATGTTTATTTCAGTTACCATGGCCTTTTAACTCCTAGAAGACCCATTACGGGCATCGTGTAAAATAAAAAAAAAAGAGAGAAAGGAAGGGAAGGGAGGAGAGTGGACACTTTATTACACTTACTGTTATTATCAAAAGGCAAAACATTTTGGAACCAACTCTAAATGGTCACATGCTTCTGTGGAAACAGGAGAGAGGGGTCGCCTTGGGCCACTTTACTTCCTGAAAGCAACAAAACAAAACAAAACAAAAGTCAGATGAGAACATCTAGGTTGTACGGGTTCCGTATTTGGTTTCAGTGCCAGGAGGCTCAAAGGTTTCCATTTCTGCAGTTTTCCTTATCCAAGTGCTCTTGATCTAATTATTTTCCCTATCATTTTGTTAATCTATATCCCAGGTTATACTTTTTGTGTCTCAATATATGTGGGTTTTTTTTTTTTTTGAGAGACAGAGAGAGAGAGAGAGAGAGAGAGTAGGGGAAGAGCAGAGACAGCGAGAGAGAGAATCTTAAGCAGGCTCGATGCCAAGCACAGAGCCCGACACGGGGCTCTCTCACACGACCGTGAGATCACAACCTGTGCAGAAATCAAGAGTCAGATGCTTAACCGACTGAGCCACCCAGGAGCCCCTCAGTATATGTGTTTTTAAAGTTATTATTGTGTTCCTAAGCTGGTTTGGGGCATCATAGGTAGAACTGACAATTAACAGGTAAGGAGATGAGTGAATCTTTCTTGGTAGGAAGAATGCAGACAACTAGGGAATCAAGCAGATATGTGCCCTTGGCTCAATGTGAGCCAAGGCAGAAGCCCTAGAAACCTTTACTCAAGAGAGAGCAGGAGGAATGTTCACTTAAAAGAGTCCCTATAGCAGGAGATCAGATCCACGCTCAACGACGGAACTTCAGAAGCATCACATATTCTGCAGGCTTTTGTCGGTTCACTGGAGGTCCCTCTGTTGGAATCTAAACCTTGACATTGACATCCCCTCAGTTGGAATTCATATGGAAAAGTCAAATTACTAGTTTTACTTTATTTTTCCCCCAAAATTTTTATTTCAACTCTAGTTAGTTAACATGCAGTGCAGTGTTGCTTTCAGGAGTAGAACTCAGTGATTCCTCACTTTCATACAACACCCAGTGCTCATCCCAACAAGTGCCTTCCTTAACACCCATTCGTCCCCCAGCCCATCCCCCACCCACCTCCCTCCATCATCCCAGATATAAACCATACATCACAAGCAGTCACTTTCATCTGTGAAATTGGGTTAATAATATTGTCCTCACAGATTTTAAGGGCCAAACTGGCTGGCGTGCACACCAACCCTCAGAACAAAGACTGGTGTTCAAACACTTTCACTTTCTTGTTTTCTCTCTCTCCCTTCTTCCTTTCTGTCCTTCCTCTTTCCTGCTTTTCTTTCTTCCCTCTTTTCTGTCCTTTCTTCCGCTTTTCACTCTCCTTCATGCTCCATTCACCTTCCTCAGTCTTTCTGTTACTTCTCAAAATGGCGCTAGGTGTGTGATACAGATGTTAGATTCATTGAAAACATGTCTGCACAGGAGCGCCTGGGTGGCTCAGTCGGTTAAGTGTCTGACTTTGGCTCAGGTCATGATCTCACGGTTTGTGGGTTCGAGCCCCACCTCGGGCTCTGTGCTGACAGCTAGCTCAGAGCCTGGAGCCTGCTTCAGATTTTGTGTCTCCCTCTCTCCCCGACCCTCTCTTGCTCACACTGTCTCTCTCTCTCTCTCTCTCTCTCAGAAATAAATAAAACATTAAAAGTAAATAAATAAAATAAAACATGTCTGCACAAAATTTTGTGAATTATTAAAAAGCAAAAGACACAGAAGAAACCCCACTGGAGGGTGGAAAGATTGTTGAGGGTAAAGGCCACATACCAAGCTTCATTTTATTCTCCCCTCCCTCTGTGCCATGTACATAGCTGAGTGCAAAGTAGGCACTAAACATCTAAGCAACGACAGAGGAAGTAAAGCAAGATGTGAAAATCATGTAAAGGAATAACTGATACTTACAACGGCAGATTTTGACTCCAGAAAGAAGGCCTCTGACTTCTGTCATCTCTATGAGGACACATATTATGTAGGTGAGTCCATTTCTGTCTGTCAGGGATCCATATATATGCCCACGTATTGCATTAGATATTCCTGGAGTCATGTGATATATTGATGATTATAAAATAGCTACCATTTATTCAACACTTATAAATGTCAAGGGTTCTACTAAGTGCTTGACATGAATCATTTCAATTAGTATTAAATATGTTAGCAGGTTATGTAATCTACCAGTGTGGACCCACATACTGCATGCATTCCTGTCTCTAATTTGACTTTCTGGGAGAAAATGCATAGTCCTGTTTGAATGCACAATAATACAGCCTGAGAATGCTTAGTTATTTCTGATAAACATATAGACAATGCATGGATACTTCTATCTGTATTCACACTCTTTCCCACAGAAATGTTGGTATTATTTTAATCATTTTATTGGTCCAGAGAATAAGCTATTGGATTTGACCTTGACCCTGGATACTCCCTTTGAGAAATGTTGGGATCCGTCGTATCAAGCATGTAGGTGCATCCATTCTCAGGGGTCAATCCATCGGTTTCATTTATGAGAGGCTTAAGGGTTGAGCAAGAGGAGAGGGGAAAAAAGTCTCCAGAACACACTATAAAATTATAATAGTTATTTTCTTGGATTTTTATAATCTTTTGGCAAAAAGCTTAATGTTTGGCCTAAATACACAGTAAGCTAAGAAGAGATTTTGTACTCTGTTCAGTAATAGCCAGGTGGATCACTTAAAATAAAACATCATTATATCTAAACACACACACACACACGCACACACACACACACACACACACAGACTGAGTTATACCTGTGCTCTATGATATTCCTAGGGAAACAATTACATATTGTGGCTCTTTTATGGATAAACAGAAACATTTCCCACATCGCAATACCCGCTGTAGCATATCATTAGAAAATTATAGTGGTGGCTGAGAATTTTTGACTAATTAGGTTTCTTGGATAATAAGAGCTTTTTAATAAGGTACATATCATTTACAATATTGCTAATGAAATGTGAAAGCGATTCAGTACCCGGTAAGATAATGGCTAACTTGTTTTAATTGTTAACATTTTTTCCTGTCTTCAATGACACAGTCATTACTTCAAAGCCACCACTTATCATGAAATCTAAGAGGATTAATGGTTTCACTTATACTGGCGAAAATGTTTAAACTGTCCCGATTATCAGTGCAGTTGGAAAGAATAATGGTTATTTGTCATCGCGTTTAGCAGGAGAATGAATTGTCCCCTGGATGGTGGTGCTATTAACCCTTTGAGGAAGTGGTAATGGAGCTTCACAGCAGAGCTGCGGAATGCCACCATTTAGCATCGGTGTTAGTTAGAATGCAGCTTCTCCTCCCTCACAACCACCTAAAGGAATTGCATCCTCTCCTGGTGGGCTTGGAAACAAGCGCCTTAGCTTGCCCACAATTTTGGAAATCTGAGAGGAAAACCAGGCAGCGAGTGATACATTCTTGTGATGACTGAGCACAAGACTACACTGAGAAAAAAATCTAATTAAGAGAAATGGGAATTCCAGAAAAGGAAAAAAAAAAATTGTAAACTCCTTGCTCCTTTCCTTTTCTGTTAAAGAAATAGAGGAAAATGTGGAAAGTGGCACATTTTGGTTTCTCCCCTCCAACCCTGACTATGTTTTAACTCAGATATTACATTTTAAAAATCCTACATCTACTTTAGAGATTTTCATCATACGTGTTGTGCGTAACCATAAAAAACAAAATTTCGATTTTGGGGCACCTGGGTAGCTCAGTCGTTATGCATTGATTTCAGCTCAGGTCATGATCTCATGGTTCGTAAGTTCGAACCCCGTGTTGGGCTCTGTGCTGACAGCTCAGAGCCTGGAACCTGCTTCGGATTCTGTGTCTCCCTCTCTCTCTGCCCCTCTCCTACTAGTGCTCTGTATCTCTCTGTCTCAAAGAAAAAAAAAAAATTTTAAACGTGACCTTAAGAAACTTTCTCAATTTTGAAAGGCCAAAATTAGGCTAGTGGCCAATACAAACTGAGGAAATTCTGCGCTTGGGAATCAAGGCTTCGCTGTAGTACAGATGTCAGTCTACAAGTATACACCTGCTGTATGCTGCTTATATTCTGACTTCAGTGAATGCTTTCAGCGGAGGGCCGGCCGAGTAAAACAAAAGTACGGTATTGAATTAAAAAAATGCAGGGCAATATGCAGAAAATCAATAATCGTCTTCAGTAAAAGTAACAGGATGATGGCGTTGGGTAGGATGCAGTAACACGCGTCTTCCATCCGGGTCCCATCGACTGGTTGCCGACGGCCTGCCTAGCGCAGGAAACGGCCTTGCTGCTTCTGCGGGGCCGTGGCTGAGGCCTTAGGGCAGCTCTAATTCACAGAAGGCGAGTGTACCCATGAAGTCCATGTGCTTCCTGGGAGGACGTCCAGGGTGAACCTGGGGGGAGTCGATTGGAAGAGAGAGGGCAGAGGCGACAAACACAGAGCATGTGCTCCGGGAGACACAGCTTGGCTGCCTTACTTGTTACGGGCCCGCAGAGTCCCGTCTCCCTGGAGAAGCGGCCACAGCTCGGCCCTGTCAGGCAGCAACGAGGGTTGCTCTGCTCAGCTCTGGAGAGTGAGAAACCTGTTTCCTCAACACTGAGTTCTGGAGACTTCTATCGCTCTCCAATGCCTCCAGTGTGAACAAGAGACAGCAACGAGGAGCCCATTAGCCCTGTCAGCAGGGCCCATAAATGCAGTTTCCTTTACAAAAGCTAACTCTGTCCAACAGGTAAATGAGCCAAGTTTTCAAAAATGGAGCAAGATGCTTCTGGAAGTAAAGTGCAGGTAGTTGAGATGTGAATAGAAATTATATTATTCAGTGGGGGAGGGGGGGAGCGTGTGGAAATCGCCTCCTGGGGCGCCTTCTTTCCTTGGAATCAAGATGGTCAGTGTATGGAAGCATCTAGCATCATCACTATCATTATGTGTGATCTATTGACAAACCGGTGATTCTTTGAGATGGTAAACAAGCCAATTTCTGCGGGAGCCCCATGAGGTATGCTGCGACTACACACCCCAGCCATTTTAGGTGTAAGAGGTCAGGGAAACAGCTGCCAGGAGATGAAAAGACAGAAGAAAGGAAAGAAAAAATACATAAAACGAGGAAAGAAAGACAGGAGGAGGAAAAAAATGGGTGGGGGGGAGTGAGGAAAGGCATAATAGGATGGTCCTCGTTTGAATGGCCAAAGGACGGCGATACAGGCACAGAGCTGCAGATGTGGCTGACAAATTACAGAGGGAATCTAGCGAGCAGATCCAATTCAGAGTTTCTGACTGACACAATGAGATTATGGTCCCCTCTGCAGATTGGAGTCTTTGTTTCCGTAACACTGCTTTTCGAGTCCCCTGACTTCATTTGGTGAAGAGCGATTCTGGTGGGAAATGAGGCAGAGGGCTAAGGATGATGATTTCCCCGCAAGACAGCACCAGCCAAACCCCCTATGAGAATTTAATTCCTTCATAATGGAGTTCAGCACCTCCTTAGTTATAAAACAAAATGGCACCAGAGCCTTTTTTCAGCCGGCCAGATGCCTGATTTCAAAATAGCACAGGCTAAGATAAAATTTAACTTTTATTCGTGTCTCGAAAATAAATGTGAATGCATTAAGCGAGAGAGGAGACAAAACGAAGATCCCAAACAGGCTGTTCCTTTAAACCCTTGCTGACAGATGGTAAGGTTAAAGAGGGGAAGCCCACAGACAGAGGCCCTTGTCCCCAAGCAGGTGAATAGCAGTCTTAAAATCAAAATGATGCATGTGTTCGAAAGATTTTCCTTTGCGATTACCGACTTCAGAGCCCGTCTGCTTTTGCTTGCATTGTTGCAGGATCGAGGGGTGCACACGTCTCCGTAAGTGCTGAGCACAAATGCAGTTGCATAGGTTTTGCTTTTTTGCTCCTCTGCCTTGCGGTCCTGTAAAACTAAGCACATAAAATAGCCTTTGAGATTCTGGAGGAAGGAAGGAAGGAAGGAAGGAAGGAAGGAAGGGAGAGAGAGGGAGGGAGGGAGGAAGGAAGGAAGAAAGGAAGGAAGGAAGGAAGGAAGGAAGGAAGGAAGAAAGGAAGAAAGGAGAGGAAGAAAGAAAGGAAAGGAAAGGAAAGGAAAGAAAGAAAGAGGAAAGGGAAAGGAAAGGAAAGGGAAAGGAAAGGAAAGGAAAGGAAAGGAAAGGAAAGGAAAGGAAAGGAAAGGAAAGGAAAAAGAAAGAAAGAAAGAAAGAAAGAAAGAAAGAAAGAAAGAAAGAAAGAAAGAAAGAAAGGAAAGGAAAGGAAAGGAAAGGAAAGGAAAGGAAAGGAAAGGAAAGGAAAGGAAAGGAAAAGGAAAGGAAAGGAAAGGAAAGGAAAGGAAAGGAAAGGAAAGGAAAGGAAAGGAAAGGAAAGGAAAGGAAAGGAAAGGAAAGGAACATAGGAGATGTTTGCTGAACTCCAGAAAGGTAACTGACATCCATTAAGAAAATACAGAGATGAGAGGGAAGGTTCTTTTATAGCAGTACAGGGGCCACCATTGTTACAAACTGATGACAGCGGAGTTTTTGAGGCACGCTAGTCTCGTGATGGGGCAGGAGCATCTTGACAGCACTGAAAGTCTGCCTAATCCCAATTTTTATTTTCCTCAATTATAACCACCTCTGCCATGCCAGCTGGAAGCCAATATTCAGATCTTCCCCCATTATTTATTATCCTGGAAGCTGTACACACTCACGTTCCTCCAAAGGGCACATTTTTAATTGACATACTCCTGGAAATACATTAGGTCAATTTCACCGAGAAGGTGCCAAGTGTACGTGAAATTCTAGCGCTTTCATAAAACAGTGTCTTAAATTGATTGTTTCGATTTTCACCACCGCTTATCCTTAAAGCACAAGTTACCTGAACAACAGGAAAAACTCTCCCGTTATTTAGTAATTTAACTTCACGGATTCCTATCATGTCTCGCTCCCTTAACAACCAAACCATCATACATAATTAGGCATCCTTAATGTGGCAGCATTCTGGGAAAGGGTCATCGTTTCACTAAAAATAACACATGCTCTGGTGTGTGAAGTCGCGCTAATGGAAGAGCAGGTGAGTGAAATTCCCTCAAATAATCGGCTCACCTGGTGATAGAAATGATTGCCCAGGGCCACAAGGGTGCTGTCAAGTGCCTGGGTTAAGACGAGATGTCAGATAATATGATAGTGCCTTCAGAGGGCAATTGGCCGTGCCCATCTCACATATCCAATTGTTAATAGTCAAAACTTCTAAAAATCTGTTTCCACCGATTTGGAAAAATCACTGGGATGATGTATCAAGGGGGAATTAAAAAAAAGGGAACCTAGAGTAGATTTATATATAGAAGAAAGCATGAGTCCTCTGAAAGTAGAGATTATAAGAACACTAGGATGGGAATGTTACTTGCTGACATTCCTATCCCTGTTTATTCAACTCTTGATATCTTTAACAGTCTTAATAGCCATTTATTGAGTACATACTATTTATGTATGGGTTCAAGCCATCCGGTGTGCAGAATGATCCTGCAGGGTAAAAACTATTATAGCCTCCTTTTTACAGAGAGGGTAGCCAAGGCACGGAGAGGGGAAGTAAATTGCCCAACATGTTGCAGCTTCTAAGTGGTAGAGCAAACACTGGACTTTAGACGATCAGAACCCAGTGCCTACATATGTACACATTAGTCAGTACGATTGGGAAGAGCTGTTATACACCATGCTTTTACCCTTGGGAAGTAGGGAGATATCAGGGAGATTAACCAAAGGTGATGCCTAGATCATAAGTTGTTTTTTTATGTGATTTTTCAATGAAACAAATTATCTGATGGGTTTTTAGATAGAGAGGATGTATCTTTTTGAGGATAGGATGAATGAAAAGATAATATAAGCTTGGAATGAGTAAAGCCAATTCTTTCTTCTGAACTTACCAGTCAAATGACCCTATGGAAGGTGCTTTGCATCTCAAACCCAGTTTCTGTGACACAGCGCTCAGCTCCAAGCCAGATCTGAATATACAAATGATGGTCTTCTCATGCTTGTTCTTGCTGTCGTGTACCTTGGCTTCCATGAACCCCGGACCATTTGCTCAGCTTCAGTTTGGGTATAATGATACTTTACTTGACTTTGTTTTGTGAAGTCCAAAAAACAATAGTTAAAAGTATTGATGTTCACAATGCTATCATGCCTTTAAAAATCATTTTTCCTGGGGCGCCTGGGTGGCTTAGTTGGTTAAGCGTCCGACTTTCGCTTAGGTCATGATCTCGCGGTTCGTGGGTTCGAGCCCCGCGTCGGGCTCTGTGCTGACTGCCAGCTCAGAGCCTGGAGCCTGTTTCAGTCTGTGACTCCCTCTTTCTCTGACCCTCCCCTGTTCACGCTGTCTCTCTCTCTCTCCTAGAAATAAGTAAAAAAATAAAAAATAAATAAAAAAAATAAAAATCATTTTTCCTGTATGTTTTCATTTCTAAGGCATTGTACTTAATTGACTGAGCCACGCAAGTGCCCCTATAAGACAATTGTAAAGGAATATCAAAATTTAAACACAGTATTTTGAGACATTGCTTTACTATTTAAAACTTTTACTAGGGTTTTCTTTAACCTTCGAGAAGCTTCCAACAGCTGTGTTCAAATTTAAAAAGCAGAGATATTAAAGCACAGAGATCAACCTACAAATAAGAATTCATGAGGTATGTTACTGCAGAAGATTAAAATTCAGATATGTTTTATATATTTTGTCTGTCACTCAATTTAGCTGAAGACTGAAGTAGGTAGTTAATAAAATACATCAACTGTTGTCGGGTCACACTATTATGTGCCTTTAGAAACTTATGGTGAGAACTCTTGTATTATCTACTATGTTCTTTTCCACCATGCCCTTGACTGGTACAGAAACTAGTTCTTTAACTAAACTTCCTCAGGAGTTGTGCTGAACTGATCCCAGCACACTATCCTTGTGTGGGCCCAACAGAGACCAGCAACTGTTGGCATATCCCTCTAGAATTTTCTTCACATGAAACTTTTGACTGACAAGTTAGTAAAGAGAAAATGAGTTGATTATGAAGTGGGACTTTAGGTCTTCCTAATTCAGCTTCTTTTTAGTGTCAGTAGATGGTGCTCTACTAAAAGTGTCAGCTTCCAAATGATTAATCTGGACCTTGTACATCTCATCGAAATTGCTTCCTCTTTTTCTTTTCTTTTCTTTTTTGCTTATTCGTGTATTTTGAGAAGGGCAGAAAGAGAGAGAGTGAGGCAGGAGCAGACGGAGAGAGAGAATCCCAAGCAGGGCTGTGCGCTGTGCAGAGCCCAACATGGGGCTGCATCTCACGAACCGCGAGACTATGACCTGAGCCAAAATCAAGAGTCAGACGGGGCCGCCTGGGTGGCTCAGTCAGTTAAGCGTCCAACTTCAGCTCAGGTCACGATCTCATGGTGTGTGGGTTCGAGCCCTGCATCGGGCTCTGTGCTGACAGCCAGCTCAGAGCCTGGATCTTGTTTCAGATTCTGTGTCTCCCTCTCTCTCTGACCCTTCCCTGTTCATGCTGTCTCTCTCTCTCTCTCAGAAATAAAACATATAAACAAATTAAAAAAAAAAAACACAGAGTGAGACACTTAACCAACTGAGCCACCCAGGTGTCCCCAGATTGCTTCCTTCTTTTGGAAGTTTATCTTCAGTACCATTGTCCCAAAATATATGCCTATAGAATGTGGAGGAAGGGAGGAAGGAAGGAAGGAAGGAAGGAAGGAAGGAAGGAAGGAAGGAAGGAAGGAAGGAGGGAGGGAGGGAGGGAGGGAGGGAGGGAAGGAAGGATGGAAGAAGGAAGGGAAGAAGGAGGTTAGCAAAGACTCAAGTAAAGAGAAATGGGAAAGATCAAGGTCACACCATAAATTTCTGTATGAGACCATGTAAAATATAGCTTTGGTTTTCTTCTATTTATTAATGTTAAAACAATTGCATTGTTCATTGGTTTACTTCACCCTACTAGATAAATTATACCCCAAGATTAACTGATGAACAGACACAGAATTAACAACCCTACTATTTGTCATATGTCTTGATGACATATTTACCAATTTAGGATTGTAAAGCCCTGCAAACCTAAGGAGTGATTTCTTCTAATCAGTAGTATTAATTCCAAACAGATTGATGCTAGATTATCTAGTTCTTTTCAAGATATGTGGAAAGTTAGGATATATTTTACCATGGTTGAAGTATTATTCTTTGATACCATGCTCCAGGGAAAGATACTGTAATACTTTAGAAAACTATGAATCTAATGAATATTTGTCTTAAAATGATGTTGCAGTTTCCATAAGGTCTTAAAAAACTAACTGAATTTTAAAAAGTGATATGCTTGTTGGAAAAGCTGTGTGAAAAGTGGTAAAACAATATAATTTTATTTAAGCAGGTTTGTGTTTAATTTTTTTTTAAAACATTTATTTATCATGGAGAGAGAGAGAATCAGAACATGATCATGGGAGGGGCAGAGAGAGGGGGAGACACAGAATCCAAAGCAGGCTCCAGGCTCTGAGTTGTCAGCAAAGAGCCCGACGTGGGGTTCGAACTCACAGTGAGAACATGAGCTGAGCTGAAGCCGGACCTCAACCGACTGAGCCACCCAGACACCCCAGAAAGTTTGTGTTTAAATTCTAATGCCAGGTGCTCTAGAACAAACACATGAACATTCTTAATTCCCTAGTTCCTTTTGTATTATGGCAAATATTATTGCTTGCTTGGGGTTTGCTATTGGGATTAAATGAGACAATGCACGTAAGAGGTGTGTTTTATATTCAGAATTCAGTAGATGATAACAATATTACAGTATGTTTCAGGAAGGAAATGAATGAGCAAGCCACACACAGGCTCCCAGCGAACCCCTGCAGCATTATGCATCTTCCCACAGGGGGGCATAAACTGAGACCATCAAGATCTCTGCACACCGGGCGGCTCATTACCAGAATTGCATGCTTAGTTGTGGGTCAACAGAGAAGCGCTCTGGCATTTAGGAGTGCATGGGGAGGCTGCCCGGCATCTGCCTTCATGTTCCTGGAGTCCAGATGCTCCTATTTTACTGTCAATAACATGAGCACTTGACTTCACGATATCCTCTTTTTCTCTGTTCACTGACCCTACTTCCTCTCTACCTTGTAAAAATTAAAAAAAAAAAATCAAAAGCTCAATATCAACACACACACACATGCACACACACACACATACACACGCATGCATGCACGCACCCCTGACAAGGTTCCCCCATGGAATACTGCCCTAGCCAATGCATCCAATATAACAAACAGAGCTGTCAGTTGATGATTACTCACCACGTAGCTCCGGCCACACATGCTTGTGCACAGTCACCACCCCACATCTAGCATATTATCATTTATTTCATTGTTCTATAAAGTGCTCAGAGATGCAGAGTCTGGAAAGCACCAAGGCGCTCTGGTGCAATTCAATTTAGTCAAATATCAGACATCCGCATAGTGTAAACGGGGCATGAGTAAAGAATCTGATCCAACTGCCTACTGGTATAATTGACTCAACAGAGCCAGCCTATGTCATTAGACCTATAAACAGTTGCATTTACAACAATAAAACTGAAAAGCATGGAAATTAAAAGCTGTTAGGATTTTCTCTGGTGTGCATTTATCTTTGAAGAAGTGTATACGCTCTCTAAACAAAATTTTTAATCTCTTTGGTAAACTGGCAGCCTGGTAACCTGTGTCAGCAATGCCTTATATATCAAATGGGTGATCAGATCTGAAATAGGTGAAATGAGAGTAAGCTACAGTGGGGTGATGTACTAACTTAATTGTTCAGTGCATGAATTCAGTGTTAATTTAATAGCACGGCATCCAGTTCCTAAAGAGTAATCTAGAGTTATGTCTGCCAACTGGAAGTTATTTTGGGGAATACTGTCAATAATATAGTCATTGCTATACGGCATCAGGCAGCTTAAATAACTACTAGTCTGAAAGTTCACCCTTTGGTTGCTTCATAGTATTTCTCCTCAGTGACTCTACTATTTGATAGACAAGTGTCCCCCGATAATGCTTGGTTGATTAGTGGGACCCTGTCAAACACGCAGAAAGCATTCTGTAGAAGTGACCTTTTTACTAACCACTCCCACCTCCACCCCCATTAAAATGAGGCTGTGAGCATGCCTTCTGTGCATTCCCATGTCAACAATTGAGAGCTAGAGTGTCTTTCTACCTCTAGTGACACGCCACACACCACTGGACCACTTAACCAAAAATTGAGAGACTGTATTATAAGGTTAAAGAACAGAGATCAGAGGTCATTATAATTCTCATTAAGAGATGTTTCTATGCACTGACTATAGGTGAATTAATCAATATTTCTGTCTGAAAATGATCAAGCTGATCAGCTTTAATTGGAGAGATGGCTACTCATAGGAGAAGGAGCATATAAGAGTTTTCATGGAACTGGTCCTCATCAGTTACATGGTTTGTAGCAAGATGTGCCATGACAATTGAGATGACATAAGATTTTGACATTTCAGTTCTCCCTAGAGTAAGCAGCTTGGAGAATCTTTAGGATTCGTCTGGGGCTCTTCAAATCCCACATAGATAAAAGGAAGAATGGTTCATGGAAGGTTTGGTCTCGTTGTTTGAATTTAATGTTTATCCTCAGGGAGAGGAAACACTAAACTCCTTCGTTTTCTGATACATCATAGAAACTTTCTACCTCTAACATGGAGAATCATTTTGGCGGACACTCAATCACTGAATAGCAAAAGGAAAAAGGGAAAATAAAAGGTATAAACAATAACAAACTTTACTGTTAGCCAAAGAGGGTCATGAAAGATTCAAACACATTACTTTTCCTGGATTTTTTATTAGCAAACATTGTCTTAAATCAAATTCCTATGAAGAGTACATCAATAAATTCAAGGGTCAACATAATATAATCTTACTTGTAATTGCATAGATCTGTATTGACTAAAATAAACTTAATTAGAAAATAATCATAAAGAAACACTTTTAAAAACCTAAATGACTTGTAAGATCCATGTGCCATATTAACATTGATTTTCAAATCCTGCCATTGTAAATATAAGAGAAATTGTGACCTTCTCAATCTACCCACACTCAAACCAAATAATAATACATTCAAATCAATTAAGGAGCCACCAATTTGATTTGGGTCTAAAAGTTTAAAATGATAAATAACAAACCATAGTGTTGTTTATTGAAACCTTGACTCAGTTCACCAGTTGTTGGCTGAAAACACTAAAAAGGCTGGAAAAAAATCTCTCCTCCTATGAGGCACCATATTGGGAAATGCTAGTAACAAGTAATTATACAGGAGCTTATAGTCCATGGGATTATTCACACATAGTCTGTAAAACTTGGAAGCTTATTTCCAATATATTATTTTCACAAGTACTTTGAACACTTTTCTGTTACTCTTACCTAAATAGATTAAATATCCAGATGGGAGAGGAAGCCCAAAGGCTTAGTCCTTATAGATGCCAACTTCTTGTCACCAAACTCCAGTAAGGGAATTTGAAGGAATTACATGGGTGAGAAAGGAAAATCTATTATAATGGAGAAGAGATGGCGCACCAACCTTATTTAGAAGTAAAATGAGTGAAGTTTTAAAAAAATTGGAAACAGTGCCCACGTTGGCAAGACCTTGGGAAAATGGAAATGCCAGAACTGCAGAATGTATGATTCAAGTACATTTTTCATTTTTGTAGACACAAAACCCGGTGAACAAAACACAAGTTGAGCTTGACCAAGACATTATGAGCTGTCCAAATTTTCCTTGCTTACCGTGGCCCCAGGTTGATTAAATGATCAAGAAAAAAGAAAAAAATAGAAAAAAATACATATACACACATGGAGAAAGTCACCGGAACACAGGTTCCGTCTGGCTAAAACTTGAAGAGGGATCCGTGCACTTTTAATCAGTTTGTTTGCTTCTGTTTTCTGGAGCTAATGCCAAGAAATGAAGTCATCCCGCATGTACACTGTCTCACCTGTTCAGCCCGGGACTTGGTAGCCTAGACTTGACATTAGTCTGGGAGAGTTCACAATCCTCTTTTAAGTTGGCCACAGATGGTAGCAACTATAGTAAAAATTATGGCTGGCTTGTAGGGGATGTGAGCATAGAATCATGGTCTTCCACAAAAAGGGAAAAAAGAAAGGCAAGAGATATTGTATACCAGTTTCCATGCTTGCATCTTGTTATGGTGCGCTAAGTTGTGTACCCCCCACCTCCCATCCCCAATTCAAATGTTGAAGCCTAACCTCAGATATGACTGTTTTCAAAGCTATTGCCTAAAGAGGCAATTAGGCTTGAAGGAGTTCATAGGGTGGGAACTTACTTCAGTGTGGCTAGTTTCCTTATAACAAGAGGGAGAGACACCAGGGCTATCCACGCACAGATGAGAACACTTCTTCTTCATGTGAGAACACAAGAAGAAGGCAGTCAGGTCATGCAGGCTAAGGAGAGACCAAACTGCCGCCATGTTGATGTTGGTCTTCCAGCTCCAGAAAGGTGAGAAATGAATTCCTGTTGTTTAAACCATCCAGTCTGTGGTGTTTTGTTAAGGCAACCCTAAATATGATTCTACTTTTACACGCCTTATTTGATATATTTCTCAGAGAAATTGTATGAGATAGATACGATTGTTTTCATATTTGGATGAGCAAAGGAAGCTCAGTTTCTCACTAATTGATGAAGTTTACAAAGCAGACAAGTGGAAACCCAAATCAGAACTCAGGTCTTTTTTTTTTTTTTTCTAAAATTTTTTTTTAATTTTTTTTTTATTTCTAGGAGAGAGAGAGAGACAGCGTGAGCAGAGGAGGGTCAGAGAGAGAGGGAGACACAGACTCTGAAACAGGCTCCGGGCTCTGAGCTGGCAGTCAGCACAGAGCCCGAAGCGGGGCCTGAACCCACGAACCGCGAGATTATGACCTAAGCGAAAGTCGGACGCTTAACCGACTAAGCCACCCAGGCGCCCCAGAACTCAGGTCTTTATAACTGATAACCATGATGTTCTTTTTACCTCAGCTCGTGAGGGTAACAGTTGAATTCATCAAAGAGCTCTGGATTTAAATTCTCAGTGTCTGACTTACGGGTGAGTATATTTGGTAAACATATCCAATCTCTTAGAATGTCATTTTAGTTCTTCATGAAACAATAATGATATTATCAGTTCTGTTGTTGTTGTTTGTTTTGTTTTTGTTTTTGAGAGAGAGAGAAAGAGACCAGGGGAAGGGCAGAGGGAAAGAGAGACAGAGCATACCAAGGAGACCCTGTACTGTTAGCTCAGAGCCTGAGGCAGGGCTCAATTGAACCACGAGATCATGATCTGAGATGAGATCAAAAGTTGGGTGATGCTTAACCAACCAAGCCACCCTGGCACCCATATAATTCACTCTTAATATATTTGTAATATCTATTGAAGATGTAGTGATAAAATTTTTCTCAGTCTTGATGCTAATGATTGGTCTCTATTCATTAGTATGGTTAAACATTGGACAATTTTATAGATTATTTCCAAATCATCAGCTTTTAGTTTCATTGATTTAGTGTCTGTTTCTTATTACATTGTCTCTCGTTCTTAATATTTCTTTTCTTTTGCTTCCTTTGGTTTTATATACTTTTTTCTAGTTTCTTTTTTTAATGTTTTTTTTTTTTAATTTACTTCTGAGAGAGAGAGAGAGAGATAGAGCATGAGCAGGAGGGGCAGAGAGAGAGGGAGACACAAAATCTGAAGCTGGCTCCAGACTCTGAGCTGTCAGCACAGAGCCCAACATGGGGCTCAAACCCATGAACCGTGAGATCATGACTGGAGCCGAAGTCAGATGCTTAACAAACTGAGCCACCCAGACGCCCCTTTTTCTGGTTTCTTAAAATGAATGTAATCAATGATGTAAGGACTTTCTTTTTTTCCCCTACATTAGGTATTTCGTGATACAGATTTCCCCATAAGTTCTTAGTTAGCAATACCCACAAAAATTGTGTTGTGTTTTCATTACCAGTTAATTTAAAATACTTTCAAATTTCCCTTTCCCTTTCTTTTTGACCGTGAATTATTTAGAAGAGCGTTATTTAGTTTCTAAGTATTTGGGGTTTCTCCAGAGATCTTTTGTTATTTATTTCTGATTTAATTCCATGGTGGTTGGAGAACATACTTTATCAGTCTTGAATTATTTTAAACTGATTGAGACCTTTTTAAGACTCAAAATATAGTCAGCATTGATAAATGTTCCATGAGTGCTTAAAAACAATCTGTATTCTACTATTATTAAAATATCAATTAAGACAAAAGAGTTAATCATTTTCTTTCATTGCTATCCTCACTGGTTTTCCTTTACTTGTTCTATTAATGGTTGAAAGTATTGAAGTCTCCAGCTGTTATTTCAGATTTGTCTATTTCTAATTTCAGTTTTATAAGTTTTTGCATTGTTTTTTAAACTTTATTATTTAAAAAATTTTAATTCCAGTGTAGTCAGCATACTGCGAGTCTTAGGTTAGTTTTAGATGTACAATATAGTGATTCAACAGTTCCATATATTACCCAGTACTCATCAAAATAAGTATACTCTTAATACCCTGCTCCAGTTATTTAAAAATATTATTAAGTGCACAGACATTTAAGGTTGTAATGTTTTACTGACAAACTGACCTCTTCATCATTATGGAATGACTTTCTTTTTCTCCTTGGAAATATTCTTTGCTCTGAAGTCAATTTAATCTGACATTAATGCAATCATTCCAGATTTTTTTTTATTAGTCTTAGCATAGTGTGTTTCTTTTTTATCTTTTTAATTTCAAACTGTGTCTTTATATTTAAAGTGTGTTTCTTACAATCAGTAGATAGTTGTCTTGCTTTCTGATCCACTCACACAATCTTCCTTACAGGGTGGTATGTAGACCACTCACATTTATCTGATTATTCACACATTTAGACTGTCTATTGTCTCACTATATTCTTTCTGTTGGTTTTCATCTGTTCCTTTTCCTTCTTTCATTGCTTTCTTGTGTATGAATTATGTAGTTTTTGTATCGGCTTATCTATAACTCTGAAGGTGTGTGAGGTGATCTTTCTTTTTCATTTATCTTTCAGTACATTTTACTCTTGAGAACATGAGTTGAACTGCATGAGTCTCCTTATACATGTATATTATTTTTTGATAAATACAGTACAGATCTGTAAATGTATTTTTTTCTTTCTTATGATTTTTGTTTTTTAAAAATATTTGTTTGTTTCGAGAGAGAGAAACAGAGAGAGAGTACAAGCAGGGGAGGGGCAAAGAATCCCAAGCAGGCTCTACGCTGTCAGTGCAGAACCCAATGCAGGACTTGAATCCACGAATCTTGAGATCATGACCTGAGCCGAAGTTGGATGCTTAACTCACAAATCCACCCAGGAGTCCCCCAATATAATTTTATTAATAGCATTTTCTTTTACCCAGCCTTCTTTACTGTAAAAATATAGCATATAGTATATATAACACATACAAAATATGTGTTGACTGTTTATGTTATCAGTAAGGCTTCCAGTCAACAGTATGGTTTTAGTAGTTAGATTTGGGGGAGACAAAAGGTACATGCAGACTTTTAACTGGAGGGCGTGGACTTACATTATTTGAGGATCAACTGTACATTAATTTTATACTATCCATATGCTCATATTGTTTTCTGCATTGTTTCGGTGGGGAAATCTGTTAAAAGTTCTTATATCTGGATACCTTAAGGCTTATTTCTTTACTGATCTTCAGCCATTAAATATGATATTATTTGTTGTTTAAATTATTATTTAAATATATATTAATATATTATTTATATAACATAATTATAATAATAAATATATTCATGATATAAATAATTATTACTAATTATTAATAACTGATATAATTATTATGATATTATTGTTACTTTTCTCCATGTTTCATGAAGTTTTTGGTGTTCATCAAGCTTCTTGAATCTTTGCATTTATAATTTTCATCATAATTTTAAGTTTCTGCCATTATTTCTTTGGATATCCTTCCTCCCTAATTCTCTCCTTTAAGGGTCTCCAATTGGGTAATTGGGTCTCCAATTACGTATGTATAAGGCTTCTGGGAATTCACTCAGAGTTAAAGATGCTGCTTTTTAAAAAAATTTTCATTATATTTCTGTATATCCTTCTGGACTGTTTTTATTACTGTGTCTTCAAGTTCATTATTCTTTTCTTCTGCAATGTCTAAACTGTTGTTAATACAACCCAGCACATTTTTAATTCCATTTGTAGGTTTCGCCTCTAGAAATTTGATATGGGTCTTTTTATATTTTCGTGTTTCTAGTTAACCTTCTGAACATATGGAATACAGCAATAATAGCTGTTTTGTGTTCTTGTATGTTCATTCTAACATCCACATCAGTTCCAGGTCAGTTTCAGTTGATTGGTTTTTCTCTTTCTCCTTCTTCTTTGTGTGACTGGTACATCTTGTTCGGTTGCCAGGCATTGTGAACTGGGCCTTCATTGGTGCTTGATAGGTTTTTCTTCCTATATAATTTTTGAGATTTGTTCCGGGATGCAGTTATTTGGAAAGACTTTGGTCCTTTCGGTCTTTAACATTTGATTGGTAGGATCAGAATTTTGTGAGTATATGTCTATTTATTACCCATTACTGAATAAATACCTTTCTGAGTACCCTGCCCAATGCCCAGTCTGGCTGATGGAAACAGGTATTCCCAGCCCTGCATGGGTACCTTCTAATCTCTTGTTATGATTTTTTCAGGCTTCCTTGGGCAGATCAGCATTTAGCTGAATACTCTAGAGGCTCCTTTCCAATACTTAGTCCTATAAAGTTTAATGTGTTGGTCTCCCTGAACTTTGATTCTTCCTTAATCATGGATTCCAGATTCCTATATCATGACCTAGAAACTCTCTCAAGTCATTCATCGTGAGCAATCCTAGGCTCACTTTCTTTGTTTACCACTTCTCAAGGATGAATGGCCTTTACTGACTGATGTTCAGTGTCTTAAAACCATTATTTCAAGTAGTTAGTACCTATCTATCTACTTATCTATTTATTTTTGGTTGTTCATCATGAGAGGATCAGTCTGGTGTGACTTCTTCCTTCTTCGCTGTAAACATGAATCACAAATTTATCTTATCAAGTAAATAACTACTAAGGGAGAAAAGGTTAATAGGAAAGGGGTTTATAATTTAAGAGAAATAAATAATGCAATTATGATGGTGACAAATAATGATTATATTTGTATGTCTCTTTACAAGTTGATATGATCCAGTTTACATGTTTACAAAGGAGGACTTCTTCTCAGTTAATATTCCAAGAACTTGGATTTAGACACTAAGGTCCATGAAAAGAATGTAGAATTATTTGAACATATGCCCTAAATACTGATGCCTCAGTCCGCATTAAGAGTATTACTTTCTATGCATACTGATTAGCCAACAGAGACCTTAAAGAGATTTCTCTCCCATCCCCACTGCTTTAGGGCAGGTATATGTAGGCTCATAGCTAAGTCTCTTTTAAATCCAGTGATTGAAAAACGTGGCATATAAACCATACTTATTTTTAATGGTTGGTATTTGTTAAGGTAAGAAAAGAGGACTACCAAAACAACTTTTGGTTTTTGAAAACATGAATGCAGTCATGATGTAAACACAAATGGCAAACTGGAAAATATTAAAAAATGCCCTTACGCGATTCTTTGTTTGTTTCTGGACTCAGAATATCTCCTGCAAACAACAACCTGTTAACATCACTGGCTCCTCATAGGTGCATTCTTCTGCCTTTTCTAGATAAGTATGTCTCCATGAAGTTCACTGACTAGTTTACCTTTACTGATCATAGCACAGATATTCACATATAAAGCAAGTTATGGGTATTTCTTCTTCCTCCAAGTGTCATGGTTTGAGCAAAGAGCTTTGCTCACAGTGTCTGTATCGTGATGAACAGATTTAATATTTCCATTCTCAATATATGTATTACCAGGAAGGAAGAAATAATATGCATCTAAGGCTTAAGAATTCCATAAAAATGAGAGAATCATGGATCTCCTGAGCAAGACTCACATCATCTATTATAGTATCCAGGAAGCAGAACCATATAAGGGGTGACTCTTTTTTTTTTTAATAGTTTATTGTCAAGTTGGTTTCCATATAACACCCAGTGCTCATCCCTACAAGTGCCCTCCTCCATGCCCCTCTCCCCCCTCCCTCCGACACCCATGAGTCCTCAGTTTGTTCTCAGCATTCAAGAGTCTCTTATGGTTTGCCTCTCTCCATTTCCCCCACCATTTCCCTGTAACAGGTGACTCTTAAACTAATTGCTTAATTGGTAATGGGTAGGTTTCTGTGGTTTTATATTTTAAAACTCTTTTAAATAAAATTGTAGGAAAATCCTAACTACTAGTAAAAATATCTGTGGAACTACATAGTGAGCTAGAGAAGAGTAACGATCATAAGAACTGGGGATTCATGTGGTCACTTTAGACTGAACTTCTAGGCCTACAAATAAATTGATGTAATAAGTTTACCACCAGTTTTAGTGAAGCCTTTCCTGCCTGATACGGTGGCAAAATAACGTACTAAATTTGAAGTCTGAATGACCCATTAAAATTAGACAAAGAGATAGGGGCCCCTGGGTGGCTCAGTCAGTCTGATTCTTGATCTCGGCTCAGGTCACGATCTCACAGTTTGTGAGTTCGTGCCCTGTGTTGGGCTCTGTGCTGACAGCTCAGAGTCTGGAGCCTGCTTCAGATTCTGTGTCTCTCACTCTCTCTGCCCCTCCCCCACTCACACTCTGTCTCAAAAATAAATAAAACATTATTTTTTCAAAATCTAGAAAGATCTAGAAGATTCCTGAGTACAGAGACACAGAAATTGCCAACATTGCTAGGAAGTAGCCAAGAGTCTGAAGATGAAAGCAGTCTGGGGTATTCGTTTGTAAATATGTACAACATGGATTTTTAAAACTGTTTTCATACCTTCTTAAATGAGAAGCAAAAAGATCCCTCCAGAGCCACTGACCTCCTTTCTCAGACTGCTCTATGAAATCCTAATCTTAAACCAATTGTTTTAGGTATTAAGAAAAGTTTCTTTCCAGGAACATCCCAAGTATAAAGAATTTTTTGCTCTGATTCTTAGTGGAGCTAAAAGATATACTTTTGATATGGAAAAAAAAATGGTCAGGGAGAAACTCTGCCTATAATCAACCCTGCGAAAAATGCAGTTGTGTTAACCACCAAGTTCATGGCTTGGCTTGAAGATATAAAACAGACTGAGACTGGCTTTCCACTTTGCCTGCCCTGCTTTACATGAAGACATGCTTTTAACACCTCCATAAATACTGCTAAGAGCTGAGCCAGAGAAGGATGGGGTTCGAAGTAAGCACTGTGGCCAGGCAGGCTGCGGTGACCGTGTACGCTGTCAGATTTCCAGAAAAAGCATGGGGCGCTGACCTCCCGACTCCCACCGCCTGATCCCTGATCGCTCCCACACTATCACGGGGAAATCCTGACACATCATGGCTGCCTAACTTGAATCCTCAAGAAAATCTTATTTAGAGAAGAAGATGAAGAAATAAATAAGTGAAAGAATGCAGGAAGCCTGAACACACGTTGGACTGCTCCACCTGCTCAATGAGATGCAACCCTGCACGGAGGGAAACTGTCTTCTCTTGGGAATTCGGAGACAGTTCGCACAGGAGAGCGGGGGACCATTCCCTACGTTTGGCGTTGCTGCCACTAAGTGTTTTTCGAAGAGGAGGCAATTAAGTGCATGCTGTGGGACCATCACAAGGGCCAGAGCTCAGGAACTGGTGCCACTAACATGGAGATTCGCAGTCTTGGGGTCTTTCGGCTTCAGCTTATCAGGGTGAGGGGTGTCATGGGGCTAAAACCCATTCCCAGGCACTGACCTCCATTCTGTCGAAGTGGATTTGTTCTGTCACTTGTGGCGAGGACCTCTTCATGTGCCGGGAGCACCCCATAACCTTTGTGCTAATTCCCATGACATCCTCTGTGTCTCACTGTAGGATTCTGTGAACAGGTCTTTCGAAGAGCAGGGAGAACAAAAGATTCTTCGGCACATCTGAAGAGGGCGGCTTGTGTGTGCCTGAATGTAGGGTCATGGTTTGAAAAAGGCTGGGAACCCCCTACCTTGCACTAAAAGGTTTTCAATACACTGAAACACATTTTTTAAATGCACTCCTATAAGCCACGTTAGGCCCAGTTCATTTGTGTATTCAGTTCAATTGCATCTGAATCGACTGGTTCCCGATTGAGTGAATGCAAAAAATTCTAAGATGTCACTTGCATTGTCTTATGTTCTTCTTTTTTAAAAACTATAAATTACTGCCATGGATCAGAACTTTGTTATAGTTCAGAGATTCCAGATGGGAAAAGAGTGTTATGAGAAGTCGTTTACAACGCCAGTATAATTCACGTGCAAAACCCCTGAGTGTTAAAAACTCTCCATAGATAATTTCTTTAGCTATTTCTCAGGCATACGCATTGCAGGGATATAGGAACCGTGTACATGTGGGTTGGGAGAATCAGTATTTTCTTTAGCTCACTTCACATATATTTTCAGTCACAGTAACAACTGTTTGATTGGCATGTCGATGAAGACTCTAAACAGGGGAAATGAAGTTGTGAGTGTGTGGGTGAGAGAGAGAGAGAGAGACAGAGAGGGAGAGAGAGACAGAGAGACAGAGAACTGTCCCTATATTGCATTGTAGAAACTAAAGGCTTATGTAAATAAATGATTTCCTAACAAGACATATCACATATAACTTTTAACTAAATACAAAAACAATGTCATGCGGGAAAAATCTATGATATTAAGCCTAGTATTTGCAAAGGTTATTAAGTTGCTTCCCTTTTTTGCCCCAGTGGTAGACACCTGATGGGGAATATTTACCCATTTTCATTGGTGGGGCTGAAAAATAGAACCATGTGACAGTGATAGTCTTCAAAAAGTTCTTGTAGGATAATCCTTGCAATCACGTCACTCTGAAACTTTAATAATTTAAACAACCCAGTAACTTTGTATTTCAAATACTTAATAGAAATAATTGTCACTAGTGTTTTGTTGATATAACCACTAATTATTAAATTAATGAGTAATTATGACTTATCATTAATTTAAATAATTTATTAAATTTAAACAACTTAACATTAGTTTTCTCGTTTTAAACATTTAGGGACTTAACTCATCTGATGGCATGAGCAGCAATTGACTGAGTACTCACCTCTTGCCTGGGCACTGTGCCAGGCACAGCTCACATATCCTTGGTAAACCTTACAAAACTCTGTTCTGTATGGATTACGATTTGGTCCAAAAGCAAGTGAAACTCATACAAGTTAAGTACTTTGCATCAGGGCACCCAGCTAGAAAGAAGAGGATCCAGGTCTTGACTTTGTTCTAATTTCATGTGATAAGTCCGGTTTTATGTACTTCATGGTGACAATTAAAAAAAAAAAACCCTACAGATCAGTGTTTAAGTAAAACTTAATCCTATACAACATGAAATATAACACTTTATATGGAGGCCCGTGTATCTGTCTTCCTGCTTGGTAACTGCATCAGGGAGTAGCCATGGTAGTTGACTGCTGCTTCTGGGTCGTCTGTGGTCCTCAGTGAAGAGGTGAGGACTTTCCATGAGGGTCTGAAAGTCACAGGAGCTGGAAGCCACCTCCACCCCATGTAGATTACAATGATGATTGTGGCCCTTCAATCCTCCTGATGTCTCTTATTAAAACAGGATATTTATCTCTGTGATGTCCACAGATGGCTATCAAGACTACATGTTGGAATAGAATTTCCCTGAGTCATTTGATTGTGTGTTTCATAATCAAAATGGACATGGCCATTATGGCCTAGTAATTAATGTTGCTGAAAATATATCAAGCTACTTTTCAAATAGTGTTCTTTTAATTCTTGAGCCCATGTGTTCTTTCAGGAACATTCAATCCATGTTTCTGATGTGCTTGCATTTAACTCACCAGACTGTTGCCTTAAAGAAATTATATTGATGTCCAGAAGGCCTTTGAACATAATTTTACAAGTGTTTTCCCATTTAGAGTGCTGTCTTCCAAGAAGACTCAGTGAATTAGAAGAAAGCACTATATGTTAAGCGTATTTTGCACTATCGGAACTTTACAGTGAACCTCATAGTAGGCCAGCATCTCCTCCCTTATCAATCAGTGCTATTAGTATTGAAATTGACATTCTGCCTATATTAAAATAAAAGAATGCCATAAAAAAGCAAAAAGCATACTAAAACCTCTAGTATATCATTGTTTCAATATAAAATTGCTAGCAGAACACAAAACACATTGTACCTTTTTTTTTTTAAATAGTTTATTGTCAAATTAGTTTCCACATAACACCCAGTGCTCATCCCCACAAGTGTCCTCCTCCATGCCCACCCCTCCTCCCCCCCACATCCATCAGTCCTCAGTTTTTGTCAGCATTCAAGAGTCTCTCATGGTTTGCCTCTCTCCCTTTCCCCCACCATTTCCGCCCTTCTTCTCCCCCTTGGTCCTCCATCAAGTTCCTCCTAATCCTCCTATACGTGCAAACATATGATATTTGTCCTTCTCTGCCTGACTTATTTCGCTCAGCATAACACCCTCAAGGTCCATCCATGTTGCTACACATGGCCAGATTTCATTGTTTCTCATTGCCATGTAGTATTCCATGATATAGATAAACCACATCTTCTTGATCCATTCATCTGTTGATGGACACTTAGGCTCTTTCCAGGTTTTAGCTATTGTGGAGAGTGCTGCTATGAACATTGGGGTCCATGTGCTCCTATGCATCAGCATTTCTGTATCCCTTGGGTAAATTCCTAGCAGTGCTATTGCTGGGTCATAGGGGAGTTCTATTGTTAGTTTCCTGAGGAAACTCCACACTGTTTTCCAGAGGGGCTGTACCAGTTTACATTCCCACCAACAGTGTAGGAGGGTGCCCGTTTCTCCACATCCTCGCCAGCATCTAGAGTTCTCTGATTGGCTCATTTTAGCCACTCTGACTGGCGTGAGGTGGTATCTCAGTGTGGTTTTGATTTGTATTTCCCTGATGAGGAGGGATGCTGAGCATCGTTTCATGTGTCTGTTGGCCATCTGGATGTCCTCTTTGGAGAAGTGTCTGTTCATATCTTCTGCCCATTTCTTCACTGGGTTGTTTGTTTTTCGGGCGTGTAGTTTGGTGAGTTCCTTGTAGATTCTGGATATCAACCCTTTATCTGATATGTCATTTGCAACTATCTTTTCCCATTCCGTTGGTTGCCTATTAATTTTCTGGGTTGTTTCCTTGGCTGTGCAGGAGCTTTTAATCTTGATGAGGTCCCAACAGTTTATTTTTGCTCTTGATTCCCTTGCTTTTGGGGATGTGTCAAGTAAGAAGTTGCTGCGGTGGAGGTCAAGGAGGTTGTTTCCTGCTTTCTCCTCTAGGGTGTTGATAGTTTCCTGTCTCACGTTCAGGTCCTTTATCCATTTTGAGTTTATTTTTGTGCATGGTGTGAGAAAATGATCTAGTTTCATTCTTCTGCATGTTGCTGTCCAGTTCTCCCAACACCATCTGTTAAAAAGGCTGTCTTTTTTCCATTGGATATTCTTTCCTGCTTTGTCAAAGATTAGTTGGCTGTATACTTTTGGGTCCACTTCTGAGTTCTCAATTCTGTTCCATTGGTCTATGTGTCTGTTTTTGTGCCAATACCATACTGTCTTGATGATGACAGCTTTGTAGTAGAGGCTAAAGTCTGGGATGGTGATCCCTCCCGTTTTGGTTTTATTTTTCAGGATTCCTTTGGCTATTTGGAGTCTTTTGTGGTTCCATCCAAATTTTTGGATAGTTTGTTCTAGTTTTGAGAAGTATGCTGGTGCAATTTGGATTGGAATTGCATTGAATGTGTAGAGTGCCTTAGGTAGTAATGACATCTTAACTATATTTATTCTTCCTATCCATGAGCACATTGTACCTTTAAAGAGTCAGCAAAACGACAGTCCATCACATCAACTCATTCCTGGGCAAAACCAGATCCAACCATAAAAGGCGGAAAGGCAAGACATGCCCAGTTCAAAAGCATTGTCCACCTCTGTGCGAGCTCCAGATCTGTGCTTGGCACCTGCTTGCCCCAAGGCAGTTCTTATTCATGCACAGGGCATAGTAACGACTTAGGTTTGAGGGGATGCCCTTAATCCGGTGCAAATTTAAAAAAAAATAACATGTACAAAGAGCTACAGGACTTTACAAACCACAGGAAGCCAATTTCTGGGCCCATCAGCTCTGGGACAGCATGACGTCGTCCTTAGGGGGGAAGAGAATTTGAGAGAATATGTGATAGATTAGAAAGTGAATGATTATTCACAGCCATGAGGCCAACCCATGTTTCAATAAGACAGATTGCCCTGGAGTCCTCTGGTGGCAGCCAATGATAACTCATGATCCTGAGACAGAGTGGGCGAAAATTACAGAGAATTGATGAAAATCGGGATCAAGAGGACAAATGGCTCTAAAAAGAAGAATCTGTGATTATTATTTCCTAAGCCTTCAGTCTGATAGAGGTTGAATCTGTTTCCTTTGAAAAATCTATAGAGCCGTAGACACTATATGTCAGCGTGAAAATGGCTGCATTTGTTTCTTGCCAATGGCAAATGATTTCACTTCTCAGTATGGATGTAGGAATCACTCCCCAAGGGAAGATACATTTCCATGGAGATGGCTAATATGGTTTACACTCTTCCCATCGGTTAAGTGCATACTCAGCTATGTAGGGACTATGGGAACTTCAGCACCTCTATACCATTGTTGAAATAGTAATTCCATTTTTTTTCTTTTAAAGAAGCACACACATTTGTTTCAGAGCTAGAAATGTTTACTAAATAACAGAACAATAATTGATATTTTATATTTGTTTGTTTTATGTTTGCAATTGTAATGAATTTATCTGAAAATGAGAGAAGACACTGAAAATCCAGGTATGATTTTGCAGCACCCTGGTGAATACATCAGGTATATGCATGAGTCTTCAAAATTGACTTCAAGTAGCTGAAGGCTTAGGATCTCAGTTTAAGTTGTTTTCTTGTAATATGGGTATGTTTTCTGGAATTAACCTAAAAATAGTATTTTATAGCAAGGTGTTTCCTGGAATATGTTACTGGGTCACTTAATTTTGTCACCTAAAAATCAATCCTCTATGTTACCGTCACATTAGATATATTTTTTATGCCTCCATTATTCTTCCCTAAAGAGTAGATATGCCAAACACCATTGCCTCTGAGTTTTTCTTAACTTTTGAAAAATTGAAAGAAGTACTTAATCTAGACCTCGTTCATATTTGGGTGTTTATATATCATTGCTATCTGCTAACCTACATTTCATCTAATGCCATCTGATTCATTGTCATTCTGAAATTTATTTGGACTTACTGGACTTTAAGTACCATGGACAAAATTTTTAAAATTGACTCACAGTTTAAAGCCACATCATCAATGCATGTATTTCTAATTCACTCCTACATCCAGGTGAATGTAAAATGATCTTAGATAATTCATCATGGAACTCCGCTTTAATGTAAGAAACTGGAATGCTCTATTAGAAAATGTTAGCACTGCTGCAATGTCATTTGCTAGGCTTCTGAAAGGAAGGAAGGAAGGAAGGAAGGAAGGAAGGAAGGAAGGAAGGAAGGAAGAAAGAAAAGAAAAGAAAAGAAAAGAAAAGAAAAGAAAAGAAAAGAAAAGAAAAGAAAAAGAAAAGAAAAGAAAAGAAAAGAAAAGAAAAGAAAAGAAAAGAAAAGAAAAGAATAAACCCATCCTGAAAACTTTTTGAAGATAGGGTGAAAGTTTTTAGGAAGTCAGAGAAAATCATAATACGGAAGCAATTCCCAATGCCTCCTTCTCTCCAAATGCTGGACAAGACTAGCTCACAGTCCTGCTGAAAGGCATCAGGATGCCCTTGCAGTGATGGGCAAGCCCCTCTCAGGGCAAGCATAGCCTTAAACGTGTCTTGGGGTATTGAGCTGGCCCCTTCCAGAAATCCCACATAATCCGGTGAGCAAAGCTCATTTTAAGACAGATATACTGTTGCCTGAAGAGGGGAAACTGCCATTATCGCCATAGACCAGTCCCTCCAGATATGCCTGTGCAGGTGGGAGAGAGAATCCCCAGAATGCTTTGCTGACCTTTAGTTCCTCTGTCTCACCCTCTCTGAGCTTAACTTGTCTCTAACTAGACCTGGAATCTTATTATTGTACCCACTCTTTTGTGACACCACTGTACTCTGAACACACTTCTAACTTGCAGTCATCACTGTATTATAGTTACTTGTTTGGAAGTCCATCTTTCTAGACTGTGAGCTTCTTGAATCCTGATCTTCATTTTCTTTTATCCTCCAAAGTATGATTATGAAAATTTTAAACATACAAGAAAGCTGAAAGAATTCTATGGTGAATACCCATATGCCCCTAAAATGAATCTACATTTAACATTTTGATGTACTTACTTGGTCATATATTTTATGCATCTATCATCCCTCCTTCCATCCATCAACCCATCTGATTATTTTTTTTCCATGTCAAAGTAAGTTTCAGATCTGTAAACTTCACCCTATACAATTCACCATACACAAAAATAACAAGAGTTAAATATTTTTAAGTATATTAAAACCCACAAGTCTCAAGTAGAGCATCTGATGAGTTCTGACTAATGTGTTTACTTGTGCAAACATAATCTCTTTGATACAGAATGTTCCCTAGAGAAATTTCCCTCCTGCTACTTTCTATCGCTTTTAGAGGAAAACACTGTTCTGCTTTCTTCTCCCACAACCATTTTTTTCTTATGATTTTCTATATACAATATAATGTCATTTGTGACTAGAGGTACTTTACTTCTTCCTTTCCAATTTAGATCCCTTTTAGTTCTTTTCTGTGCATAATTGTCCTATCTAGAACCATCAGAACAATGTTGAGCAGAAGTAGACAGAGCACAGATTGTTTCTTATTCAAGGGAAAAACATTCAATTTCTCACCATTAATATTTATAACACAATTAATATTATGTTAACTTTTTTTGTTTTTGTAGAAGCCCTTCATCAGGATGATGTAGTGTCCCCTTCTCTTCTTCAATTGTTGACTGTTTTGCAATGAAGAGGAGGAGTGAATTTTGTCAAATTCTTTTTCTATGTCTATTGAGGTGATTGTGTGGTTTTTGTTCTTTATTCTATTAAATGAAATATTGAATTGATTCTTATTGTATGTTAAACCAACCTTGCATTCCTGGAATGCTATAAGCCATAGTGTAGAATTCATTTTATGTGTTACTTGATTCAGTTTGCTAGTATTTTGTTGAGGATTTTTCTGTCTATATTCATGAGAGATATCAGTCTGCAATTTTCTTATTTTGTGGTATGTTTGTCTAGTTTTGGTGTTAGGGTAATGCAGACTCATAGAAAGAATTTGGAAGGGCTGCATCATCTTCTGTTTTTTCAGAGAATTTGTGAAGAATTTGTGTTCTTCCCTTAACATTTGGTAGAATTCACCAGTGAAGCCATCTATTCTTATCTATTCTTGGGCTTCTCTTCATGGTAAATATATATATATTGTATAATTATTTCAATATATTTACCCTTTAAAGGTCTATTCATAGTTTCTATTTCTTCCTCAGTCAAGTCTTTCTAGGAGCTTATCTATTTCATCTAGTTATTTCATTTGTTGGTGCACAATTGTTTAAAATGTTCATGTATAACACTCTTGGGATATAGGCTACTGTTATAACTTATTGTTTTAAGTTAAAGTTCCAGGACTTCACACAACATGAAATCTTTAGTGTCTCTCCTTTTTCATTCCCTATTTTTGAGATATGTTTATGCTATTGAATGCTGCAAAATAGTTTTGTTTTCCTCCTTGTTGGAAGGAAAGGTTGAGTAGTTTAACATTGTATGTATATACCACAGTTTGCTTGCGATTTCTCCTTTGGTTGGACACCGGAACTGGTTTTGGCTAATGTCAATAAAGCTGATATGAACCTTCTTGAAAAATGTTTTCCATCATTATAGTTTCTTCTCTGGATAAATAACTAGAAATGGGGTAGGTAGGCATAAGATGGATGAAGTATAAGAGAACTGCACCTCCCCCCAAAAAACAAACAACAACAAAAAATACCCCAAAATTAGTTCTAATTAGTTATTAGAACTAATAACCTAGTTCAGCAAGGTCCCAGGGAAAAAAGTCAACATAGCAAAATCAAAGGTCGTTCTGTATACTAACAATGAATGATCCAAAAGTAATGTTTTTAAAACAATTTTAGTTACAATAGCATAAAAAAGGATAAAATAAACATAAATTTAACAGAAGGAGTGTAATCTTTGTATAGTGAAAACTAAAAACATCATTCAAATAAATTAAATACTTAAATACATGGAAAGGCATTCCGTGCCTTAGATTGGAAGGCTCACTATTGTTAAGATGGCAATTCTCCCTAAATTGCCTTATAAATTCAGTACAGTGCTTTCCCAAATTATAGCTAGCTATACTTTTTGCATAAGCTGAAGAGTCATCAAGCATTCCAACAAATCTTCATCTTGGACTTCCAGCCACCTACAAGTAAAGGAGAAAAACACCAGGGTAAATCAAGCCTTCCAACAACATCTTGATCTTGGACTTCCAGCTTCCAGAAATAGGAGAAAATGAATTTCTGTTGTCTAAGCCACCAAATCTGTGGTATTTTGTTACGGAAGATCTAATAAACTAATACAAAGTTTCTTTTTGGAATCATGAGAATGTTCTAAATGAGATAGATACATTTGTTACACAACTCTGTAAATAAACTAAAATTTTCTGAATTCTATACCGTAAGAATTTTTTTTCGTAAGACTTTTTATATGTGAATTACCCCCAATGAATTGTTAAAAAAAAAAAAAAGAATTAGAAATGTAAGTGATTATTCTTGCATTTGTCCAGAACTTAGGCAGAAAGAAATAAAAATTTTACCACTATATGTGATGTCTGCTGTAGGATTTTTGTAGACTGAATCCAACGTAAGACTGAGAACATTTTCGTTCCTCCTAATTTGATGAGAATTTTTCTCTTGAATGGGTGTCAAATTTTGTTAAATATCATTCTCCATCTATTGAAAAGGACATTTTATTGAAAATGATAATTTAGCATTTCAAATTTATTATGGTAATATGTGAAATTATGTTGATTGATTTCTGAATGTTAAACCAAACTTTCACTCTTTATAAAGTCACTCAATTGTATGGTTGTGGTGTATTACTTTTTATATTGATGGATTTGATTTGCTAATATTATTAATTTTTACGTCAATATATATGAGGCATATTGAATGCATGTTTGGTAATATCTTTACATAGTTGGATTAGTTATATAGGTTTCATGAAACAACTGAGGAAGTAGTCTTTTCTTATCTGTTTTCTGTAAGAATTTGCTTATGATTGGTGTTTTTCCTTTCTTAGATATCAGATAGAATTCATCAGTGAAACCACCTGAGTCTGAGTACTGCTTCATGTTGAAGTTTTGGGAAAGGATTTTGGTAACAACTTAACTGTGAAATAGATTTAAAGCTGTTCACAATTTTTATTTTATCTTTGTCACTATAATAATTGGTATTGGTCAAGTCATTTGCTATTTTTAAATGTTATGGTATAAAGTTACATCATTTCACTACTATATTATTATAACATGATGTCACTGTTATCATTTTGATGTCTATGGTATCTGTAGTCATAACTCCTTATCCATTAAAAATTATATTCAAATTTTTCATTGGTTCATTTAGCTAGGTCCTTTTAATTCAATTTTATTCATATTTTTAAACAAAACCTTCACATTTTAAAATATTTGCTAAATACGTTAAGTATGTTCTGTTCTTTTTATTTACTTTCCATTCTGTGAAGTATATTTTTTTCTCTCATTGATTTCTATTCTATTCTTTACTAGTTCCTCTCTTTACTTATGTCATTTTTACTTTACCTTTTCTATCCCTTTAATGGAATCTGAAGTCATTGATGTTAGATGTGACTTTTTAAAATTTTTTTAATGTTTATTTATTCTGAGAGAGAGAGAGGCAGAGCATGAGTGGGGGAAGGGCAGAGCAAGGGAGACACAGAATCTGAAGCAGGCTCCAGGCTCTGAGTTGTCAGCCCAGAGCCCAATGCAAGGCTCGAGCTCACGAATCACGAGATCACGACCTGAGCTGAAGTCAGACACTTAACTGACTGAGCCACCCAGGCACCCCTGTCTTCTTTTCTAATATAACCATTTCTATCTATAAAAATCACCTCGAGCCCAGCTTCTGTTGCATCCCAACAACATTTGATTTGTAGGTTTACTAAATTCAGTTTAAAATATTTAATAATTCCCATTGTAAATTTTTAAATTTATGAATGACTTAGATATTTATTTTGTTGTTTGGTTTTCCTTTTTTAAATTTGCAATACTAGACATTTTTCTAGGTAGCCAATTAATGCCTAATTTAATACCATTATAGTTATACTGCATATTTTGTATGGTTTAAATTTGTTTCAATATATTAGACTTGTTTTGTGGTCCACAATGTAGTCCATCTGATGAATACATCTTCTGTGTTTAAAAATGTGATATATATATATGTGTGTGTTTTTATTTTATCTATATTTTATATATTTATATATATTTCTAGTTTATATGTGCATTTTAATGTGTTTTTATTTTGAAGCTTTTTGATGAATACAAATACATTTGTGATATTTCTCTGATAAATTTACCTTTTTCTCAGATTTAAAAAAAAATTTTTAATATATATTTTTTTCCTTACACAGTTCATTGTCAAGTTTTCCATATAACACCCAATCCTCATCCCAGTGTAGGAGTGGGTCCGTTTCTCCACATCCTCGCCAGGGTCTAGACTCTCCTGATTTGTTCATTATAGCCACTCTGACAGGCATGAGGTGATATCTCAGTGTGGTTTTGATTTGTATTGCCCTGATGAGGAGGGATGCTGAGCATCGTTTCATGTGTCTGTTGGCCGTCTGGATGTCCTCTTTGGAGAAGTATCTGTTCATGTCTTCTACCCATTTCTTCACTGGATTACATGTTTTTCGGGTGTGGAGTTTGGTGAGTTCCTTATAGATTTTGGATACTAGCCCTTTATCTAATATGTCATTTGCAACTATCTTTTCCCATTCCATCAGTTGCCCATTAGTTTTATTGATTGTTTCCCTTGCCATGCAGAAGCTTTTTATCTTGAAAAGGTCCCAGTAGTTCATTTTTGCTCTTGATTCCCTTGCCTTTGGGGATGTGTCAAGTAAGAAATTGCTTCAGTTCAGGTCAAGGAGGTTGTTTCCTGCTCTCTCCACTAGGGTTTTGATGGTTTCCTGTCTCACATTCAGGTCGTTTATCCATTTTGAGTTTAATTTTGTGCATGGTGTGAGAAAGTGACCTAGTTTCATTCTTCTGCATGTTGCTGTCCAGTTCTGCCAGCACCATCTGTTAAAGAGGCTGTCTTTTTGCCAATGGATACCCTTTCCTGTTTTGTTAAAGATTAGTTGGCCATCCATTTGTGGGTCCAATTCTGAGTTCTCTATGCTATTCCATTGGTCTATGTGTCTGTTTTGTGCCAATACCATACTGTATTCATTATTAGAGCTTTGTAGTAGAGGCTAAAGTCTGGGATGGTGACGCCTCCCATTTTGGTTTTCTTCTCCAATATTACTTTGGCTGTTCTGAGTCTCTTGTAGTGCCATACAAGTTTTAGGATAGTTTGTTCTAGCTTTGAGAAGAATACTGGTGCAATTTTGATTGGGATTGCATTGAATGTGTAGATTGTTTTGGGTACTAATGACATTTTCACAATATTTATTCTTTTGATCCATGAGCATGGAATGTTTTTCCATTTATTTGTGTCTTCTTCATTTTCCTTCATTAGTTTTCTACAGTTTTCATCATACAGATAGCTTATATCCTTGGTTAGGCTTATTCCTAAGTATTTTATGGGTTTTTGTGTGTGTGTGTGTGTGTGTGTGCAATTGTGAATGGGATCAGTTTCTTGATTTCTCTTTCTGTTGCTTCATTTTTGGTGTATAAGAATTAATATGATTTCTGTACGTTGATTTTGTACCCTGCAACTTTGCTGAACTCATGGATCCATTCTAGCATGCTTCTGGTGGAGTCTGTCAGGTTTTCTATGTAGAGTTTCATGTTGTCTGTGAAAAGTGAAAGTTTGACTTCTTGTTTGCCATATCTGATGCCTTTTATTTCCTTTTGTTGTCTGTTGATGATGCTAAGATTTCCTGCACTATGTTAAACAACAGTGCTGAGAGTGGACATACTGTCCTGTTTCTGATATCAGGGGCAAAGCTCTCACTTTTTCCCCATTGAGGATGATGTTAGCTGAGGGCTTCTCATAAATGGCTTTTGTAATGTTTCAGTAAGTTCCTTCTATCCAGACTTTCTTGAGTGTCATTATTAAGAAGGGATGCTGTATTTTGTCAAATGTTTTTTCTGCACCTATCGACAGGATCATATGGTTTTTATCTTTTCTTTTGTTAATCTGATATATCACATTGATTGATTTGTGTATATTGAACCAGCCCTGTAACCTAGGAATGAATCCCGCTTCAGGATGGTGGATAATTCTTTTCATGTGCTGTTGAATTTGATTTGCAAGTATCTTGTTGAGGATTTTCGCATCTGTGTTCACCAAGGATATTGGACTGCATGCTCTATTTTTGCTCAGTCTCTGTCTGTCTTGGGAATCAAAGTGACACTGGCTTCATAGAATGAGTCCAGAAAATTTCCTTCAGTTTCTATTTTTTGGAATAGCTTGAGAAGAATAAGTGTTAAGTCTGTTTTAAATGTCGGGAGGAATTCCCCAGGGAAGCCACCTGGCCCAGGGCTCTTATTTGTTGGGAGATTTTTGATAACTGATTCAATTTCTTTACTAGTTATGGGCCTGTTCAGATTTTCTACCTCTTCCCTGGGTGAATTTTGGTAGTGCGTGTGTGTTTAGGAATTTATCCACTTCTTCTAAGTTGTCCAGTTTGTTGGCATATAATTTTTCATAGTATTCCCTGATAATTGCTTGTATTTCTGAGGGATTGGTTGTAATAAGCCCATTTTCATTCATGATTTTGTCTATTTGGGTGCTCTCTCTTTTCTTTTTGAGAAGCCTGGCTAGAGGTTTGTCAATTTTGTTTACCTTTTCAAAAAACCAACTCTTGGTTTCATTGCTCTGTTCAACTGTTTTTTGAGATTCTATATTGTTTATTTCTGCCCTGATTTTTATTATTTCTCTTCTTGTACTGAGTTTTCGGTGCTCTTGTTACTCTCCTTCTAGTTCATTTAGGTACATCCTTAGGTTTTGTATTTGCGCTTTTTCTCATTTCTTGAAATAGGCCTGGACTGCAATGTACTTTCCTCTTAAGACTACCTTGCTGCATCCCAAAGAGTTTGGATTGTTGTATTTTCTTTTCTTTTTCTCTTTTTATAAAATTTTTTAACGTTTTATTTATTTCTGAGAGACAGACAGAGAGACGGGGGCGGACAGCGTGAGCAGGGGAGGCTCAGAGAGAGAGGGAGACAAAGAATCCAAAGCAGGCTCCAGGCTCTGAGCTAGCTGTCAACACAGAGCCCAACACGGGGCTCGAACCCAGAAACCTTGAGATCATGGCCTGAGACAAAGTTGGACGCTCAACCAACTGAGCCACCCAGGTGCCCCTGGACTGTTGTATTTTCATTTTCATTTGTTTCCACATATTTGTTAATTTCTTCTCTAGTTGACTGATTAGTCTATTTGTTCCTTAGTAGGGTATTCTTTAATCTCCATGTTTTTGGAGGTTTTCCAGGCTTTTTCTTATGGTTGATTTCAAGTTTCACAGCATTGTGATTTGAAAGTGTGCATGGCATGATCTTAATTCTTTTATATTTATTGATGGCTAATTTATATCCCAGTATGTGATCTATCTTGGAGAATGTGCCATGCACACTTGAGAAGAAAGTGAAATCCATGGCCTCAGAATGTAGAGTTCTAAATATATCTATTAAATCCATCTAGTCCTATGTGTCATTCAAGTCCTTTGTTTCTTTAGTGATTTTCTGTCTGGTGGATCTATCTATTGCTGTAAGTGGAGTATTAAGGTCCCCTGCTATTAGCACATTCTCATCCATAAGATTGTTTCTGGTTGTGATTGTTTTATGTATTTCAGTTCTCCCAAATTCGCTGCATAGACATTTATAATTGTTAGCTTTTCCTGATGGATAGACCCTGTAATTATTATATAATTCCCTTCTTCATCCCTTGTTACTGCCTATACTTTAAAGTCAAGTTTGTCTGATATAAATATAGCTACTCCAGCTTTCTTTTGACCTCCAGTAGCATGATAGATATTTCTCCATCCCCTTACTTCCAATCTGAAGTTGTCCTCCAGTCTAAAATGAGTTTCTTACAGGCAGTAAATAGATGCATTTTGGTTTTTTATCCATTCTGCTATCTTATGTCTTTTGATTGGAGCATTTAGTCCATTTACATTTGGTGTTATTATTGAAAAATATGGGTTTAGAGTCATTGTGTTCTTTGTAGGATTTGGTGGTGTCTCTGGTACCTTGCAACATTACTCTCAGAGAGTCCCCCTCAGGATTTCTTGTAAGGGTGGTTTAGTGGTGATGAATTCTTTCAATTTTTGTTTACTTGGGACGACTTTCGTCTCTCCTGCTATTCTGCATGACAGGTTTGCTGGGTAGAGGATTCTTGGCTGCATATTTTTCCTATTCATCACATTGAAGATTTTCTGCCATTCACTTTCTGGCCTGTCAAGTTTCATTAGATAGGTCTGTCTCCACTCTGATAGGTTTCCCTTTGTATGTTAGGGCCCTTTGATCCCTAGCTGCTTTCAGAATTCTCTCTTTATCCTTATATTTTGCCAGCTTCACTAAGATACGTCATGCAGAAGATCAATTCAAGTTACGTCTGAGGGGTATTCTCTGTGCCTCTTGGATTTCAATGTATGTTTCCTTTCCTATATTGGGGAAGTTCTCAGCTATAATTTGTTCAAGGACTCCTTCAGTGCCTTTCCCTCTTTCTTCCTCTTCTGGAATTCCTATGTTACAGATATTGTTCCATTTGATTGTGTTGCTCAGTTCTCAAACTCTCCTTCCATGTTCCTGGATCAGTTTATCTCTCTTTTTCTCGGTTTCCTCTTTTCTATAATTGTGTCTTCTAATTCACCTATTCTCCTCTCTGCCTCTTCAATCCTTGTATTGGCCACCTCAATTTTATTATGCAGCTCATTTATAGCTTTTTTTTAATTCACCACAACTATTTTTAAGCTCCATAGTTTTTGTAGCAATAGCTCCTCTGGTGTCTTCCATGCCTTTTTCAGGCCCAGCGATTAATTTACGACTAATGTTCTAAATTCTTGTTCAGTTATGTTGCTTATATCTGTTTTGAGTAGTTCTTTAGCTGTCATTTCTTCCTAGAATTTCTTTAGAGGAAAGTTCTTCCATTTCATCATTTTGATTTGCTGTCTCTTGTTAGTTTTAAAAGCTTGGTATGCATTCTGCACTTGTGCGTACTGCTGTATTAAAGAAGGCTCTTTGACTGTCCAGTGTTTGTCTGTTCAGGAAGTGTTCTTTGAATGGTGCCTCTTGGTCTCTCTTGATGAGACTTTGGTTATTTCATTTCCCTACTCGCAGTGTTATTTGGGACTCTCCACCATGTGTACTTTGGTTTATTCCTTGAGGTAGCCCTGGACAGGAAAACAGACAAACAAACACACAGGGAACAAAGCCACACAAACTCACAGACAAATCCAACAAACAAGCAAACCAAAAGGGAAAAAGAACAAGAAAAAAAAAAGAAAAAAGAAAAAAACATAAAAGACAAAGGACAATCGAAAAGCATAAAACTAGAATTGTCATCTACAAATAAAGAGCAGGGTGTATGCAGTGCTGATGGAGGAGAGAAATGTCAGAGAGAGAAATGACAGGGTGGGGAGAAAGCAAAATTGGACAATGACCAGGCAGAGAGACTAAGAGGCTTAATTCAGAGAGTGAAAGAGTAGAATATGGTAAGAGGCGAGGAGAAAGAAATGAAGATAATGTTACTCAGAGAAACAATATAGTCTGATTACTCCAGAGTGAGAGAGAGATAGAAAGGTAGCGGTGGAAGTGTAAAATATACATCTAGAGAATGGATTAAATGTGACTGTTTAAACAAACCAATGACCAGAGTGCCCAGTGCAGCAGAGGGGAGGGATACAAATGAGACAAGGGAAAATATATCTGAATAAAAAGAATTGATCTAGAATTAACCAGAGCAGTGCATCCATGTTGGTCTTGCCCTGGGCTCTGGTTTAAAAAAAAAAAAAAAAAAAGGCAGCCCTCTAGCAGGGATGGGCGTGATTTGGTGTAGGCAGGTCTTAGCCTCCACTGAGGTCCCACCTTGGTGGTTGTGGGGAGAAAAATGGCGGCGCCTCAGTCCCTTCTTGAATCAAGCGTTGCAACCCACTCTTTTGGGTCCAATCTCCCTGTGCCGCGGGTGTATCCAAGGTGATCCTTGTTCTATGTCCCAAGACCCACCTCGTTTCCAGGTCTTAGTCTACGTGCTTTATTGATGCCGCCCAAAATATAATCCCACAGGAGGACCACTTCCCAACCAGGGATAGAGCTGGGAGAGCAGCGAAGCAGTTTCTCTTGGCGCCACTTGGGACCAAGGCATCCAGCCCAAAGTCAGCACCACAGCTAGAAATTTGATCACTCTACATCCCAAGCCAAGGTTTCTCACTTCTCCAGGGACAGTTCTGTGAGCAGTTTCAGCCACCCTTTCTTTTCCACTTGACTCTCCACAGTTCCCGAAGAAGGGGGTTCTCTCCCCTCCCTCCGTGTCTCCAGTAACTGTCCCATTTTTATCTTCCCCAGTTCTCAATCACGCACCTATGAGACTGTCTTCTTAGTGGACTCTGTCTTTTTTTTCCCCAGGCTTCTGTGATTCAGTGTCCTATGGCTTCAGGCCTTCTCTGAGAGTTGAGGGCAAGCGAAATGTATGGGGTTCCCTACTTCTCCACCATCATGCCTCCCTCTCTGGATTTTATTTTTAAGGGTTCCACTTAGACCTGTCCTCCATTGATTCTGATGAGAAGTCGTTGATGGATAGAATTATTGTTCTATGTGCACTGCGCTGTTTCTCTGGATCTTTCTGGATTTTCGCTTTTAAATAGTTTGACTATAATATGCTTAGTGTGGTTTTATTTGTATTTGATATGGTTAGGTTACATTGAGCTCCTTTACGTTCTTTAATCAAAACTTGGAAATGCTTGTTCAATAGTTCTTTGACTTGGTGGAAGCTTCATCTTCTCTCTCTTTTTATGTTTTTCTTCTCTAGTGTGTCCATATATTTAGCTTTTCAATATTGTCCTATAGGTCTCTATTACTTTATTAAACATTTTTTATCTCCGTTTCTTCAACCTTCTTTTATGTGAATAATTTCTATTGATCTAATGGCAAATGCAGTAATTTTTTTTTTGCATTTTGTTTTTTCTTGCCATTTCCATTCTGCTGCTTAGACCATCTAGGATATAGATAGATACACTAATACAGATATGTAGCTATATAAATATATAGACATTTTAATTTATGGTTTTAGACTTTCCATTTGTTTCTCTTTTGTGGTTTTTATTTGTCTATTGAAATACACTATCTTTTCCTTTACAATGAGCATATTACGTTTTTCACTCATCAAATATTATCATAACAGGTATTCTAAAATCCCTTTGAAATTTAGGTATCTGGGCCATCTCAGGGTTTGTGTCTATTGGTTGTCTTTTCTCTTAAGGTTAAGTTAAATTATTATGTGTGCCTAAGGATAAGTTAAATTAAAGTGTGCCTACTTTTGTATTTTCTGTAGTTTTGTACTGCATACTGAATTGTGATGGATATTTTATAGAAGTTCTATATTTTCTTACATTCTTTTGAAGAGGACTATTTTTTTCAATTTAAGCAACCCACTCATTGGGCTGAAGTGAAACCATAATCCCTGTTTTCTCTGAGGAGAATAGAAGTCAAAACTAAGTTTAGTTCTTTTAGACTTAGTTTGAGTGCTTAGATTCTAGCCTGTGAACATAAGCTTCAGGGGTTGGCTAAAGACTGGAACAGAGTTGATGCAGAAAATATGTTGCTTATCCAAGATTCTTAAGATTCCTCATTGCTCTTAAGCTCCAATATTGACCAGTACCCTAGTCTCTGTCCCCTGTATCATCACACCACTAGGAGTGTGATTTTCCCATTGGAATTTTAGCTACCTCATGTGGTACAGACAGAAGCCTTTCCCTCCTGGGAAAACGTACAAATAAGAAAATCACCCTGTTTTATTCCCTTTCTCTAAGTATCAACTCTCCTCAGAGTTCTGCCTCTTTCTTTTCAATCATTAGTGCCTACAAGTAGTTGCTTTTTAAATATTTTCTCTAGAATCAAATGTATCTGTTGGAGATGCTCAACGACATTGGAAGCAAAAATATCTGGATCTCCTTAAAGTGTGTGTTTTTTATTCTGAATACACTACAGAGGGAAGCCATAGATATTTGATGAATTGATGAATAAATGAAACAACTGGCTACTAAATGAAGTATTAAAGAAATTAATCAACCAAAAAATTAATCAACCAAAAAATTAATCTGTATCCACTGGCACTTAAAATTAGCTCACAATATCATGTATTTTTATATTTCATCTTTTGTTAAGCCCTGTTTGTCTCAACTCTGATTGCATACCTCCACTCATCTAATCCACAAAGAAGAAAAAATTATCCATCTGATTTGGCAACCGGAGGGAGGGAAAAAAAAAAAAAACCAGTAACACAATTTGGGAATATGGCAGATCTCACAATCATGACATTTTCTTTGGTTTATAAAACCCTATATCATAGGCTGGGCAGTTTCCACAAGTTCTAGGAGAGTTGGGATTGTGTTACTGAAAATAGTAAAGCTAGTAAGACTTTGAAAAATTAATAAGAAGGAGTGCCTGGGTGGCATGGTTAGGTGTCAGACTCGTGATCTCAGCTCAGGTCATGATATAGCATTTGGTGAGTTCAAGCCCTACGTTGGACTCTCTGCTGACACCACAGAGCCTGCTTGGGATTCTCTCTCTTTCTCTCTCTCTCTCTCTCTCTTTCTGTCTTCCCCCGCTCTCACTCTCAAAATAAATAAAGTTTTAAAAAATGAATAAGAATTGTTCAAGGTATCATCCCATTGTTTTAAAAATAAATTCTTAATTGTTGTATTAAAAAAACAAACAGAAGGAGGGGAGGCAAGATGGCGGAGAAGTAAAGAGCTCCGTACTTGCACTCGCGCCCATACATCACACAGAAAAGATCTGAAGCCATTGGAAACCTTACAAATCCTGAGAGACTGGGAGAAAAAGGACGCAGAATCCACTGAGAAAGCCTTCTAACCGGCGGCGCGCCTGCCGCCATTGTAGCTCCAGGGCGGCTGGGACCCCTGAAAGAGCCGCGCAGACACCGGGCATCCGCGCTCCTGGCTGGCTGGAACTCGAGAGGGAAGGCAAAGAGCTAAAAACTGGGAAATTTGCCTGTGAGTTCGTGTTTCGGGTGACGAGCCATAGAGAGACCCGGTTTTCCTCACTCCAGCGGGCTCAGGCTACGCGGACCCGGCAGGCAAGCCCCCGCGCATGCGCGCCAGCCCGACCCAGAGAAGGAAGAAGCGATCCTGACTCCGCCCCCAGAGCTCAACAGGGAGCCTGGAATAGCCCGAAGGGGTTGTCTGGGACGCTGTGTCTAAGGCAACTTCAGCGGGGCGCGCAGACTGGGATTTGGAGATTGGAACTGGCTTGGGCTGAAGAGTGCAACCAACTTTGGCTGCGTCCCCGGAACGGGGAGTTGACACGCCAAAAAAAAAAGCGAGCTGCAGCGCGGGGTTCAAGAAGGGACTGGAGCACCGTCACTCTCCTCCCCACAATCGCCAAGGCAGAACCCCCGCCTGAGGCATCGGATCACGCCACGCCCATCCCTGCCTGAGAGGTGCCCTTCTCCCTTTTTTTTTTCTCTTTCTTTTTTCCTTTTTTTTCCCTTTTTTTTGTTTTTTTTCCTTTTTTTGTTTTTTTCCTTTTTTTCTTCTTTCTTTTTTTTCCCTTTCTTTTCTCTTTTTTTCTTCTTCTTTCTCTTTTCTCGCTTTTTTCCCCAAAACACTGACTTGATTAACTCTGGTCGCCAGCTTGCTTAAACAATCACAACAAGTCCATTCTGTAAGTGTAAATTCTACACCTACCGACTTTTTCAGCTATTTCTCTCAGGAGTATTTAGACTAAATAGTTTCTCTGGATAATTCCAGCATCCTTCTCTCACCTATTCAACCATATTCTACCCTTTACCTCTTTGAAAAAAGCTTCTTATCCCTTCTGCCTGTTCATTCTATTTCCAAGTCGGCCTCATCTCGCCCTGCCTTCTCTCTTTTTCTCTATGCTCTTCAACCAGCACTGCATACACACGGCTATTTAACTGTAGCTGGGAAATCCAGGTATATGCTTTAAACCGTTCTTTGTCTATCGGTTTTCTTCTTTTTTCCTTTTCTTTTCCCCTTTTTGACCCTTTTATGTATTTTATGCTCCCTATTCGCCCTCCCTCCTCCGTCTTTTCTATTAACTTTTTCGTTTTCCCTCTCGCTTTGCATGTTAGTTGAATCAGCCTGTGCGTTTGTGTACTCCTACTCCCTGTGTGTTTGTCTGTCTGTTTTCTTTTCCAGGGCTACCTCAAGAAACAAGCTAGAGTGCACAAGGTGAAGAGTCCCAAATATCACTACGAATAGGAAAATAAAATAACTAAGGTCCCAACAAGAGAGACCGAGGGATACCATTCAAAAACAATCTCTGAAAGGATAGGCCCTGGAAAGTCAAAGAGTCTTCTTGGATATAGCAGCGCTCATAGAAACAGAGAGCATAACAGGTCTTTAAAACCAACAAGAGCCGGAAAGCTAACTAAAATGACGAAACGAAAGAGCTCTCCTCCAAAGAAACTCCAAGAAGAAATGACAGCTAATGAACTGCTCAAAACAGATATCAGCAGCATAAGTGAACAAGATTTTAGAATAATAATGGTAAAATTAATAGCAGGGCTTGAAAAAAACATGGGGAACATCAAAGAAACTATGGCTACAGACAGAATGGAAAATAAAAATAGGCATGAAGAATTAAAAAATGCAATAAATGAGATACATAATAAATTAGAGGCCTCCAATGCACAGATTGATGAGGCAGAAAGGAGAATAAGTGATTTAGAAGACACCATGATAGAAAAACAAGAAGCTGACAAAAAAAGAGACAAACTGATCCAGGAACAGGAAAGAAGAATTCGAGAGCTCAGCGACACAGTCAAAAGCAACAATATCCGTATCATAGGAATCCCAGAAGAGGAAGAGAGAGGGAAAGGTGCTGAAGGAGTCCTGGAACAAATTATAGCAGAGAACTTCCACGACCTGGGGAAGGAAGTAAATGTGCAAACACAAGAGGCTCAGAGGACTACCCTCAGATGTAACTTGAATCGATCTTCTGCACGACATATCATCGTAAAAATGGCAAAATACAAGGACAAAGAGAGAATTTTGAAAGCAGCTAGGGAGAAAAGGGCCCTCACATACAAAGGGAAACCTATCAGAGTGGTGACAGACCTATCTACTGAAACGTGGCAGGCCAGAAAGGAATGGCAGGAGATCTTCAATGTGATGAACAGTAAAAATATGCAGCCAAGAATCCTCTATCCAGCAAGCCTGTCATTCAAAATAGAAGGAGAGATAAAAACCTTTCCAAACAAACAGAAATTGAAAGAATTTGTCACCACGAAGCCAGCCCTACAAGAAATCCTGAGGGGGATGCTCTGAAGGAAAGGTTGCAAGGAACAAAGATTCCAGAGACACCACCACAAACATGAACCTTACAAAAGATACAAAGACTCTAGACCCACATATTTCAATAATAACACTGAATGTAAATGGGCTGAATTCTCCAATCAAAAGACATAGGGTAGCAGAATGGATTATAAAACAAAACCCATCTATATGCTGTCTACAAGAAACTCATTTTAGACGGGAAGATACCTTCAGATTAAAAGTAAGGGGATGGAGAAATATATATCATGCTACAGGAAATCAAAAGAAAGCCAGAGTAGCGATACTTATATCAGACAAACTGGACTTTAAATAAAGACAATCACAAGAGATGAAGAAGGGCACTACATAATAATTACAGGGTCCATCCATCAGGAAGAACTAACAATCATAAATGTCTACGCACCAAATATGGGAGCACCTAAATATCTAAAACAATTAATCACAAACAGAAACAAGCTTATAGAAAAGAATGTGCTAATAGCAGGGGACTTTAATACTCCGCTTACAGCAATGGATAGGTCAACCAGACAGAAAATCACTAAAGAAATAACGGACTTGAAAGATACATTGGACCAGATGGACCTGACGGATATATTTAGAACTTTACATCCTGAGGCCAGGGAATTTACTTTCTTCTCAAGTGCGCATGGCACATTCTCCAAGATAGATCACATACTGGGACATAAAGCAGCCCTCAATAAATATAAAAGAATAGAGATCATACCATGCACACTGTCAGATCACAATGCTTTGAAACTTGAAATCAATTACAGGAAGAAGTCTGGAAAACTTCCAAGAACATGGAGGTTAAAGAACACCCTTCTAAAGAATGAATGGGCCAATCAGGCAATTAGAGATGAAATTAAACAATATATGGAAACAAATGAAAATGAAAACACAACAATTCAAAATCTATGGGATGCAGCAAAGGCAGTCCTAAGAGGAAAGTACATTGCTCTCTAGGCCTATTTCTTTTTTTTTTTTTTTTTTAATTTTTAACGTTTTTTATTTATTTCTAGGAGAGAGAGAGAGACAGCGTGAGCAGGGGAGGGTCAGAGAGAGAGGGAGTCACAGACTGAAACAGGCTCCAGGCTCCAAGCTGGCAGTCAGCATAGAGCCCGACGCGGGGCTCGAACCCACGAACCGCGAGATCATGACCTAAGCGAAAGTCGGACGCTTAACCGACTAAGCCACCCAGGCGCCCCACTCTAGGCCTATTTCAAGAGATTAGAAAAAGCACAAGTGCAAAATCTAACTGCTCACCTAAAGGAACTACAGGCAGAGCAACAAGAACGCCCTTAACCCAGTAGAAGAAGAGAAATAGTAAAAATTAGAGCAGAAATAAACAACATAGAGACCAAAGAAACAATTGAACAGATCAATGAAACCAAGAGTTGGTTTTTTGAAAAAGTAAACAAAATTGACAAACCTCTAGTCAGACTTATCCAAAAGAAAAGAGAGAGCACCCAAATAGACAAAATTATGAATGAAAATGGACTTATTACAACCAACCCTCAGAAATACAAGCAATTATCAGGGAATACTATGAAAAATTATATGCCAACAAATTGGACAACTCAGAAGAAATGGACAAATTCCTAAACACACACTCACTACCAAAATTCACACGGGAAGAAATAGAAAACCTGAACAGACCCATAACGAGTGTAGAAATGGAATCAGTGATCAAAAATCTCCCAACAAATAAGAGCCCTGGACCTGATGGCTTCCCTGGGGAATTCTACCAGACATTTAAAACAGAATTAATCCCAATTCTTCTCAAGCTATTCCAAAAAATAGAAAGCAAAGGAAAACTCCGGGACTCATTTTATGAAGCCAGCATCACACTGATTCCCAAGCCAGACAGAGATCCAGCCAAAAAAGAGAACTACAGGCCAATATCCTTGATGAATACGGATGCAAAAATTCTCAACAAGATCCTTGCAAATCGAATCCAGCAGCATATCAAAAGAATCATCCACCAGGATCAAGTGGGATTCATTCCTGGGTTACAGGGCTGGTTCAACATTCGCAAATCAATCAATGTGATCCATCATATCAATAAAAGAAAAGATAAAAACCATATGATCCTGTCAATAGATGCAGAAAAAGCATTTGACAAAATACAGCATCCCTTCTTAATAAAGACTCTCAGAGAAAGTTGGGATAGAAGGAACCTACTTAAACATCATCAAAGCCATCTATGAGAAGCCTTCAGCTAACATCATCCTCAATAGGGAAAAACTCAGAGCTTTCCCCCTGAGATCAGGAACATGACAGGGATGCCCACTCTCACCACTGTTGTTTAACATAGTGCTGGAAGTCCTAGCATCAGCCATCAGACACCAAAAGGAAATCAAAGGCATCAGAATTGGCAAAAAGGAAGTCAAACTTTCACTCTTCGCAGATGACATGATACTCTACATCGAAAACCCGACAGACTCCACCAGAAGCCTACTAGAACTGATCCAAGAATTCAGCCAAGTTGCAGGGTACAAAATCAATGTACAGAAATCGGTTGCATTTTTATACACCAACAATGAAGCAACAGAAAGAGAAATCAAGAAACTGATTCCATTCACAATTGCACAAAAAACCACAAAATACCTCGGAATAAACCTAACCAAGGATACAAGAGATCTGTATGATGAAAACTATAGAAAACTTATGAAGGAAATTGAAGACACAAAGAAATGGAAAAACATTCCATGCTCATGGATAGGAAGAATAAATATAGTTAAGATGTCATTACTACCTAAAGCACTCTACACATTCAATGCAATTCCAATCCAAATTGCACCAGCATACTTCTCAAAACTAGAACAAACTATCCAAAAATTTGTATGGAACCACAAAAGACCCCGAATAGCCAAAGGAATCCTGAAAAATAAAACCAAAACGGGAGGGATCACCATCCCAGACTTTAGCCTCTACTACAAAGCTGTCATCATCAAGACAGTATGGTATTGGCACAAAAACAGACACATAGACCAATGGAACAGAATTGAGAACTCAGAAGTGGACCCAAAAGTATACAGCCAACTAGTCTTTGACAAAGCAGGAAAGAATATCCAATGGAAAAAAGACAGCCTTTTTAACAGATGGTATTGGGAGAACTGGACAGCAACATGCAGAAGAATGAAACTAGATCATTTTCTCACACCATGCACAAAAATAAACTCAAAATGGATAAAGGACCTGAACGTGAGACAGGAAACTATCAACACCCTAGAGGAGAAAGCAGGAAACAACCTCCTTGACCTCCACTGCAGCAACTTCTTACTTGACACCTCCCCAAAAGCAAGGGAATCAAGAGCAAAAATAAACTGTTGGGACCTCATCAAGATTAAAAGCTCCTGCACAGCCAAGGAAACAACCCAGAAAATTAATAGGCAACCAACGGAATGGGAAAAGATAGTTGCAAATGACATATCAGATAAAGGGTTGATATCCAGAATCTACAAGGAACTCACCAAACTACACGCCCGAAAAACAAACAACCCAGTGAAGAAATGGGCAGAAGATATGAACAGACACTTCTCCAAAGAGGACATGCAGATGGCCAACAGACACGTGAAACGATGCTCAGCATCGCTCCTCATCAGGGAAATACAAATCAAAACCACACTGAGATACCACCTCACGCCAGCCAGAGTGGCTAAAATGAGCCAATCAGAGAACTCTAGATGCTGGCGAGGATGTGGAGAAACGGGCACCCTCCTACACTGTTGGTGGGAATGTAAACTGGTGCAGCCCCTCTGGAAAACAGTGTGGAGGTTCCTCAGGAAACTAACAATAGAACTCCCCTATGACCCAGCAATAGCACTGCTAGGAATTTACCCAAGGGATACAGAAATGTTGATGCATAGGAGCACATGTACCTCAATGTTCATAGCAGCACTCTCCACAATAGCTAAAACATGGAAAGAGCCTAAGTGTCCATCAACAGATGAATGGATCAAGAAGATGTGGTTTATCTATACCATGGAATACTACATGGCAATGAGAAACAATGAAATCTGGCCATGTGCAGCAACATGGATGGACCTTGAGGGTGTTATGCTGAGCGAAATAAGTCAGGCAGAGAAGGACAAATATCATATGTGTGCACGTATAGGAGGATTAGGAGGAACTTAACAGAGGACCAAGGGGGAGAAGAAGGGCGGAAATGGTGGGGGAAAGGGAGAGAGGCAAACCATGAGAGACTCTTGAATGCTGACAAAAACTGAAGACTGGTGGATGTGGGGGGAAGGAGGGGTGGGCATGGAGGAAGACACTTGTGGGGATGAGCACTGGGTGTTATGTGGAAACTAATTTGACAATAAACTATTTGTAAAAAAACAAACAAACAAACAACTTTTGTAGGGCACCTGGGTTACTCAGTTAAGACCCAGTTCAGCTCAGGTCAAGATCTCACTTTTCGTGAGTTTAAACCCCACTTTGGGCTCTGTGCTGACAGCTCACAACCTGCAGCCTGCTTTGGATTCTATGTCTCCCTCTTTCTCAGCCTCTTTCCTGCTCCTGCTCCGTCTCTCTCTCTTTCTCAAAAATAAATAAACATTTAAAAAATTAAAAATAACTTTTGGAGGTGTTCTGGAATTTTTGCTTCTCACAATGAATTGGGACCCATGATCCAGGATGGCCACTTGACTTTCTAGTATACATTATTCACTCCTTAAGACACCATTTCAGTAACCCTCCCCTAAAGTAATGGCTTTGAAGCACAAACCATATAATATCTTGCCCCTTTATAAACATCTCCTGTGGTGTCCTGCTATGTAAAGAACACAATCTTAGTGAATTATATTGCCATGCAATATTCTTCACAGTGTTACCCCAATTTGCCTCTTCCCATGATCCAATCATACACATAATCCCAAATACTTTTATTTTTATAGCTATACCTTCATTTGATCATTAAAGCAGTCATCAAATTACACTGAGGAATCTTTCGTGATTTTCTGTCCCCCACTGTGAAGAGTCTTGCTGTTGTTATTTGTTTATATATTTGTTTGTATTTAATCCTTCTGGTGTAGCACAGGATTCAGTGTGGGTATACAATCATCAAAATGTAATTTCTTTTTTTTTTCTTTTCAGAAATCCATACTATTTGCATTTTCATCCATATTATATGCATTTTCCATAAAAGGTGTCCATCATCTTTTCCAGTCACTCTCTCTGTCATTTTGGTTAGGTGTTGAACCGTGACTTAGTATTTTTGGGTAAAAGAACTCTGACCACAAAAAACCTTAGAGATATGTGGGGACCAGTGGGATATGAACACTATTGTTTATTAGAAATCTGGATAATGGAGATAATGGAATTTGCAACATAAAAGAATGGCCCCTTTAGGAGTACATGCCTTCTAGAAGCAGTGAATTTAGGGATATTCCTTTGAATCTCAGTCATAGAGGTTTGAGAACGATACAATTCTTACTTTCAGAGGTTTATTCAGGTTTTATAGAGTCTTAAGCTTATAGAATTTGGAAGACTCCTTTTAAGAAAAAACAATCTAAAATTACGAATGAAGACTTAGGTGCAAAAGTGAGTATTTGTTTCCCATTGAGAAAAAAAATGCTAATAACAAATTATGAATTTTAAAAAGCTGAGAAATACCAGAGGTACCGCAAAAGCAAGTCAATAACCGAACATTTGTATTAACTCATCTTCTAGCACACCTATAAAGTATACTTTTCCTCCATATTAGGTTAAATGGTTTGCATTTTCTTTTAGGGTTTCTAAATATAGCCACAAAGTCTGCAATCTTGTTTTCTGCAAAGAAAATAGATGATTAACACTTTCCTTTAGTAGTACATTTGAGGAACAATTTTGCCTTGTTTCACGGCTTAGAAAGTTCCTTCCAGACTTCCAGATTGTTTTTGGTTGGGTCATGTAATTTAAGAAAAAACAAAATTAATATTTATTCCGGAGAGATAGTCAGAGCATGAGCAGGGGAGGGGAAGAGGGAGAGGGAGACAGAATCTAAAGCAGGCTGCAGGCTCCAAGCTGTCAGGACAGAACCCAACGTGGGGCTTGAACCCATGAACTGTGAGATCATGATTTGAGCTGAAGTCGGGTTCTTAAATGACTGAACCACCCAGGCACTTCTGGGTCACGTAAGTTTTAGGGCTGTTGCCAAAATGGAAAAAATTCTACCAAGTTCATCTCATGTACGTGTTGTCACAGATTTCCCCATCAAAGCACTGATACAGATCAATGCACTACAAACAGAGGGGTTCTGGCACATTCCATGTTGTAAAAATCTTATTTTAAAAAAAAAATTGAACAGGAAAAAATCTTTACTGCATTTACTTTCAAGTGCACTGTATTCTCAGTTCTGTACCTGATATAATAAAAATTGACAGAATAAAAATTTGGTTCTGACTATGCAGTGAGCAGAAACAAATCCATTGCTTATGGCTTTATGTGTTTACTGATTTAAAGAATTTCTCATACCTAATTTCGGACTTCGTACACTTCAAGCGTTGTGCCCCGGCTCTAGTCACATATTTTAGGTGCCATTAGATGTGTTCATACAAAGATAGGTTCTCTGGACTGAACTCTGTGTCACAAAGCCGGGTGACTTGGCAAAATCGGATACAGAAGTGCCCTTGGAAGCCATTCCTAGAATAGTACACTTATGTGGAAACAAAGAGGTAACTGAAAAACTATACATATTTTTAAATAAACAAATGAAACTTAGACTCACTCTAACTGAACCCATTATGCAGCTTTCCTTTAATCAAATCCCCAAAATGCCCCAGGTCTCCTAAGAGATGTAACAGCTATGGGGCAGTATAATAGAGAGAGGATGTAATGGAGAATAACAGCCAATTGCAAGTGCAATTTCTTTTGCAAATTACCAATGGAAGTGACCACACAGACCATTTGCTCTGAAATGTGTGTGTGTGTGTGTGTGTGTGCGTGTGCGTGTGTGTGTGTGTTTGTGTGTGCATCTTAAAATTTTTTAACATTTATTAATTTTTGAGAAACAGAGAAACAGAATGTGAGCAGGGGAGGAGCAAAGAGAGATGGAGACACAGAATCTGAAGCAGGTTCCAGGCTCTGAGCTGTCATCTTAGGCCCCCACATGGGGCTCAAACCCACAAATCTTAAGATTATGACCTGAGCCAAAGTCAGACACTCAATGGACTGAGCCATCCAGGCATCTCTGAAATTTGTGTGCTTATATTTTTGTTTGTTTGAGCTCCATGCTATCCACCTCTGTTTATTTTATCTTTCTTTGTGCCAGTAAGTTTTCAGTCTCATTAGAGAAAGTAGACAGCACTCAGTACATGCTCATTGAAGCCTGTTTAATAATCAATCAATCAATTCATGAAGCTTAAGTACATTTTGTCATTTTCATGGACTCAAGTTTCTCCTGACTATGATTTTATGTTCCGTATGCTGTATACGTTTTCCTCTGTGCATTCTGAAGATAAGGAAGGTTTTTTCCTGCTCCCTCGCCAAAATAATTTTTTAAAAAGTCATTAGACCCCCAAACGAAAATGTGCCTAGCCCATCATGAGGCTCTGAATGTCAACCTGTTTCTGCTTTTTGACTAAGAACAATGAGACAGGGCAAGAGAGAGAGCGGAGTTTCATTTTCTCCGTCTTTGTGTATCACTCGTCTCACTCATCATTCTGTGCCCATGTCAGTTTATAAGCTCTCGCCCAAATAAGGAAACAGCAAAGAGAAAGGATACTGATGGCTGCAGTGGATGTGATTAAATCTAAACCCTCTCCGCAGTCTCTCGTTTCAGTGTGTCCCCACATCGCATCTTGTGTGAGCATTGCCTGTTAGATCGGAATAAGCTCTGTGTGCTTTACCTATTTCTTCAACTTAACTCCATGTTGAGCACCCGAGCCTCCCTACTTGGATATTTGATCAAAACCCTTACTTACTAGGGAACGGAACGTCTCCCACTGGAGTATAGTAGCTACAGAGATTGCTGCTAAATTGCCACCATTTTTACCAAATCACCTTCCAGATACCATCTCTCCAGTCTGGCACCTAGAGAAGATATTAAGCGAGGAAGCAAAATGAGTCAATGTGTCTTCCTGGGAACCAGGTCACCGGGCCTGGTGCAGTGAACTGAATTCAGCTGTTGTCAAGTCTGGAGACCTTCTGGCAGGCATGGCTGTGAAGGAGCTGATAGCATACATCCAGGCTTGGTGAGCGGAGGAACGCCGGCCCCCGTTGTTAATGTGAACGATTCCGTCAAAGCAGTCACTTCTGTGAAGTGACTCAAATTACGCTTTTGCTTTTTCTGGTGCATGTTTTTTATGCTTTTTAAAATCATAATTGATTGCAATTTTTTTAAAAAAATTTAATGTTTTAGTTTTATTTTTGACAGAGAGAGAGACAGTGTGAGCAGGGGATGGTCAGAGAGAGAAGGAGACACAGAATCTGAAGACAGTCCCCAGGCTCTGAGCTAGCTGTCAGCACAGAGCCTGACGCCGGCCTCGAACTCATGAACTGTGAGATCATGGCCTGAGCCGAAGCTGGATGCTTAACCGACTGAGCCACACAGGCGCCCCTCAATTTAAAAAGCTTTAAAATACCTGGTATTTAAGAGTGTAAGCTTATGTAGGTTTATGTGGACCCAACCAACTTCAGTCTGAGGCCAATTCATAAGTGTAAACCTTAAGAAAATGGTTGATAACATTCAGATGTCATGTCTCCATATTATAAAATATTGGCTACCGAGTTAAAATCTAAGACATCATTGCCAAAATTATTTAAAATGGGATCGGCTTAGGAGGTCAGTTATTGTAGCTAACACAGTAACATTTGGTTTTTGTAATCACCGATGTTCAAATATTGTTATTTCCTGTCTCATTCTGTATTAGCAGATTAGTGACATCTCTTTGAATAAAAAAAAAATGCTGTATACTAAGTGAGTAGTCTCTCACTTTGTGTTATTCAGCATAGAAGTATTTCACAATTTAGTACAAGGGCAATCAAACACAGGAATGTGACCCTCTGTGAATATTCTAGTATTTAAATTACTTTGAGGCTTATGATTCTTAAAAGAGAAAGTTAAAAAAGACATATTTGGCTTTAGATTGGATCCGGTTTACAATAAGGGCTCCCTACTTTCTGTCTTAGTTGAAACTTTCTGAGTCTCAGATCACTTATCTTTCTTTTTTTAATGTTTATTTACTTATTCTATGGTGGGGGAAGGGGGCAGAGACAGAGACAAAAGAGAGAATCCCAAGCAAGCACTGCACTGTCAGCGCAGAGCCCTATGCGAGGCTTGAACTCATGAACCATGATTCATGGCCTGAGCCAAAATCAAGAGTTACATGCTTCACCGACTGAGCCACTCAGGCATCAGCTCCCTCATCTTTAAAATGGCGGGGCGCCTGGGTGGCTTAGTCGGTTAAGCGTCCGACTTTCGCTTAGGTCATGATCTCGCGGTTCGTGGGTTCGAGCCCAGCGTCGGGCTCTGTGCTGACTGCCAGCTCAGAGCCTGGAGCCTGTTTCAGTCTGTGACTCCCTCTCTCTCTGACCCTCCCCTGCTCACGCTGTCTCTCTCTCTCTCTCCTAGAAATAATAAAATTTAAAAAGAAATTATAAAATGGCAAAGTACTACCCTCACTGGGTCATTAGGAAAATGAGAATCACACAAAGAGCTTTGCATAGTATTTGGCAGTAAGAGGTACTGAACAATTTGTTCTCCATATCCACAGCTTTGTCAAATTACTTTCTTGAGTAAGGCTGCTTTCATGTATTATGGCAATAACTATAAAAATTGTGCATATGCAATTGTACATACAAAAAATGCGCATAAAAGAGCAGTCTCCCTCTTTCTTCCCAGGTGTGAGTACATACACACGCACATGTGCAAACATTTAAAACTCTTCCCCGCTTTTAATTATATACTTTCTTGGATTTATCATTGCCTTAATTCATTCTTATTCTGTTACCTATTCAATCATTTGAATCACATTTGGCTTGTATTCAGGGTTTTTTTTTTTTTTAATTTTAATTTCAGTGTAGTTAACATACAGAGTTGCATTAGTTTCAAATGTACCGTATATGATGCACCAATTCCACATATTACTCAGTGAGCTATCAAGCCACGAAAAGGTATAGAGGGAACTCACTTGCATGATACTCAGTGAAAGTAACCAGGTCAGAAAGCCTACAGATTATATGATTCTAACTTCACGGCATTTTAGGAAAAGACAAAACTCAATAGTTTGTCTCTATAGATAGTAGAAAGGTCAGTGGTTGCCAGGGGGCTGGGGAGGGAGAGGAGAAGGCTGGATAGATGAGGAACAGTGAGCTTGGGGGATGATGAAACTATTCTGTGTGATACCATAACCATGGGTACGTATCATTACGCATTTGTTGAAACTCATACAAGTGTACGACACAGAGAACCTTAATGTGGACTAAGGACTCCAGTTAATAATGACGTATAATAGTTGTAACAAACACACCACCAGAATGCAAGATGTTCAGAATAGGGACAGTGCTGTGCTGAGATGGCAGAGTGGGGCCAGGGGGAGACGTGGAACTCAGTAGTATCTGCTCGTCTTTTCTGTAAAACTAACTGTCCTAAAAAATTATTTTTTAAAATATACGCAAAGACAAAAAAAAAAAAACCCACCCCACATCTGCTTTGGTCTTTTAATTTTATTTGACATGAAAGAAAAAAACAACTGTGATAGACTTATATAGTGAATGACAGAGATAAAATTGGAGAATCATATATGGTTTCATACATGGGAAATCTCCCTCTGACTAGAAAGAAACATGTTATGTGGGAAGAGATACAGTTATATTTTTTTAATAGGAAAATACTGCATGGAGATGACCAAAAATTATATTTGCATCTTGGACTTCAAGCTCCTGTAAGTTCAAGCTGAGGACACTAAATGTGTTTGGAAAAGAACAGGGCTGCCAGGTGTAAGGTCTAGATCCAGGTGCGTGGTTCTCCCACTCACTGCCTGTCTGACCTTGAGAAAGTTTGATTAACTTCTCCATATTCCAGTTTCCTCTTACTTTCAAGGGAATAATAATAGTACCTTCCCATCAGGGTTGTTCAAATGTTAAAGAAGATGGAGATGTCAAGAGCCTAGACTAGGAACTGCCTATGTCAAGGTTAACTGTGTTTCTTCAAGCTGTGATTACACTCCTTCACATAGACACGCCAACAAATAATAGACCACCAAACAAGATAGACTCGATCATTTGAAATCTAACGTTTCTTTCTCTATATTTTGTTCTCTCAGAGGACATGGATTATTCTACGTGAAATTCCAGACAAAGGCAGTAAGCAGAACGTGAGAGAATTTAAAACAAAAATTTAGGTGGGCAAAGGCAACTCGAATTTACTGAGGGATATGAAAGGGCAACACTAACTTAGATTATTAAATAAGTGTTTAACTATGATTTTGATTTAATAAAACAATTATGTCCATTAACTTCTAATTGATCATTATTAAATGTATAATTAGCGAGATTGAATAACCCAGGAAAAGATAAAAGTCTATCTTTCATCTATTGTTCATTCTCAATATGCAAGATTCTAATAATCATCGGCATATAATATAATTATGAAGTTATAAATATAAATTAGATTACATGAAGGATGGATTTAAAATCCTTATGCGTTTTATCTAATTACTATAAATTTGATTATGGATAAATAGCTAAACTATAATATGGTATTTGAGAGTAAAGCTTTTCTGACTGAAACCTTGAATGCTAATCTCAAGCTGTTCAATTTCATACTGCTGGAATGGCTGATGGCAAAAATTACAGAGTAAGACAAAAATGTAAATAATAGATTATGGCTAAATTTGAGTATACAAGGAGGAAGATAAAAACCCTAGAAAGATCAGATTTGGTGGAAAACCGAAAGTCTTATGATGTTGAACTATTTTTTATTTTTATGAAGGCTCCCAATAGATTGCTCCTACCAGCAACCTTGTCTTTATAATGAGCCTGACAAAATTCCTTGTAATGCCTGACAAGAAGGCAGCACGACGCAGCATACAACTCACATCATAGCACATGTAGAGACCAATTCAATGTCTCTTGATCATCTAAGGGCCCCAAAAATATAGTATGCACCTCCCCTTTGGTACTGAACCCCTCATCTCTCAGAGCCCAGAGAGAACGTATAAGAGACTATAATTAAGAAGAAAAACTTCATATTGAGTAATTTTTACTTCAAGGATATTTTATCCATGCGTCGGAAGAAATGTAAAATTTGTTTTAGGTGAGTAATCTAACTCGTAGTTAAAAATCTATAATCAGAATAGGAATGATGGAAAAGTTTTCACTCCCCTCTAGTAAATTGATCTGCGGCTCAAAGGGAAGGAAATCATTCACCTACACCAGTCAATGTGATGGTTTTCTATGGGAGAGATGGTAGGCACTGTGGAACACCATTCACCGCCATCTTCCCTGACTGGGGAATTAAGAGTCACCGTCGTATTTGTGTTGTGAGTAGCAAATCAAGGATGTACTTCAAGCTTCTAACACAGTTATTGGCACATACAATTACCCACTTAAAAGACCCTTGCAGGGCTCTCTGCTATCAGCATGGGCAGCTTCTGACCATCTCCCTCTCTCTCCACCCCTCCTCTGCTCGTGTGCACAATCTCTCTCTCTCTCTCAAAAATAAACATTAAAAAAATAAAAGTAGTGAAACTAATGTGATTAGACTTTCCTTCAGCCATCACATCTTGAGAAGATGTTTATTAAGAAGGATAATGTGGGAGAAAAAGAGATATCTATTTTTTCCTACTTCCTATCTATCCCATTTAATAAATTCTGTTACCATTCTTATTTCCAATACTATCCTGTATTAATTACTATAATTTTATAATATGTTGTATTGTAGTAAAACAATTTATTATTCTTTTTATTACTGTCAGGTCTACTTGCAGTCTTTCATATTTTCAATATAAATATTTGAATCCATTTACAGATGAAGTTCTATGTACACACACATGAGCACACACACACCCTGTTAGTATTTGATTAGAATTTAATTGAATCTATGGAACAATTTAGTAACCATTGTATATTTACAATAATGAGTCTTCCAATATATGAATCAGTTCTATTACATATTCATGTCATATGTTTATGTATGTTTTATAGTTTTCTTTGTAGATGGATTATACATGTTTTATTAGAATCATTTCTAGCAATTTACTTTTCTAACGCTATTAAAATCATATCTTTAAAAATTTTACTTTTATAAAATAGTATAAGGAATCACATTTTATCTTCATATATTAAGCTTATTCCCAGAAAACTACTAATAAACTACTAGTACAATATCCATATTTTAATCTTCATGAAAGTATATGTATATTAATATGATAATATAGATAAGGGGATTATTTTTGGGCATAATCATATCAACAGCAAATAATGACTTTTTTTTTCACTTTTGTACTTTAACCTAGCACTGGCTAGGACTTTCAGGATGATGTTAGAGACATGGAGATCATACACATTCTTGTTCTTTATCCTGGATTCATAGGGAAATTATTAAGATTTTATCATTAACTACATTTTTTTAAGTTCAGATAACATTAGTAAGATTTAGAGAGTGCCTTTCTATTCCCAGATTGCATATGATTTTTATAACGAATGGATCTTAACTTTTTCCAGATGCTTATACTGAATTTTGCGGGTGACTGTATAAAATTTATTTATTTCTTTATTATTATTTTTTTAAATTTCTAGTAGAGAGAGAGACAGCGTGAACAGGGGAGGGTCAGAGAGAGAGAGGGAGTCACAGACTGAAACAGGATCCAGGCTCTGAGCTGGCTGTCAGCACAGAGCCGGACGCGGGGCTTGAACCCACGAACGCGAGATCATGACCTAAGCGAAAGTCGGACGCTCAACCGACTAAGCCACCCAGGCGCCCCAAAATTTATTTCTTTTTTATCTTGTTGTAACCAACTACAGTGAACAGTTCAAATATGCTAAACCATCTTAGGGTGCCTGGGTGGCTCAGTCGGTGAAGCATCCGACTTCAGCTCAGGTCATGATCTTGTGGCTTGTGGGTTTGAGCTCTACATCGAGCTCTGTGCTGACAGCTTAGAGCTCGGAGCCTACTTCGGGTTCTGTGTCTCTCTGCCCCTTCCTTGCTCATGCTCTGGCCCTTTCTCTCTCTCAAAAAATAAATAAATATTTTAAAATGTTAAACCATCCTTACATTCCAGAAATAAAGTCAACTTGGTCTTGTATACTTACCTCATGGATTGTTGGGTTGAATTTGCCAATATTTTGTTTTGCCTTCATGGATCTATTTTTATGATGACTCACTACGAGCTTTCTCATTTTCACTGTCCTTCTCAGGTTTAGAATTAAACTTATAAAAGAAGAAGGAGTCTCACTATATAAGTTAGATAATGCATTCTTATTTCTACTTTCTGAAAGATGTACTGAAAGACTGGCATTAAAAATTTCTAGAAACATTAAAATTCTATCTGAAATTAATTAGCCATTTGTGTATTCTCTTTCTTAGATTGTGTGTATATCCTTTGCCCATTAGTTTTTCTCTGTGGGAGAGTTTAGTATTTATTGACAAGTTATTAAATAAAATTTATACTTCATATATTAGCAAAAATATACAGTGCATATATTTTTATAATTTCTGCTTATATACGAGAATGGACAGTTCCAGTGCTATCATGTATATACATTTATTTTCCAATTTTGCTTTTCTTAAAATTAATACCAATTACTTAAAAACATAAAAATGCAAAAAAAAATTTCCTTAAAGGAAAACAATCACATTTATTGACTAACCTACATTTCTTCAGAGATTGCTTATGCTGCTTTTATTATGCTTTAGATTCTCATGTCTGATTTTTTTCCTTCCAGGTTGTCTCTTTCTACAGACAAAAATGTCTATTCCTGAACTAGGACTGAGGTGTGATGGTGTGAGGACATTTTAGTGTGTTTGAAATTATGTTATTTGGTTATGTTTGTAATTATGTTATGAGGTTTATCTTTCTTAGTATCCTTCTTTCAGTCATGTTGCATATTTTCATTCTTTGTCTGAGAGAACTTTAGATTTATATTGTCAACGTATCTAAAATTTTCAGTTACAATTTTAATTGCCGTTGTATTGAAATGATCAGGGTCGTAAAGGGCTGCCTTTTTAAAAGAATGTAACTGTTTATGGATTAATTTGATGTTATTAATTTTCCCTTCTTTTCTTTTTTTAATGTTTATTTATTTTTGAGAGAGAGAGAGAGAGAGAGAGAGAGAGAATGAGTGGGAGAGGGACAGAGAGAGAGAGAGAGACACAGAATCTGAAACAGGTTCCAGGCTCTGAGCTGTCAGCACAGAGCCCGACACGGGGCTCAAACCCACAAACTGTGAGATCATGACCTGAGCCAAAGTCAGACGCCTAACTGATGAGCCACCCAGGGGCCCCTCTTGCAGATATTTTCTAAGTTCTCTATTTAAAAACTTTACTCATGTAAAATATTTCTTAATAATTAACATATTTAATATTATAATTTACATGTTTTTGTTCCAATGAATTTTGGATCAAATTAGCTCTGATTTTTTTTTTTAAGTCTGCAGATGTAGGTTTAATATACTCCTGATTTGCTAGATATTTAGACAATTTTCTTCAATTTAAATATTTGAAAGGTTATAATTTGGAGGTTAGAAAAAAGTTATCTGTTTCTAGTTTTCTTTTGTAATGTGTTCATCTGAATGTTCCTGTATAACTTTTACTTCATGTTTTTTGAAATTGACAGACCTGAGTTTGAATATCACCAGAACGTTAGTTAGTTACCTGATCCAAGGAAAATAACTGATCTCTCAAGATTCGGTTTTGTTTTGTTTTGTTTTGTTTTATTTTGTTCATCTGTCAAACATAAGAGAAATAATGCTCTCAAATTGTTATGAACACCACCTTGAATAACCTACATAAACACCCACTGAGCAGGCTCAGGTAATCTTAGTGACCATTTGTACAGGGTAATAAGGAACAATACGTATATATTAAATCAACTGTATTGTATTTTCTATAAATCTATGTCTTTTATGGGGGTGTCTTTTTTTGAAATACCTAAAAGTGTGTCTCAGCATCTCCCACAATAAGTAGGCTTCTTTTTCTTTACCTTATATTTCTGATAACGGATTTATATTTTGGCTTATGATTGCTTATTGCCATTGTACAATGACGCCTTAAATATAAATACAAAATCACTTCTCTCTTGCTTCATGACTCATGATAAAATCATATTTGTGATAATACTATGATTCTCTTTATTTTTGGTTTGAATTTCCGTATAAAATCTTTGCCCATTTTCTTTTCATTTTTCTTTTTAATTTTGTCCTCCATGTAAGTCTTGCAAATAGCATTTAGTTGTGCACACATAAAGAGAAGAAGTGGGAAGTCCACGTAGAAAATACAAGGTGAGCAGGGCATGAAAATGGTTTAAACTTTATATGCTCCCCTACCTACAGGTAAGATTGTGGATGATCACTGACCACTAATCTTTGCCAACACAGGGAAAACTCGTGTGTAGAACATGAATAAAAATGAGCAGAGATATAATAAACTGCATGAAATAGAGCACAGAGATTCCACAGATTTAGCTAAGGAAAATTACCCAACAAATAAATGAACAAAAGTGACAACAATCTTCAGTAACCATAAGAAAGCCGGAGTGATCACAGTAGTATGTACATTTTTTTAATAAAAAAAGATGCTGAGATAGGAAATATTACTAGAAACAAAAGAAGACATTTCATTTTGACAAAGGGTTAGTACATCAGGAAACAGACCAGTTAAAACATGTGACACAAATCTCACAAAATTGAATGAAAATAGTTTCACTTCTTTGTGAATCACTGGAGACTTGAACACCCAACTCAAAGTAATTGGTAGAATACCACAGGATTAAAAGAAATACAAGACTTGACCAAACATTTCAACCAATACAACCAAAGCAATATTTATAGAAATCTCTCAAAAGGGACTGTAGAATTTATATTTTTTATGCACAATTGGAACATTTTCTAGGATATATCATATACTAATGCACAAAGCAAGTCTTTTTCTTTAAGTTTTTATATATATATGTATTTTTTAGTTTTTTTAATTTTTAAGTTTATATATATATATTTTTTTCTAGAAATCTCTACACCCAAATTGGGGCTCAAACTCATGACCTTGAGACCAAGAGTCACTTGCTCTACAGACTGAGTCAGCCAGGCGTCCTCAAATAATTGTTAATAAATTCACATAAAGTTTGTTACTTGATCACAATGGAATTAGAATTTTAAAAACAGGGCACCTAGGTGGCACAGTCAGTTAAGGGTCTGACTTCAAGTCGTGATTTCACAGTTCATGAATATGGGCCCCATGTAGGGCTCTGTGCTGACAGCTCAGAGCCTGGCGCCTGCTTAAAATTCTGTGTCTCCTACATTCTCTGCCCCTCCCCAGCTCACACTCTGTCTCTCTCTCTCTCAAACATAAATTAATATTGAAAAACATTTTAAAAAAGAAATTTAAAAAAAACAGAAAGAAATTTGGAATATCTCCAAATATTTAGAATTATACACACTTCTAAGTAATGCACGAATTAAAGAAAAAAAGCACAAAGAAATAGAAAATACTTTTAACTGGGTGAAAATGAATGTACAATATAAGAAAATTTTTCATAAATGCAGCTAAAACAACACTTAGCTAGACCTTTTTAGTTCCAAATGCCATTTTTAGCCAAGAAACAAAGTTTCAAATTAATGATCTATGACTCAACTTTAAATAATTGGAAAAGGAAGAGCAAACTAAACCCCAGATAAACAAAGTAAAGAGTAATAGAGATTAGAATAGAAGTCGCTAAAACAGAAAAGGAAATAAAATAATCAATGAACTCAGAAGTTGGTTTGTTAACAAGGTCCAAAAAATTGACAATCTTTGAATATCCTTGAGCTAAATCAACAGAAAAAAAAAGGGACAAGAAGTAAATTTTCAAAATCAGGAAGGAAAGAATAGACATTAGCATCAACCCTACAAAATTAATATGATTAAAAAAATGTCATCAGTAACTTCATGTCAAAAAATTAAACAATGCAGATAAATTTGACGTATTCTTGAAAAGATACAAATTACCAAAATTGAATCGTGAAGAAATAGAACATATCAATAAATCAACAATTAAATAAATTGAGTTAAGGAGTACACTTGTCATGAGCACTGGGTGTCACATAGAAGTGTTGAATCACTATATTGTACAACAGAAACTAATAGTATACTGTATGTTAACTAACTGGAATTTTAATAAAAACTTAAAAACGTATATAAACGTTTCCAAAAAGAAAATTCCAGGCTCAGAGGATTTCTTGGGTGAATACTATGAAGTATTTTAAAAACATAAATTTGTCAAAAGCTCTTTCAGAAAACAGAGAGAGGAAACATGGCACCTCATTATAAAAGGCGTTCTTACTCTGAAAGTGAGGACTATTAAAGAATCACAAGAAAACTACAGACCAGTGTCCCTCATGAACACTGACATGAATATATTTAACAAAATATTATTAGTAATCTGAATCCAGCAATGCATATTCTTTTTTTTTAATGTTTTATTTATTTCTGAGAGAGAGAAAGACAGCGTGAGCAGGGGAGGGTGAGAGAGAGGAAAATACAGAATCTGAAACAGGCTCTAGGCTCTGAGCTGGCAGTCAGCACAGAGCCTGATGCAGGGCTCAAACCCACAAACCATGAGATCATGACCTGAGCTGAAGTCGGATGCTTAACCGGCTGAGCCCCCCAGGCGCCCCTGAATCCAGCAATGTATAAAAAGCATCGAATGTCACAAGTGAGGTTTGTTCCGGGAACACAATCTTCAATTAGCAAACCAACGAATGCATCAGACCATGTTGATAGAATAAAGAGCAAAAAAATTGCACAACCTTAATAGATGCAGAAAGTGGATTTTACAAAATTCAACAGACATTTGTGATTATTATCTCAGAAGACTGAGAATAAAATGGATTGTCCCAATTTTATGAAGAGACACAACAAAACAAAAACAAAACAAACAAACAAAAAACCCCACAGCTAACATCAAGCTTAATAAAGATTGAATTATTTACCTCTAAGATGGGAGTATGGCAAGGATATCAATTCTCACCACTTCTATTCAACCTTTTCCTTGAGATTCAAGAAAGCACAATAAGGAAAAATGAAAAAAAAAAAAAGTAAAAATCTTGGCTTTGGAAAAGAGAAGTAAAACTGTCAATACTTGCACACGACTTAGTCATATACATAGAAAATCCCAACAATCCATCCAAAATCAGTAGAATTAATGAACATACTTTGCAAGTGCAGAGATTATAAGCTTAATATCCGGAACCCAATGGCATTTTTGTATATGCAGGGAACTGTTCAAAACTGAAATTGAGAAAATAATTCCATTGATAATTCTATCGAAAGAAATCAAAGGTTTAGGAATAAATTTAACAGATATTGTAAAATTTTGATATTAAAAATTACTAAGAATAATTTAAAATACTGAAATGAACATAGATTTGAAATCCATCAGTTTGAAGAATTAATTATATTCAGATGCTAATTCTACTCAAAATGACCCACCAATTCAATGTTATCCTGAAGGCTTCTTTGTGGAATTTAACAGGCCAACCTTAAAATGTATATGGAAGTGTAAACTATTTAGATCATCCAAAACACTTTTGGAAAAGATAAGCAAAGTTGGAAGAGTTACACTGTCATTGTTAGTTGTGTTTGTTTGTTTGTTTTTGCCTGTAAGAAATTATCATAAAATTAGATGCTAAAAAAAACCAAAAAGCCTTCTAGCAGTTAATAGCCTTATACATCAGAAGTTCATGGGTGCCTGGGTAACTCAGTCAATTGAGTGTCTAACTCTTGCTTTCAGCTCAGGTCATGATCCCAGGATTGTAGGATTGAGCCCCACATTGGGCTCAGTGCTGAGTGTGGAACTTGCTTAGAATTCTCTTTCCCTCTCTCTCTCCCTGTCTCTAAAAAATAAAAATTAAAAAAAGAATTCCAGCATGCATGATGTGGCTGGGTTCTCCACTCAATATTTCATGAGGCTGAATTCAAATTGTTGGTTTTGAATTTTGTTCAAAGTTTGTTCTCAGCTGGACCTCACAGTCCTCCTCAAAGCTCGTTTCCAGTTCTTGGAGAAATTTACCTTCTTCCTGCTGAAGAACTGAAGTGACGGTCATCACCTGGCTGTCAGTCAAGGGCCCCTCACTCTTTCTAGAATCCACCTGTATTCCTTGTCTCATGGCCTCCTCCATCCTTAGGAAGCAACAGTGTGCCACATCTTTCCCACCTGGGAAGTCTCTTTCAGACGTTTTTTTCTACTATCTTTCAGAGAAAGCTCTGTGATCTTAAAGCAGTACTTGATTAGAATAGGCTAAGACAGATGAGTTCCCTTTTGATTAATTGAGATTCAACTGATTAATGACCTTAATCACATATGCAGAGCCCCTTTTTCCATGTGACATATGATAACATGGTATTTTATTGTATTCACAGTCCCAGGGATTAGAGCAGGAAATCTTGGCCATGTTAGGGTTCTGCCTACCACACTACCTTATAAAAAAGATTACAAGAAAGGCAGAAAAATCAAGACAGTCCCATGATTATGCAATCATAAGCATTTAGATTAATGGAACAGATTTGAAATTCCATAAAGGAATCTTTACACCTATGGTCAATAATTTTTTTGACAAAGATACCAAGGTATTTCAACCAGGAAGGGATAATTCTTTCAACAAATAGCACTAGGACAAGTAGATACTGCCTGCCAAACGGAGCTTGACTTTTACCTCATACACGAAACAAAAATGAACTCAAAATGGATCATAGCCCTAAATGCATGAGCGAAACAATAAAACTTCTAGATTTCAACTTGTTCAGTAAGATCTTTCTGCCTTTCAAATGCACAGAGTTCTTAGACAGTACACCAAAATTTTAATACATAGAAGGACAATTTGATAAATTTGACTTCTTTAAAATTCAAAGGTACTGGGGTGCCTGGGTGGCTTAGTCGGTTAAGCGTCCGACTTCCGCTTGGGTCATGATCTCGCGGTTCGTGGGTTCGAGCCCCGCGTCGGGCTCTGTGCTGACTGCCAGCTCAGAGCCTGGAGCCTGTTTCAGTCTGTGACTCCCTCTCTCTCTGACCCTTCCCTGCTCACGCTGTCTCTCTCTCTCCTAGAAATAAAATAAAACATTAAAAAAAAAAAAAAAGATAAAATTCAAAGGTACTGCTTCAAAGAATGAGAAAGAAACCAGAGCTTGGAAGAAAATCCTTTTAAATCATGTATCTGATAAACAAACAAACAAAACCAAAACCAAAATCAACTTAGACCCAAAATATGCAAGCTCTTACAACCTTACAGTAATAAGAGGATAAACTCTTAATTTAAAATGAGTGGTTAAATATTTTACTAAAAGTTTAACCAAGGCCTAATAAAAACCCTAGGAAAAGGAACCCAACATCGTTGGTCATTAGGGAAACACCAATCTAAACCACAATGGGAGAGCACTATGGGCCCAATAGAATCATTACAGTCACAAAGTCAGATAATAGGGGTGCCTGGATGGCTCAGTCTGTCGAGCATCTGACTTTGGCTCAGGCCATGATCTCATGGTTCTTGAGTTACAGTCTGGCTTGGGCTCACTGCTGCCAGTGCAGAGCCCTCTTAGAATATTCTGTCAGCCTCTCTGTACTCCTCCCCCAATCCTGTCCTCTACTCTTTGCCCCTCCCTCACTCACACACACATACATGCCCCTACTCTCTCTCTCTCTCTCTTAAAAATAAGCATTAAAAAAAAAGACAGATAATGACAAGTGTTGGTATGAATGTGGAGAATCCCTACCCATTGCTGCTGGGAATGTAAAATGACACAGCCATTTTTGAAAACTGTGTCCTGGTTTCTTAAGAAGTTAAACATAAACCAGCCACATAACCCACAAATTCAAACCCTAGATGTCTACCCAGGACAATGAAAAAATATATCCATGTAATGACCTATATCTAAATATTCATAGCAACATAATCATAATCGCCAATAAACTGAGAAAATATTCAATAAATATTTTTAAAATATATAATGAAATGCTTTACTGACTTATATGCTTGCTCTCTGAATGTCCAATATAGTACCCCAGCCACGTATGACTACGAGTAGTTGAAAGGTAGCTAGTCCAAACTGACATGTGCCATAGATGTAAAGTGTATGAGATTTCAGACTTAGAATAAAGTATGGAATTTAAAATATCTCAATAATAACATTTGGTATTAGTCACTGTTTGAAATTTTAATATGTAGGATAAATCTGATTAAATATACTATTCAAAGTGATGACACCCATTTCTACTTTTTCCTAATAAACAATTTTAAAGCTTGGCACCTGGGTGGCTCAGTCTGTTATACATCTGATTCTTGATTTAGGCCCGGATCATGATGTGAATAAAGTTACATTCACAGTTTACACTCATGGGCTCATCTTATATTTCTATCACACAGCACTACAAGACCTTGTATTAGTGGACTGTGATATGTTCAGTATCAAATGGTAAATATTCAAAAAATACCACCATGCATTCGGTGACTGAATTTCAATGTATTTGCACAGCTAAATCAAGGTACAATGATCAATTTGGCTCTTCAAAAAGAGCAAAGCTAATAATTGTAACAATTTAAATTGTAGGAATGACTATATAGTGCATAGTAAAACATCTCAAGTGTTTATAAATAGGCTAGAAAATGGCATTGAGGAAGGAGACTAGGCAGATTTAAGTGTTTTGGATAACATTTTCCCTGCAAAAAAAAAAATTCATTGATTATATATGTAACCTAATTATTGGAAATTTCCTTAAAATTAAAGAAAGTACAGCCCTCAAAAAGCAAAATGAGCCAGATTTAAGAGCATGTGAAGGAAAAATCCTTTCCCTATTTTTTTCTTTCCCCACATATTTTCTTCTTTCCCTTATGTTCTTTCTTATCTTCCTTCTTTCCCTCCTCTTCCTTCCCCCATGTTTTATGTCCTTTTCTCTTTAAAACTAATCATAACGATTTGCTATATATTATTCTGAAACAAGATACTAAAATATTCTAAAGTTTTGATTTTCATACTAGGTCTTTAAAGTCAATGCAGTTTTTATATAATTTGTCAACAATATCCCTGAAATAGCTCATGAATTCAAACATACAAACATCTACCTGTAATTATCAAGGAATGGATAATACATGAGATCATTTTTTTCAATTTTTAAAAAATGTTTATTTATTTTTGAGAGAGAGAGAGAGAGAGAGACAGAGTGTGAGCAGGGTAGGTAGAGATAAGAAAGGAAATACAGAACCTTAAGCAGGCTCCAGGCCCTGGCTATCAGTACAGAACCCAAAGTGGGGCTTGAACCCACGAACAGCAAGATCATGATCTGAGCTGAAGTCAGATGCTCAACCAGTGGAGGCACCCAAGTGCCCCTACATGAGATCATTATAAAGTGGCAGAAAAATACCTCCACCAAGCTGGATGGATGTTGAGTAATAAATTACTCTTTAGAATCAAATGGTATTATTATGATTTCGCTGATACGAAAATAGAGGCACAGCAAAAAGAAACATTTTTCTCTGTTTACTTTTATCAATGGACTCATCACCATGAGTGCCATTGTGGCCCAAGGTCAAAATCATGGAGGTACCAATGGAAGAGTACTGAGGCTTCTTGAAGCTTCTGTCTTGACTCTGTCAAACACTAACTTCACCTTAGGCCAATCACACACCCTTTCTGTCCTAGGTTTTGAGGAAGATGTCACAGCTGCTCAGTGGTCTACAAAATAGTTTCATGGTTTGCCTCACTGGGGACATCTGATGCCTTAGGTACAGGTGATAATAGGTCACCCTTGAAATGTGGGTAACTTTAAATGACTAAATCCATAATGTCCATGTAAGTAATGGTTCATACTGGGGCATTTTTGAGAGAGAATGGGATGCTGTGATAATTATACTGAAACAACAAGCTTTTGCATAAGACTGTTTCATGCTACCCGAGACATAGGGTCACCCCGCCCCTCCAGGACCATGGACTCACATACTCAGCTTGAAATCTGGGCTTGCCATTGAACTAGTAGAATGGTAAAATACAAATAACAACAATAACAACATTAATAATAATAAGGAGAAGAGTTATTTGGTAGAAAATTGCCAGGGTTAGCCCATTGGACCGATGGGTTAATTTCAAAATCGGGTCATTGTTTTCAAAGCCTGTTTTTCTGTCATCTAGATAGGAACACATGCATGGTATATGTGTATATTTACACGTATATATCCGTGTGTGAATGCCAGGTGGGTGTAGCCATAGTTTTCGTGGGTTAAAGGGGGTAACCAATTTTGTGAATATATGCTGTATCCCAAGCTCCCTTCTGCCTGCTTTCCTGTGGGTGGCCAACAGCCTCATTCTGGAGGGCGGTTTTTGTCCAGCTGATCTTGGAAGGCTTTGTCTTTCCAGAGATTAGTGTAGGAGCACACTTCATTTCCTTCAGGGGTGTGCTGCTTGGTTCTACACTCCACACATTGCTCTGGGAGGGGGGGCGTGGGACTCACTGGATCAGTGTGTCAGGTAGAACATTATCTCTACACTGGCAATCCAAACGTATGACTCTGCCTAAGTGCTTCAGTTTCTCCATTCGAGAAACAATAATCTCTTGTCTCACGTGGCTGTCATGAGTTTTAGCTTATGCTGGCAATTATTTTTTTTTTAAAGTAAATGTAAACTTTGTAAAACTGTTTCACACAAAGTGCTAACCTTGAACCTCAGCCTCAGTATTCTGCACATTTACACGGGTCCATTTTTTTAAAATACTTTCCTGACTTTGGAATTTTGAACCAGAATTCTGTGAGAATATTTTCTTAACACGTTCCTGACTGTGCTTGAAACACAAACATGAGGAAGATAGGGCTCGATGACAAAGATGTGACTTTTGTAATCTCATGCCATTTAAAATCTGGCCTCCATTCGTTTAGAGATGATTCTCCTAAAATGGAACTAAACAGTAATGAACAAATAACTGTATATTATTTAAATATACATAGGACCCTATTCTCTTAGGAAGGGAGGAAAGAAGAAAAGGAAGAGGGGAATAAAAGAAGGAAGAGAGGAATGAAGGAGTGGCATCTTTGATATAATCATGTGATAGTTATTTAAAAAAAAAATAAAGTAACAAAACCAAAATCACTGTTAAAAAGTGAAACCAAAAGAACCAGACTAATCCTTCCCCTGTCTTTACATCATTCTCTGCCCGACTATTTAGCTCAAGCAGTTGCCACAGAGGCTATTTGTAGGGGAAGAAACAGAGAAAGCAGTCTAGGACAGGGAATTTCAGCTCCTGCTTAATTTCTAGCCAGAAGTCGGAGTTGTGACAGGTGGGGAATGAAAACCCACACATGTTTCACATTAAGTGATATAAAATGGTCTCCTACAAACTGTCTCCCCTCCAGGAATCTCCTCTTAGACACATATTTAAAAGAGGATGCCTGGGCAACCCAGGTCTCCCATTTTATCTGCTTAGAATGAAATTCTGTTCACCTGCACACGGACAAAAAGTTCTTCCCTGCCTTCCTGGAATGATAAATAATTCAAGTGGTGTGCTCCAGACAGGGCCACGAATGAGCTTCCTATCTTGTTGCAGTAAAGATATTTTCCTAATCTGGAGACATCTAAAAAGGTTCTTGAAATATGTGTTTATGGATTATTTTGAAACAAAATGAGTATCAGTGTAAAAGCATGTCTTATATTATAAGCTTCTGGAAGATAGGAATCAAGTTGATTTGATATGCTTCTTAGGGTATGTTATACATTTGGGGTAGCTTTGGGTGAAAATCATAGGTTTCTAAAGCTTACCTTCTGACGCAAACACCAGTAAAGTTGCGTAGCTATATTCTCCTCTCATCTCAATAAAAGGCATCCATAACATAACAGATAGGCTCCTTCTTCGCTATGTCATCGTATGATTGTGCTTTTATCCATTTGCGGGCTCCCAGCCACTGGACACTTTGAAATCTAGCCTGAAGTCTAGAAACGCTGCCACCATTCTCCTTTTGAAAAGCACTTCCCATAGATCAAGTCGAAGAAAAACCTGAGTTTTTCACATGTGAGTCATTTTCACCAACACGAACTTCCCTGCATAGGAAAACAGGGCTAATATAGCAATCTGAAAGTCCATGTGATGAAAGCATGTGTCACCATGTGCAAAGTGTGAAATGTAATTGAAAGTAAAATGTTTAATTAAAATGGACGTTTCTGAGCTTGGTTCTGGCAGCAGCCATGTTGCTGAAAAATTATATTTGTTACACCGGCAACCTGGGAGAGCAGTTCAGGAGACTGTGAGTGCCAGCTTCCATCGAAGACTAAATGGGGTGAAAACCAGAAGGAGAGCTTCAGCTCTGATCTCCTTGGTCGCTATGCATGTCCCCAACACATGTGCCCTGGTGCAGACCGGTCGGTACAAGAAGACCAGCCACATGGAGCTGTCCTTAAGTCAAGATTAATTATAACGACGCATCTCCTTCCCTCCAAAGAATCATCCCTTTCTCTCATGTTACCAAATTTCCTGAACAATCGGGCTTTCAGCCGCGATGCTGTGTTTTTTTTTGCAGTCCTGAAGTGTGAGGAAACTCATCGTTTCTAAAGTTATTTCTCCTTGGAGACCGCGGAGATCTTGTTTTTTGTTTTTTTTTTTTTTCTTCCCTCATAAAAGCCACTGATCCTAGATAATCCTCTGACTTGAGTGGGGATGAACTTCACTGACTTTTGCAGTTCAAATGTGAGAACAGAATTTGAAGACGAGATTTCTGGCATCCCTAAAGGACTGCTTCTCCTCCCTGAACTCTGGGTCTGTCCCACAGTTGTTCCGACTGTGGAGCCCGAGGCGGGGCGGGTTTGGCCATCCGCTAAGTGAGAGTCGCAGTCTCAGAAAGTGTCCTTGTTGGAGAAGAATTTCTTTGGCATTTTATAAAGGGCAGGTGCAACTGAGCTCTTTTCTTTCTGTTGTAACTCTCATGCCACCCCGTAAAATGTTGGTGGCCAATAGTGGATCCAAAATATGTGGGTTCCTTCATAAAAGCTACAAGTTCCCATTTTCCATCCATGTCATCAGGCTTACTTGTACTTCGTATGCATTTATCTGCTCTGGAGCCCGGTTACCATCCCTGGATATCTAACAGTGAAGGCACAGCCCAACAAATACAGTCATAAATAAAAGATCTATAAATGCAAAACTCATTAACAATGGGTTGCAAACCATCACAGGGAAAAAACTCAGATCTGAGCCCTGTTCTGCGATTCACGATTTGGGTATTAAAATCAGTCTCATTGTCTAGATCCAGCAACCATGGCATTTGATCATTTTTTCCTACCTGACCTTGTTTAGTGAGCTCTTTCTCCATAATATGTTCTTTATTGCCCAAGGAATGCTCTTTGAATTTACTTTCTTTATGGTGTGATTATAAATCTTCATGACATCCCTAATGATTCATCTCTTTTGGCACTGGGCAAAAGGATAACCATTTCTATAATGCACACATTTCATTTAAGGTGTAACCAAAAGGAGATTTATCAGTCAGTCCAGGGTTTTCAGGCATTGGCTGAACTCTGTCCCTGAAACGATTTTTCTCTCCCCATAAACACATTTATTTTTAGGGCTCTTTCTGCCTTCAGTGACCCATAATCCTTTAACTAAGAGGTTGTTTTTAATTTGTACATGATCGAAACCACCGTACTTTACTTCTGCTGAGGACCAGATGTGAATTTTAATCTTCGCCATAATATGGACATATTTAATGCTGAAATATCCCCAGATCATTTCACATATCTTAAACAAGAGAGACTGCAGCATTGGAACTCTGATTGGTGTCTGTTTTCTGGGGTTTGCTCTTATCACTAAAACTAATAGAGTTAAATTATTTTAGGGTCATTAAAGGAGCCCAACTGTCTGTTTTATTTGGGGGTTCACTGCAGGGAGCCAAGTGCCTCATACTATAGGCGTTACTGACCATGTCTCTGAGCTCTGGGTCCTAGATTTCAATCGTTCTGGCAAAGCGTTCCTCATAAATGAAAAATCCTTGGACCCCATGAGGCAAATACCTCTCCTAAAAGATTTCTGGGAGTGAAATCTTTCCCCCACGGTATATGATTTTTGTAAATCAGTGGCATTTGCTTCAATCCAATGTTCCATGTCCACAGTCTTACAAACACAGAAAACTACATGAAATACAGGAGACCCCAATCACAGGGGGGAAAGAAACTTCTGCCAAAATTTTTAACTTTAACTTCAGAGGACACATGCTTGGTCTGCAGAGGTGGAAGAAATGGAAGACGTTTCTTTCTTTCTTATTCTTTTCTTTCTTTTTTTTTTTAATAGACATATGTAGAACATTTGTTTCCGTTTTATTTCTGCTGTCATAATATGATGGTTTTATTCAGTTTTTCAACATGCTTCAGCTGGAAACACTACATCTTTAAATCAGGCAACCCTGGCGTCTGTGTGAATTCCCTTGCTGAGCTCCCTCACCTTACCCAGGTGCATGTTAAATCAGTATTAATGACAATATCATTCTTGTGCAGTCATCTCCTGCCTGCAATTTGGTTTTAATTACCCGCCACGTTGTCTCTCCCTCTCACTGACAGCCATTAAATAGGGAATGACACCAGAGCCATGGTTGTGTGGAATATTCACTTCGCCAGATTTTGTCCCCGTCATAAAGCAGGCTGCAGTGCCTCCTAGTGGCGAAGACCAGACAGGGCCGTATTTGCAATTGCAGACTTTCCAGGCACTTTTCAGGTTAATTTGGAGACGTGGGCAAATTGAGAGCCGAATTGATGATTTTTAAAGGAAAGAAAAAAAACATTAAAATCACTGATCGATTCAGGAAAAATTGATTTTGGTGAATATATTTTCACTGAAATATAACAATACATCGACACCCTCTTTAAAGCTTTGTCTGAATATATAAAGTGGAGGCTCAGAAACAAGGAAGTTTTCACGTAAGATGTTAACTGACCAAAGTTCTTGAAGCAAATTGTTCAACAAAGGTGACTGGCAACTGCAATGAATTCAAATTTCAACTCCTTCTCCTTCAGTGGGCAATTTCCTCGTATGCCACAGAAAGGGCTGTTTCTTTTCTTTCTTCTAACCCTTTCTCTTTCTTCCTTATTCTATCTTTTCCTTTTCTTTTTTCCTTCCATTTTACAAATGCTCTTTATTTTCACACGAGCAAAAAATACTCTTTTAAGCCACTAGTGTGTGAATCCACAGAAACAATGTCTTTCTATGCAATTATGCACGTCTGAAGTATTTTTGAAACAGAGTTCTCCCCTCCACAGGAGTTTAAAATTGAAGTTATTTGTCCGAACATTCACTGTGAGACACAGGACAGATGCCCCGGACTGAAGGTGTCCATATAATGGCTAGCACATCGCGCATGTTTTAAAAATTCTTGGTTAAAGTAAATCTGCAGGCATGTGCATTTCCCAAGAAGGATGGTGGATCTCCGGCACTACAAATTAAAAACACGGCTTGTAAACAATACAGCACCATGCACTTGGAGAGGGAGCACCCGTAAGGAGCCGGGTTCAGCCTCTACCTTGAGGATTTTTTCTTCCCACCAACTTCTCTGTGGTTGGAAGGTTGCGGCTCCATGGGCTGCTGTTTCACAGTTGTTTGCTAGCTTCTTTCAACAAGCATAATTACTCATTTTACGTGCAGCTAAATGAGAGTCGTTGCTAACTGCTTTAATTAGAATTTTAAGCATACATAGTATAGGCAATAACTCGCACATACATTTATGGTGTGCATTTGCGCTGGTACGCCGGTGTTTATAAAAACTCAAACATAAGCTCGAGATGCCGGTAATGACGGTGAGTCTCCCTCCTTCTCCGTTCTCCCAAACAGCACAGCAGCGCTGCGCGTAAATTCATGCGTGTTTATCGTTGCTTCTTTGAAGAATAACTCCTTCTAGTCACATTTGAAAAATGAATATGAACCTCCGAGTATTTTGTTGAAAAACAATGAATACCGTACCGAATAGTAAAGTGAAGTACCGTTAAAAGGGTCTTGGTTAGAACCTGATCTCAAGTTCAAAAACAACTCTTGGGGCAAGAACTTTTTTTTTTTTGCTAAATGAGAAACTTTAAATTGTCTCATAAACTGGTTTTTAGTGCTCCTGATAGCTTCGCCAAAAGAATAAAAACATTGTCTTTAAAACTTAGGAAATTAACATATTTTTAAAGGGGAAATGTGCTTGTTTGATGCATGCCTTTCCTTCAGAGAAAATATTTGATCTTTTGAATGTTGCCTGAATTGATTTGCTGTATTATTTTAAGGAATACTTCCCATCATTAAATAACAGCTAGGAAAATTGTTAATCTTTCCAGACTGAAATGGGAAGCTTATAAATGCAATGATGAAGGCTTAATCTCTGATACAGCTTACATATATTGGTTTACAGCTATATTGAGCCCAGTTAGACTGATTTTTTTTTTCCCCCGTTCCTAATATGAAATTTGATGCTGGGAAATCTGATAAGTGAGTTTCATTACCCTGGAAATTTATTGCTTCTATATCCAAGTGCAAAGAAATAGCACGAGGAAAAACAATGAGGAGTCTGTATGCAACGCATTAATGATAGCTACTAGTTTCTCAGGAAGGTTCTGCATCGGGAACAAGGGGTATTTGAGCTACTACAATGACAAGGCACGCTTTCCTTTTAGGATGGATCATCACGCCCTTTGCCTGATGGGTGTAATATCACATCGGCATGTTAGTTGGGAGTTTCAGATTAGAAAGAGGAAACACCGTGGAAGACAGGAGGGTCTCTGTAGGCTGTGTTCACTGCAGAAGCGCCGGCGGGGGATCGGGGACTTGGGGCAGGTGCAAAGCGCTCAAAACCTTCCGCAGGCCGACCCCCACCTCGACTCAGCCCTCTCCCCACACCGCTGCTGCCTCGCCCCTGCAACACTTTGCACATTCTGAGCTCCGCTCTGTTGCCTCTGCCTACTGCTCACCACATTACAGATGGGATGACAGAAGCTGAAGAACTTTGCAGGGAGCAAACAGTATCATTCCATTAATTAAGCCAGTGACTCAAATTGTTCCCTGACTAGGAAGGCCCAATGCAGGACAACATGGGAGTGAGAGGAGGAAAATGTGCATGATGTGTGCTGAGTGTCTGCTGTATGCCAGATAGGGCACGTGAAATACCTTACTTTATCCTGGTAGTAAATTCACAAGCAATGCTCCCCCAATGGCACCGAGGCTCTGAGGGGGATGGCTTGTCGGAAGTCTACCACCAGGAAGAACAGGAATGAGCTGTGTTCATTCATCTGCCTGACTACACAGTCGATACGTTTTTGTTTCACTAAACACTGGTCGCTGATTTCAAGAAACTTCTACTCTCAACGTGGATTTGTGAAACATGATAATGTGATGCCAGATGTAAAATGGCAGGTAAGGATATATAAGCAGAAGCTGAATTCACCTCAACAAGGAGAAGGTCATTATCAGCTTAGACACGACAGGAGAGGCTCCATGAAGAGAGGAAAGACACAGTCGTGTTGTGCCAAGGGGCTCGTGAACAGCCTCCCTGTGGGGAGGGGGTCAGCTTGAGAAAACAGGCACATGGAAGCTTACACAAATCTACACAGAGAAAGGAAGTAAGGGTGGGCATGTGTCATTTGGAAGGGCAATACACCAGTCTCCCCGAATAATTTTTTCTTTTAAGGAAGACTGTGCCTCTCCAATTGGTTGGGTTCAAAAGGTTTGGAAAGTCTGAGTTAAACAAAATCAGGCAGGTTTCTTTAATGCAGGACTTTTCAGAAACTTTCACACTTTGCAGGAAACTATGGACAAGAGGGAAACTTAGAGAATACATATTTCTCAAACTCATTTGTCCTCAAAAGTTATTATTTTTTTTTTTGTACAGTGCCTCTGTCAGTAAAGGGCTATGGACACATTGTAGAAAATACTGTTACAAGGGGGAGGGTAAATTAAGCCCATGGACAGGAATCCTTAAATGCTTGATTAAGACAGACTTTATCCTGTAGGCAATGAACAACCGCCAAAGGTCTCTGCATGGGGAGCTGATTTCTACTGTCACATTAATGATAGTTCCAATCTCCAAGGTTGAGGCAGCAAAAGCAGCATATTCTCAAGCACCGTGGGGCCTAACTTGTCAAAACAAATACTATACGCTTCCTTCTTGGTTTACATCGTAAGTGAGCATGTGCTTTGCGGTGTTGACTTACTGGAATTAGTCCAAACGCTGTGGTTGGAAATAACCCACGCTTTACAGGTTTTATAGTGTACTGGGTTGATATTTTAATCTTGCTGAGTATTAAGGATAGTAAAGACAAGAAGCTGGTGTAGATCACTAAGCAAAGCCTCTCAAAGGTTTCTGAGCTCACAAAGCATCTCACAAGAAGGAGAAAGCAGGAAATATGAGCCCAAATGAAAACTAGGGCTGTGTTTAGGGATGTTCAGACACTTGTTGCCCTTGTTTAATACTTATGGTTCTGAATCTGAAGGTTCTAGAATTTTTCTAAACATTGTCAGTTTTTCTGCAGATTTCTAAAAGTTTTCATGAGCATGTGCTTTTATCCTAATGATGTTCTCAGCTGTGGAACCAGAGAAAAACTTCTTGATGTAAGTGAATAATAAAAGCTAATGTTTTCAGAGCACCAGTATGTCTCAAACACTTAAACATACTTATGCCTATGGTTCTATAACAGCCTCAGAATAAATGCTAGCATTGTTCATGTTTGACTAATTAGGAAACAACAATAGATAAAGGTTGCTGAGATATTGCAACCAGATTAGTGAGCGATTTGGAGTGAGTTAGGGTTCGGCTCAGATTCTTTGCTCTTAACTACCACACTTTTGAGCCACTTGCTACCTAAAGGTGTGGCTTACAAGGACCTCCCTTCTGGGTCAGTGACATAACAGCCATAACAGCCAACAAATTTAACCATGCACCGGGCACTCTATTAAACCATTTACATCATCTAGCTCATTTAATTCTTGCAAATATTCTGTAGGACAGGCAGACACAATAACCCCATTAGAATATGTGAGAATACTGAGGCCCAGAAGGATGAATCCTATGTTCAAGGTCACAGAGCTAGTCATAGGTAAGTCTGCAATGCAAGTCCTGGTCTGACTCCAGAGATGGTTGACAGATAACTGCTGATTCTGTTTAACCAAATCATCAGGAAGTTTGTTTTGTTAAGTAAATTACTGTCAAAAATTACAAATCATATCTTGTGTTTGGTCCTTTTCATTTTCTTCCTCCAATTAAAAAAAATGGGTGGAAAAATACGTATTACTCCTGGATCTCATGCTTTTGTGAGCTGTATTTATCTTACACAGACTGGCGTATCTATTATGCATCCACAAAACTCATTAAAACCTTTTAAAATTGTGCTTTTTTCATTCTTTTCTTTAAAAAAACATTCTAAAAAATCATACATGAGCGTTTTTCCTGAAAGTCAAACACTAATGAAGCTCAACTGCCCTATTTATAGCATTTTTTCCTGTATTGATCAAAGCAATTGGAAGAAAATGGATGTGCAGGAATGGCAGGTTATATATAATAATACCCTAGTTGACTATTTTAAAAATTGAGAGTTGAAAACACCACGATCAAAATGAAGGATTCTTACACCCAAATGATTTCTTGTGTTGTCATCTTTCTTTGAAGAAATCAATTGAATATTTCTTTATGAACTCTTTGCTATAAAAGAAAGAATGGCTTCTAAATAAATACCATGTGTAATTTCTATTTTTTTGAATTAAATATTTAAACAATATGTAATGAGCTGTCTCATGTTCTTTTTGTCCTACATAACACTTTATTCAGATCACTGGGAATGTTGATATGTGGTTCCCAGATTCTTTCTTTTCTGCCTATGATGTGGATGCAATGTTTATTTCCCAATAAAACACTACCATTAAGTCGGGTGATCCAAGGTAGCAGTGGAGGTAGATGCTGAACTCACCTCCTCCCGTTATGAATCTATATCTACACGTAGAGCAATTCTTCCAGAATGAGGAAGGAGGGCTGATAGAGAAGCTTCTGCACAGCCAATGACAGAGGGACCACACAGAGAATGGTAGTAGAGACAGAGAGGTAGTAATGATGGGAACCTCACCCAGAAAGTGGCAGCCTGCAGTAAGGAAGCCATCCCTGAGGGGCCCACATACAGACTGACCTACCCTAGGGCACAGCAACAAAACAGCAGTTTAAAAAACAACTAGACCATAAGTCATGGAAACCCACATACTAACCCTTAAGCATCCACCAAACAAGTGGAGGAACTGCTGGAGCTCTTTCTGGGATTAGAGGCACCAGCAAGCATCATTTTTTCCATTCCCCCCTCCCCATCTTGATAGCAAAGTTGGTAACAGAGTCCAGGCACTCTAGCCAGCCTACTAGACCCATCTCAGTGGACCCCAAGCTCCAGACCACTGTCAGCTACAGCCAGCCCCCAAAACTAGCCCTGGCAGATCATGCCCAGAGATCCCCTGTTGGCACCCAATTTAGCTCTAGCTATTCCACCAAGTCACAGACCTGAAACTGTGTGCCTGGGAATCCCCAAAACAGGGCCCACTCCAGCTCCAAAGCTGTGAGGCACATGCAGTGTACATGTGCTCCTCCTCAACGCCACCCCTACAAGACTGTGAGAGGTAACAGGTCTCCTTGTTCATAAAAACAAACAGAAGGTCGAACAAAATGAGGAGACAGAGAAATGTGTTGCAAACAAAAGAGCAAGAGAAAACCCTAATGGGGGAGGGGGGAAACTAATGAAAAGAGGCAAGCAATTTACATAATGAAGTGTTCTTTGTGAGGGTCATAAAGATGTTCACCAAACTTGGGAGAATAATGGAGGGTCACAGAGAGAACTTCAACAATGAGTTAGAAAATATTAAGGAAGAACCAATCAGAGCTGAAGAATAAAATACATGAAATGAGAAATAAACTAGAGGGAATCCATCGTAGATTAGGTGACACAGAAGAATGGATCAGCCAACGAGAAGGCAGAATAGTGGAAATCACCAAAATCAGAACAACAAAAAGAAAAAAAAAAAACAGAATTTAAAAATGAGTATAGGTTCAGGGACCACTGATACAACATCAAGTGTAATCATATTCACATTACAAGAGTCCCAGAAGAGAAAGGGGGAAAAGGGGGAATAACCAATTATTTGAATAAATAATGGCTGAAAACTTTCTTAACCTGGGGAAGGAAACAGCCATCTAGGTCTAGTAAGCAGAGAGTCTTAAACGAGATCAACCCAAAGAGAGCCACACCAAGACTTTTATAATTAAAATGCAAAAGTTAAAGAGAGCAGCTTTCAAGCAGAAAGAGAAAAACAGTCACATTCGATGGAGAGTCTGTAAGACTATCAGCCTGTTTTCCAACAGAAAGTTTGTGGGCCAGAAGAACTGACAAGACGTATTTAAAGTGCTAAAAGGGAAAAACTTGCAAACATCAATACTTTTCTTGGCAAAATCATCACTCAGAATTGAATGAGAGGTAAATATTTTCCCAGCTAAGAAAAAACCTAAAAGTTTTATGACCACTAAACTGGCCTTGTCAGAAATGTTAAAGGATCTTATTTAAGTGGAAAAAAGAAGGCTGGGGGGCACCTGGGTGGCTCAGTTGGTTAAGCGTCCGACTTTGGCTCAGGTCATGATCTTAAGGTTTGTGGGTTTGAGCCCCGCATCGGGCTCTGTGCTGACAGCTAGCTCAGAGTCTAGAGCCTGTTTCAGATTCTGTATCTTCCTCTCTCTCTACCTCTCCCCTGCCCACACTCTCTCTTACTCTTTCTCAGAAATAAATAAAAGCATTAAAAAAGAATTAAAAAAGAAAAGGCTTTACCTAGAAACAAGAAAATTATGAAAGAAAAATCTCAGTGGTAAAGGCAAATATATAGTAAAGGCAGTGCATCAGCCATTGAAAAAGCTAGTATGAAGGTTAAAAGGAAAAAAATGTACAATTAATTATAAAGACAAAATGTCGTTAAGGGATATACGAAACAAAATGATATAAGAAAAGCATGAAGCATTGGAGGGAATAAAAATGTAATGCTTTCAGAATGCAGTTGAACTTAAGAAAACTCTCAGGTTATCACCAACCAGATACATATATACATATCAACACATATGAACCTCATGGTTACCACAAAGCAAAAATCTATAATAGATGCACTAAAAATAAAGAAAAAGGGCCCCAGACATAATGCTAAAGAAAACCATCAAATCACAAGGGAAGAGACCAGTTAAAAAGGAACAGATAAAAAGTAAAAAACAACAAAATGGCAAGAAATACACATCTGTCAGAAATTACTTTAAATGTAAATGGACTAAATAATCAAAAGGCATAGGGTGACTGAGTGGATAAACAACAGTAACAAAGCAAGGCCCATCCATATTCTCCCTAGAAGAGACTCACTTCAGATCTAGACACACAGACATCACGTGAAGACAGAGAATAATATATTTTATGCAAATGGAAATGAAAAGAAACCTGGAGAAGCAACACTCATATCAGACAAAAGAGATTTTAAAACAAAGGCTGTAACAAAAGACAAAGAAGGGCATTACATAATATTAAAAGGGTCAATCAAAACCCCAAAGGAGAGAGCGAGGCAAGATGGCCGAGAAGTAGGGAGCCTCTGTATATTTCACTTGTCCACATCTCTAATACAGAAAAGGCCTGAAGCCATAGGAACCCTTACAGAATCCAGGAGTTTGGGAGGAAAAGGAGACAGAGTCTGCTGAGAAAACAACCTTATACCGTGAGTGCGAACTGGGGAAGATAAAACTGGGTCAGGACCATAGACTTGGAGGGGAGGGCCCGCCCCCCTTTGCGGGGAGCCGCTGGTGAGTCGAGGGGAAAAGAAAGAGTGGCTGAAACTGCTCAAAGAACTGTCCCTGTCCCTGGAGAAGAGAAAACTTCTGCTCGGGACAGAGGGATCCGGTTTCCAGCTGTGCAGCTGACCTTGATCTGGAAGCCTGGTCCCAGGCAATGCCAGGAGAAACTGCTCCTCTGCTCGCCAGCTCAACCTGGAAAGGAAGCAGTGCACCTGAAGCCACTCCATCACTCTTCTAGCTCGGCTCGATCCCCAGTGGGGAGGTGACAGGCTTAAAACTGCTCAGCTTGTGGGTTTATTTCCGATGGTATCAATGGGGCGCGCAGACTAAGATCTGGAAACAAGGCTGGCTTAGGACATGGAACAAGGCCCACCTTGGATACACCAGAGACACAGGGAGATCGGACCCAAAAGAGTGAGTTGCAACGCTTAGTTCGAGAAGGGACTGGGGCCCCGCCATTTTTCTCCCTGCAACCAAGGTGGGACTTCAGGGGGCGGCCTGCTGGTCACAGTGGAGGTTAAGACTTTACAGCAAATCACACCCATCCCTGCTACAGAGCTGCTTTGTTGTTTTACCGGAGCCCAGGGCAAGGCCAACATGGATGTGCTGCCATGATTAATTCTAGACCAATTCTTTCTATTCATATATACTTTCCCTTCTCTCATTCGTATCCGTCTCCTCTGCTGAACTGGGCACTCTGTTCACTGATTTGCATAAACAGTCACATTTAATCCATTCTCTAGATGTATATTCTACACCTCCACAGCTACCTTTCTTTCTCTCTCTCCCTCTGGAGTAATCAGACTATGTAGTTTCTCTGAGTAACATTATCTTTGTTTTTTTCTCCTTGCCTTTTAACCATATTCTCCTCTTCTCTCTCTGAATTAAGCCTCATAGTCTCTCTGTCTGGTAATTGACCAATTTCCCTTCCTCCCTGCCCTGTCATTTCTCTCTTTGTAAATGCTCTTCCATCAGCACTGCATACACATTGCTCTTTATTTGTAGCTGGGAATTCTAGTTTTATGCTTTTAGACTATCCTTGGTCTTTTGGGTGTTTTTTCTTTGTCTTTTCTTTTCTTCTTTTTCATTTTTTATTTCATTTTATTTTTATTTTTATGACTTGTTTTTCCTCCTCCTCTTTTTTCTTCTTTTTCTGATCCTTTTTTTTTTTTTTTTTTCTTTTCCCCTTTCAGTTTGCATGTTTGTTGGATTTGTCTGTGCATTTGTGTGCCTTTGCTCCCTGTGGGTTTGTCTGTCTGTTTCCTTTCCAGACCTACCTCAAGAAACAAGCCAAAGTACACATGGTAGAGAGTCCCAAATAACACTGTGAGTAGGGAAATGAAATAACCAAAGTGTCAACAAGAGAGACCAAGAAGCACCATTCAAAGAACACTTCCTGAACAGACAGACACCGGACAGTCAAAGAGCTTTCTTTAATACAGCAGTATGCACAGGTGCAGATTGCATAGCAAGCTTTTAAAACTAAAAAGAGACAGAAAGCTAACCTATATGATGAAACGGAAGAACTCTCCTCCAAAGAAATTCCAGGAAGGAATGATAGGTAAAGAACCACTAAAAACAGATATAAGCAACATAACTAAACAAGAATTTAAAACAATAGTCATAAAATAAATCGCTGGGCTTGAAAAGGGTATGGAAGATATCAGAGAAACTGTTTCCACAAAGACTATGGAGCTTAAAAATAGTTGTGATGAATTTAAAAATTCTATAAATGAGCTGCATAATAAAATGGAGGTATCCAATGCATGGACTGAAGAGGCAGAGAAAAGAATAGGTGAATTAGAAGACACAATTATAGAAAAAGAGGAAGCTGAGAATGAGAGAGATAAACTGATCCAGGAGCATGAAAGGAGAGTTCGAGAGCTGAGTGAAACAATGAAATGGAACAATATCCCTATCATAAGAATTCCAGAAAGAAGAGAGAGGGAAAGGGACTGAAGGAGTCGTTGAACAAATTATAGCTGAGAACTTCCCCAATCTGGGGAAGAAAACAGACATTGAAATCCAAGAGGCACAGAGAACACCCCATAGACGTAACTTGAATCGATCTTCTGAACTACGTATCAGAGTGAAACTGGCAAAATATAAGAATAAAGAGAGAATTCTGAAAGCAGCTAGGGATCAAAGGGCCCTAACATACAAAGGGAAACCTATCAGAGTGGAGACAGGCTTATCTGCTGAAACTTAACAGGCCAAAAAGGAATGGCAAGAAATTCTCAATGTGATGAAGAGAGAAAGAAACATCCTCTATCCAGCAAGCCTGTCATTCAGAATAGAAGGAGAGATAAAAGTCTTTCCAAATAAACAAAAAATGAAAGAATTCATTACCACTAAACCAGACCTACAGGAAATCCTGAGGGGGACTCTATGAGAGAAATGTTGCAAGGAACGCAAGGTACCAGAGACACCACCACAAGTATGTATCCTATAAAGAACACAATGACTCTAAACCCATATTTTTCAATAATAACTCTGAATGTAAATGGACTAAATGTTCCAATCAAAAGACATAGGATAGCAGAATGGACAAAAAACCAAAATGCATCTATTTGCTGTCTACAAGAAACTCATTCTAGACCTAAGGACACCTTCAAATTGAAAGTAAGGGGATGGAGATATATCTATCATGCTACTGGAAGTCAAAAGAAAGCTGGAGTTGCTATATTTATATCAGACAAACTTGACTTTAAAGTATAGGCAATAACAAGGGATGAAGAAAGGAATTATATAATAATTACAGGGTCTATCCATCAGGAAGAGCTAACAATTATAAATGTCTATGCAGCGAATTTGGGAGAACCGGAATACATAAAACAATTACAACCAGAAACAATCTTATGGGTGAGAATATGCTAATAGCAGGGGACTTTAATACTCCACTTACAGCAATGGATAGATCAACTAGATGGAAAATCACTAAAGAAACAATGGACTTGAATGACACATAGCACCAGATGGATTTGACAGATGTATTTAGAACTCTACACCCTGAGGCCATGGAATTGACTTTCTTCTCAAGTGCACATGGCACATTCTCCAAGATAGATCACATAATGGGAACAAAAGCAGCCCTCAATAATTATAAAAGAATTGAGATCATACCATGCACACTTTCAAATCACAATGCTATGAAACTTGAAATCAATCACAGGAAGAAATCTTGAAAACCTCCAAAAACATGGAGGTTAAAGAACACCCTACTAAAGAATGAATGGGCTAATCAGGCAATTAGAGAAGAAATTTAAAAATATAGAAACAAATGAAAATACAACAATTCAAACTCTATGGGATGTGGCAAAGGCAGTCCCAAGACGAAGGTACATTGAGGTCCAGACCTACTTCAAGAAATTAGAAAAAGCGCAAGTACGAAATCTAGCAGTGCACCTAAAGGAACTAGAAAGAGAGCAACAAGAATACCCCAAACCCAGTAGAAGAGAAATAATAAAGATCAGGGCAGAAATAAACAATATAGAATCCAAAAAAAAAATAGTTGAACAGATCAATGAAACCAAGAGTTGGTTTTCTGGGAAAATAAACAAAATTGACAAACCTCTAGCCATGCTTCTCGAAAAGAGAGAGCATCCAAATTGACAAAATCATGAATAAAAGTGGACCAATTACAACAAACACCTCAGAAATACAAGCAATTATCTGGGAATACTATGAAAAATTATATGTCAACAAACTGGACAGCTTAGAAGAAATGGACAAATTCCTAAACACACATGCACTTCTAAATTCACATGGGAAGAGATAGAAAATCTGAACAGACCCATAAGTAGTGAAGAAATTGAATCAGTTAACAAAAATCTCCCAACAAAGAACAGCCTGGGGCCAGATGGCTTCCCTGGGGAATTCTTCCTGACATTTAAAATAGAGATGGGGCGCCTGGGTGGCTTAGTCGGTTAAACGTCCGACTTTCGCTTAGGTCATGATCTCGCAGTTCGTGGGTTTGAGCCCCGCGTCGGTCCCTCTGCTGACTGCCAGCTCAGAGCCTGGAGCCTGCTTCAGTCTGTGACTCCCTCTCTCTCTGACCCTCCCCTGCTCACGCTGTCTCTCTCTCTCTCCTAGAAATAAATAAAACATTAAAAAAATTTAAAAAAAATAGAGTTAATACCCATTCTCAAGCTATTCCAAAAAACAGAAATCAAAGGAAAACTTCTGGACTCATTTTACGAAGCCAGCATCACTTGGATTACCAAGCCAGACAAACACCCAGCAAAAAAAGACAACTACAGGCCAATATCCTTGATGAATACAGATGAAAAAATCCTCAACAAGATACTTGCAAATCTAATTCAAGAGCACATAAAAAGAATTATCCACCATGCTGAAGTGGGATTCATTCCTGGGTTATCAATGTGATACATCACATTAACAAAAGTAAAGATAAAAACCATATGATCCTGTCAATAGATGCAGAAAAAGCATTTGTCAAAATACAGCATCCGATCTTAATAAAGACCCTCAAGAAAGTTGGAATGGAGGGAACTTACTTAAACATCATAAAAGCGTTTTATGAGAAGCCCTCAGCTAACATCATCCTCATTAGGGAAAAACTGAGACTTTTCTCCCTGAGATCAGAAACATGACAGGGATATCCACTCTCACTACTGTTGTTTAACATACTGCTGGAAGTCCTAGCATCAGCCATCAGACAACAAAAGGAAATAAAAGGCATCAGAATTGGCAAAGAAGAAGTCAAACTTTCATTTTTTGCAGATGACATGACACTCTACATAGAAAACCTGACAGACTCCACCAGAAGCCTTCTGGAACTGATCCAAGAATTCAGCAAAGTTGCAGGGTACAAAATCAACATAGAGAAATTGGTTGCAATTTTTATACACCAATAATGAAACAACAGAAAGAGAAATCAAGAAACTGATCCCATTCACAATTGCACACAAAAAAGACATAAAATACCTAGGAATAAACCTAACCAAAGATATAGGAGATCTGTATGATGAAAACTATAAAAAACTTATGAAGGAAATTGAAGAAGACACAAAGAAACGGATTCCATGCTCATGGATCACAAGAATAAATATTGTTAAATTCAACATGTTAAATATTGTTAAAATGTCATTGCTACCCAAAGCAATCTACATATTCAATGCAATCCCACTTAAAATTGCACCAAACAATCCTAAAATTTGTATGGAACCACAAAAAAACCCCAAATAGCCAAAGTCATATCGAAGAAGAAAACCAAAACGGGAGGTATCACCATCCCAGACTTCATCCTCTATGACAAAGCTGTCATCATAAAGACAGTATGGTATTGGCACAAAAATAGACTCATAGAGCAATGGAATAGCATAGAGAACTCAGAATTGGACTCACAAATGGATGGCCAACTAATCTTTGACAAAGCAGGAAAGAGTATCCAATGGCAAAAAGACAGCCTCTTTAACAGATGGTGCTGGGAGAACTGGACAGCAACATGCAGAAGAATGAAACGAGGTCACTTTCTCACACCATGCGCAAAAATAAACTCAAAATGGATAAAGGACCTGAATGTGAGACAGGAAACTATCAAAACCCTAGAGGGGAAGGCAGGAAACAACCTCCTTGACCTGAACCGAAGCAATTTCTTACTTGACACATCTACAAAGGCAAGGGAATCAAGAGAAAAAATGAACTTTTGGGACTTTATCAAGATAAAATGCTTCTGCACAGCAAGGCAAAAAAATAAATAAAACTAATAGGTAACTGAAGGAATGGGAAAAGATAGTTGCAAAATGACACATCAGATAAAGGACTAGTACCCAAAATCTATAAGGAACTCACCAAACTCCACACCTGAAAAACAAATAATCCAGTGAAGAAATGGGCAGGAGACATGAACAGATACTTCTCCAAAGAGGACATCCAGATGGCCAACAGACACATGAAATGACACTCAGCGTCCCTCATCATCAGGGAAATGCAAATCAAAACCACACTGTGATACCACCTCATGCCGGTCAGAGTGGCTAAAGTGAACAAATCAGGAGACTTTGGATGCTGGCGAGGATGTGGAGACATGGGCCCCTCTTACGCTGCTGGTGGGAATGTAAGCTGGTGCAGCCGCTCTGGAAAACAGTGTGGAGGTTCCTCAAAAAGTTAACAATAGAACTCCCCTATGACCCAGCAATAGCACTGCTCAGAATTTACCCAAGGGATACAGGGGTGCTGATGCATAGGGGCACATGTACCGCAGCACTCTCAACAGTAGCCAAATCATGCAAAGAGCCTAAGTGTTCATCAACTGATGAATAGATCAGGAAGATGTGGTTTATTTATACAAAGAATGAAATCTGGCCATGTGTAGCAACATGGATGGAACTTGAGGGTATTATGCTGAGTGAAATAAGTCAGACAGAGTAGGACAGATACCATATGTTTGCATGTATAGGTGGATTAGGAGGAACTTACTGGAGGACCATGGGGGAGAATAAGGGGAAAAATAGTTGGGGAAAGGGAGGGAGGCAAACCATGAGAGACTCTTGAATGCTGAGAACAAACTGAGGGCTGATGGGGTTGGAGGTGAGGGGAAGGGGGGTGATGGGCATGGAGGTGGGCACTTGTGGGGATGAGCACTGGATGTTATATGGAAACCAACTGAACAATAAATTATTAAAGGAAAAAACAAAACAAAACCCCAAAGGCTATAACCTTCATAAATAATTATTTGCCTCTGAAAGAAACACTTAAACATATAAGGAAATATGAACAAACATACAAGGAGAAATTAGCAGTAACACTTTAATAGTAGGGGAATTTAATATTTACATCAATAGATAGATCATTTAGACAGAAAATCAACACAGACATATTGGCCTTATATGACACATTTGTCCAGATGAATTTAACAGATAAATGAAGAACATATGAACATTCATTCCCCAAACTGGAGATTATGCAATATTTTTCAAATGAACATGGAATAATTTCCAGGATAGATCACATGTTAGTCCACAAAACACATCTCAAAACATTTAAGAATATTCAAATTATATCAAGCATCTTTTTTTTTTGACTAAATTGGTATAAAATCATAATTCAATTACAAGAAGAAAACTAAAAAACATAAATATGGAGATGAAGCAACATGTTACTAAACAACCAGGGTACTAATGAAGAAATCAAAGAGGAAATTTAAAAGAAAGCCTTAAAATAAATTAAAATGAAAGCACAACATTCCAAATCTATGGGACACACCAAATGCAGTTATAAAAAAAGGTTACAGTGATAGAATCTTATCTCAAGAAATATGAAAAATCCCTGGGGCGCCTGGGTGGCTTAGTCGGTTAAGCGTCCGACTTTCGCTTAGGTCATGATCTCGCGGTTCGTGGGTTCGAGCCCCGCGTCGGGCTCTGTGCTGACTGCCAGCTCAGAGCCTGGAGCCTGTTTCAGTCTGTGACTCCCTCTCTCTCTGACCCTCCCCTGCTCACGCTGTCTCTCTCTCTCTCTCTCTCTAGAAATAAATAAAACATTAAAAAAAAAAGAAATATGAAAAATCCCTAATAAACAATCTAACTGTATTTATAAACAAATTAGAAAAAGAAGACCAAACAAAGCCCAAAGTTAGTAGAAGGAAGGAAATAATAAAGCTTAGAAGGGCAATATAGGAAATAGACACATAAGAAACAATAAGAAAAAAATCAACAAAATTAAAAGCAATTTATTTGGAAAAGTAAGTAACCAGACTCATCAAGAAAAAAAGAGAGAAGACCCAAATAAAATCAAAAATGAAAAAGAAGTTACCACTCCTACCACAGAAATACAGTCATAAGAGACTACCATAAATAATTATATGTCAACAAATTGGAAAATCTTGAAGAAATAGCTAAATTCGTAGAAACACACAACTTTCCAATACTGAATCATGAAGAAATAGAAAATTGGAATAGACAAATTACAAGTAATAAAATTGTCAGTATTTAAAAAATAACCCCAAAAACAAAAGTTTGGGACCAGATGGCTTCACAGGTGATTTCTACTAAACACTTAAAAGATTTCACACCTATCCTTCTCAAATTATTCTGAAGAATTAAAGAGGAAGAAAAGCTCCAAACTCACTTTATGAAGCCAGCATTTTTCAGATACCAAAATCAGGAAAAGCCAACACAAAAAAAGGCCAATATCCTTGATGAACATAGATGCGAAACTCCTCAACAAATACTAGCAAACTGACTTAAACAACATGTTAAAAGGATCATACATCATGTTAAAAGGATCACACATCATGATCAAGTGGGATTTATTCTAGGAATGCAAAGGTGATTCAACATTTGCAAATTGATCAAGTGGATAAATCACATTAATAAAACAAAAGATGAAAATCATATCATCTCAATAGATGCAGAGAAAGCATTTCACAAAATTAAATATCCATTTATGGTAAAAACTCTCAACAAAGTGGGTATAGAAAAAACATACCTCAACATAATAAATATATGACAAATGTATAGCTAACATCATGCTTAATGGTAAAACCCAAAAGCTTCTCTAAGATAAGATACAAGATATGAATGTGCAGGCTCACCATTTAAAAGTCATCCAAACTGGAAAGGAAAAAGTAAAACATTTACTATTTGGATAGAAAACTCTAAAGACTAATAACAAAAAGTTATTAGGACTAATAAGTGAATTCAATAAAGTAGCATGATAAAAGAATTAACATACAGAACATGGTTGTGTTTCTATTCACTAATAATTAACTGTCAGAAAAAAGCATTTATGATTGCATCAAAAAGAATAAGACATAGGAACGAATTTAACTATGGAGGTGAATGTCCTGTATACTGAATGCTATAAAATATTGATGAAAGAAATTGAACGTAACACAAATAAATGGAAAGACACCATTCTGGTGTGTTGGAAGAATTATTATTGTTAAAATTTTTATATTACTCAAAATATTCTACCATGCGATGCAACCCACATAAAAATACCAATGGCATTTTTTGCAGAATTAGAACAAAGAACTCTAAAATTTGTAGGAAAGCACAAAAGACCCTAAATAACCAAAGCAATTTAGAGAAAGAATAAAGCTGGCAGTATTATTCATTCTGATTTCAAACTACATTACCCACTATAAAACTATAGCCATCAAAACAGTATGGTTCTAGCATGAAAGCAGAAACATAGATCAACGGAATAAAATAGAAATTCAAGAAACAAATTCACACATATATGGTAAATCAATCTGTGACAAGAAGATAAAAATACATAACGGAAAAAAAGGTCTCTTTAATGCATGGTTTCAGGAAAATTGGACAACTCCATGTAAAACAATAAAAGTGGCCACTATTTCACGCCACATAAAAATATAAATTTAAAATGAACTCAAGACTTGATCTGAAATTGTAAAATTCCTAGCAGAAAACATAAGCAGTAAGCTCTTTAAGATTAGTCTTAGAAATATTTTTTTTTGGGGGGGCAGACTCCTCAGGCGAGGGCAACAAAAGCTAAAGTAAACAAATAGAATTCCATAAAACTATTCTGCACAGCAAAGGAAACTGAACCAAAAGGCAACCTACTGAATGGGAGAAGATATTCGCACATCATGCATCTGTTAAGGGGTTAAATTCAAAATGTGTAAAGAACTGGGCGCCTGGGTGGCTTAGTCGGTTAAGCGTCCGACTTTCGCTTAGGTCATGATCTCGCGGTTTGTGGGTTCGAGCCCCGCGTCGGGCTCTGTGCTGACTGCCAGCTCCGAGCCTGGAGCCCGTTTCAGTCTGTGACTCCCTCTCTCTCTGACCCTCCCCTGCTCACGCTGTCTCTCTCTCTCCTAGAAATAAATAAAACATTAAAAAAAATAAAAAAACAAAAAACAAAAAACAAAATGTGTAAAGAACTTACACAACTTAATATACATTAAACACAATTGGAAAATAAAAAGAGGACTTGAATGGACATTTTTCCAGGGAAGACATACAGAAGCCCAGCAGGCATGTGCAAAGATGCCCAACGTGACTAATCATCAGGGAAAGGCAAATGAAGACCAGAATGAGATATCACCTTACACCTGTCAGTTGGCAATTGTCAAAAAGACAAAAAATAACAAGTGTTAGCAAGGATGTGGGAAAAAGGAAACGCTCGTACACTGTTGGTGGGAATGGAAGCTGCTCTAGCCACTGTGGAAAACAGTGTGGAGGCTCCTCAAAAATGTTAAAAGTACAAATAATAAACAATCCAGCAATTCCACTTCTAGATATTTAACGAAAATGAAAGCACTATCTACTGTTATGTTCATTGCAGCGTTATTTACAATAACCAATGAATGAAAAAAAACTCAATGTCCATTGATAGGTGAATGGATAAAGAAGAAGAAGATGTACCTATGTGTGTGTGTGTGTGTGTGTGTGTGTGATATAGATACATACATATACATATATATATGTATATATATGGTATATATATACATGTGGCATATAATAAACCATTATATGTATATGTACCTATATATATATGTGGCATATATATATGTGGCATATAATATACCATTATATGAAATATATAATATATATTTTACCTATTTAAATTATCTTTAAGCACCACATTGAAAGCCTGCTAAGTCTCTATTATCCATACCTTGCAATCCTTTTTATTACTTCAACATCTAGTTTCAGTACAGGTCTTGGGTGTGTTTTATCCATGATGTTTCAACTTTGAAAATGTACGAGGTAGGTGTAATTTGACTGCTGAAAGACTTGTTGCATTTCACAGAAAATGACAAATCTGCCCCAGGGACGGCTCGAAATCTAAGGAGTAAGTTTGTGATTTCCCAGGAGGTGCTTAGAGATATTTTTTTTTATAATGTTAGCATTACCTATTCCTAATTGAATCATGTCTTGGTGAAACTCAGAGGCGGTGTGGCATTGTTAAAAGAACATTCTGGCATGAACCCAATTTTTGGCTGCCTATTTGGACTCCACCACACTGGGAGATTTAAGTAAGTGAATATACATTTCTAAATTTTTATTTTATACTTTGTAAAAGAAGTGGATAGAAGTAATAGTGACGTTTTCAAAGGGGAGAAGGGACAAAAAGAAAGAAGAGAATCCAAACAGGATCCTTCCTATGAGCTCAGAGCCCAATGTGGGGATGGGGTGGGGCTCAATCTCACAAACTATGAGATCATGTATACACCATATATATACGTGTGTGTGTGTGTGTGTGTGTGTGTGTGTAAAATGGAATGTCACTCAGCCATAAGAAACAATAGAATCTTGCCATTTGTGACAATATTGATAGACCTGGATGATATTATGCTAGTGAAATAAGCCAGACAAAGAAATGTAAGTGCAATATAATTTTATTTATATGTGAAATCTAAAAACAAAGATGAATAAATGAAACAAAACTCAAATAGACTCTTCAATGCTGAAAATGCTGTTCATTATCAGTTGGGAAAGGATTGGGATAAACAAAATAGGTGAACGGAAATACAAGGTACAAACTTCCACTTATAAAATAAATGTTATGGGAATGAAATGTACAGCATAGGGAATATAATCTATAATTTGTAATAATTGTGTGTGGTGACAGATGGTAAGCAAGCTTATCATGGGAGTCATTTCATAATGTAAAAAATATCAAATCACTATGATAGACACCTAAAACTAATAGGATATTGCATATCAATTATACTTCAGTTAAAGAAAACACTGTCATTACTGAAATATCAATACATTATCTTCCCCATAAACTTGTAAAAGTATGTTTGGGAAGCTGCAAAGGTATGTTTGGAAAGCTAAATACGAGTGAAGACCTTTGCTGATTGCAGAATATCTCAGAGTTTTTCTTAGTGATCTTGTGATTCTGTAAAGGGGGCTATAGGTGCTGCATTTTAAAACTTTTCTCTGGAACATTTTTAATATGAAATATCTATTAACAGTTCTAGTATAATTCTCACACATGCGTATAATACCTGTGCCTTAGAACATTTGGAAAAACCTACACACTTGTTGGATGATGACTATAATTAGTTGTAGATGAGGGTAATGGAGATAAATATAATGTGTGTTCAGTTTTGACTAGTACTATAAAAAGTCATCTCAGGAAAGAAAATTATGTTCAACAGATACATGCAATTGACAACTGCAATTTGTAATCTACATAAAACTGTTCATACTAAATGGTTGCGAATGTGTACTGTTCAAACTTTCAAACCAGTGTCCATTTGTTCCAAAAGAGAGTATGGGTGTATGAGATTTCTATGCAGGGAATACAAACTAAGCATTTTATGCAGAAAGAGATGTGAGGGGGTTAGGTACTTTTAAATGTTTTCTTTAGTTTTGAGAGAGAGAGAGTGCACAAGTGGGGGAGGGACACAGAATCTGAAGCAGGCTCTGCGATGACAGCAGTGAGCGCTATGTGGGGCCCGAACTCACAAACCCGCAAGAGTATGCTCTTCCCAAACTCAGGAACCATGAGGTCTTGAGCTGAGCCAAAGTCAGACAATTGACTGAGCTACCCAGGTGTTCCAAGGGGATTAGGTACTTTTATTTTATTTATTTATTTATTTTTTTAAAGGTAAGTATACTCTTTTTTTTTTTTTTAAATATTTTTATTTATTTCTAGGAGAGAGAGAAACAGCTTGAGCAGGGGAGGGTCAGAGAGAGAGGGAGGTACAGACTCTGAAACAGGCTCCAGGCTCTGAGCTGGCAGTCAGCACAGAGCCCGACGCTGGGCTCGAACCCACGAACCGCGAGATCATGACCTAAGCGAAAGTCGGACGCCTAACCGACTAAGCCACCCAGGCGCCCCGGGATTAGGTACTTTTAAAGGGCTGGAGGAATAAGCTCTCAAAAAGGACTCCAAGCACTTTGCACACTCGATACACCAGAGAAGCTACAAATCTCTGCAGGAAGCAGGAAGGTGGGAACTCCAGATGTTGTCACTGGAACATTATGCATGGCCAAAATACACAGCGAATGCTTTAATCTAGGAATAACAAAGATGCCACTATTTCTATCGCAACTACCATGGCTGGAGCTGCCACTGGGCAACCTGGAAGCTGAACACTTATCCCTGGATTGTGGTGTCAGGAAAAGCAACAACCAACACCCTCACCTGCCCATAACCTTGCCTTGGCAGAAAGCCAAGAACCATCAAGAATTGAACTCTGCCTGATAAGCTTCTACAAATTTAAAAAAAAAAAAGCGGGAGGGCATTTTATTGGTGTGATCTAATTTGTATCTTCGTATGAAATGCAGTATTAGTGTATTAGTTTTTTAGCCTCTCTAGGTTATGAAGGCACACTCAAAAGAGTTGGTAATAACAAGGGCCAGTCTACCATATTGAACACTTTTTGAAAGATTGTGCATTAGATTCAAAAGGCTGGATGGTACTTATCAACTCTGGAGCTGAGTAGGCTACAGATACTCCATGATGATGGTATGCTTCTGAGTCGAAAAGTAACACTAAACATGATACATGAGAACGGAGAGTTTAAAGGAAATAATGCTTCTGAGGAAGACATTTTATCTAAAATTTTATGCAATGTTGTATACTCAAAGTTTTTAATTTTTTTTTTCATTTTTAGGATTCCAATTTAACTTGATAGCCTTTTTAACCTATTCGACCTCCTCCAATCATTCCAAATCTTTAAACATAGTTTAATTTTTAAAACTCAAACCTTATTGTGCACTCAAATCAGCTGTGAAGGCCTCACTCTCAGTGTGAGAGAATTCTCTTGAAATTACAATTAATCACGGACAAAAGTTGTGGAACTAACATTTACATACATGGCCTTCATTTATTTTCCTCTTTCCTTCCTTCCTTTCCTCTCTCTCTCCCTTCAAACTTTCTTCTCTCCTATCTTTTCTTATACAAATTTATGATATTTGAAAAGGTATTGCACATTCCTTATTCTATCCAAATTCTTCCCCCCTTGACACACACAGTGGTATATTTTTTCCTTTTTTTATTTTTTTCCCTTTTTATATTAAATTAAAAGATGATTATTTACTTTAAGTTACTGCTTATATACAAGTATTTTTAAACTTTTTAAGAAAAAAATATTTACTTTATAAATTGACTGTAAATATGTTCCCTGAATAGAAACTTTAAGAACTACTCTACACTTCTTCATTTCATAGAAATTCATTTTACATTCCTTTGGGAAGGTATTTTAAATATAAAATGAGTTAGCCCTGTAAATACAGAGAATTTCCTTACCTTAATACATCAAATTTAGTGAAGACAACCAAAATTCTACTCTTTGAGTACTTTCAGTCACACTAAATATTCTGTGAGGATGAATCCAGTTTAAAAATACTGTACTTATGTGCCACTGGAGTGGCTCAGTCCGTTAAGCACCTGATTCTTGATTTTGGCTCAGGTCATGATCTTGTGATTCATGGGTTCGAGCCCCACACTGGGCTCTGTGCTGACAATGCAGAACTTGCTTATGATTCTCTCTCTCCCTTTCTCTGTGCCCCTCCTACATGCTCTCTTGCTCTCTCTCTCTCTCAAAATAAATAAACTTTAAAAATACTATAGTTATTGTTAAAAATAACATCTCGGGGTCCTTGGATGGGTCAGTCAGTCTGACTCTTGGTTTTGGCTCAGGTCATGATTTCATGATTTGTGGATTTGAGCCCTACATATGGCTCTGTGCTGACAGCACTTAGCCTGACTGGGATTCTCTCTCTCTCTTCCTCTCTCCGCACCTCCCCTGATTGCTCATTCTCTCTGCCTCTCTCAAAGTAAATAAATAAAATAAAAACCATTTAAAAATAAAATAAAATAACATCTCAATAAACAAATGCGTTAAGCAGATAGAGTTGAATAAAAAGTTTTTCAGATCACTTACCTTTGCAGGCTTAATTTTTTCTTTTGGAAAACAGGTACTGTATAATATCTTACTGCGTTTTCAGTACTAAGTTCAAGCATTAAATATAGACATTAATTTGAAAGTGCTTTGCACAGGGGCGATAGAAGAGTAACAGCCTGAAAGACACGACAAGGCACCAGAGCAATGCCAAAGAAATGACTATTAAAGACGATACATGAGAAAATGATGTCATCAACATGAAGTGAGATGAGTTACAGTGTGTAGAGGAAAGCCAGTTCCATGACCATATAAGGAATGCAAGCAAATTTCTTTATGACAATGGAAATTGCAGCACCACTGTATTGGACAATCTCAGGGGACACTATGTCCACAGAATACAATGTGAATGGTGCCTTTTGCATTTGTATACATTCTGGTTCTGAAGCTCTAAACATATCTCATAGAATCTGGAGGGGTTTTGTAAGCATTGGGTCTGATTCAGGTTTCCAGAATGGCTGACATGAATGCCAATGAGGACACAAGGCTGTAGGAGGCATGGCGGTTGGTGGCAACACTCAGGATAAAGATAGTTTGGGTAGGGATTTCAGAGAGACAGATGGAACTAAGAGACCGTGGGCTTTTAGATCATTTTGTTTTCTTGCTGGGGCCTTGATTACATCAAAACTCTGGATTCTGGTACAAGTCTTGATAAGAGAATTTCAGACTTGCAGGTGGTTACAAAATGTCTGAAGAGGTATATCTTGCAGAAAATAAGAAATGATCAGTGATTTGAGGGGTGAAAATTACCACGATCATACTGTTGTTTCAGACAAACTCTTCTGTAAATGTAGAATGAGTTACATTGAAAGTTGATTACAGTTGCAGGTTATTTAAGAGGTTTAGAAAAGAGATGTTTAGTATTTAACAATGGTTTATCAAATTTTTTTTAAAAAGCATTGAACAACCAAAGACACAGGAATAAGAATCAACAGGACTTGATCACTATGATGAAGTTCTTTTCAAATGTGGATGATGAGAGGAATGATAATACTATCCACAGAAATGGGATCATAGTGTGTGGGGTTGGACATAGTCAAAACATTGCTCTAATATTATCATTGCTAAAGACTTATCTGTTGCAAATTCTCATGGGTGTATTATCTTTATAATTTACAAAGTTATGTATTCAAAATCATCATGAGGAAAATAATGCTATGAACATGCGTCTTTACTGTCTGCTGTGTGACAAATTATCCAAAAACTTAGTGGTTTAAAAAACAGCCATCTATTACTTCTCATAAATCTGTAGGTCAGCTGTAGTTCTCACTTGACCTCAGTTTGGCTCACTTGTGTGCCCGTGGGAGACTGGAGTCAGCTAGGACTGACTTGGCTCCATTGGCCTCAACTGCAAAGACTGATCTTGCCCACTTAAGCAAGTGGAAGTCTGAGCACATCCTCGTGACATTCACAGAAGATCCAGAGAAGGAGTGGAGATGTGGAAGTATTTCTGAAACATCTCAAATGTGCTACTGCGCCATCAGCACAAGACACATAGCGAAGCCCAGAGTCAGTATGGGAAGACATTATGCAAGAATGTAATGGAGGCATTGTTGAGGAGAATGCACTTCAGAGAAAAGTTTCCAGAGTCACTCCACAGGGTGCTACTAAAAAAAGATGAAGCATCATATAGTTTTCGTTATGATAATACAGCAGAGGTCCCTGGAATTGCCTTGATGATTTTTCTAGGGTATGGCCACATCCTTATCCTTGCAATTTGGAAAACTCTCCTAGTCTTCTTCAGTTTCTCCCACTGACACCCCCAAGTCAATGCCCTAGATAAACTGAAGTGGAATGAAAATATTATTAGAGGTTTCTTCTGTTTATTTTTACTACTTCAAGTTATTTACAAGGTCTTCTGAATATAGGAGAGTTCGTATCTCCATCAAAGAGGGTCTTTATAAGGGTTGATGTGCCTATTTAAGATGCATTTATTTTATTTCAAATAGTCAGACTATTTTTTCACTGAAGACCTTTCTTCTTCTAGTTTAAATAGCCGACATGTAAACAATGTGTTATTTTGAAAGTGTTGGCATTTTCATTTTAATCCGCAATTTTGTTTCCAGAGATAAATGTCATTTTTAATACTGACCTTCCCTTTGGAAAAGCCTTTCCACAACCATGTTCAGTTCTGGGATACAAAATATAACAGTCCAGTCTGAACCTTTCAGTTTTCACTCAAATATTAATTTCAAATGAGCAAATATCCAACCTTATACCAGGGCTTCTGACCAAATTGCAGGTCTCCCAAAGTGTGAGAGATATGTTGACTTTCTAGGTTAGGAGAGCCTTCTGAAAGATGGGTAATATTACCTTTATTTCCTACTCTCTCTTGTTCAGGTGTTGTTTAAGAGATTGAATCACTTTCAAATGTGTGATTTAAATACTTTAAGTGATTTTATCTCCTAAATGCATCTTTCTAAAAGTTCTCACTAGTGTTTCTTAATTCGACAAAATTATTCTTATTTTCCTTTTACGGTCTATCAAAAAAACCCTGTTAGATCATATTTTCCCACAATTTTATTGCTTTGTCTCACCCATATTTATGTATCCATGTTGAAGACAAAGTAAATGAACTTAATAATAATGATAATAAGTAGCAGTATATTATTATATAGGAAAAATACTTATGAAAATTCCAACAAAGGGGTATATATGAAGTAATGGGGTAAAAAGAGCCATCAGCATCCCAACACCCAATTTTATTATTCTTTCTCTTCCCATGTGGTTTCCATCTGCTGCTTGTGAAAAATTTCACTGAGGTCCAGTTCACAGTAGGGCTAACTGAGCCTGACCTTCAACTGAGCATTTGGGTCTAAGGTGTAAGTCTTGGATCTGATTATGTCTCCAATCCTGGCCCAGTTCAGGAAATTAGAACCTGACCAGCTGCGTTTCCCAGTTTGTAGGTTGAAGGCTGTTACCTGGCCCTTTCTTATTCAGCTTGCTGTCTTTTGCTGGGGAGTAGACACAGATGTATCCACTAAACCAGTTTTCCCCAGTGTTCAGTTATGGTTTCGCCCGATCAAGTACCATCTACATTCTTTTATTCATGTAACAGTTGGGTGTGTGTTATTGAACCACTTTCTAAACTATTTAAATATGTTTTAAATAAAACACTGTGTGACTAATACAGTGGAAGACAATTACTATTATCTTAGCTAGAAAGAAGGTAACCATAAAAAACTATAGTGAAATCAAAGCAAAGTTTCATAATTTGAGCTATATATATTTTGGCAGGCCAAAGCTCTGAGCCTGCGGTCTCCATATGTGAGAAAGAAAAACAAATGATCAAGTGTATAAAAGATGAGCATCAAACAGCCTTCCTTCTTGGTAGAGCCAGAAAGATACAAACATCTTCAAAAGGAGATTTGCCTCTTTTTCCCAGTGTGTTGTCATGTAGTTAGGGGCTTATTGGACTACCATTTCTGATCACTTTCTAGAGCTGCCTTGTCTGTTTTAGCTACATATTGGACAATACCGTGTTAATCCAATTATAGCCCAAGAAGGCATCGCTGGCCTCATTCAGCAGGTGATGCTTGGCATCCTGCAGGGAAGGGAAGCATCACGAAATGGACTTTCTGTGCTTCCGTGAACTTCTTTGCCACCTTACCCTCTCCAATCACAGATTCCAACACTTATTTTTTTTTCTTCACTGTTTTTATTTACAGCCCTCTCCATGACCTTGTTCCAAGCCAAATGATATTCCTTCCTTTATGAACTAGTTCTGGACCCTGGCTCCTCATATGCTTAAGACCCTCTATAACCTAGTATATTCAATTCCTTAGTGGCTAATTTAGCTCTGAGAGGTTAGCAACTGGTGAGGCTGAGGCCGTTGTGTACTGTATCCGGTGATGAGTAAAGTGCAGCTTAATTTGTGAGATAGAGCTCGCCCACCTTTTTCCCTTTGGCTTCCAGGTTTATTTAGAATTCATAAAGTTGTGTCTGTACTAAAAGGCTTTGAACCATTAAAGAGAATTATTTAACAAAATTTCTAAAAATGCTGGTGCAAATTGGTTTGTCTTGAGTTTCTGGAGCTTTGTTATTTTGCCACTGAGGGAAAAAAAAGCTTTAAAAAAAAAGCTTGAGGGAGAATATGAATGTAATAAATATTTCATTTTCGTAGCACATCGTGCATTGTTCTTCAGTTTCAGACCTCGCCAGCAGTCAACACAGTAGTAAATTTCAGCACCTGTGGACCTGTTTCAGTAATTTATGATTTCCATTAGATTTCCATTAGAGATGGGCAGAAACAGTTCAGGCAAGTTCATGCACCCCGGCCATGAGCATGTTGGCCTGAGGGATTGTTTGCATGTGGGTGTTTGGCAGCCTGCATGGTCTTTGTTGTCTTTTGTTGTCCTTGTTATCAGTTGGGGGCTGCTCTGAATGCAGGGGGATGCTACAAACATCCGCCATTTAGGATTCCTCCGCCTCCCCAGTCTGTGCCTGTTTTCTTCATTCATTTAACAAATATTTAGTGAGCACTTGTTGAGTGTAGGGTCCTGTGTCACTGAGGACACACAGATGAGGAGAGGGCCCCTGATATCAAGGAATTTCTATAAGAAGAACAATTCATTGAAAATAAATGCACTTAAATACTACATCATTGACTAAGTCTGACTAAACAAGTAGTGTAAATGGCTGGCACCCGTAGAGACTTCTGGAAAGAACTCTTAGAAGAAACAGCAAAAGGGCAGTTAGAGGCAGCACTGAAGACAGGTGGAGGCAGCGTTTTCGTGGCAGGAGAACTGGTGTTGAGCAAATACTCAAAGACCAGAAGTATCATTAGTCTGCACGAGAGGCAATGGGCTTCTGGAACATGGATTAGCAAGATAAGCCAGGACCTTAGGGAGCCAGGAGCATTCCTAGAGAGCCCATGCAGGGTTCACTATACTGATGGGAATATTTTGAAACTATAATTATAATGGGGTTTCCTTTCATCAAGTTTTGAGCACTGTACTTTTTTCTGTAATTAGCTCAAACTATCCGTCAGCCTGGTAGTAAGAGAGAATTGGGATTGTAAAGGAGGAATGAGAAGGAAAACAAAGAGTTCCTCTTCCTTCTTTGATGTCCAAAAAAGGGGGGGGGGCTTGTCTTCAAAATAAGACAATTTATTTGAAATTCTGACTTTGTCAAAGGTGACAAAAAATGTTCCATTCTCTCTCTACATCTTGACTATGACACTTAGATCTTAGATTTTTTAAAAAATTTTTAATGTTTTATTTATTTCTGAGAGAGAGAGAGAGAGAGAGAGAGAGAGTGAGCAGGGGGAGGGTCAGAGAGAGAGGGAGACACACAGTCTGAAGCAGAATCCAGGCTCTGAGCTAGCTGTTAGCATAAAGCCCGATGTGGGGCTGGAACCCATGAACCATGAAATCATGACCTGAGCCGAAGTCGGATGCTTAACCGACTGAGCCACCCAGGTGCTCCAGATCTTACAATTTTTAAAACTTTTTTAGAATTTAAATTCTAGTTAGTTGACATACTGTGCTACATTGGTTTCAGGAGTAGAATTCGGTGGCCTCATCACTTCGATACAGCACCCAGTGCTCATTGCAACAAGTGCCCTCCTTAATTCCCATCACCCATCTAGGTCTAGCCTTTCTCCTTTTACTGGATGCGCAGAGTGTGAGAATTACAGGATATGACAGAGGAAGTGAAAGTCTTTAACCCATTCGTTCTGAGCCAGAGGACTGTGGACAAAAGAAGGGAAAACATAGGAAGTTAGGAAATGAGAATATTGATTCTTATTTTCCTTCTAACCCTCACTGTGTGGAGGAAGGAAGAGTGGTGCTTGGGCTTCAACACCTATGTGTGGGACATACTTGTATAGGAGCCCTATAGAAGAAGGCTTGTCATTTTAGGAGATCTCTCAGATGTAGCTACCTCTTAGGATACAGAAATGGCAGCAGGGCGGGGGGGGGGGTAAGATAACAGGTAGGGAGCTGAGCTCAGGGCAATGTCTGCATTCCCTCAAGGACCATTCTTGGCATGAAAAAAAAAGGCCAAGTTTTCAAGTGGCCCAGTAGAGGCCTGGGATCCAAGGAAAGAAGCCAGAGGCTGTGTAATTTTTACAACAAGAGCCAAAAGATCGAGTCTGTAGACATCAGCACATGGCTCTGAAAAGCTAAGCAAAATAAATATCTCCTGGTTCCCAGGCTAAGAAGTGGCCCAGACCAGCCAAGCAGGAGCCCAGTGAAAATCCATGGAGCTACACCTGACCTTCCTTTCCACAGCCTCTGGCCACCAGGAGTCACATAAATCTGATTCCCCTAAATACAACTTGGAGAGAACACAAGAAAGGTGAGAAAAATCTAAGAATGTGAACCTTTTACTTCCATAACTGAGCAGGAGCTAAAGGACTACTTAAATATTTACCTTGAGCTCCATTTGTCAGCCTGAACTAAAATTCATTATTTTCTGACTCTTCTCATCAAATCTAGGTTTATTAGGAAACAGAGTTCAGTTATTTTAAAAATACTGCATGATATGTGCCTATCAACCCTCATGTAACTTCTAATGAGTGTATATGCTACTATTTGTAAGATGCATAGCATGGTTTGCTTTAACTCTGTTTTATCCATAGTCTGACAAAGTTTTGGAAACTGGTTCAAAGAAATTCTAAAACGAAAAAGTCTTTCCGGTATAAAGATGTTCAAAAGCATTATTTATAATGTCAAAAAATAAAATAGCAACAACTTTATCTTTTACTTTAGAAAATTAGTTATGTATGCCATAGCCAGAACATAAAACTGAAGATTATATAGTTGTTTAAAAGCTTATGAAGAATTTTTATAGCTTTAGAAAATTTGTATTTATGCAATTATTTTTTTCAAAGTTTATGTATTTACTTTGAGAAAGAGAGAGTTGGGGGAGGGGCAGACAGAGGAAGAGAGGGAAAAGCCCAAGGAGACTCCACACTGTTAGCACAGACTCCCCAAGCAGGGCTCAAACCTACAAACTGTGAGATCATGACCTGAGCTGAAGTCTGACACTTAACTGACTGAGCCACCCAGGCACCACTACAACATTAATTTAAATATATAAGGTACACCTGGGAATAAGTTCTGCAATTAAAGAAAACTGCATAACATTAGTAGGAAATACACCAAAATATAAAAAAAAAAAAATTCCTGCTGAGCATTGGTTTACGATTGGTTCTTTTACACTGAAGAATTAAAAACTTTATGTTATTTTATAGTGCATATGTGCTATTTTTATCATTAGGAAACCTAATACCAACTTACCTTCTATAAACAAAAAGTGAAAAAGGAGACAAGAGATACAGACATAGCATAAAAGAGATCAGAGGACTGGATCTTTGATTCCCATTCATGTTGATAAAAAGAAATCTAACAGGTGGAGACACTTATCCCTGATATATCTAAAGCTAGTCCCAGGAAGCTAGGACCTCTCACAAAATGAATCTTGTTGACTTAACCACTTTTGCTGCCTTTCAGATGTCTCCTGCCTCTTCTAAAATTTTAATTTAGCATAAACCTGAATCATTTACTTATATGTTTTGATGTACCTTTCCCACTAGTCCTGGAAACAGATAAAATTTCATCAACTCCTTCCAACTATTGTTTGTAAACCCTCATGAGTAAACATTAAAAGCATATTGCTGTGGTTTTCAAGGGCTTGGTTATACATTAGACATCAGTTTTCTCCCGGATTTCCAAGCTGTGTCCTTCGCAGGAGATTAGTAAGCTTTTTGTGGTCAAGTGACATTGGGAAGCTCTACGTTAGACAGCGTTAGGTCACTTTATTGGAGGATTTCTCATAGTCTGTATCTTGCTCGGGCATACATTTTTGAGGGGAATTATGTATATAGCATGTCCTAATTTTATTGGAGCCAATACTTTTCTTATCCCTTGACAAAGATAATTAAATTTAACTGACATTTTCTAGAGCCACCAACATTGACAAGACTACTGCGTCCATCAAAACATTGGGGAATCACCCAGTGCAAGTTTATCTCCAGCAGAGAGAGGGGAGATACCTTTTCTCTGAAAATTCCAGAGAAGAGGTATCTGGGAGAGAGAATAGATGATCTCAGAAGCCAGGCTGAAGGATAGGGGTTAAAAAAGAGGCTGGAGGTATGCCTGTGCCATGGATCACAGATGAATATGGGAACAGGTATGGCTGCCCAGTCAGCTTCTGCAATCCCCAATTCCCAGAGTTCCCTAGAGCCACCCCAGGCTTCCTAGTCATCTAGGTATCAGTATGAGAAAGAGCATCAAGATCTGAGCAGGAAGGTTTGGCCACATCTACAAATCACCCAGAATGCATTGCATATCTCAGGATTTTGGTGTTACCAAAGATGGCGGATCAGTTTCCCAGATTCTGGCAGCTTCAAGTTTCTTCAGACCTAACAGAGACCATGGTTTACACCCTTTTATGGTCAGCTACGCTAGATCAATAGCAGATTCTTCTCCAGCATGGATTTTGTGACACAAGCCTGGTTCTAGCATTGACCCTTTCTTTGGGAAAGTTCATTATCCCCTTAAAATGTCAATTCTATCATTCTAAAATAAAACTATATCCATTTGTGTGCCATAAGGTTATTCTGAGGATTAAGTGACATGATATTTATAAAGTGGTCAGAGGAGGGCCTGTCACTTTTCAAGTATTTAATAAACAGTAATTATTAGTTTTGTCATTATATTGCTTAATACACAGTTGTTATTTATTCTGGTATTGCTATTATTTTATATATTTATAGCACGTTAAATGTGAGAGGGACATTAGAAATTACCACAATATTGAATTGACCAGGAAAAAGGAATCATTTAAATAACAGAGCTTTTGGCATGAGTAGTCATTTTCATCTTATTCTATTTTGGCCTCCTAATTCCTCAAACATATAATAAAATTATGCACAGCTATAAGCAGTGGGAATATGACCCATGTTGGCAATCAAGTTCTCATTGGCCACAAAATACAGAGACTATTTGAGTAACTTCTCATGCGTTGTTGTTTTGACATTGTCAAGAACTACTTATCAATTTTGGTTTCCAAATATCAAAGTTCAAATATGGCTGTCCCACATCATGCAAAAGTAGCTCCATGCTACTCACCAAGCTGGAAACACAGCGATGAGCAAAACCAATGAAATACCTCGCTCATGAAGCTTTATTTAACTGCAGCGTAATTGACGTCTGTGGTTGTGAAAATCAAGTGAACAGTCAAAATTTCTGCTAATAAGATTCTGTCATAAAGCTTATCATACGGTTTTCTCCTGACAGCTTCCCTGAATTAGCAGCCATTTTATTTAAATGCTGCTCTAAACTTCTCCTAAACGGATTCCGGAGGATGAGGAACTCCTTCACACGGCTTCTACTAAATCCAAACATCTTACCACTCAAGACGACCATTCATGATATTCTCCCTGTTTGTCCAGTTAGCTGCCCACTTTAATGGTTCAGAAGTAGCAGCAGAGACATTGTCCTGGAAACATGCTCTGAGGAGACCATTCTGAGGCTCTGAAATTTCAAAACCACTTTGGTACTGAAAATAGTAACCATGACTTGAATTTCCAGCCCCAGGACCTCCTCTTTTCATGTCCGATGCTCCAGCCAAATTGAATTCCTTCTGTTTCCTGTAAGCGTCCTGGGCTTCCCCCTTACACTCAGGCCCAAAATGCCCTTTCCTGCATCTCCACTTGAGCAAATCCCAACTGTCTTTCAAGACTTAGGACAAAAGTATCCCCTCACTCTCCTTCCCTGTCAACAATAATTTATACTTTCTTGACTTCACCAGGCTAGGTAACCCTTATACATTTACATCTTTGGGAATACACACACACACACGCACACACACACACACACACACACACACACACACACACTTAGCATTGTTTAGTATTTATAATACTAATGAGTAGTGTGGTATATTTTCTACCATCAGTGCAAGAAGGCTATTGAAATTACATGACATTTGTGTATTTCTCTATTAGAAAAAAAAAAAAAACACCCAAATGAAATGGACTCAGTGTCTTTTACTTATATAATTCAATTGACTAAGTTTTCTATTTTGGATCAGTTGTGGTCTCTTATCCATAAGGATATTTACAATGCTCTCCACCTCCCTGAAGCCATTGGCTACCCTCTGTTACTTGAGTATGGAGGGTTTGCTTGAAGAAAAATTACTCTGTTTCACTGTACAGAGATATTCAGAAATAATGTATGGCCTTTTTTGTTTTTTTTTTTTGTTTTTTTTGTTTTGTTTGTTTTTTTTAAGCTTTCTACCACTTTCTATGCATACAAATGTGATGGTACTAGGGAAATAATATGAGGCCTATCATATTCTTGAGAAAAAAATTCTTGATATGGTAGCAACTTGTGAATTGCTATATTTAAGGACAAATATTTTGGGGCACCTGGGTGGCTCAGTAGGTTGAGCATTGGACTCTTGATTTCAGCTCAGGTTACAATCTAACATTTGTGCAATCTGGCTCAGTGTGGAGCTCTGAGCTGACAGTGCAGAGCCTGCTTGGGATTCTCTGTCTATCCCTCTCTCTTTCTGCCCCTCCCCTACTTGTGTGTGCTCTCAACAAACAAACAAACAAACATTTAAAACTAATTTGAGTCCAAACATTCTGGTCCTCCCATGCTCCACTTGGGACGCTCTCCAGAATCTATCGTTTAGGCTGCGGGCCACTCTAGGGCCTGTGTGTCACTGTCACAACGTCTTACTACAAGTGCTTTTTACAGGGATTTTCAACAACCTGAAGGGTGACATTTTCCCAGTAGGATTTCTGGTCATCACTTTCTAGAGGGGAGCCTCATCCAAAAGGTCTGTATAGCTGCAGCTTAGAGCAATGTTTTAACCACTAAGACTGTAAATTTAGGGGCCCCTGGGTGGCTCGGTCCATGGGGTGTCTGACTTCAGCTCAGGTCATGATCTCACAGTTCGCAAGTTGAGCCCCACGTTGGGCTCTGTGCTGACAGCTCAGAGCCCGGAGCCTGCTTCAGATTCTGTCTCCATCTCTCTCTGCCCCTCCCCCACTCACACTCTGTCTTTTTCAAAAATAAATAAACATTTAAATTTTTTTAAAAAGACAGAAAATTTAGAGAGGTACAGGAGTGAGAGCTACAAACTCTCCAAAATATATTACTCATATCAGATAAAAAGTGGGGTGCTGTGGATGTGCCTATGTGTTTCCTCCTAGGAATTTTAAAGAACTTCTTAAGGTTTCTTTTCATTAATTCCCATGACACAAAATTGGAGAATAAAACAACAAATTGATATTCCGGTTTTTCCTCACATAACTTAAGGAACAAGAAGTGATGGATAGATTAGATAGATAGATAGATAGATAGGATAGACTTAAAGCATATTATTTGGTGATTATTTCAAATATACTTACTTTGAAGACGTTGCTCTTGACGATATTAACATGTCCAAAAAGTATGTGTGGGTGTTCATATGTTCGTAAGTAAGAACATACCAATTAATTAATGAATTAATTTTAACAATATGTGTTGCCAGGAACATACAAAGTTCCTTAATACTCTGAACTTTGTAGGTAAAATGATTAATTAGACACAGTTCTTCTCTTAGAGACTTGGAGCTGAGGTTTTCAGTGTGTGTTCCCCATTTTAGTTCGCCCATGTTGTACAGAGATTGGAATCAGCATCCTTTCTGGGTACCAGCGGCCCCATTCATCATCCTGAGCCGGGCCATTTGGACTCCATGCCTTCAGGCTGCTCTGCTCCCTCCCACCCACCAGCTCTTTGCTGACTCTCCTACATTCTTTGTGTTTATTTACCCCTACCTTCCTCCCCCCAACTTTGAATCTCTTTGAAGCCTTGGAAAGTGGACCCAAACAGATTTATTTTATGGCATGATTTCCTTCTCCCTCCATCCAATTACAACTACTAGAGTTCTACACTTGTTTATTTAATCACATCCCAAGCATGTCTACAGTATCTTTTCAGATTTAGATATAATTTTACCAGGGAAATTATTTGGAGATAACTACAGAAGTTTGAAGTGCTTTTTTTTTTTATCGATTTCCACTTCGAAGTTCCTTTCCCCTCACCCCAGTTTTTATTTATTTATTTTGAGAGAGAAAGAGAAGATGAGTAGGGGAGGGGCAGAGAGAGAGGGAAAGACAGAAAATCCCAGGCAGGCTCCACATGGTCAGCACAGATCCCCATGGAGGGCTTGAACTCAGGAATGGTGAGATCATGACCTGAGTCAACACTGAATGCTTAACTGACTGAGCCACCCAGGTGCCCAAGAAATGTGGAGTTTTTATGCCTTGAACGCATTTAAATGCAGACTGGAGAGAAGATCTGCACAGTGCAACATTGAGAGGACGAGAGTTATTGCAACTTATGTTTTCATTATACATATGTAACAAAGAACTAGAAAGATGTCCAATCAGTACTCAACATGGCTCAAAGGAACCTTAAAATTAATATATGGAAAACTAAATGTCTGATCTTCTTTCCCATCATTCTTTTGGTTCACTCCCATGTTCCCCATCCAGTTGCCCAAGCCATTCAAGAATACTAATCAGCACTGCGGCTTCTTCGACTTCCTACTTCTGATTTATTGCTGAGACCTCTCCAAATTCATACTCTTCTTTCCGTCTTTACCACAGACACTGTAACCCGTCTACACTTGTCTAGTCCATGCAAATACCTCTTCCTAGTACTTACTTTTGCCTCCTGCTAACCCATTTTCTACAAGGCAATAGTGATATTTGTTTGTTTATTTCTTTACCTATTTATTGTTAGGTTTTTATGGCTTTTTAATGTCCATTTATTTTTGAGATAGAGAGACAGAGAATGATCAGGGGAGAGCAGAAGAGAGGGAGACACAGAAACTGAAGCAGTTTCCAGGCTCTGAGCTGTCAGCACAGAACCCACCACGAGCCTTGAACTCTCCAACCCCAAGATCATGGCCTGAGCCGAAGTCAGGAACTTTAACCAACTGAGCTACCCAGGCACCCTGCTTATCTATTATTGAAGTATAATTAATATACAGTGTTATATTAGTTTCAGGTGTACAATATAATGATTCAACATTTATATACATTACTCAGTGTGCATCACAGTAACCGTGCTCCTAATTTCCTTTATCTATTTCATGTATGCCACCGCCCCCCCCTTCCCTCTGGCAATCACCAGACTCTTCTGTGTCCAAAACTCTGGGGTCTTTTTGTTTGTTTCTTTTTCTGTTTGTTTGTTCATTTGCTTTGTTTCTTAAATTCCGCACATGAGTGAACTTGTATGGTATTTGTCTTACTCCTTCTGACTTATTTCATTTAGCATTATGAAATGAGACCCTTCTAGAACCATCCACATTGTTGCAGATGGCAAGATCTCATTCTTTTATGTGGACAAGTAATATTCCATCGTGTGTGTGTGTGTGTGTGTGTGTGTGTGTGTGTACACATACTGCATCTTCTTTATCCATTCATCTATGAATGGAAACTTCATTCACATACACACACACACACACACACACACACACACACACACACACACACAAATTACATCTTCTTTATTCATTCATCTATCAATGGTCACTTGAGTAGCTTCCATATCTTCACTCTTGCTAATAATGCTGCAATAAACTTAGGGATACATAAATCTTTTTTAAATTAAAGTTTTTATTTTCCCTGGATAGATCCCCAGTAGTGGAATTACTAAATCATATGTCAATCCTATTTTATTTTTTATTTTTTAATGTTTATTTATTTTGAGAGAGAGAGAGAAAGAGAGAGAGAGAGAGATGCAGAGATAGGGAGCAAAAGAATTCCAAGCAGGCTCTGTCTCTGACAGTACGGAGCCCGACACAGGACTCAATCTCATGAACCATGGGATCATGACCTGAGCTGAATCAAGAGTCAGGCTCTCAAACAACTGAAGCACCCAAGTGCCCCTCTATTTTTTAAATCTTTAAGAAAGTCCCATACTGTTTTCTGCACTGGCGGCACCATTTGCATTCCCACCAACAGTGCATAAAGATTCCTTTGTTCCCACATCCTGATATTTTAAAAATGCAAATCCGATCACTTAAAACCCTTAAAGAGCTTCTCTTCAAGAAAGATATAATTCCTTAACATGACTTCTCGGCCTGCTTGGGCTTTCCCCACCCAGATTTCTCCTTCTCCAACATCAACTAGTGTCTCCATTTGGCCTGGCTTTCTTTCAATCCTTCTTACCGAGCCTGCTTTCTTCGGCCCCGGACCTTAGTGCATCTGTCCTATTTCCTGTTTCTCCATTTTTCTAGAGAGTTCCTTTTCATTCATCAAATCTCAGATGAACCACTGCTTCTGTGAGGCTTCCTTCCCTGACTGCCAAGACCACTCAGGACTATTACTATCACTGTACCCTGCTGGTTTCTTCAGAGTTCTCAACAAAGTTCCAATTTTATATTTAGTTTATTTCACTTAATGGGTCTTTATTAATGAAATCTAAACTCTATTAATACATATTTGTTGAATGAGTAAACAAAGAGAAGTCGATAAACTGATGTCTGCACTAATGGAGATGCAGGCTAAGCTACCAAACAAAGAGATCGAAATATGGACGGTCTTCGATGAGATAGAAGCATCTTTTCTTTCCTCCCCAAATAATCTCCATGGTAGCCGTTCATGGCTGGAGGGGTGTGTCTGCTCTGCTCCAAAAGGCCCATCTTATTTCTCTGTCATCTCCCCAAGTTGCCCCCGTGGCTTTGATTGAAACTTGGATGCTTGCCAAATCCTTGCTTCTTATTTGGTGAAGTATCTTTTTAAGACTTGTTCCCTTTCTCCAATTGAATTGATTTCATCCTACTGACCTCAAAGGCTTGTTTATTTATTCTGGAAACGCGTCGTTGGTCTGATATCGCAAATATTGTCTTCCAGTATGTAGTTTATTTTTTTCAGTCTCTTAAGAATGGCATTTCTACAGCAAAAGTTTTAAATTTCAGGGCATCTGGGGGGCTCAGTCCATCTAACGGCCAACCCTTGATTTAGGCTCAGGTCATGATCTCACAGTCATGAAATTGAGCCCCATTGGGCTCTCTGCTGAGTGTGGAAACTGCTTAAGATTCTCTCTCTCCCTCCCTCTCTGCTCCTCCCCCACTCTAAAAAACATTTTACATTTTAATGTAGTCCCATTTAACAATTTTATAATTCTAAGGATGTTGTTTTAGAAGTCTTGCTTAAGAATCTGTTATCTGCACCCAAGTCACAAAGATTTTCTCTTGTTTTCTTCTTAAAGCTTTATACTTTTACGTTTTAAGTTTAGATCTATGATACATGTTTGAATAAGTTGTTGTAAACAGTTTGAGGTTTAGGTCGAGGTTAATTTGTTTGCCAATGGATGTCCATTTTCTCCAAGCCCATATGTTGAAGACTGCTTTCTACATGGAATTGATTTTGCAACTTTGTGAAAAATCAGAAGGCTCTCTTTATGTGGGTCTATTTTTAGCTTTCTATTCTTTTCTACTCATTGATCTGCACATCTCTCCTTCCATTAATGCTGATCTCTCTTGACCACAGTAGATATACAGAAAGTCAAACATAAATATCCTTTTTGCCTACAAATTTGTTTATTCTAATTCCTTTGTCTGCATGTATAAACTGATTTGGGGAGAATTGACAGGAGTCTGTACTGAATCTTCAAAACCATGAGTATCATCTGTCTCTCAATTTATTTAGATTTCCTTTTATTTCTTCTAGAAGTATTTGTAGTTTTCAACATATAGATTCTATTTATGTTTTGTTAGATTTATATCAAAGGATTTCACTATTTTTGGAACTATTGTAAAATGCATGCTGGTTTTTCCCCCCTATTTTTGTGTCTACTCATTTATTGTTAGTGTATAGAAATAAAATTGATGTTTGTGTGTTGACCTTGTATCCTATGACCTTGTTGAACTTACTTATTAGTTTTAGGAGGTGTTATTTAATTATTTCGGAGGTAGATTTATTTATTTATTTATTTAGTTAGTTAGTTAGGAAGTAGATTTCAGATTTCGTGTGACATTCTACATAGAAAACCCTGTCTCTTTGAAGAAGAGGCCAGTTTTTTTGGTTGTTTTTTTTTTTTCCATCCTAATCCGTATGTCTCTGATTTTCCTTCCTTGGTTTTTCTTGCACCTGTTAGGATTCTCAGTACTGTGTTTAATAGTGTTGTGCCCGATTCGTGAGTCCCAGAGACCCCCAAGGAGCCAACACCGATGCAAATACAAAAGAGTGTTTATTACAAGCTCAAGCAGGGGCTCACCCGCCTACTGGTGTAGTGGCAGAAGGTGAAGCCAAGAACAATAGTGAACAGTTTTTTTAAGAAGTAAGGGACCGGGGTGTTACAGTACATGTAGCATCATTACATAAGCACCAATTACAATTGTACAGCACCCATGGTAAGAGCTTTGATCATTCAGTATCTGTGAAGTATTCATTACTTTTGGTGGGACCCAATCATGACTTTTGAGAATCTTTTGAAAATGATCAATTATGAGGTGAGTTCAAAGGGCCCACGTGGGGTTCAGGCAAGCGGTGAGAAATTGGTTATTTTGTATAAAATAACTGTTTGCAGTTCCCAGCTTTGACTCAGACCATAGGAATGTTTTTTTTGATTAGCTGAACTGAGGGCGGTCCGAGGATGGCTTTAGCCTTGAACAGTCTGAGGCTTTTCCCAGAACTGGGGCTACGTGCAGCCCGAGGTTGCTCTTAATGGAGGACTTAATTTTAGGCTCTTCAATAGGAGAGTGAGAGAAGACATCCCAGTCTTATTCCTGATCTTAGTGGGGAGGGGAAAACGCCAATTTTTCACTGTCAGGTACAATATTAATTATAAATTCTTAAAATCCTCTATATGAACTTGAGAAAGTTCCCCACTATTCACAATGTTTATGACTTCTTATCCTATACGGTGGCTGAATTTTGTCCAAGATGATCATAGGATTTTTCTTCTTTTTAAAAAAAAATGTTTCTAATTTTTTTTTTTAAATTTCTGAGAGAGAGGCAGCGTGAGCAGGGGAGGGTCAGAGAGAGAGGGAGTCACAGACTTTGAAACAGGCTCCAGGCTCTGAGCTGGCAATCAGCACAGAGCCCGATGCGGGGCTGGAACCCATGAACCATGAGATCATGACCTGAGCCCTCAGACGCTCAGCTGACTGAGCCACCCTGGTGTCCCTGATTTTTCTTCTTTAAACTATTAATATGGATTGTATATATATATGGCTCGATTTTCAAATGCTGATCAGTCCTCAATTCCTAAGAAAAAAAGTCTCTTGTTTGCCACACTCTGTTCTTTTTATATGCTGTTAAATCCAACTTGTTCAGAATTTATTTTGGATTTTGTGTCTATATTTACATGGAATTTTAGCTTATGTTTTTCTCTTTCTTTTGTACTGTCTTTGGCTTCCATATCAAGTAAATTCTGGCCCCATTAATTGAGTTACCTCTTCTATTTCCTGAAGGACATTGTGTAGGAGTCATATTATGTCTTTAAATATTTGCTTGCAATTTATAAATGAAATAATCTAGAACAGAAGATTCTTATTTATATTTGTAATAATGAATTACATGTCTTTTTTAGTCATAAGAGTATTCAGCTTGTCTATTTCATCGTTAGTGAGTTATGATCATTTGTGGCTTCCCAGGAATCTATCCATTTCACATAGTTTCTTGCATTTATGTGTGTAGAAGATATTTTTTTATATTCTTTTATTATTCTGCTAATGTCTTAGCTTCTGTAAGGATAACTTATCTTTCATTCATGATATTTGTGGCTCATATGTTCCTTCTCCTTCTCCTGGGTCATTCTTGATCAAGATAACAAGAATATTTTTTGATATATGAAATGTATCAGCTTTTGGTTTGATGTATTTTCTCTATTTTTTGTGCTTTGGTTTAAATTCTACTTTGATCTTTCAACTATAAACTTAATCCTTTCCTTCTACTTGCTTGGGATTTATTTTGATCATTTTTTAGAAAATTGCTTGAGTTGGAACTTCAAATTATTGGTTTGAGACTTTCTTCTGTTTTAACATAAGAGTGTCTACTAAAAATTTCCCTCGAAGCACAGCTTTCACTGCATCACATGGATTTTGACCTGCGGTATTTTTATTCCCATCTTGTTAAGTGTGTGTGTGTGTGTGTGTGCTCACACATGTGTGCATGTGTGTACTTCTAAGTTTTTATATGAAATAACTATGGGCTCACAGTAAGTTGCAAAAATAATATACAGAAACCCTTGAACTTTTCTTTCATCTCCACCTAATGGTGGTATCATATATAACACCTATTCCTGGTATAATATCAAAACAGGAACTTTACATTGGTACAGTCCTGTGGACTAGACTACAGATCTCTATTTTTGTGAGTATTTCTATACTTACTTCTGTGTGTGTGTGTGTAGTTCTATGTAATATACCAAATGTATGTTTTATATATTTTCCTAATTATTCTTAAGCCTTTTTTTCTTGCCCCATAAATTGCTTAGAAATGTGTTGATGAATTTCCATATATTTGGATGTTTTCCTGTTTTCTTTTTCTTTAATTGATTTCTAGTTTAATGCCATTATAGTCAGAGAACATATTTTCTATGATTTGAGTTCTTTTTAATGTAATAAAGTTTTCTTAGGAGCCATATATGGTCCATCTTGATTAATATTGCATGTAGTCTTGAAACGACTCCCCAAGACTGTCAAGATGATCCAAAATAAAAAATTATCTGAGAAATTGTCACAGTCTGGAGGAGGTTCCAAAGGCATGATTTCTATATGTAACATAGTATCCAAACAGGGATAGGAAAAGGTCAGTGGGGGTGGCGGGGAACCCTGATATAATCTGAATAAACTATGGGCTTTAGTTGATAATAATGTATCCATATTTATTATTTGTGACAAATGTACCATAGTTATGTAAGATATTAATAATAGGAGAAACTGAGTATGGGTTATAGGGAGACTTTATAGTATCATTGCACATTCTCCGTGAATATGCAACGATTATAAAATAAAAATGTCACTCAAGTATGGTTTTTAAACTAAAAAATACTACTAAGTAGGAGAATATTTATTAGATTATTTTTCTGTGTTCCTTCAAAGGAAAGACATAGGAACAATAGACAGATGCCAAAAGGAAGCACATTTTAGTTCTGTACAAGAGCATCTTTTTAAATAATTCAAACTGTCCTCTGGGGCTGACTTGGCAGTGGAGGCCATCTAGTCGTAGTTGGAGAAACATTTGCTAGAGATTTTAAGAAGTCGGTTAAACTCAAAGGGCTAAACTAGACAATGAAGATAACATTTATTGAACAATGTCCTAGTCTTCATATTATCTAACACTCTGAACACCTCCACTTAACAGATGCATAAACTGAGTGCCTAGGAATGCCAGGGACCTGAGGCTACCAGGAAAGGCCACAGCAAGGATAGAAACCATTGCTCTCTCAGTCCAAAGTCCATGGTCTTTTCACTCACAAGGCTGTCTTCTGGGCTGAGTCTCCAAGATGCGACTAAGAAGGAACATTGATTGAAGAAGAAAGAATTTCACGGAAAGAGAAAATGACAAAGGGACAGTCTAAAGAGCAAGAGAAGATGCTCAGGGCCAGGGAGGGAACTAAGAAAGTGATTTATGATGGATTCCAAGTTAAGAGGAGAGCAGAAGGAAAATAATATTCCTGTGAAGATACTTAATCAACTTTAGATTGTTCTGATTTTCCTCTGTCGTTAAATATCACTAGTTGGTAAGAGACACAGGCATTTATCCAAATTAAATACAATGGATTTCGACTGACATCTCTCACAGTATGGCCATAATCATGTGTGCTTAATGAACATTTTGGGACAGTCTGTCCAAGAAACAAGCAAAACTAAGGCTCACATTGAAGGCATTTCCTTCTGTGATGGCTGATATTTATCACTAGGGAGGAAGATAATGTGTTGTGGTCAACTAATTCTACGGGGGAAAAATCAACATGATAGACTTCCTAAGATTTTACAGTATATATGTTATCTTTGAGGAACTGCCCAGGGCTTATAGAACACGCTTATCTTAATCCCTTCCACCACCAGGTTCTCCTGCAATTAATCAGTAAAATAAAAAGCAGAAAAGAAATAGAATTACCCACATTACCGACAGAGATGTGAGCATTGCTTTTGTAATGGGTCAGTTGTTCTCAGAGTCTGGAAGTCTGTTCTTCGTGACTGTGGGCTATTGATCTCCCTATTGTGGAATGTGTCCTAGCTGAAGGTTAGCCAGGGATGCTCACAATGGCCTTTCTGCGGGCTAGCTGCCTTGATGAAACTGTTTAATTCATAAAGTTGTGAGTCTTAAACTGCTTCTGACCTTCTGTGAGCTCTTCAAAGGGGAAAATTAGCTGCTAAAAAAATATAATGACCTAAACCCAGCAATTTGGGATATCCATGTTATAGTCTATTGAACTCATGTTGACTATTTATACTGTTTTTTTAGGGAACAGATTGTCTTAATAAGGCCTTTAATAAGAGAAAGGTGCTAATTTGAAGAACTTGGAAATGACTAGGTATTGATCCCTTAATTGAGTGTCATTCCTATTAGGGTCTTAGCTCAGAAGCAAGATGTTAGAAGCTGTACATAAAGGTTGTTTCTCTGTAGTTTGCCTCTATTACTGGCCTTTGCTAAAGTAAAAAGCACTCATGATAACATACAAAGCAGCATCTGTGAAGTTTTTGATTTTTCTTTTAGGTTTCCCTCTTTCTTTAGTTAATAAATTTTATTTTTTGGACAGTTTTAGATTCACAGTAAAATTGAGGGTAAGGTTCCCATATACCCCTTGTCTCTGTGTATACACAATATCCCCCCAGTATCAACATCCCACACTGTGCTGGTGCATTTGTTACAATCAATGAATTTTCTATGACACATCATTATCACCCAAAGTCCACAGTTTACATTGGGGTTCACTCTTGGTGTCATATATTCTATAGGTTTTGACAAATGTGTAATAAGATGTTCTCAGCCTTGTAACATCCTGCATAATAGTTTAACTGCCCTAGAAACCCTCTGCACTTCACCTATTCATTTCTCTCTCCTCCCTAACCCCTGAAAAGCACAAATCTTTTTATTGGCTTCATAGTTTGCCCTATCCCAGAATTTTAGATAATTACATCATAAAGACTGTAGTCTCTTCAGGTTGTCTTCTTTCACTTAGCAATATACATTTAAGTTTCTTCTATGTCTTTTTATGGATGGATAGCTCAGTTTTTTATCCTAAATAATACTCCATTTCCTGGATGTACCACAGTTTATTTATCATTCACCTACTGAATACCATTGTGATTGTTTCCAAGTTTTGGCGATCATGAACACATTCTCAAGTGCAAGTTTTTGTGTAGACATATTTTAAATTCCTTTGAGTGAATTGTAATTGCTGAATTGTATGGTAAGAATATATTTAGCTTTGTAAGAAACTACCGAAATGCCTTCCAAAATATATTTCCTAAGAATAGCATTTTGCATTCTCACCAGGTATGAAGGAGAGTTCTTCTTGCTCAACATACCTGCCTGTATTGGGAGTTGTCAGTGATTTAAATTTTTACTATTTTAATATATATTTTTTCTGTTTTAATTTGTAATACCCTGAGGACATATGAGGCTGTTTTTTATATGTTTATATCCTATAGGTATATCTTGTTTGGTGAGATGTCTGTTCAAGTGTATTGTCCATTTTTAATTGGTTCATTTTCTTATTTTCGAGTTTTAAGAGTTTTTGTATGTATTTTGAGTAACAGTCCTTATCAGGAGTGTCTTTGAAAATTATTTTCCCCCAGTCTGTTATCTGTTTTCTCATTCTCTTGACATTGTACTACACAAAGTGGAAGATTTTAATTTTAATAAAGTCCAGCTTATAAATTGTTTTTTTCATGGATTGTGCTTTTAGTGTTGCATATCAACAGTCATGGCCATACCCAAGGTCATCTAGATTTCCTCCTGTCTTATCTTCCAGGAGTTTTATAGGTTTGCATTAATTTTGAGTTAATTCCTGTGAAGGGTGTAAGATCTGCATTTATTATTAGTAGTATTATTATTATTTGGTATGTGGATGCCCTGTTGTCACAACAACCATTTGTTGAAAGATAATTTATGCTCTACAGTATTGATTTTGTTCCCTTGTTAATGATCTATTGACTATATTTATGTGGGCCTATTTCTGGGATTTCCTTTGTTCTATTAATCTATTTTTCTATTCTTTTCCCAATGCCAATGTCTTTCTGTAGTTTGTATTTAGTCTTTTTTTTTAATGTTTTATTTATTTCTAGGAGAGAGAGAGAGAGACAGCGGGAGCAGGGGAGGGTCAGAGAGCGAGGGAGTCACAGACTGAAGCAGGCTCCAGGCTCTGACCTGGCAGTCAGCACAGAGCCCGATGCGGGGCTCGAACCCACGAACCGCGAGATCATGACACAAGCGAAAGTCTGACGCTTAACCGACTAAGCCACCCAGGCGCCCCTGTATTTAGTCTTAAAGTTGGAATTTATAGGGGGCGCCTGGTTGGCTCAGTCAGTTAAGCGTTCGACTTCGTCTCAGGTCATGATCTCACAGTTTGTGGGTTCGAGCACCACATTGGGCTCTGTGCTGAGAGCTCGCTCAGATCCTGGAGCCTGCTTCAGATTCTGTGTCCCCCTCTCTGGACCGCCCCTTAAAAATAAGGACACTTGTGGGGATGAGCACTGAGTGTTATGTGGAAACTAATTTGACAATAAACTATTTGTAAAAAATAAATAAATAAATAAATACATGAATGAAGTCAGAAATGCTATAAACGTAAATAAAATAAAATAAAAATAAAAACATTTAAAAAAAATTTTTTTTAAGTTGGATTTTGTCCGTTTTTTCCTCTCCTTCCATAATGACATGGTACTGTGGGTCTTTTGCTTCTTATAAGCTTTAGAAGACTTTGCTGAAATTTACAAAATAAGCTGCTGGAGTTTTGATTTGTATTGCATTGAATCTACAGATGTTGTTGGAAAGAACTGGCATACTAATAATATTGAATCTTCCTATAGATGCACTGGACTATCTCTCAATTTATTTGTTTCTTTGATTTCATTCATTAGAGTTGTATAGTTTTCCTCAGAGATTTTGCACATATTTTGTTAGAATTATACCTAAGTATTTCATTTGCAGGTATTCTAAAGTAAATGGTAATGTGTTTTAATTTTAAATTCCACCTGTTCATTGATGACATATAGGAAAGTGATGTCTTTTGTCTGTTAACCTTGTATCTTTCAACCATACTATAATCATTCATTAATTCCAGGTGGGATTTGTTGTCAGTTTCTTCAGATTTTCTACATACACAATCATGTCATCTGCATACAGTTTTACTTCTTGTTTCCCAAACTGTATACATTTCATTTAGTTTTCTTGTCTTATATTAAATGGAAATATTTCTTATCTTGTCTTATATTAATTGGAACTTCTAATATGATTTTGAAAATAAGTGTGGGAGGGGACTTAGCAGGAAACGTTCAAGCTTATTGACATTAAGTATGATGTCAATGGTAGATTTTTTTTCATAGATGTTCTTTATTAACTTAAGGAAGTTCTCCTCTATTCCTAAGTTGCTGAAAGTTTTTATCCTGAATGAGTGTTGGATTTTGTCAAACACTTTTCAAGCATCTGTCCATATGATCATGTAATTTTTCTTTAGCCTGCCAATTTGATGATTTACATTAATTGATTTTTTTCAAACACGGAACCAACTTTGCATACCTGGAATAAATCCACTTGATCATACTGTGTAATTCTTTATACACATAGAAGGATGTGATTTGCTAAATGGTGTTGAGCATTTTTCCATCTTCCTTCATGAGAGATATTGATCTTTATTTTCCTTACAATGTCTTTGTATGGGTTTTGGTTTTAAGATGATACCAGCCTTGTAGAATGAGTTAGCAAGTATTGCCTCTGCTTCCACATTCTGAAAAAGATTGTAGAGAATGAGTATAATTTCTTCCCTAAATGTTTGATAGAATTCACCAGTGACCGTACCAAGAGTTATATTTTTTGTTTCTCTTTTTGTTTTTAAAATTATTAATGATTTAATTTCTTTAATATATATCATCTATTTAGATTTTCTATTTTGTGTGTGTGTGTGTGAGTTTTGGCAGATTTTGTTTTTTAATGAGTTGGTCCATTTCACCTAGGTTATCAAATTTGTAGCACTGCATTGTTCATAGTATTCCATAATTACCTTTTTAACACTCAGAGGATCTGTACTGACATCCTGTCTTTCATTTCTGATATTGGTAATTTATGCTATTTTTTTTAGTAGCCTGGCTACAGGCTTGGTGATTTTATTGATCACTTCAAAAAATCAGTTTTAAATTTCTTGATATTCTCTATTAACTTCTTATTTTTAATTTTATTGACTTCTACTCTAATTATTACTACTTCTTTTTGTATGTTTACTTTGGACGTAATTTGTCCTTCATTTTCTGGTTTCCTAAAGTAGAAGCTTAGATTATTGAATTTAGATTATTCTTCTTTCCTAATACATATATTCAGTGCTATAAGTTTCTCTCTAAGCACAGCTTTGTTGCATTCGACAAATTTTAATAAGTTACATTTTCATTTCGCCCAAATTTAAATTTTTTTAAACTTGATTTATTTATTTTGAGAGAGCGAGGGAGAGAGTGAGAGAGAGAGAGAGACAGAAAGAGAGAGAGAGAGAAAGAGAAAGTGAGGAAGAAGCAGAGAAAGGGAGAGAGAATCCCAAGATGTCCCTGTACTGTCAGCACAGAGTTGACATGGGGCTCAAACTCACAAAACATGAGACCATGACCTGAGCAGAAATCAAGACTCGGACACTCAACCAACTGAATCACCCAGTTGCCCCTGCATGTAATCCTTATCTTTGCTCCTCTATAGATAAGATATTTATCCTCATTCTGTCTTCTTCAATATTTTTTTCTTTATCTTGGATCTTACATAGTTAAAATACAGAATGCCTAAGTGTAAGTTTTTTGACATTTTTCCTGCTTAGTGTTCTATGAGTTTCCTTGATCTTTGGTTTAGTGTTTGACATTAATTTGGGGAATCACTTTGGTCAACAATTATTGTTTCAAATGCATATAAATTAAAAGTTTTGAAGTTGTCCTACAGTTTGTTGATATTTGATTCTTTTTAAATATTTTTTTCTTTGCTTTTTACTTTTGGAAGTTTCTATTATATCTGCAAGTTCAAAGATTCTTTCCCCAGCTGTCTAGTCTACTAATGAAACCATCAAAGACATTCTTCATTTTTATTACAGATTTTTATCTCTTGCATTTCACTGTGATTCTTCTTTAGAACTCCAGTTTCTCTGCTTATACTACCCATATTTTCTTGCATTTTGTCTACTTTCTCCATTAAATACCTATACATATTAATCAGCCTAGCCTGATAATTCCAACATTCCTGCCATATCTTACTTTGGTTCTGATGTTTGTTCACTTTCTTTGAATGGTGTTTTTTCTTTTAATGTGTCTTCCTATTTTGTGTTGAAAGTCATTATGTATCAGGTAAAATGAACTGCAGTAAATAGGTCTTTCTTAGTAATGTAGTGGTAAGGTATGGGGTAAGGATGCATTCTATAGCACTATAATTATATCTTCTCTATAATGAGAGCTTGTACTCCTGGATTGTGAACATCAATATTTGTTTTCAGTTTTTTTCCTCTCCTTATGTGGGATAGGATGCTTAGAGGGGGTTGATGCTGTGTGTTTCTTTTACCTCACAGGAGAGCTACAGAAAGCTGATGTTACTATTTCCCTTCTTCGATGTAGAAGGCTGGTGCTGGCTGGAATTGAGTATTTCACTTCCTCCAGATATATTAGGCTCTGAGAAAACCCCAGCAGGTTAGCTCTACTCAAATAGTTTCTTCTGAAGTCAAGTCTTACTAAGAACAGAATGCTCTGGTATATTTCAAAATAGTTCCTTTTCCTCTCTCTCTACTTGAGGCACAAGAAGATTTTTCTCTGATATATGCGGTGACAACCTGGTAGAGCTCTGAGTAGTAAGACTGACAAAAGTGCCGGGTTCTCTGACTGGCCCCCTTGAATATTTTAACTCTCACACTTGTCTACAATAAGCCTCCAGCAATTATTCAATTACAATTTAGATTTTCCTATACTCTGGTAAGTCATGATGTTTTTGTATCTGTCTGTCTGTCTGTCTTACAGTTTGTGGGTCAGTAGTTTGTCCTATGACCTAATTTTTCTGATAGATCTAAGAATTACTCATTTTTCAATTCGTTCAGTTTTTTATTTCTTGTTAGAATGGAGTGGAAGCTTCCACACTCTTTATATGCCGTACTGAAAACTGAACTCAAGCCATGAATTAGGTTAGAAGCCTATTCATAGATGCTTTACTTTCAATATGATTTTAAAGTAGTAATTGCCTTCAATACTCCTAATATATGAATTTAATTTTAAATTAACTTTGTACATTATATATAAGATACTATGCATTATATATTATATGACATATGTAAGCTTTCCATATTGGTTACTGAATAACTTCTTGACAAAGACAAAATTCAGACCAATAAACAGTTGCCAGACATAAAATTTAGGACACAGCTTATAAACCACTAGTCCAAATCTTAGAATTCTGGGATGGAAACCAACAGGATTTTTACTATGAAAAATAATCAAGAGGAAAATATGTGAGTAAAAAATACAACGTACATAGGTGGGCAAAATTTAATGTCCACAATCCAAAATAATCCTGGTGTGCATATGATCACCTACAATGATCAAAAGGCATACATAATAGATAGGAAATAATTAATGAGATAATATGTTTCAGAGTGCCAAGGACAGTCCTGGTCTGCACTTATTTCCTGGGCATAACAATTAATAGTGTCCCTAACTTGATTTATACATTAAATTATCACCCTAATAATAGCTGGCAACAGCAAAGAAAGTTTCTAGGATCATGATACTAATTTTTATGAGAGAATGAGAAAGAAAGTAGAGGTTATTATGTTAGAGAAGTCATTGATTCTACAGGCTAAGGGAGCATGTTTTGGGAGTCATTTCAAGATGCTCCTCAATTCAAGTACCTTCTTCTGCTGAGTGAATAATTATACATCATCCATCATTTTTTAGCTATAGATCCAGTTTTCTGGTTGCTTCCTGGACATGACTACATTGATGTGCTAGGGCATTACTGACATGTTGCCAAAGAAATATTTTCTTCCCCACATTTACCTTCCTTATTACTACTGGTTTAATATCATTCATCACTTACACAGGACATTATGCTCTGGCATCTCAACTTCTCCCGTCCCTCATCAGTTAGACCAAAGGGATCACCATGCTCTATATACTATGCTCTACAAGACCTCAAAATTGCTTTAATTTAGATTCTTTTGTTCCTTTGTCTCAAAATATAGACTAGTCTCTACTAACAATTCCATGTAATATGTACATCTCTAAAATGAATTGTATCATTACGCTATTCAAAATTGTGGATGTTTCTTCATTGCCTTCAGCATAGTAAGTCACCTGAGAAGAGCAAAAGGTGTTTCTCAATATGGTCCCAATCTCCTTTCATCATGAAGCTCCTCTCTCTCATTCTCGCCCCTTCCTTCATGAAGAGAAATGCTGCCAATCCCATGTAAAGGACATTTATATCCTCATATTCATGCCTCTATCCACATGAAATGGAGTCGAGAGAGAGAGAGTGGGGGAAGTGCAAAGAGAGAGGGAGACACAGAATCTGAAGTAGGCTCTGAGCTGTCAGCACAGAGCCCACTGTAGGGTTCAAACTCATGAACCATAAGATCATGCCTTGAGCCGAAGTTGGATCCTTAACTGACTGAGCCACCCAGGCACCCCAAATTCCATTTTAGTTTATTGTTTACTATAAAAACTTAAAATAGAAATGATAGGACAGTTGTTCGAAGTGTAAGGGGTGTGCATGGTAACTTTTAAAAAGACTTACACTGCTCCCATCTCCCACCCTCTTTACAAGGAAAGAACCAAGGGAATCTTTTAAGTTGTTGAGAAGCAGCACAAAATCAGGATTCCTGCTATTCCTTGGGTGATAGTGAAGTTACAGTTAGTTAGTGCAACATGCTATCTAGGCAGTTACTCCATGCCTAGATACTAGTAAAATACTATTAAAAATTAAAACCTAAGTTAAGTCCTTGATTAACATCAGATACGATTTTCAAATTATTCTTTTAGTGAAAGATGTAAATTCTTAAAAATTTAATGCCACAACAAAGAACTGAAAATGAATCAAAGACAAAATATTTTAGTGTATAATCTAGCGTTCTTATTTATTTATTTATAATTTTTAAGTAACTTTTTTTAGTTTTGAGAAGGAGGGAGAGAGAATGTGTGAGTGAGGGAGGGAACTGATGTGAGTCTTGAACCCAAAAACTATGAGATTATTATCTGAGCCAAAATCATGAGTCAGATGCTGAAGGACTGACCCCCAAGGGTTAGTATGTATTTAGCTCGGTCTGTTTCCTCTAACCACAAAGTCTTTAATATCTCTATAATGCTATATGCTAACTAAAGTTAATGCACATAAAATGCTAATGAGGTTATGGAAGTTGGGGACACATTCTTTCCTGCTCTTAAGAAGGAACCAGATGCCAGAGACAAGGGAAACGAAAGCAAAAATGAACTATTGGAACCTCATCAAGATAAAAAGCTTCTGTACAGTGAAGGAAACAATCAGCAAAACTAAAAGGCAACTGATGGAATGGAAGAAGATATTTGCAAATGACATATCAGATAAAGGGTTAGTATCCGAAATCTATAAAGAACTGATCAAACTCAACAAACCATAAACAAATAATCCAGTGAAGAAACGGGCAAAAGACATGAATAGACACTGTTCCAAATAAAACATCCAGATGGCTAACACATGAAAAGTTTCTCAGCATCACTCATCATCAGGGAAGTAGAAATCAAAACCACAATGAGATACAACCTCATTTGTGAGGTTGTAAGAATGGCCACAATTAACAACTCAGGCAACGACAGATGTTGCCGAGGATGAGGAGAAAGGGGAACACTTTTGCCACCTTTGGTGGGAATGCAAACTGGTGCAGCCATTCTGGAAAACAATAATGGAGTTTCCTCACTAAGTTGGAAATAGAACTACCCTATGAGTCAGCAATTGTACTACTGGGTATTTATCCAAAGGATACAAAAATACTGATTTGAAGAGGCACATGCACCCCAATGTTTATAGCAGCACTATCAATAATAGCCAAACTATGGAAAGAGACCAAAAGTCCATTGATTGATGAATGGATAAAGAAGATGTGATATATATATATATATATCACATCTTCTTTATATATATATATATATACACACACACACAATGGAATATTCCTCTGTGATCAAAAAGAAATGAAATCTTGCCATTTGCAACAACATGGATGGCACTAGAGTGTATTTTGCTAAGTGAAATAAGTCAGTCAGAGAAAGACAAATATCATATGATTTCATTCATATGTGGAACTTAAGAAACAAAACATAAGAACATAGGGAAAGAGAAGGAAAAATAATATAAAACAGAGAAGGAAGCAAACCATAGGAGACTCATAAATATAGAGAACAAACTGAGGGTTGTTGGTGGGGTGTTGAGGGGGGAAGTGAGCATTAAGGAGAGCACTTATTGGAATGAGCACTGGGTGTTATATGTAAGTGATGAATCGCTCAAGTCTATTCCTGAAATTATTATTACACTATATGTTAACTCACTTGGATTTAAATTAAAAATCATAACCAAAAGTTTTTTTCCCCTAACCCCTCCCCCAAAAAATAAAGTGTATGAGCTTTCCTTTACAAACACAAACTTCTTCACAGCTCTGGAAGATGGGTGGGACAAGTACTATTCTCTTACTTTACAGAGAGGAGAGAACTGAGTTACAAGATGGGGACTGGTTAAGATACAGAGGGAGCTATTGACATTGATGGAGAAAACAGGTGTCTTCTATTTCTCTTCCTTTCCTCTACTAAATGTTATTTCTTTCCAAATAAAAAATAAACACTATATAATGATTAGGGTTTTTTTAAACTCTGCTTTTTATCTGCACTGTCTATTTCCACTGGCAGGAAAGGTGAGGTAATACATGTAAGGCACATTTAAGCCAAAGGTGTATTAAAGCTAGAAGACATTTTGGAGAACTTTCAGTTGAACTTAAAATTCAATTAAACTAACCTACTCTGGCTGATAGTTTTTTTTAAACTTTTACAATAACAACAACTGTAATAAAACCTGACCTTAAATTTCCACAGAACTCAAAATATCATCATGAAGATGATCCCATGCCCTTGCAATGGACCTGAGAGAGTTTGTCATGAAAACACCCGCTGAGAGTGTGCCTGCCTGCCATTTGTCCCTTACAATTAAGATGTTGATGAATCTGCCTTAAGGTTCATTCACTGTTCTGCTCAGTAGCAACCTTCATCTTCATGCATTGAAATCATTTGGTATTCTAAATATATCGTATGCTATACAAATTATTTTATGAAAAGAAGTATATACCTCATTTCCCCACCAACGCAATATAAAGGTCAAGAATATCCTTTGTATGTGTTATGAAAAAGTTAGTTCTAAATGCTTTAGTTAGAGAATAATATTTAGAGACCAAAATGCTTAATGTACTAAGGGTAACCTTGCTCCCTGAGATGCTAATGGCAGATAAGCCCTTTTATTTTGTAACCCTACAACTAATTTTCCTTGTCCCCAGTTCAGCCCAAGGGAGCATATTAATTACTTTAATTCATCATAAGCCAATGCCTGTGAATACATAATAAACTTACTTTTCTCCCGAAAAAAATGTGACTTCTCTTTCAAGTCTCCCCAAGATGAAGGTTCACATCCTCTCCTTCAGCTGGAGACACAAACCCATTGACTTCAATGGAAGATCCTAGCGTAATAAGTACATTGTGCTCATTGACTTGCTCAATCAATGGAACAATGCTTCACATTCATAAGTCAATAAGGAAGTCACCCCACACTTGGCCCGTGGCAGAATATGGGCCCTAGCAAACCTGGGGACTTGTATGGGTGTTACAGATGGTTTGTATTTTCCTTCAATTTAATCTCACTCCTCCAGCTTGGAGGTCACCTCCTGAGTCAATTGAATTACTTTTGCAAAGTCACAGAAAGTGTAGGATTTTTTTCTCAAGATTCAAGATGCTGTTGTCTATTGAGTAGCTAAATAAATAAATTGTATTAACAGTAACAAATTGAGAGTTGGGGGTGGGGGGTGAGTGAGATATACAGCTGAATACTCAGGCAGTCAAGCCTCAATTAATAAAATAGGACAGCCGATTTACATTCTCATTTCATTCTATTTTACTGTGACCATTAACTACATTTTCATTATCATGAAACATGTGCGTAATGGAAATGTATATACATTTAGACATTTGACATGTCTGAAATAAAATCGAATGAGATTTCACAGTATACTTCATGATATCAGATTCTGAGGCTTTGGAAGAGAATCCCTGTGGGAAAGTGGGATGTATAACATTCTTGTTTAAATTGTAAAATGTGAGGGTTCCTTGATGAAATAAATGACAGCTAAGCCTCTGAACAGACTTCAGAAAATCTTGGCAGGGATATTCAACTGGAATAAGCCTTGGAGGTTCCCTGGATGCTGAAAATTGTGTGGATATGGTTGAGTTGCTAGGGGGTTGAGGTATATTTGCTGAGAGTTATTGTTTCTAATGACAACAATATCAGGATATTGCAAATGTATAACTAGGCTAACTTTTGGAAATAGACAGACCTGGAATTCATCACAAATCAATGTCCATGATCCATTTCTAGATGAGCTTGTTTAAAATTCCCTCCTGCTTTAATCATTAAAAAGAAAGAGGAGGGAGGGGGAAGAAAGAGACAGGAAAGGAGAGAAAAGAGCCCTGAGCCAGAAATGTACTCATAAATGTGATTCCCTGTTTTACAGCCATATTGTTGCTTCCCTGAAAGGTTAAAAATCAATTACAAATGAAATACTTTCCTTTCATTGTGCTATATAGTTCAGTAGCCTAAATTTTACTCTTCCAGTTTAAATCTATTATTATTCTTTAACCACACATCATCCATAGTTCCAAGTTTGAGCAATATTGCTTCACTAACAATGAATTTTATCATCATCATCATCATCATCATCATCATCTTGTAATTGGTGAGATGGATGAGGTAACACACATACAAAGAGATCTTTTATGATTTCTACTCCAGTTAGGCAGATATTTAATAAACTGGACTGATAGATACAAAGAGGAATCACATTCTTCTGAAGACTTGAAGAAGAAAATTTCTCATTAATCTACTTTATGCCAATTACCGTTTATCAAGTTACATGTGGGGTAATATTGTTTCCATCACTTGTACTCAGCCATGAGTTGGTTTGGCCCTTCCTGTGAATCTGTATAGCAGGGAACTGCCATGGTCTGATAAACCTGTCCCTTGTCCCTCGCCTTCACCTTTATAAATAGCTAAATGTTTTGTTTACTTATAATTTTATTTGCTTATAATATACAGCATTAATGTGTATACACACATGCATATACATACCTATCTATTACGAAAGATAAACTATATCTTAATAGGTCATATGACTATATGGAACAAAAGTCAAAAGATGAAAAAGAGCATTTATCAGAAAATAAGTCCATTTGGGTCACGTGGGTTGCTCAGTCAGGTAGGCATCAGATTCTTAGTTTCGATTCTTGTGGTTTGTAGGATCGAGGCCCGTGTTGGACTCTGTGCTGACAGCATAGAGCTTGCTTAGGATCCTCCCTCTCCATCTGCCCCTCCCTCACTCATGCTCTACCTCTCAAAATAAATAAATAAACTTAAAAAAATAATTTAAAACATTAAAGGAGTCTCTTTTAACCTTTATCCATTATGCTTCAGGCTGTTCTCCATATCTAGACTCAATCATTGATTCAATGCAATCAATATATTTTTTGGCGATTTTTGAGAAAATTTCAATGCATTTGTAAGCATAAATTGTATTTGGAGATATCTGTGAGTGTGTATGCTTAATGCCGGCCAACATTTCTGTTTTCGACAATATATTTATGTCCACCCACACGTGCTTTTGTGTGTGTGTGTGTTGTGTTTAACCATAAAAATATATTTTGGGGGTAATTTCTTATAATAATATATAGAACTATCTTATTTTTTTTAAAGTTAGCATAGCATTCCACTGTATAAGATGATCTTATTATTTTATAGTGGTCTTATTTATCCTGTTTAATTATTTTTGCCTTGAATTTAACTATTTTGAAATGAAAATTACAATTATATTTTTTGATTTATATTTATTAAAATTTTTCCTTAAAATTTTATAATAAATTAACAATTACAGGCTTTTTCTTTAAGTTTTACTAAGAAATAGCCTTAGTGTTGTTGAACATACCATTCATTATCTACCCAAAAATCATCTAGTCTTAATTTCTGATAGAAACAGAAATTCTAGCTACTCCCCTTTTTCCTTCCTTGGGGAGAGTTATTTGTGTGCACCAGCCATTTTTTTAAATGTTTATTTACTTTGAGACACATACACACACACACACACACACACACACACACACACACACACAGAGCGCACAAGCAGGGGAGTGGCAGAGAGAGTGAGACAGAATCTGAAGCAGGCTCCAGGCTCTGAATGTCAGCACGGAGCCCAGCATGAGACTCGAACTCAGGAACTGTGAGATCATGACCTGAGCTGAAGTCAGATGCTTAACTGACTGAGCCATCCAGGTGCCCCTGTGCACCAGCTATTTTAAAGAATGTTTGCCAGGAGTTTTCTGAAAGGAGTACTCTTTCAGAAAGAAAAATGAATTTTCATGAGGAAGACCTAAGCTGATCTTCCTTTGAAACATGGCTGTATCAGGAGGAAATGCTTGGAAACATCTTGAATTCTAGATGTGACAAGGTTGTAGACAAGATGATGAGGGTGGGTGTGTGAAAAGAGGAAAAAGTTGTATTTGAGCCACAATCCCGCAATTAGTTCACTTAACTCTAGATTTCTTCCTATGTGTGAAAGTCTGTATTTATTATAAGTTTATTTTATTTTTATTAATTTTGGGTGAGAGAGAGAGAGAGAAAAGGAAGAAGAAGAAGAAGAAGAAGAAGAAGAAGAAGAAGAAGAAGAAGAAGAAGAAGAAGAAGAGAGAAGAAGGAGGAGGAGGAGGAGGAGGAGGAGGAGGAGGAGGAGGAGGAGGAGGAGGGAGAAGAAGAAGAAGGAGAAGGGAGAAGGAGAAGGAGAAGAAGAAGGAAGAAGAAGAGAAGAAGAAGGAGAAGAAGGAAGAAGAAGAAGAAGAAGAAGAAGAAGAAGAAGAAGAAGAAGAAGAAGAAGAAGAAGAAGGAGAAGGAGAAGGAGAAGGAGAAGGAGAAGGAGAAGGAGAAGGAGAAGGAGAAGGAGAAGGAGAAGGAGAAGGAGAAGGAGGAGAAGGAGAAGGAGAAGGAGAAGGAGAAGGAGAAGGAGAAGGAGAAGGAGAAAAGAGGTAGAGAGAGAATCCCAAGCAGGCTCTGTACTGTCTGTCAGCACAGAGCCTGAGTTGGAGCTCGATCTCAGGAACCGTGAGATCATGACCTGAGCTGAAATCAACAGTCAGGCATCCCAAAGCTTTTTCTTTACATGACTTTTGGTTATGTATTTTGTCATTAACAGTTGAGCTAACAGAGACTGCAACGTACTGCCAGAGACCAAGCACTCATGAACAAATAGATACCCTTTGGCCACCTAGTCTCTGTATCAATCTTCTAGTTCTTTACTGCTTGACTAACCCGTACCTTTGCCAGAATCCATGCTGAAAACTGTTTCATTTGGTTATTCTAGATTCAAACCAGCAGCAAACCGTTTATTTTTAGACTATGATAAAATGTAGATAATTAGCAACACTACAAATGATGCTTTCATCATGGGTTTTAAATTCATAAATATAGTTTTGGAAGGCAATAAAATATACATAAAATCTCATTTTGACATAATCTTTATTTCTTGGCACAAAAAATGCTGATTTCACTTATGAAATGACAGTGACTGCAAAAAAAAAAGACTTTGAGAGTATATACGCTTTTACATTGTGGTTTGTGATGTTAATATATTAATAAGTGCAGCCTAAGGGGCACTTATGGATTTTACAGTAGTACTTTGGAGAAGCAACATTCATGAAAGGTCAATATAACTTTGGTCTATATAAAGGAATAAGAGAATATATTTTATGTGAGATTTTTTTTCTCAAGAAAAAGAATGAAGGTAATAAGAAAAATGTGACTTCAGTAAAAGTGTATTTGAGCCTGACTTTATACTACTCTATCAAATGGTACATGTTCTTAAAGAAGTGACACAGAACAAGGGTACGTAGGTGTCCCCGTAGGTTTAAGGACCCATTTGTGATCTCCACCCAGGTCATGATTCCAGGGTCCTGGGATTGAGTCCAGTGTTGGGCTCTGAGCTGAACATGGAGCCTGCTTGAGATTTTTTCTCTTTCTCTCTCTCTCCGCTCCTCTTACCTGCTTGCTCTCCCTCTCTCTCTCATTCTCAAATAAAAAGAAAGAAATGAAACAAAACATAAGAAATCATATAATAAGAGTCAAAGTAAGTAGATGTTCTAGAAGTTCCATTTCATAAGGCAACAGGTGCAGATTCTTTACCTTAGTGAAATATCACAGGTAAAAGTAAGTGGGCTTGTCAGATTAAAAGAGCCACTGCGGGCTTCTCTTTTATTTCTTTTTTAAATGTTTTATTTATTTTTTGAGAGAGAGCATGCACAAGCAGGGGAAGGAGTGAAAGAGGGGGCAGAAGATTTGAAGCAGGCTCTGCCCTGACAGGCTGACAGCAGAAAGCCCGAAATGGGGCTCAAACTCATGAACCTTGAGATCATGATGTGAGCTGAAGTCAGACGTTCGAAAGTCTGAGCCACACGGGTGCCGGCCACTGGAGATTTCTAAAAGAAAGGATTATATGGGACTAACACAGTCACTTCATATTTATTTGAAGTTCTAAAACTCATTGAGAAGAAATGTAATTAATTATGAGACAACACTATTAAAATAGCTATTAAATTCTAGAATCAGGGGCGCCTGGGTAGCTCAGCCTGTTAATCGTTCAACTTCAGCTCAGGTCATGATCTCTAGGTTCGTGGGTTTGAGCCCCGCATCAGGTTCTGTGCTGGCAGCTCAGAGCCCAGAGCCTGTTTCAGATTCTGTCTCCTTCTCTCTGCCCCTCCCCCACTCATGTTCTGTCTCTCTCTGTCTCAAAAATAAATAAACTACAAAAAATTTTTTAAAACTTCTAGAATCATAAATATTTGCAGTGCCACAACTAGATGGTAAAAAGATATTGCTACTTTTCGAAGGCAACCTTCCGCGTGGATCTGCACAATCCTGTTTTCTAATGCACTTACGACAGCATAATCGCATCTCCACTATATAAATCAAGTTAGATTCCTTTTTCGTTCATTTGCAGCACATTTTCCTGGTCGTGGCTAGATAAATGTTTCAGGGAAGGATAATTTGGTTGCCCTCCAGCACGTGAATGTCTGGTATTGCAAAAATCAAAGAATCGGTGTTACCTTAAGGCAATTCTTATAATATAATCAAAGTTCTCATGTCGTATTCTTCTGTAGATGAAACAAACTAATGAAATGTATTGACCCCCCTCACGCACTTCTGAAGTAAAATGACTAAGCAGTATTGAGACTACATGAAATGCATTCACATTGATTGTGAAGGTGGCTTTTCTCAGTCACATTGGTGGCTGATTAAAGTGTCACATTGACAATATAGCCCCTTTTGAACAGGAAATTAATACCAGCTTGGTGGCAAAGAGAATCATCTTTCACAAGGAAACTCGTATCATCTTTAATCCTTCTTAGGGAAGAAAAAAAAAGTCACATCGTTTGCACTAGGACAACCTTGAGTTTCCTTGTTATGAAAGAAAAATCAGAAGTGTCAACACTCTAATTATTTCAAAAAATAAGATGCCTGTGGTATTTCATGCTTATTTATGAATAACTGAAAAATCAGGAGACAAAGAAAGAGTGAGACATTTTTGAAGCTTTCACTATCTCAGCATGAATGAGCATTTAGTTTAAATATTGAAAGGTGAAGATATTACCAATATTGCATAAATATTTAGCATCATTCATTTCTTATACATAAAATAAGAAAAGGAAGAGCATAATTCTTCAGTTCTAGTTGTTTGATATTATACTCAAACATAATAATTTCATCTACAGTAAATTTCTCTTCGTAGAAGCTACCATGTGCCACTATTATTAGCGTTCCAAATGTGAAAGAACCTGTAAGGTGAAGGGTCAGAGTGTGGACACACTTGATATGCCAACCCCCTAACTCCCTATTCTCTCTTGTCATGAGGGAAGAAATGGATACTCTAGATGTCAGGTTTGCCACTGTTTCATTAGTTTCCCTTTAAATCTTGCTTAATAATTCACTCAATTAGATAATACGATGTTGATATTCCTCACCTTAATTAAGGTTTTAATTTTTTTAATGTTTATTTCTGAGAAAGAGAGACAGAGACAGAGACAGAGACAGAGAGACAGAGCATGAATGGGGGAGGGGCAGAGAGAGAAGGAGTCACAGAATCCAAAGCAAACTCCAGACTCTGAGCTGCCAGCACAGAACTTGATGCGGGGCTGAAAGCCAGGACCTGAGAGATCATGACGTGAGCTGAAGTCAGACGCTTAACTGACTGAGCCACCCAGGCACCATAAGGATTAATATCTGCTTATGCAGGACAGGCATTATCACTTGATTTCCTCCAGCAGAACAGGTATGGGAAGAATGCGATGGATACAGAAGGCGAGGGAAGGGATGGATATGTCACTAGGGACAACTTTTTAAAAATGCAACCATGATAAGATCAAGAGTAGGATCGTATCCATATCTGAGTTCTGGCTGTATGTAGAATCCAAGCTCTTCATTGTTCTCGCATGATTCGCCATTCGCCTTTTCCTAGCTTTCACTTCCATTGAGTTCACCTCACTGCTCTTCTGCAAAATTGGACAATTTCCATGTGTGGCTGTTCTTTTTCCCACCTTCCTGCAGGAATACCTTTGGTTATGATTTGATAGCTTTTAGTCACACTGTGTTGTAATGAAGGAGTGTTTCACATTCAAGATTTCTTTTTTTTTAATGTTTTATTTATTTCTAGGAGAGAGAGAGACAGCGTGAGCAGGGGAGGGTCAGAGAGAGAGGGAGTCACAGACTGAAACAGGCTCCAGGCTCCGAGCTGGCAGTCAGCACAGAGCCCGACGCGGCTCGAACCCACGAACCGCGAGATCATGACCTAAGCGAAAGTCGGACGCTTAACCGACTAAGCCACCCAGGCGCCCCGCCCCTCACATTCAAGATTTCTGTTCCCCTTACTTCCTTCCCCAACCTCCGTAACCCCCCACCCTACCCCAGTTACAGTTTCTCTATCTTGATTAGCTTTTGCTTGAGCCAACCTGCTTTTCTTCTTAATTACTTGTGCAGAAAACTCACTAGCGTTTTGAGCAAGTAGTTAAGTAGTAATGAAGTAACATAGTAACAATGTCTGCTCTATTTCCAAATGTACGCAGAGGACCACAGAGAGATGTTTCCTTTATCTGCTCATTTGTAACACTAGAAAGCAAATGCAAAAAGAGAAAGAAAAAAAAAAAAGCCTCAAAGGAAACAAGGTTTCTCACTCTAGACATGCCTTCAATACTTCTGTCTTCAAAGTTTAGAGTCCACCAGTACATGGGTTCAGGCTTCCTACCGTGAGTTGAAGGAAGGAGAATATTCTAGTAATCTGACAATTACCCTTGGTCCAACACTTGAAGCACTATAGTTGAATTTTAGTTCAGCATTTACTCTAGATATCGGTCCCTTTTCAGATGTATGATTTGCAAATATTCTCTCCCATTCTGTGGATTGGATTTTGACTCTGTTGATGGTGGTTTTTTGATGCACAAAAGTTTCACATTAATCAAGTCCAGCTTTACTGTCTCTTTTGTGGCTTATGCATTTGGTGTCATAAAAACTTTGCCAAATCCAAAGTGAGGAACATTTTCTTCTATGTTTTCTTCTAAGACTTTCAGTTTTAGCTCTTACATTTAGGGCTTTGAACCATTTTAAATTCTTGTGGGCAACGGACTTGAATAGACATTTCTCTGAAGAGAGGCTGATGACCAAAGAGCATATGAAAAGACTCTTAACAGCAGAATCACGAAGGAAATCAAATTAGAGCCACAATGAGGTACCCCCTCACACCTATCAGGACAGCTATTAGCAAAACAAACAAAAAACAGTCAGGAACAAGTGCTGGGAAGGATATGGATAAATCAGAAACATTGTGCCCTGCTGGTAGAAATTCAAAATGGTGCCACTATAGTGGAAATCAGCATGGTGTTCCCTCAAAGAGTTAAAAATAGACTTGCCTTATGATCCAGCCATTTCACTTCTGGGTACATGCCTCAAAGAATTTAAAGCAGGGAAACAAAGAACTATTAGACACCAGTGTTTATAGCAGTATTGTTCACACTAGCCAAGTGGCCATCAATGGGGGTGAGTTGGATCAATAAAATGGAGTAAAATAAAATGCAATGAAAAGGAATTCTGAAGTGGATGAAACTTGAAGACATTATGTAAGTGAAATAAGCTGATCACAAAAGGACACATGCTATATGGTTCCACTCAAATGAAGTTCTCTTAGTAGTAAAACTCATAGAGACTGAAAGTTGAGTGGTGGTGGCCAGGGCATGGGGTAGGGGGCAGAGGCAGAGGCATTGGGGAGTACTGCTTAATGGGTAGAGTTTCAGTTTTGCCATATGCAAAAGGTTCCATGGGTAGATGGTGGTGATCGCTATACAATAGTGTGGATGTACTAAATAACACTAACTGGTACACTTAGGAACAATTAAAATGGTAAGTTTTATGTAATGCATATTTTACCACAATTTAAAAAGGTAATTAAAAAACACAATTTAGGTTTTGAAAAATTCTAGAACAGAGAAAGGATTAGATAACTGGTTAATCAACCAATTCATTCCATACTCCTTAAGTCCTTTTACTGTTATATACTCTACACTCAAATAATTTTAAAAATGAGATAAAATTACTGTCTTCTATGATCTTACAGTCCAAAGAAGAATCACATAAAGAAGTGTTACTAAATGTGAACATTGGAGTGTACATATCCCAAGGGTAAGATGATCTATTGAGATATTTTAATAAGAAATTCTAACTTTGTTAACTTTCTTAAATATAGTTGCTTTATGGTGGATGTGGGGGGGAGGAGGGGTGGGCATGGAGGAGGGCACTTGTGGGGATGAGCACTGGGTGTTATGTGGAAACCAATTTGACAATAAACTATTTGTAAAAAAATATATATATAAAAATAAAAAATAAAAGACATTACAAGAAAAAAAATATAGTTGCTTTATTGAGATATCATGCATGATGCAATTCATCCATTTAAAGTGTACAGCCCAATATATTTTAGCATATTCACAACCTTGTCAACCAAAACCACAATCAATTTTAGAACATTTTCATTGATCCCAAAACAATTTTGCTCTTCATTCACAGCCACTCTTCATTTCCCCAACTTTTCTATCCTGCCCAAACCTAGGTTTCTTCTAATCTATTTTCTGTTTGTACCAACCTTCTTTTTTTAAGGTTATCTGTTTTGAGAGAGAGAGAGAGAGAGAGAGAACATGAGTGGAAAAGGGGCAGAGAGAGGGAGAAGGAGAATTCCAAGCAAGCTCCATGCTGTCAGCATGGAACCCAACAAAGGGCTTAACCCCATGAACCAGAAGATCATGACCTGAGCCAAAATCGAGGGTTGGATGCTTAACCAACGGAACCACCTGGGCACCCCCTGTCTGTATCTACTTTCTGTCTCTATGGATTTGCCTATGCTGGACATTCAGTATGAATGAAATAACACCATATGTAATTTTTCATGCTCAATGGCTTTCACTTAGCATAATGTTTTCAAGGTTTATTCATTCTGTAGCATGAATTAGTATTTTATTGTTTTTTATTGACAAATAGTTTTCTATTATATGGTTATACTACATTTTGTTCATCCATCAATCGATGGACATATAGAGTCTCTCCACTTTAGGGCTATTATTAATAACACTATTATGAATATTTATGTACATGATTTCTTGTGTTGTCTATATACGTTTCACTTCTCAAGTGTGCATATGTAGGAATGAAAAATCTGTGTTTGACCTTTGAGGAACTTTAAGGTTATTGTCCAAAGTAAGTGTATCATTTTATATCCCTATCAGCAAAATATGAAATTTCCAATTTCTCCATATCCTCAACAGTAATTGCAACTGTCTTTTTTTCAAAAGCCAAACTAATATAGGTGAAGTGATATCTCATTATGCTTTTGATGTGTATTTTCCTGATGATATCTCCTTTTATTTTTGATATTCTTTAACATGTATGCTTTTGTGGATGTTTTTAGTTAAATGGAATACTTTGAGGTAGTAATACACATGTGTTTGTTGGTATGATAGGAGACGCATGCTTAAAATTCTTCATTGATGGTTTGGGTGATCAGAAAATTTGGAGAATTGAGGAACTTAGCAACACATGCTCAATTATAGGTAAGCAAAGAGTGTAGTGAGAGGAGAAATAAAGCAGCGCTCAGGGGAAGGTATCTGGCCACTGAACCTTTGGACATGGGTAGATGTGTGCCTGTGGGCTGTGGAGTAAGACAGGAAGGCATTATACGGTAAAGAATAACATTTTAAAGCATCAACAGAAGAGTGAGGGGATTTATGAACCTTAGTAAATCTCAAATTTTCTGAAATTATTTGCAAGTACAAAATGCCCTTAAGGGAACGATAAAATGTGGTTCCGCAAAGGAAGGCAAGGGTCAGTAGTGAAAGTTTTCTCATGTTCTACTCATCTCTTGTGCAAAGGGGAGCCATTGAAGACTTGAGGCTGGGAATAACACTATTTTCTTTTAAAAAAGTTATCCCCACAACTATATCAAAAATAACATATGGTGGTTAGTCCAAAACCAGAGATACCAATTCAGATGAGAAATGGTTAGGACCCAAAGCTTGCTAGTGATTTGTTAATATCTGAGGTTTAAGATCGTTATCTATTAAAAATCTTAATCCTTACCTTTGTTCACTTCTTAGGTAGTTCTCACATATTTTAAATATATTAATGATAATAGATGTGATTTTTAATTTAAATACAAAATATATCCCTCTGAAGAATATAGTTGGAAGCAAGAGATTTTCCATAATACTTATTGTATAGAAAAGGAATTCTTAACCAGGGGCGAAGGGGACCCCTGGGGAGTTAATGAATGGGCACCAGGTCATCTGTATACTTCCTGAAATTGTATGAAAATGTGTTTGTGTGTGTGTGTGTGTGTGTGAGTGTGTGTGTGTGCGCGAACCCTCATGACATTGTCCTGGAAAAACCACTACAACCTCTATCTAATTCTCAAAGGGGCCTTCAGCATTGATAAAAACAGGGAAGTCTTATCACCTTCCTACAAACTGAGGAAAGGGGGTCCAGAGTTAGGCTAGAAGTAAGGATGCTGAGCACTGGTCTGGGATTTCAAAGGAGTTTATAATGTTCTCATCCTTAGGGGACTTTAAGAAAAGAGAAGCTAACTCCACATGTGCCAATTTACAATATTTACAATGAGTAAGGCACTGGCTGTTAAGACCCAAGGTTTTCAGCCTGCTCTCCAGATTTCTGTGTCGACTTTGCATAGGGTGACCGTTTCCAATGGCTTTGTCCTGAATCAAGTGCTTTTCTGCTTTTGTAAAATGGACAAACATCAAAAGAATTGCCAGAGAGTCGGGGTAGGGAGGGGATAAAGGATCCTGTATTCTTGTGAAAAAGAAAACATCTGGACATAGAAGAGGGATTGTTTAAAGTTATTTTATACACAAAAGCAGATAGCAGGTTTATGGTTTGCAGATAAAATACAACAAAAGTTTAGGGAACCTCACAGATAATGCTCACTTTTTTTTCCTACTAGTGAGGATGAAATAAAGAAAGCATTCTTAATATTGTTCTGGTAGTGAAATGTCCCTAATACTACAGGTGTAAAAAAATATTCTATTTATCTAGAATAATCATTTTCTGGAAGAGGTATCAATGGGAGAGGTAGACCCATAGTTTCCTGAAGGAAAGTCTCAGTGGGTATTTTTGTATGTTTGTTTTAAGACACAATTGTTGCCTTTCACAATAGCATGGGTAATTCAGTGGTCAAAGGCAATATTTGTGAAATATACACGTTAGCGCGTGATGTCCAACCTTGAGACTGGCACTACAGTCATAGACCCAGGTGATGGAACTCTGCCATATGGCCTCTTGCTATTTATAACATTCCCGAAAAGGTGGCTGTTTCATCCAAATGAACCTTCACTTAATACTGTGTCCAAGTTTCATGGAAGGGGCCTGCTAACATTACCCGATAGCTCTTGTAAGCAATGTTTAAATCAACGAATCTTTTGTAGTTCTCTTTAATGGAGTCTGGATGATGAATTTACATCTATATATCAGAAACATTGTCTTCTGCCCTACATTACTAATGTCAGAAAATTGCCTCTATATAATTCATCAAAGTATTTCTATAGACTCACTCTTTTATTATCTTTTCTCTTGCAAACTGTATAATTCCCCTTCATTCCACGTCAGGGAAGACCTTTAATCTTGCCTGGCTGCATTCTGTGGGTCTTTTTACATTAAAGGACCTGAGCTGGTGCCGCTGTAGGCAGTAAAAATGGGAACAAGCAGTGGTGGGGACAGCCTGATGGCAGGGACTTAAAAATAGCAAGATGGAAAACATTTTCCAATTGATGACAGCCTTAAAAATGGTTTTAAATGTCTGTTTGACAGAATTGAAGATATCCCTCATATGTACACATTTCTTTACGTTTCCTTCAGATTTCCCACCCTATCATATTAATCTATCTTCCTGGCCCACCCCCTGTACACACACTTTACTTCTTTGTCCTCTTTAATAACAAAGACTAAAAAGAGTGAAAGTCTGACAATGTAGTGAGTGCATTTCCATCCGAGTAATATAATGGAACCCTTGGACATGACAGACAAGCTTATATGATTCATAATCCTAAACCTTTGATATTTATTCCATTCTTATTCCATTTTCCAGTTGTGTGTGAAGGGAAAGTAGACCCTTAGCAGACCCTTTCCTGAAGGGCAGACATACTATCAACCAGTGTATTAGGAACAATGATGATACTAAGAAGCATCCTGAAAAGATACCGTCAATGATATTTTTAGATGAAATAAAAACACATGCATTTAAAATATGAGTTTAAAACCCTAACAAAGATCCCAAAGATACCCCATGGTTAGATACACCATGGGGAGTTTTATTTCTGTGACCTAGCAGGTACACCAGGCACAAGAAACAAAGATCATTTGATTTCTTCATGTTCTCAAGTTGTGAGGGTGGGGCTCGATGGCAATAAGATTTTCTGAAAATTGTACAGAAAATCTGCCTTTTTCCTATTTTTTTGTTTCAAGTTTTTATTTAGATTCTAGTTAGTTAACATATAGTGGAATTTTGGTCTCAAGAGTAGAATTTAGTGATTCATAACTTACATACGACACCCAGTGCTCATCACAACAAGTGCCCTTCTCAATCCTCATCACTCATTTAGCCCATCCTCCTGGTCACCTCCCTTCCAGCAACCTTCTCTCTAGTTAAAAGTCTTTTATGAGGGGCGCCTGGGTGGCTCAGTTGGTTAAGTGTCCGACTTCGGCTCAGGTCACGATCTCATGGTTCGTGGGTTCGAGCCCTGCATCGGGCTCTGTGCTGACAGCTAGCTCAGAGCCTGGAGCCTGTTTCAAATTCTGCGTCTCCCTCTCTCTCTGACCCTCCCCTGTTCATGCTGTCTCTCTCTCTCTCCCTCTCAGAAATAAATAAAACATTAAAAACATTTTTTAAAAAAGTCTCTTAGGGTTTAACTGTGAAGAGTATTGAAATACACTGTCCAAAAAATAACTGAGAAAAATAGAAAGCTGTAACAGAGACTGATTTGTATTTATCTTTGTTTCTCCAAACACTCATCAAAATACCTGATACATAGTAATGCTCAATAAATGGCTTTGGGATTGAAAGGATGCTTGTGCAAATTATTGGGTTTCATTGGGTTTTACTGTATCATAAATTGAATGTATAGTGAAGGTTAGGAACTGAGGCTGTGGAGTCAGGCAGTTGAGAGAGTACTAATCCTAACTCTACCTTATGTCTAAAATACAGAATGGGAAAAGGGTTTTCCAGGATTCCCTTTCCTGTGTAGGACTGGGTTAGAGCTGGTCTTCAGAGACTTGTGCATGAGATTTTTTTAAAATTTAATGTTTGTTTATTTTTGGGAGAAAGACAGAGTATGAGTCAGGAAGGGGCAGAGAGAGAGGGAAACATAGATTCGAAGCAGGATTCAGGCTCTGAGCTGTCAGCATAGCCCAATGTGAGGCTCAAACCCACGAGTTGTGAGATCATCACCTGAGCTGAAGTTGGACGCTTAACCAACTGAACCACCCAAGCGCCCCTAGAGATTTGGAAAGTGGAAGCGAAAGATCAGCCAATACATATGGGAGGTCAATGCAAGACCCCAGAGGCCATCATCAGACTGTTCATTATCCCTAATGTGCCATTGACCTCATGGGTTTGGGGCAATAATCTGTTTCCTCTTTACAGATAGGCTTCTTCAACTTCCTTAAGTGCTGGAGAGACATTTTGTGTGAGAAAAAGAAAGAGTGCATCATGCAGCCCATCTGCATCACCAGGCATAGATGCAGTGAGGAACAGAAATGGGATCCAGTTTGCCTTCATGGGTTCTACTTCGTTGTCTCAGGTTCCAGATTATTCTCGCTTTGCATCCAGTTTTCTTCAGACTTGTCCATCTTCTCTCCTGAGGGCATTCCATGACTGAAGGTCCACCAGCAAAGGCAAAAGCAAAAGTCTTCCTTAGACCCCTTGAACATCCTCCTTTTATGGTTTCTGATTAGTACTTTTCTCTCATCTATCTACTTTTGGAACGTTACTTCCCAAGCTTCTTCCGCAATTGTTTAAATTCTAATCTCTACAATACATCCCATTCTCCAAATGACTCATAATTTAACTCCCTTGGCACTCCCTAACCAATATAATTATTGGTACCAGAAGAGGTTTCATATAGGCTTTCCAAATTGGTTCTGGTATATCTGAAATTGGTTTTCTATTTGATTCATTTTAAAAGACTCAGTGATCCTATCAGTAAACAAACAATGGAGTAACACATTTCTTATCACCTATGTATACATAAAATCAAATGGCAAGGGGAGACCCAGCTTGGAGTTATCAAGTAGCTGTTGCCATTTTACATCTCTTTTACAATAAGGAGATTGAGGGTTTGCTTGACTACATTTAAGTGCAGTAGAGAACTTGAGGATCCACAGAACCCAGATTCATGAAAATGAACCTAACTTTTCTTTCTGTGGGTTGCTGAATTACATTTCAAATGGAATTCATACCCATGCAAAGTCTTTTATTTTGTCATTAGGGCACTGATGGAATGAGATGGAGTGAGACTCTGAAAATTAGGATGGGATCATAAGGACAGATTCCCAATGAAGCTGGAGCCCTTGACTCTCTGGAGTCTGAAAAGCTTCCTTTGCAGTACAAGCAACCTGACTCTCCCAACTGAGGAAATCATTCCCATTTTTTCTTGAAGAGCCTGCCATAGCCTATTCTGTGGTCAATGTCTTTTAGGGGTCTACTGAACTTCTCAACCTCTAACTCAGTCATTCTCATTTTATCTAATCCAATAACCAGACAAGTTTTGGAAGACACCAAGGGAACAAAAAAAATTGCACATTTTTCCAGTTTATATTGACAGATCCTATCTGGGATACATATACGGAAATAGATCGATAGAAATTTGGATAATAATATGAGGAAAACAATGTTTTTCTGAATCAAATGTGTAGGTGTGGTTGCATGAATCAGAGTGGCTAGGAGTGGCTTGACATTTTGCTTCCTTGGTTGGTTGAAATATGGAGGCATATGTGGTACTGAATGAAGAGGAAATACCAGTAGGTTTTGATGTGAGACCTGATTACTCATTTCCCAGCTATGTCTTCCAAAAGAGGCCAGAGAACACTTCTTTTATCACAGTTTTGAGAATACATTGGTAAGCAGCATATGAGCATCCTTCCAAACTCTGTGGTGGATTTTTCCTATAGGTCAAAAATTAAGAGTGGGAAATGCTGCCATCAAACTGGATTCCCTGAATTCAGTATAAACGATAGTAACTTGAGTTTGGAGGAATTGTGTTGAAGCATATAATCACCAGAGGCAGGATGTGTGTGGTAACCATGGAGAGAACAGAGATGTAGTGGGAATCAGAAGGATTTGACACATAGAGATATTTGGCATTGACTAATTAATTCTAGTATTCTAAATTAAATAGATGTACATCCTACTAATATCTTACTTTCTGTGTATGAGTGGAAAATCCCTCTTCCTGGTAAAAAAATAATATGAATGAATCACCTCATTAGAGAGACATGGGCCCTCAACAAATTCCCAGATTTTAGCCAGTTCACAGTCTCATAGAAAACTTACATAAAGAAGTCCATTTTAGGAATGACTATACTACCAAAAACTTATACCATAATTCCTCCCCCTGGCTATCCTTCAGAAGGATCTGCAACTATTTGCCAGGGTGACATGTGCCAAGAAAGAAGAAACAACCCAAATTTCCAGAGGTACCTAGCCATTGACTCTGAACCAACGTTAATTACTGAAATCTAAAACACCACTGTGGCTCAGCAGTCAGTATGGGTTGATCAGGTCATCAATGGTATTTTGGCTTGTGTCCATCTCATAGTGAGCTGGTGCCTGGATCCACTCTGTGCTTATTTCCTCAGATTCAGGACACCTAGTTGGAGAAGACATACTTAGTAACTGGCAAAATTTCTATATTGGGTGTCTGACCTGAAGATTATGGGAGAAATGGCCAGAGAGGCAATAGAGCTGTTTTTACTACCAAAGTAATAAAAATAAATAAATAAACACAGTTCTGGAGTGACTGCAGAGATTACTGACATGATCAAGGATTTGAGATCTGCAAGAATGTGATTCTTTCCTCATCCTCCTCAACTCGCCTATTCAGTTTGTGCTGAAGACACTACTCTTCAGTGTCCCTCTTCAGGATCCTATCAAGTTTTAGTTCTTTGTCTTATATCTAATTATCATGGATCTTGAACACTTCTTAATTGTCTAGGGCATTATCTTGTCCTATCACATTGATATTATGCTGATTAGAGCTGACGACTGGAAAGTCACAACTATCTAAACAACTTGGTAAGACATATGAATGTCAAAAGGGTGGGCAACAAGAATTCAAGGGACTACTAGATCAGTGAACTTCATAGGGTTCTACTGTTTGAGACTTGCTGAACTATCCCTTTCAAGGTAAAGGTCAAGTGTTTGCATCTGTCTCCTACTACAAGAGACACAATACCTAGTAGACCTTTCTGAATTTTGGAAGCAACATAAATCTCACTTGGGTGTGCTATTCAAACCTACTTACCAAGTGACTCAAAGGTTCTGAGTAGGGCCTAGAAAAAGAGACAGTCTGCAACAGATTTCAAACTTCTCTGTACTGAAATCAAATGATCAAGAAGATCCACTGGAAGTTAATGGGTCTCTGGCAGTTAGGGATACTATTTTGCAGGTATCTATATGTGAATGCCAATGCACACCTTTTATGCAGTACAGTTATATAACTCTCTGCAAATAAATATTCTTCATTTGAGCTTCTGGCTTACAGAAGACTAAATGCTTGATTGTAGGCTGCCATGCCACCATGTAACAGAACTGCCCATCATAAGCTGGAGGTGTTCTGACTCACAAGTTATAAAGTTTAGCTTATAAAGCAGCATTATGTCATACAGAAGTAGTATGTATGGGAGCAGATAATCACTTTATATGAGAGCAGACTCCTATTCCTACTACATTGCCTTCTCTCTCTCAACCCATACAAGTGATCTTACATAAAGGCACCTATGTATAGCTGACTAAAAAAGAAAAAAAAAAAGAAAAGGTCTTCATTTATAACTGGTTCTTTTACAATATGCTAGCCTCACCTGAAGACTGACAGCCTGTAGAATATTTCAGTTCCAGCCTAAGGTGGCCCTGAAAAATAGTGGTAAAGGAAAATTCTCCTAGTGAGTAGAGCTTCAAAGAATCAATCATATTATTTATTGAGTCTAGACAGAGAAATTGTGATGGGCAATGACCACCATAACGACTACCACAAGACTTGGTAGTAGAGTTTAGAATGAACAAATCTGAAGAATTAGTTTTAAGGAAGTCTGGGAAAAAGTTTGCAGGCAAACTTTTTTTATTAACTGGGTGCAAAGTGAAGCTCTTTTGTTTTATGTGATGTGATTGTCCACCAAATGGAAAGCTCAGCAGAAGAGTATTTTCATAGTCAGATGGACAAGATAATCATTTCTATAATGTCTCTTTAGGCAGTCATTCTTTCCTTTGCTTAGTGGGTTAATGAACAACTTAACAAAAGTGGTAAGAATAGAAGTTTATGCATGGGCTCAACACCCAGGACTTCCACTCCCCAAAGATGACTTGCTACAGCAGCTATTGAATAGCCAACCTGCTAGCAGCAGAGACCAACACTGAGCTCCTCATGGAGAACCATTCCTCAGAGGGATCATCCAACAGTCCGCTAACCTATTGATCATGTTGAACTTCTTCCATCATGAGAGGGGAAGTGTTTTTTTCTCACTGGAGTATACACATATTTTAGATGTGAATTGCCTTTCCTGTCCACAATGCCTCTGCCCAAACTAACATCTATATATGTACAGAATGGCCTCTGAAACTTCACAGTATGCTCCCAAGTGTTGACATTCATTTTACAGCAAATAAAGTTAAAAATGGACTTATGCTCAGGAAACTCATTGGCCTTACCATGTTTCTTATCGCGCTGAAGCAGCTAGTCCAACAGAATGGTGAAATCACCATGTGATGCCAGTTGGCCTGATCCTGCAGGGTTGGGATTATGTTCTCCATGAAGTGTTCTATGCTCTGTGTCAGTGGTGAAACTATGATGTTATTATTTCCATAGCAAAGACTCATGGGTTGGGAGTCAAGGGATGTATCTAAGAGCTTCTCTTCTAATTCTTATTGCCAATGAACCGTTAGTGATTTCTTTGCTTCTTTCTCCTGTAACTTTAAACCACTATTTAGTGGTCTTAGTTTCCAAAGGAGGAATGTTTATACCAGAGTTTATGGAATAGACTTCATTAAAAAGAAAGGTGAGACACCTCCCTGGCCACTTTGTGCTCCTTATACTAATGAATTAGGAAGGAATGATTGAGATTATTGTATAAGATGCCATGAGTCAGCTATCAAGGAGGAGCTGGGTTGGGTTACTATTGTGGGCCTAAGGTGAAGTACACATGGAATGCTGAAGGTCCTTAAGGTACCTCTTAGTATTCTTATGTCTTCTGACAAAAGTTACTGGCAAATTAAACAATTGGATACATGTTGGCCCACTAATGGACCAGACAAGAATAAAGGTCAAGGTCACTCCACCAAACAAGAGACAATAGTCACCCAAGTTTCTTGCTGAAAACAAGGAAACTGTGGAAGAGATAGTAAAAGAAAGATTCTCTAAATATCAACCACAGCCATGTGATCATTACAGAGACCATCTCTGCCTTATCTTAGTGTAATGATATTTGAATACATATTAACTAATTCCTTTTCGCTGTTCAAAGCTGACTTTATATGTTATCAAACAGAGGTGTGACTCAGCTTCAGTAGGAATAAATATCACCTAAAGATGGATGAGCTGAAATTTGGGCTTTGCATCCTTTTCTGGGAAAAATTCAGTATGTTTTCTGTTGTTAAAGGGATGAGTGCATGATCTTAGGTGGAAGTGTCATTTTGCTATTGTCTTTTTTTGGAAGTTAAATATAGTCAGAAGAGCATACAAGTGTCAATATGACACAAGGTGAATGGCTTTGTTCTGTACTGCGTAAATTTAGCTAAGCTGAAACTGTATATCCCAGAATTCTCCTCCATGGAATAGTTCTGGGTTTGGCAGAAGATAAGAGAAATTAGCATGAGAGTTGGGAGGAGAGTGAAGAGCAGCCCCTATGCTTTGGTGTTCAGTAGAGGGCCTAGCTGCTGCTGTAGCTTGACCAGAGTGATCTTCTCACCACTCCGGTATAGGGTAGCCTATGGACCCAGAAATAACTCTAGCTGGAGTCACAGGTCTTCTCCTTCTGTTTCCTTGCATCCTGGGCCATGAATGTGTCACTGTGTAAATGTGAAACTGCCCCTTCTAAACATCACCAGGTGTTGGAGTTTAAGGAAGTGAGGAACAAACGTTGACTCTGGTTTGTCTTTGTCCTTCTTCTTTGTGCATCAATCCTTCTTACCTGCCTGCCCAGTTTGTTGAACTCTGGAGAGGCCAGTCTCACCATCAGACTCCGATGCTTCTCCAGCCTTTGTCTCAAGCTTCTTAACCTCTTAATTCTCCTGCTTAGGGGTATTCTTTCTGACTCTCCAATGGATGCCTTATGGATCTGTATTTTCCGAGCTTCCTGCAAAATGATGTATGGTCAAATAATCAGAATAAATCATTTTTTAAAAATTAATTATTTAATTGATATGAGTCCAGCTTCCCTGATTAAACCTGAACTGATACAAATTATGATTCCGAAACTTTTATTAAATGAGGTATCCGATGGTGGCCAGCATGACCATCTCGTATCATTCACCTTTAGATTCCTTTACCAGGTGTCATAATGACAGAGTGTGGGCACGGTTCTTGGCGCCCCATTGTTACTGTGATTAGATCTGGGGATGAAACTCACCACTTTTGCTATTTTGCCCATGTTGGGTTTTGCAGAAATCCATTTATTTTTCGACGTTTATATCCTCTGCTCTTTGTGCATTGAAAGAAAGAAGATTGAGTTTTGAGGCTGTTGTAAGGGGGGAGAAGGGCTGGGGTCAAAACAGCATTCCACAAAAGATAACTGCCAGACATTAGAAAGAGTTAAGACTTTTCTACCATTTTTATTTGTGTTGTCTATTATTTGTCACTGATCTCAATACTCAGAACACTGAGGTCTCTTTAGCATAAGCTGCTATTGCACCTGCAATGGGAGATCTTCTTGTTTTCCTAACTCTCCTTAACTGCCCCTGACAATGGACC